>OX101754.1:117006931-118256931 GCA_944452675.1 Tachina lurida
TAAGATACACATTCCACACTCCCTTCTATGAGAAGGGAGAAGAGAAGGAGTAACATGTTTTGTTTTGTTGTTTTTGCCAAAGTTAAAGCAAAATCCATTAATTTGGAGGCCTTTCAGAATCTCTGGCGAAAGAAGCAAGAACAGAAGGCCTGCTCGGCGTGTAAAAAAGATATGAGTACGAAATGGAGCGATCAGGCCTGGGTAATTTTTAATTTCAGTTTTTTTTACTTTTACTTACCGATCGATTTGAAATCGCATGATTTTAGAAGAATAATATAAATATTTTTTTTTTTATATAGATTCCCAAATATCATATCTGAAAGAAAATTATCGCGTATGATTTTAGACACGTCTGAAGGAGATTATCAATTTTTTGAAAACCAAAAATTTACTCGGATTCGGTTTACAGAACAGGGCCTAATAAAAGGTATTTTTAGTCATCGTCCATTAAACATTTCAAGATCAAAACGCCACATAAAAACACAATTTTCGGATTATGACATACGTGAACGTGCTGAAATCCTGTTCAACTTATACGATTGACGTACCACTTAATTTGTTTTCATACGATTGTCGATACGATCACGAATGTGACGATTTGAGCCCTGGGGTGCAATCGTCGAACTGATTCGAACACGTTTTTTTAGTTTAAGATTATGACATTCGCTATGGAACAATGTAAAAATCGAATCCCATAATCTCAAACTGAAAAAACGTGTTCAAATCAGTTCGTTACCGAAAGCGACGATTAGACCCCTGGTTTCATAATGCAGTGATGCCACTGACTTATTTCTCGAGAAAATTGTTTTCCGGGGGAAATAAATTACGAGGGAATATTCATGATGGGGCTGGTATTGCTCAAATAATTATTAGGATATTTTTCTAGGACTTGCATGTTAAAAATTTTAAGATTATAGTACGAGAGTATTAAAAAGTATGTAGATGTTTTTGCTATTGTCCCTTGTCAGGCCATCATGTGAAGAATCTTTTAGGAGTTGTATATATAAAACACAATCGTCTAACAAACAGCCTGTGATAGCTGTGTATTTTTACAGTGTCTGCCTGCCATATTTCACATGTGATGAAAATATATATATATGTATGTGCGTATTAACCATTATCAGCCCAACTCTGTCACTTCTTTTTGCTGTTATCATACCAGCGCATAGAAGAGATTTGAAATAAGATTTCAAAATATTTAAATCACGTAGAGGCCGATCTACGGGAGACCTACTTGCCCTCCTCTCGGAGAAATTGTGTAAGTCAATCCACCATTTTGGCGAAAGTAAGGTGGTGGCTTTAGATATCTCCAAGGCGTTTGATAAAGTGTGGCATGGTGCACTTTTGTCAAAATGTATTACCTTTGGTGTCGGTGATAACTTCGCTCGATTCTGATCGAGTTTCCTCAGGGATCGCACTATAAAAGTTGTTATAGATGGGATCTCATCAAATGAGTTCAAGTTAAATTCAGGGGTACCGCAAGGTTTCGTCCTTTCACCGACTCTATTTCTTATCTTTCTAAATGACCTTCTCTGTAAAACTTTCAACCCTATCTATTCTTTCGCGGATGACAGTAGCATTTGCCATTCTTTCTCATTCAGCAATAGACCTAGCCTGCCGCAGGTTGAGGCTATGCGACAAATAATGAATGAGACTTTAAACCATGATTTAGTAAAAATTTCTGAATGGGGTCATGCGAACAGGGTCGACTTTAACGCCCGTAAGACCCAATGTTGCATGGTTACACATAGACGCATGACCGAAAATGCTGCTGCCTCTGTAACTATGGGAGGTATAGGTATTAAGGAATCAGACGCTCTTGATGTTCTTGGCATGAAAATACAGTGTAATGTTCGATGGACTGACCACATTTTTCAAATTGCAAAAGAAGCATTCAAGTGCCTCGGCTTTTTGAAACGGTGCAAACGATATTTCACCCCATCTGATCTCCTTACTATTTATGCCACTTATATCCGACCGAAAATGGAATACAACTCTCATGTATGGGCCGGCGCTTCAAAGTCTATTTTGGGGGTGCTCGACCGCGTACAGGAGAGGGCGAAGAAGCTCATCGGTGACAGTAGGGTATCCAATTCTATTGATTCATTGGAGCATCGACGCAATGTGGGGTGCATTTCATTGTTCTATCGTTACTACAACGGAATGTGTTCTAATGAAATTAGGGAACTTGTTCCTGAAACCCGCACATTTATACGTACAACCCGTGCCTCATTCAGGGCACATCCCTTTGTGGTCGATTGGCCAATGAATCGCACTACGCATTACAGAGAGAATTCCTTTTTTAGCCGAACTGTACGTATGTGGAATCAACTACCTGCGGAGGTCTTTCCTGTCACTACCAGCGTGGGAAAATTTAAATCAAATGTCCACAAACACTACTCCCTCTATCCTCCTAACCTATTTTCCTTGTTCTAGCACAATGCATTGCATGAGTAGGGGTTATCCCCTGAGTGCTGGTCCTAGAAAGAAAAAAAAAAAAAAAAAAAACTTCACCCAAAAACTCTGAAGTAGTTTATATCCTTCACAATTTGCCAGCAATCCTGCCTGGTCACGCGTCATCATGCATGATTCATCCAACTCACGTTAGCGATACCCATCTCCACTTTAAAGTTGATGATGTTGTTGTGTTAAAACTCCAAAAAAAAAAAAATAAAAAAAAAAATGGAAGACTACCCAGTTGACCATACCGTCACACATTCCAAAAACTATCAATATAAGTTCGAAGTTCGAAGCTTTAGCGAACACTCGATTTTTTTCGATTTGCGAACAAACATCGTGCAATTTTGTTTCGAAATTTCTTCGCTTTAGTGAGCATTCGTTTTTATCGAATCTCAGGTCAAGTGGGTACTATAAGTATGCACATTGTACTATTTTTTTTTTGTATAACAATGATGGTGTTGAAGAAGAATAAAATGATGATTATGAAGAGAACGAGGACCAGGATAATTTTTTTGTTCGTTGAATGGTTGCTACTACAACATCCAACTTTTCTTTTCTTCAATAAATTCACAATTTCTAAGGGATGATAATACAATGACACATTACAAATACTTGCATAATTACATACATATGTATGTACATATGTATATATAGATAAATGCATATGTACAATGTAATACAGGCATACATATGTAGCTACATAAATAATTTCTGTGAGGCTTTTAAATTGCAAAAATTTCAATTAAATTGAAGGGATTCATTTTCAATTTCGCAATAAAATTTTTCCATTTATGAACTATTTTTGATAATATGATAGTAAAAATGTTGTGTTTTTTTTTTAAGTTAAAAATGTTTGAAACCAACGAATGATTTGAAAAGTACATACAGAAAAAAATAGCAATGTAAAATCACCATGCAAAAAGTTTGATTCAAATTTATTCAAATCACGTTAAATTTACAAGAAATAATCGGCCATGTCACAGAGTTCAATTCCGCTCGGAGTCGGAATTCAATCCACCATATTTTTGTAGGAGATGGTGTCTAAAAAGGAAAACTTAGATACAGAAATTTGTCAGATGTGTCCAGACTCCGGCTAGGGCTTGACATTTTGAGGTTTTTTCAATTCCGATTCAGAACGGAATTGAACTCTGTGACATGGCCGAATATGTTGTTTATGTGTTGGTGTTTATTTGCTTTGTTCATAGCTGCAACACACTTTTGTGCTTAGTTGTGTGAGTTATTTTTGTATTGTTGTTGTTTTTTTGATGTTTGAAAACAGCCGACAAACTGCTGCTGGCTGGTACGGAATGTACTAGTCTTGCAGTCGGAAGAGCGCAGGTTCGAATCTTGGAGTCAGGTCAAAGTATTTTGTATTTTTTTAACTAAAACTTTTAAGTCAAAGTATTTTGTATTTTTTTTTCAAACTTTTGAAATAAAATGGATGTTAAATGATCAATGAAATAATGTGGAATTAAAATTTTATTCATGATGGTGCATTTAGTGTGTATCTAAGGAATATTTAAAGTTGATTAGGCTGTAAGCACATTGACTACCAATTAGTTACGAGTTCATATCTTTGCTGGGGAAGCCAATTTATATACAAACAAATATTTTTCTGGTGTCTATGTCAACCACACGTAAGTTAAATAATTAATTAAATTCAATTACTACATTAAATTAAATTCATGTTGTTCCAACTTGAAATCATTTTGTTTCAACATGATTCTTCATTTTGATTTTAATAGTACGTTAATGTTAAATCAACGTGAAATAAAGTTATTTCAAAAGGAGACATTTTCTTTGAAAATTACTATAAATCATGTTAGATTAACATGAAACACATATGAAGCAAAATTATTGCCGAAAGAGATTAGATTAACCTTGTTTACGTAGATTTTAAGTTGAAATTTTAATGTATGTATACTATGGTTGCAAAAGAGGCTTTGAGTTGTTGTGACATAAACTATAAATTTTTTTACCTAAACTAATTCATTCATAGCCCGTCGTATTATGTAACTATCACTCGATGTCACGTCAAAAGAAAAAAAGTTGAAGCTTTACAACTCGCTCTAGACAGCACTTAAATGCTAATGAGAGATAATCTATTACTATTCTCTAAGCTGTAGAAAATAGCAAGAGCCTGTCAACAGTAGTCAGCTGCTTTTGACAGCGAGTACATCAGCAGAAATTGGCATAGTATTGACCTGACTTCGACCGGTAATGCTAGACTAAAGTCGAATAAATCTAATAAATAAGTTAACTCCAGAAACAGCTACATATTAAAACCAGGCAGCAGTTATCTTGAATCTCATAAGAATTCTTCGTAATGCATTGGTTTTTTTTACTTGCCTACTGTAAGATCTCATATGAACGCACATCTTCTCTTTTCCATCTGTTGTAATAAAATCGATTTACAAAATTAAATTATCATCCTGTTTGACGTGGCTGACTATTATTATTGTTTTTTTTTACTATGTTGGAAATATTTTTTGAATAAATTTTATTTCCTTTAAAAAAAAATCTCTTTGAAATAAAACTTTCAACGGATATATTCATCCTTTGTGAGGAAGAGTTGGAAAACATCAAAAGCATTAATTTGCAATTTCTTTGCTTTGTCTACAGTTGGATCAAACACAACACGCAAAAGTATTGAGAAAAGTATTTGCAAATATAGTTTTCTGTAGCATTAAGTGTAAGAAGTTTTTGTGTTTCTTTGTATTTGTGTTAGTTGAAAAATTCCATTTTATTCCGTTTTCCTGTTCGTTGATTTTCCAAACAGCACAAACATTTACAACATTCGTTATTAACTGTGCAACTAACTACTAACTGACTGCTCTGTCATGGTTTGTTAAACACCACATTTTGGCCAAAACTGGAGAAGAAATACCAAAGTAGCAGTTGCACCTTGTTGGTATTTGCTTTAAAGTGCATTTTGTGTGTGTGTGTGTGTGTGTGTGTGTGTGTGTGCGTGTGACTTAAAAGGGATATTTAAAAAAAGGGTTAAATACTGTTCTCAACCTGTTCTTTGTAATTTATGTACAACAGCAACTATTAGCTTCATTATCTCCTTGTTTTATGTACATACATGCATATGCATGCAAGCACAAGGGCGGCTCCAGACTTCAGTTCAGGTGGGGTCACCTAGCGAAAATTCAGTCAGGACAGTGGCTACTCCAGCTGTTAGTGTATATATGGGGGATCATTACCATGTCACCCCCCCCCCCACCAAAATCCGCGCTTGTGCAACTAGAGGCAAATCTCGGTATAACGAATATCTCTTTAACGAAAATCCGATATAACTAACGTCCAAAGTTTTTGCATTAACAACCTTATATAGCGAATATTTTATTAATTATTATTATATGCTGGACATAATAAAAAATTATCGCAAAATATAAAACAAAACATTGCTAGCAATATATTTCTAATATTTATTAACTTATATAGGAAATGTTTTCATAAATGTGTGATTTGCACAATGGCCAAAATATTAACCAAAATTTACAGCAGCAATGTCAGGGTGCCCCTGTAGCTGAGTGGTAGTGATGTCAGCCTATCAGTACAGAGGTCGAAGGTTCGCTTTCCGCCAAATACCCTGGCTGTTTTCTGCAGACAAGCTAATCGCTTCGCGGGTTGTGTTTGTAAAAAAAAAGAAAAACTGTCGTTAATCTATGTACAGACGATTGTCAGATCTTAAAATATTGTCAGCAAAAAAAACAGCAGCTGACAAAAAATTGTCAGACATCTTACAATCGTGTGAACACATTTTAATATTGTCAGATGTGCGAAGCTTATGCATCTGACAATGGCGTCATTGTAAGAGAATTCTTTGTACGGGGCAACACTGCACAGGCTTGATTTGAAAGAAAAAATATATAATGCAATATATGCAATTGCTTCTTTATGGTCATTAATAATTTATATTTTCACTTTTAACATTTAACACAACCACAAACGATTGATATTTAACAATTTCTAGCAAATGCTTTAACTATGGCAACGCTTAACGACAGATCTGACAATTTTTGCATATGACAAACGTGTGAACCGACAATTTTTCGACGGACGATTTTGTCAAATGAATTTATTGTCATACAACCGTCTGGCAATAAATTGGAAGATTTTCTGACAAATTTGATACAACCGTGTGAACTGACAATCTATCTTGTGGGGGCAATTTTTGATTGCCAGTACATTGTCAACACATTGCCAGATCTAACAATATTGTAAGATCCGACAATCGTCTGTACATAGCTTTATGCTATGTTTAGACGACGAGTTGAATCACCTGCTTCGCTCTCTGAATCATGTTTATGAATCATGCTGTTTATAATACGCATTAGTGCTTCGTATGCAGCATGCCAATTGAGTGCTTTTCGTACTAGATTTAGAGTTTTTTAATTCATAACAGTGCGGAATTTTTCAAATTGTTGCTTAAAAAAAGGCACTAAATTGGTGCTTTTCATCATTGATTTTAATGCGTTTTACAAATCTACTAAATATTAATTTGTTAAAGTGTGGTGGCTTTATTTTCACTTTTCAAAAACTATCTGATTTCACCCCTTTTAGACATGCAAAGTTTCCTTTGCAGAATGTTAATTCAGCTGGGTGAAATACAAAGGAAGAAAAACTTTCATAGTGAGAAAAAAGAATATATTTTTAGAAATTACAGAGGATATCATGCACGTTATAAAATAGTTTAATTACAATAATCTAATCACTAACCACTGAGGGAAGCAATGTACTGCTTTCTTGATAACGAAAGCTTTCAAAAATGCTTCTGAAAAGTACTAACGTAAGGCTCTCTAACAAAGTGGACAAAAGTAAAAAAATGTACACCAATAACTTTTGCATCTGAGTACATAAAAACTACACATTATTACTTCTGTAAATGGAAACAGTAAGGCAAAAAATGAATATCTTTTTGGAAACTGAATACATTGCTTCTAGCTGGCTTACTAAAACTCTTCTGGGAATCAGTAATTCTTGCTGGGATGGTGAAATTGAAGAAATAGAACGAATTATTAGAAATTTAAGGATAAATAAATGGAAAAATTTGCTCAGAACTGATAAATTTTGGATTGATGTTCATAATTCTAGAAATTCAACTGATCATAATCTATTTCTAATACTGTCAATATTTCCTCTAGGACTATTAACATTACCATGTTCAAATGTTGAAGTAGAAATAATTTTTAGCGCTAATAACTATTTGAAAAGTAAGTTAGAAATACAATAATGATTTTATAAATCAAATTGTTTCATTCATATAAAATACGGTCTAAAAAGAAAAGACTTATGTTGTTCAGAATGTAACATACTGAACCATGTTCATGTAAAAATTAATTCAGACGAAACACCTAAAAATCTAATTGTTTTATTAAAACAGTTTTATGGCCAGAGGAAAAAGATGAAACTGCATTTCCTGAAACGAGGAGTATAATTCTCGTTGATCATCTTTTGTTAAAATAGTACACCATAATTGGAGTGTCTTCCCAAATGAACTTCAATTATTTCCCTACTCATATTCTACTTATAAGCAAAATCGAAATATGGCTCGATATAATTGAAATTATTACAAAAACCTATGAAATGTAGTAAATTTAAAATTGTAGTTAACTTAAATTTTTAATTTTTACTAATTCAATACATTTATAATTAGCTATATGGGCTTTCTCTGTATTGCAAATAAATAGATACCCTATAGGAACTCAAACCCATTTGTAAGTAACTTCAAACTGGTTTTTTAATAACCACAACTGGTTCATTAAGTGACTTTTTTCCTTGTCGCCGACTCACTATTTTAACATAGGCATGTCATAGGCGGTAGTCAATTGGCCATCTCTGCATGACTTTTAAATTGACTACTAACTACTTATTTTTCAACCAATTTGTAGTTAATTAATATTATAGTAAAAAAAAGATATATTATATACATATATTATATATATACATATATGTATGTATATTTCTATATATATCTATGTAAATATATAAATACATATACATATGTCTATATAAATATTTATTATTATTATATTCACTAAAAATAAAAAATTCGTACATACATAAATATATCCATACATACGAACCGCTCATAGAAAATTTTATACATATTAAGTATTGAAATTATTTAGTTTTTTTTCAACACAAACATTTGGCATTTGATTTCATGGCATGCTTCTTTTAATTTTTTTATTTTCTTTTCATTTACTTATTTTGCTTTTATTTATTTCTTACGTGTGCTTCTATTCAATATGTTTGGTTGATATCTGCATGATATTTAAACCAATTTGTAGTCACTTGCAAAATAATTAATTTATAAGTTAGTGTTTTTTCTCAACTGATTATTTTATTTACTACAGGGTAAATATAAAAAAATAAATAAAAATATATTTATGTACATACATACATATGTACATATGTACATATATACGAGTACTTATTTCATTTAGTGCTTTTTTATGAACACACAGTGCTTTTTGCTCTGAAAAAGTTGGCATCACTGTTCGCTTGGCATTTTTTTATGTGTATTCACAGAAACATACGTATCATACACATAAGCATACATACTTACATAAATTCGACTCATTCGAAATCTTGTTTTTGAAGGCATCTCTATATTTTCTTCTTATTTTTCCTTTTTATATTATTCATAACTTAATTAAATTTATTTATATTAAACTCACATCTATGTTTTTTTGGCTTGTTTTCATTTGTTTACAAACACACACATACACATATACCTATTTTGTTTTGATAGCTAGTTCAGATAAAGTGGCGATTAATTGCGATTCATATTGAATCTACTTGATTCGCTCTCATAATTTTGTATGGCGAAGCAAGTGGATTCGGTCATGATTGGGGCGTGAAGCATGAATAGAGAGCGAAGCACGTACCGTCTAAACATAGTATTAGTTTGTATTTCGTTACAAATTTGAAAACATATTGTTACGATTCTTTTTAGTGCATTGTATAATGTCTAAGATATTAATAATAATATTGAAAATAATACTTGAAAAAAGTTTGCGGCCTGACATTATATCGTTCGTTATACCGGAATTTGCCTGTATAAATACATATTTATGCCCTTATGCCTAAATATATTTATAGATTTCTATGTTAAGGCAAAGTATGGAATGCAACTGGCATTTCGTTGCTAATTGTTTTGCTTCTCGTTTAAATTTTTCTAACTTGTTAAGCACTGTGTGAGAAAACAACGACCTTGTACATTTAACAACAACAACAACAACAACAACAACAACAACAACAAAATATTACAATAGGGAAATATATTTTTAAATTAGAAATGATACTTGAACAAAAACCAGATGCAGAGCAATGATGCATTTCTGAACAAGTCCAACTTTAAGACCAGTGACCAGTATGTTAATTTTTAAGATATAAACTTTGTAATGTCATTCATGGTTGAAGTAACATTTGAAACTTTATTCGCGGCAAGGAAAAGAAAGCAAAAATAGTCACCCTCATTCCATTTAGTGTCGTCAGTTTTAAGTCAATACCACTTTAACACAACGTCAATACTAATTTTGTATTCCCCAAACATGCTTATAACGACGCACACTGGGCCAGATTTATAGAGAGGGAATTAACGATTATTTTATTTTATTTAAAAATTATAGAAAAAAGTGCCTATTTTCAAACCATTATAAGACTTTAAACCTGCAGCTACTTCCATATGACTTATTTATTTTGATGATATCTGAGAGCACTCATGGATTAAAACTTTTGATATATATATGTGTGATCTTCTCCGAGAAAAGGGACCTAATGTGTCAAAAAACGGGTTTGGACTTAAGAGTGTATTCTGGTACCTAAAAGGGTGTAGAATAAGATGAAATGAGTAAGATTTCTGATAAAAATTTATTTACTCCACAACAACTTCAAAACGAACTTAAAGTTTTAGCATCGACACTTTCAGATAACGTCATATCGATCTCATCATCGCCATAAACCGAGTCTAGTCTTTTTAAATCATTATCAAAACTGTCAGAAATATCAATTTTTATAAAAATTACTTCAAATTAACATCAGCTTAGTAACAAAATTAAAAAAAAGAACCATAATTGCGAAACAACTTTTGAGATATTGATAACACTCGTTATACAGTTGGCACAAAACTGAAGCGTCACTTTATTCTTTTCCTTTCTTGTAGTTATTTTTACAATGTGTACAGAGCAGCAACAATAGCAAAGGTATTGTCACACTAACGTCCCTTCCTTTTCACAACGTATGATTATGAGTTAACGTGAACTTTAACTGACAGTTCTTCATAGAAAACTTGCCGTTAAAGTCCCTGTTAGCTTTTAATTGTACATTATGAAAAGGGCCGTAAAAGCGAAAAAAAATACGTCACCATAGAGGCATGACGTCACCAAAGTCGGCACCCAATCATAACTAACCATACCAAATCGCATCTCCCAACTGAAGGTGTGTTCAAGTGATAATGCGTTACGAAACTTTAAATGCGTTTTTCTCAAAACTTAATTTTTACACACTAGGTCCCTTTTCTCGAAGAAGCTCACATATAGTAAAAAAAAGTAAATTTTGCTTTAATATAAGAAGCAACTGCTATAAAAATGCTTCAAAAATCTTAGTTCTTATGGTACAACACATTGCTGGCGGCTTGAAAAAATCTTTCAAATTGTGGCCTTTTTCTAATATGTTGTCTGGAGAGAAAGTGCGAAAATATGCAGAAAAAAAACTTACAAAAATAGACCTTTTTTAGACAAGGCTTAGCTCAAGAACGGTCATAGCTAAACCCCTCAAATCTTGGTAATCTTCATTAAAAGGGACGAACTTTAATTTCAAAAACTTATTTTTTGTGAATCGCTTTAATGTGCATACATACATATCGTGCAATAAGTTTCAAAATAGCTTAAGCGACATAATTTTCGAACTTGATTTTTTGATAAAAATAGATTTTCGTCAACAACAAACAGGGGGGCAAATTATGGCATTAGTTAGATACGTCTTGAAATTCAAAAATATTTCCATATAAACTCTATTGAAATATTTCGTAATGTCGTTCGATAACGTGTGCCGTAATTTTCCCCCAGGTCCATAAAATTTTGTCGCTTAAGTTTTTTTGGCGACTATGGCTCGATGTGTACATATATATATCAATTTTCAAATAAACTTTTTGTAAAAAAAAGTTTTATCAAAAACTTCAAAACACTTTAGTATGCCAAACAAATAGAAAAAAAGATAAATCTTATAATCAGTGTGTGTAGACAGATACGAGTATGGCGCTATCTCGCCAAACGTGGCGATTAAAAATTATGTTTATTTCGATGAAAATTTTGATGATTAAAAATTGACGATTAACATGGGAATTTTTCAACTCCTGATCGATATTTTCTCAATAATAATAAGTAAGGAATTTTTTTCTACCACATATACTAATTCATGCAAAAAAGAGTTCTTTTCAAAGATTTGTTAGCAGAAATGATCGATCTACTTCCAGAAATTATGTGCATATCGTTAGCTAAAATGCAAAACGGCATAACTAACAAAAAGTTTAAAATCCGCATTTTTTGATTGATTATTATGAATGCCATTGAACTACATGTCTTTACAAAATATTTCACTTCTGTGATCGAAAATGACGCTTTTATTAACAAAAAAAAAACAAGCTTAAGTCCCCTACAAGTTTGCTCAGTTTTTTTTAGTTTTTCTGCTTCTCCTGTAAAATTATATTTTTTGTTAGTTACGCCTTTTTGCATTTTAGCTAATGATATATTCCAAGCTTACGGTCACTTTTCTATTTCTAACTGCCTGTCCCACGATGTCACCAGCAAACGTTCGTTCGACAACTTACATAACTATATTGAAAACAACAACAAATTTTCTAATTTTATTATTCTTTGCAATGCAATGTATTCTATGATGCATGAGTGTAATATACTGTGAGTGTCAAAAGAAACTAAACGGTTATTTTCTTTGTATTAAAGCTTTAGTTACACTACAGTAAATAATAAAAATTAAAAAGCGCAATTGTACTTTAAGAGGCTTATATGTATAATAGTTTCGAAAATAATAACAAAAATAATTCTATTTATCTTAATATAGTTACTGATGATATTTACTCGTCAAAAATAAATAAACAGTTGCAGCATTCCTTGAGGCTTTTTAAATATTTCGGGATAAAACCTAAAATTCATTGTAAAGCAGTTACTAATCTAGTAAGCCGATGTAGTGAAAATATTTTTGGCAGCTTAATATCTAATTTTCTAAGAAAAAGTGCTAAAATATATATTAAACTTTAAGAAATTGGTAAGCATACCACCAACGAACTGAGAGAAATCATTTTAGATTTTTATGTATATATAAAAAAAAATTACGTGAAATTGGAGAAATCGTCGGAAGGAATTACTGCACTATAAAAAATTATAGCTAAATATGTGTGAATCATCATACGGTAGAGAGTTTACCGCAGTCGGGACAACCAAAACGGCTTAGTAGCACAGAGGTATGAGCAGTAGTACGAAAAGTAAGGACCAATCTATTGCCAAGTGCTGATCAAATATCAAAGAAACATCTGGAAAACCAGTTAATACCAGTATAGTTAGAAGAGCACTTTACAAAAATTTTCTACATGGAAGAGTGACAGAATAAGCCTTACATATTTAAGTGAAGCGCGTGGAATTCACAAAAAAGTACCAAACTGAGACTGTAGACTTCTGGAAAAACATTTTATATATAGTGATGAGAGCAAATTCGATATATTTGGAGTGAAAAAAGCCTCTAAAAATATTACAGTCAAAGAATGAAGCTTTTCTTGAAAAGTGTGTTACAAGCAACGTCAAATATAGAGGAGGCACGGTAATGAACTGGCGCTGCGATATGGCATCTGAAGTCGGTAATGTATTTTTAGGGAGTCTTCAATGAATAAAATTGATTAATTAAATATTCCGAAAGAAAATGTTGCGCCCATCGTTGAAAAATTCGGACTTCTAAGCAAATTGGTCTTTCAAAATGACAAACAATCCGAAACATACGACGATAATTGTTAAGGAATGATTGTTATACCGAACGCCTAAGAGTCTAAATCATCTTAAGACATTAATCCAATCGAAAATTTCTGGAAGCACATCAACAGAAATATCAGGCCAGAGGGTCATTTCCAACAAGAATGACTTGAAAAATGTTCTAATTGAGAAAAAAATTGCTCTTTCGAAATCTAACGAAAAATCTTGTCAAATCAATGCCTAGGAGTTTGAATGTATTGCTGAATGCAAATGAAAAAAAACAAACAAAATATTGAAAGTTGACAGTAATTTGGCTTATGGACATAATTATCTATTGTTATGGGTTTTGTTTACTTTTTTTTTTGACGGCTAAAAAGCATCAGTATTTTAAGATAAAGTGAATTCTTTTGTTTTTTTATTTTATTTTATTTTCATTTACTGTTTATTATTATATATATGAGCCCCTTCAACTACAATTAAAGTTTTTAATTTTTTTAATTACTGTACTGCAACAAAAAATTTTCTACAGATGAAATAACTGTTTACTTTCTTTTGACACTCACAGTACATACATATGTATGTATGTATGTATGTAAGAATGTGTAAATTTTTTTAAACAAAATAAATAACTCCTTACTTTTATTTTGTTACAGTGATGGGAAAGTTAGTACGATCGTACTTTTTTTTATACTATTTCACATGAAAAAGTACCTTAGTACTCCCCCAACACATTTGATACTCTCGCGCTCAACTTAGAAATGCAATCAGAAGACGCGTATATGCATTTACTTTTGCCAGGAATTAAATTTCTTTTTCGACAAATGGCACGAAACTTTATTTGTAAAGATATTTGAGAAAAGTGTAATCCTTCACAATTATATGTATGTATATAAACGAAATGATATTTTCTGCGGCACAGAAGTTGATCTCTATATAAACACAACTTAGGTATATTTTAAATCAGTTTTAAAGAAAATTTTAAAAAGTCCTAAGAGCAAAAGTGTACTTTGACAATGAAATGTTAGTTTGGTTTAGTAAGTTTTCCCAATAAAATATTTATCAGCTAAAACCAACAGCATTACACCACCTTAAATTTAAAATGTTTCCCAGCGAAAAGCAATATTTTGAAAATATTAACAAGCAATATAGAGCAGTAGCTGAAATGGAATAACTGAAACCATTAACAACAGAAAATATATGCAGCTTCTTGTCTACAGTGCACAGTGGGGACTTTTGCAAAATAAATAGTAATAAATCTAAAACTTTTGGCTTAAGCCAGAAGGCTGTTGAGACACATATGTGGTATATAGCCTAAGTACTCCTCAGAAAATGTCAAAGTTTCAGAAAGAATTAAGTGGACTATACATCCTTAATTTTTCATACAAAAAATTATTTCATGCATAAAATATAATGGACTGCACATTGTGCAAACAGTAGGTTATACGTTGCAAATTTATTACCATTTATTTTTCCAAACAGGCTTCATGTTCCAACAGTATCAAGTTGTATCCAGTTCAACGATTTACTGAAGTCTAAAAACTCTTTTTGTTATAACTTTACCTTAATATAGAAAGGCCCTAAGTCATTTTTTTTTTCGATACATTAGATGTTTTTCTACATACATACATATGTATGTATTAGTGATGTAACGAATGTCAATTTTTGATATTCGCGAATACGAATATTTGAAACGATATTCGCGAATACGAATGCGAATACGAATATCATATATGAAATTTATAGATATTAAATTGGGGTTCTATTTACATCTGAAATATGAAATATTAAAACAATTGTTATGAAAAGGGACTTCATACTCCTGTTGGCGTACTTTAAAGTTAATAAAAATTAGCCAAAATTTTAATGATCGTCATTAATGATATTTAAAAATTATACAAAGCACAAATTTTTATAAAAAACTTAATGGATGTGTACAAACTAATATTTTTAGCCTTTTATTTAAATTACGTTTAGGATTTATGCATTTATTTATTTAATTTGTTTACGCCAAATTCAGGCGAATACGAATACGGATACGAATATCTGAAAATGACCGAATATTCGACAATTCGACGAATATTCATGCATCACTAGTATGTTATGTCTATATGTATATTTTTGTGTTTTGTGTTCCTTTTTTCATTTCTATGTAAATAAATATTATATATGTAATTTTTTCTTAATAAAATTTTAATAACAAATAATAATAATTTTTGGTAATGTCGGCATCAAAAGAGTACTTGAACAAATTTTGTTTGGTACCGAAATGCAAATCTCATTTCCCATCACTGTTTTGTTCTTAAGATGTTTGATTCTTTGCACAAACAACAACCAACGTAAAATACAAATTCGTACATGCACTTCGGTACACGCTCTCATCAAAATAAAAAAAACAACAACCAAAAACAAAATTAGTATACTTACACATTATTTTTTTCACAACCTTTGCTGCATTCGTTTTAGAATTGACTACGACTATTTACACAGCAATAACTTTTTTTGTATGACACTAATCACTTTATTTTTTTTACACTTTTATTATATTTTTTCTCATCTTTAATTTGAAATTAATTTTATTGAAATCACTGCACTTTTACTTTATCAAATAGATAATTTAAAACGCGAACTACAGACCGGCGCCCGAACGCAACTGACAAAGATCTTTAACTAATAAGAGATATTAAATTAATAAAAGACCGAAGCATTTCTGCAATTGTCAACAATGTATACAAACATGCATTAAGAATGTGTGTGTGTGTGTGTGTTGTAATGAGCAAATTTCTCTTAAAGGTTGCGTAAGACAAGTGTTTGTTGTCATTAGAAGAAAATGTTTCTATGGGAGTTTGTGTATAAACATGCCTTGGAGACGTTTATTGAACTGCTTAAAAAATTTTTTTCTTATAGCCTTTTCCCACTAATCCTCATACCTAAATAAGAGCGGCAAGCTCTTATTTAGGTATGAGGTACCTATCAATGTTCATGACACTGATGCAAAATGTGGCACAAATTGGGCCATTTGTGACACTTTTGGATGTTTGATGGCCCTGTGGTACTCTCTAGGCTATTTTGGCCCTTTCAACTCAAAATTCAACTAATTCCTTCAAACATTTGAGTACACTTTTTAATTGAGTTTTTTCCGTTTTAAAAACTACTTTTATTTTTTGGAAATTTTTATTTTAACTGGCTTCATTCAGTTAAACTTTTTCAAAAGGAAACAGAACAAGTAAATAACGAACATAGGGCAGTATCGCAAGTTCCAGAATTTAAGAACCTCAAAGATTTAAGTAGAAGTAAATTTTGCAAAACGATTTCAACCATTAAAAATCGTTTAGGTAAACCTTTGCATACAAATGTATACAGAATTATTCAAGCAACTCTTTCTATCCCTATTCCTAAGCATGTGTGGAAAGTATCTTTTCTTTCGGCTGAAAATTTATATTGAAATCAACAATAAAATATAAAAATTCTCTTTTTTCAATATAAATTTTTAGTCGAGAGTTTTCTTTCGATATCGTCAAGCAGGCCATAAAAAAGATAAAAGATTTAATGAAATCTAATTCTAATGATTGTTATGATGAAGATATTTTCAAACTTAACACAAAAAATGCTTCTAAACAGGAGTAAATTGAGGTTGAACTAATAATTTAGAGATTATGTATAATAAAATTAGAATTACATGTATAATGTTTTTAAACTAAAATTTAATTTTTAAGCAACATACATACATACATAATATAATATGTAGCTGTAACAAAAAAATACTTTGAAAAATTTGAATTTATGTATCTCGCTAATTTCTGTTTTTAATCTAAACAAAATAAATCACATGTATTATACATATTAATATTATAGTCCAGTACATTAAAAAACTTTTTTGGCCCTATCAAAGGTATTTTTGCCCTTTTAAATCGTTATTTTGGCCCTAAAACAAAAAATTCGAAACTGTTTAGAAATGCTAGTTAATATAATTTAGAATTATTCTTCTAGGTGAGTATATCTATGTAGATATGTATACATACATATGTATATTAGTGTTGAGAGCACATTTAAGCGTTCAAGTAAGTCGATTTTCAGAAATTTATTGCTTTAATAGTTAAATTGGGAGATTCCCTGTTAACCTTTATTTTTTAAGCAAACATCGTTCTACACACTATACATATAACGCTATATCAACAATTTTGTTGTCAAAACTGGCAAACCTTTTTCAGCGCTTCAACAATTTTTTAAACATTTCACCTATGTACATAGGTATCCACTTTGCAGTCCTGCCTTGTAATGCAACAATGTTAAGGCCGGGAACTGTCTTTTGTATTAAGACAAAAACTGACATACCAGTCCAATACCGAAGTCACTAACTTTTCTAAGCGCTTCGGCAAATTGGCGGAACCTATTCATATCCTCTAGTCAGCCTAGAACCATATGTCTCTATGTCAACACTCTTTTCTATAGCGACAATTGCACTAGTTGAAATGTCGACAACTTTCCTTTTATGCGCGACTAGAGATACGTTAGAGACAGCAGTCTTGTGTATTTCTGGTGACATTGTCAATGAACGCGATAGTTTGTTTTTCTTTTTTTATTATGATATGCAATAATGTTAAAAGCTTACGTGTACGTATATACGTATGTATGTATTTAAGTTTGTTTCCCCAGCCCTTATAAAATTGTAGACGAGGGTCACTAAAATGTACAAGTGAATCTTTAGTTCAAATATCTCCATATGGTCGTAAAAGAATAGTGCTAAAGTGTACTGGTAGATTTTCAATGACAACCCTATGTTATATGTCAATAGGCAATTATTACTGGCTGCGGTACACCTATTCAGTTGTACTATTGACAGTGTGACTAGTAAATCACTACAATTGTACTATTGACATCGAGCGAGGATATATCAATATTGTAGACTAGAGCCCCTAAAATGTACTACTGAATCTTTGGTGCCAATGTCTTCATGTGGTCCCAAAAGAACTACTTAGTCAGTATTGCTACAGTCTAGTGGTGGGTTTTCAATGACAAGCTAATGTTAAATGTCAATAGATAATAACATTGGCTGGGGTACACCTGGTCAGTAGTACTACTGACAATGTCACTAGTAAATCACTACAATTTCACTATTCGCATTTTCTGCAGGGTAATGACCCAGAATATACACACATACATACATACATACATACATACATACATACATACATACATACATACATACATACATACATACATACATACATACATACATACATACATACATACATACATACATACATACATACATACATACATACATACATACATACATACATACATACATACATACATACACACTGTATGGGCTCGCTTAGGAGTATTGCGGAAATTACAAACGGAATGCCAAACATGTATACATAATTAACATTCATCACTTTTGGTGAAGGGTATAAAAATTAGCATACATACATACATACATGCACACATCCATACATGATTGGAAATTATCTCTCGAAATAAAGAAAATACTTTTTTGCAAATATATTTTTTTCATAAATACAGAGCCGTATACATACACAGTTATATATGTACATACATACATACCCAGCGAGCCTTTTGAATCGCAGTAGAATTTATTGTTAATCGTATGCAGAGCATTATCAATCGCAGACGAAGCTCATATTTTAATCGTGGAAGATGCTTGGTACGGGAGGAACTGTTACCGAAGACGATTCGTGTACAAGAGCCGCAGAAGGCGTTTTTATTAGTCGTAGATGCAATCATTTGAGATTTATCTAGAGATTATCTTACAACTCTTTTTCTAAGAACATTGAGAATCGTATGAGTAACGTGACCAGAAGCTTTTCACAAAAAGCGGGACACGATCGTTCAAAAAGCGGGATTTTGACGAAAATACGGCCAAAAAGCGGGATTTTTAAATAAACAACTATTTGAAAGCGGGATGTGTAATACGCACATAAAAAGTTTCGTATGTACTTAGGAAACACACTTTTTAACTCAAAAGAATCGATTCCCCAATATTTGGTTTTAAAAAACTATATTTTTCTTTGATTTTAACATTAAAACAGCACAAAAGCTTTTTCTTCGGCATTTTGCTTTAAAGTATATTTTTTTATGTAAAAAGACAAAACAATGTACAAAAACTTAAGGCGAATGATAGCAAGTGGCCTTGTTAGTCCATATTATCATCAACTGACTACACCAATGTGTCAAACTCTTTATAAAAAAATAAGCAAGAACTTTTTATTTTATTATTGACAGTTTGGTGAATGTCAGTTGTTATTCTCCTAATAAGCCCTCTTGGTAATAAATTCCTAAAGCAGCAGAATGTCTGCACATATAAAGCACTGTAACAAAAGGATCTTTGAGTGTGTACGTTTGTATTTTTATTTTTTTTCATTTGAGGAGCTGCCAGATCCAAAAAAAATAAACAAAAAGGAGAGAGGTATCTTAGGACACCCGGTTATAGCAATTGCTACTTAGCTATATAATACTATGTTCACACTTATGTTTTTAAACGTGTTTAACACCTTATTCGTGTTTAAGAGCTTAAACACGATGATTTTGAGATTGTTGTTTTGTTAAACATTTCAAATGAAGTGTTTTGTTAAACATCTCAAATGAAGTGTTTAAGATTTAAACACGTAAATAGAGTATGTTCAGTCCATTTTTTGATATTTTGGCACCTTTGTTTTGTTATTAAATGGCGGCAGCTGATACATTATTTGGTAAGAAAGTAATTACTTAAAAAATAGTGAATTATTTACAAAAACATTTGTTGTTTGAAAAGCATAATTATTCGTAATTTTTTACAAATACAATAATTGACAATAATACTGACAAAACGACAACCTTAAACATCTTAAATATAATGTGAACGGTTGTGTTTAGTTCTTAGAAAACTCGTCTTAAACACAATTGTGAAAATGCCGTCGTTTGGTTTCTGATTTGCTACAGACATAATGTATTTTGAATATACTGTGCCGCAAACCAGAAACCACCTGACGATGTATTAAACATGTTTAAAAACATAAGTGTGAACATAGTATAAAACAAACTTAATGTGTTTAAATTCGCCGCAAATATTTCAAAACGTTTCCATTTATAACCCATTATTATCTTTTCTAGCGGAGCACGATTAAATGAATATATTGTTTGTAGTCGGCGGCGGCGGTTAATCGTCTTACAGTCGATCGGCAATGTTCTCTGGCTTGTGCTTATTTGCAAAAAATAATACAAAAATAAACTGAGCGATGTTTTTCATTGTTTTTGTTTTTGTTCAACTCATTTCAAAGAACCAAACAAAACAAATTCAAACAATTTGCTTCGTTTATTTTCGTACGCTGCTTTTAAGTACAAAGAAATCAAAACAAAAATAAATTTATAACTGTAATAGTGTCGATTAATTTTGTTACGAAAATTATTTTCTAAGCCCTGTATCTCGCCATAAATAGCAATAGCTATAATAACTACACTAAAAAATATTTGGAATAAATTTTTATCAGTTACATACATATTAATAAAAATATATTAAGAGATAAGAAATTTCAAAACTCTAAAAAGCGGGATAAAGCGGGATAAAAATTCAAGGCGGGATCAACCTCAGAAAAGCGGGCTGTCTGGTCAGGTTACGTATGAGGCTCTCCAACGCTAATCTTATATGAGCCATTGAGAGAGTTGTAAAAGAATCATTCGATAATGGTTTATTATTATTATGCAAGTTAAATATGAAAAACAAATTAAATTTTTTTAGTACTTATTAATCAAAAAAAAACTTTCTTCTTTAATTGATTAAAGACTATTTAATGTACATACGAGTATGTATGTATGTATGTATGTATGTATGTATGTAGATGCAACCAGTCTATTTACATAGAAAATTTATGATTACTACCAGTGTGACCAGATATTAAAATAATATTAAGCTAAATCACGTTTGAAAAAAAGCTAAAATAAGCTAAAAAGTTACATTTTAGGCTGGAAAATAAAGCTAAACTTTTTTCCACTTCTTTGATCACTTTTCAATAGTTTTTTATTGCCAAACTAACGTTAAATATTACACAAACATATTTTTTTATTATACATATAGAATATTTGCTTAATGAAATTATTTATTAATTATTATATTTTAGATTTAATGAAGAAGAAAACAAAAACTTCCCCAAAATAATAATAAAAAGTTTTTAAAAATGTAAAAACATTTATACTAAAATACGAAAGCTTTTTAAGTGAATTAATGCTATTTAAGGTAAAGCATGGATCACACTATCTGCACAATGTACCGAGTTTCGTCAGATCAGTGAAATAAAGTCATAAGTAAAGATGTTGCTCTAATTTATCGACTACTTGAAATACAAGGACATAATTGCGCCACACTGCATTGGAAATAAGCCCATATATACTTATTCCAGAATTAATTGAGTAATAATGCCATTTTGGCTTATTACTTATGACTTTATTGAGGTGGCCCGACGAAAATCGGTACAAAGTGCTATCCAGGCTTAAGGCTATTTCAGGTTTTTGTTTTAAGTTAATTGATGCCGCTGAATGGACGTTCAACTCAAGTCAAATAATTTTATACCCAAAAAACTCAAAAAGTGTTTTGGCCACTAATATGAATTTAACTTTTCCCATTGGAATTCTAACCATTCTGCCATTATCTACTATTTTTCTTCCCTCCATTTCTGTTATAAAATTGTCGTATAATTTACATTTTGTATTTTTTGTAAACTATTTTACAATGCTAAAAAATTATAATTTTTATAAGTTGTTTATGTTTTTAATATATTTTTAGAGAACACGCAATTTAGACTAAAAAAGGCTAAAAGAGCTAAATGAGTTTTTAAAAAAGCTAAAAAATAAGCTAAGAGCTAAATGAAAATTTTAAGGCTAAATCTGAAACAAATAAGCTAAATTTAGCTCAAAATAAGCTAATATGGTCACGCTGATTACTACGTATGTTGAATTTTGCTTTTTTAAGTCGTCTATCGCTTTTATCTTTGGCTGTTGCAAGAGTTTTGAATGGCAAAGATCTATGAAAAATGCAACTAATTAAAAAAATTCGATTATTTTAAAAGTAAATAATTTAATAAATATTTGATGTAAAATACCAAACACATTATATTAATATGTACTTCAATTTAATATATCTTTAATTATTATAAAAAAATAAGAACACACTTGACGCAACCGACGAGATTCTTATTGGAAACTCAAATGAAAGCATCAGCGAAGAAATGAAGAAAAAAAAGAAGAAAAGTGTCGTAGGATACCCGGTTATAGCTTTGCTGCTTAGTTTGTATAAAACAAATTTCATGTGTGAAATAACAATGCAATAAAATTATATTATATGATGATGTCAAATTCTCTGCAAATATTTCAAAACGTTGACATTTATTTCCCATTATTTTCTTTTCTAGCGGCGTACGATTAAATTAGTGTATTGTTTGTGGCCGGTGACGGCTGTTAGCCGGCTTACAACCGATCGGCTGTGTTCTCTCGTTTGCAAAAATAAAGCAAAAACAAATTGAGCAATCGTTCTCATTGTTTTTGTTTCACTCACTTCAAAGAACGAAATAAAACAACATAAAACAATTTGTTCCGTTTATTTTCGTACTATGCTTTTAAGTACAATGAAATCAAAACAAAACTAAACTTATAACTGTAATAGTGTCGATTATTTTT
Source organism: Tachina lurida (assembly GCA_944452675.1). Classification (NCBI taxonomy): domain Eukaryota; kingdom Metazoa; phylum Arthropoda; class Insecta; order Diptera; family Tachinidae; genus Tachina; species Tachina lurida. The sequence continues at coordinate 117,030,052 of OX101754.1, forward strand.
GTTACGAAAATCACGTCCTAACTCCTGTATCGCCCAATAAATAGCAAAGCTATAATGACAATCTATATCAGTAAATATGCAAATATAAAAGAACAAACATATATTAGATAAACGTATCGTCGATTAAACTTAGCAAATTTTATAAGAGAGAATTAAACAGAAATGCTAGTTACATTATCAACTCTCCAAATAAGCACCAGAATATTCGTTTAGGAGTTGTATATTAAACACCATCGCCTATTAAACGGCTCTTGGCTAGCTGGGTATTTGCATTTGCGTTAAACTACCCAACTAGCAAATTGGGTAATACTTCTTTTCCAAAAATATTTTATATGATTCTCCTCACACCACTTTTGATGATTAAAAAAAAAACCGATTTATCACTTGGGTGATTAAAAAAGGATTCACTTGTGCTTCATCTATATGATCAAATATTGACTTCTTGGAGAAAAAGGTGATTTAATGATCTAATACTACCAGAAAATTACTCAAAAATGAATAAGCAAATCGTATCATAAATGTTTCCTTGGTATGATTCATCTGAAGGGTATCATTTTCTCACAACGAAATTATCATTTATGATTGAAAAGCTGATTCGAAAAAGATTCGATTATGATATAAAATGCTAGCTGGGTAAGGTTTAGTATTTTAAATAATAAGATAAAAAGGGAAAAATTTAAATGAACCTTAGTCAGTAATAAATAGTTATCATATCGTGCAGTCATTTCTAATAAAAAAGTTTGTTCCCGAAAAATTCCAAAATGTCCTTTTATTCATAATAAATTATTTGGCAGTAAGTGGAGTGAAATCTGAAAAGGAGTCCTTCATTGAAAAACTTGACATGAAAGACGAGAAGGGTAAGTTTAGTTTGGCTACCAGAACACAATATATAATATAAGCCATTGCCCAAGAATCAACACAAATTAATCGAATCCTTCCCAGCTACATGCAAACCCAATTGAGTTGCAATTTCCTTTCTATAATTAACAGCATATGATTTTTTTTAATTTCTAAAGGTCGGTGGGTGTGTGGTGGTCATAAATGTACCAAGACGAGTAATGGCTGTTCTATAGAAATGGTAACAGTTCAACCTAAATCTCTCGAAATAAAGGCAAGGTGCTTCGGAGAAACAATACTTTATGAGGAGTCTATTAAATTGAAAAAAGATATAAAGATATTCATTGATTTATCAAGTACCACTGAGAAGACGTATTTAATAATTCCTTCAGGAAAAGAATTACATGTTCAAGGTAATGTAAATCCAGTGGACATTCCAGCTTTAAAGAAAAAGATCAGAAGATTATTAAATAAGTATGTATGAACAATGAAGCTACGAGTATATGTATATTAAGGTTGTATATTCTGACTAAATGAGCGAGATGTATGTATTTTAATTTAACTTAAAATAATGTGTTGTGAAATAATTATAATACATAATAAATTACCACAAACAAGTTTTCCAAAAAAAACAAATTCTGTGACATTTTTATTTGAATATGCTAGTCGAAGTGCCAGTGGCAACGTGCGTGTGTATTTTTTTAAGGCGTCAATTGTTTGTGGGCTATTGGTGCAGGCCATATTCTTTAGAAAAAAAAACCACAAGTTCTGCCCCTGAATTCTGTAACTCGCTAAACCTAAAGCTAAAATCGATCGCTCAAATGCCGAACAAATACAAAATTTTAAATTTTTGGTGATGACATAAAACAGAAAAATTTCTAAGCCATTGCCTTGATTTAGCAATACACATTTAAAAATTGTATTCATAGACGATAGCGAGTTACGAGTACATAATCCGGGGGCTGGGAGGCCAGTTTAAGTTTCTGTTACAGAAAATTACCCAATAACTGAACGTACCTTTCAACAAAGCGATTGCGGAATGCACTGTGGTGGATGTTGAAACCTCAGCTTCTATATAAGGCCCTGCCACCAGGCACTACAGCGGAGGATTTTGAAAAAAAAAATTGAAATAATTCTGCACTTTGTAAAAGAGTTGTCCAATTGTTATAAACATTCATTCAGTGTTTCACAAGGTCTCCTAGAGTCTCAAGTCTGGAATATATATATATGGACAATGTATACTTAAAGCAGGTGGAGCCACAAACCCAGAAAGTGGGCCACCTCGGGGTTAATGAAAAATTTAAACCGTTGCCAAGCTGATGTTTTTGATTTGATAAAAGAGATTTTTTGCATGTGGATTTTTCTATACAAGTGCTAAAAAAAGTCCGCTACATTTGTGGGTTTTCGCTTACAGTTTAGGAAATATTCGGGAAAAAATAAAAATGTTAACCTTATGATTTGATTAGGCTAAAGTTCGCATCGCTTTGTAAGCCAAATTACATGTGATAATTACACTCTTCAGCAAAAAAAAAATAAAAAATCGGGAGCCAGAACTTCATCATGTGATTTTAATGGATTTTTGTGTGCGAATCAAAATCTGTTCCAAAATTGTTGAGCTTTTATCATTTGAATAAAATACTGATATTGGAATCTAAAATAAGTATTTATTAGGATAAAAGTAAAAAATCGTACACATAAATGACTTCTGATATAAATTAAAACTAAACACTAGTATAACATAAAAAATTAATTAGTACAGCGCTTTCATTTATAAATTTTATTACTGTTTCACTATTGGTTTCCCAGCAGAAATCAGTTCATATTTCTGGGGACCACTTGCCGCTATACCTTTTTTCCATGTGCGCGATATCTCGTTGGAACCTTTCACCACACTAACCAGATATGACATAATTCTTTGTGCCACACAAAAAAACCGTCTTCAATGCAAAGATCAGATAGAAGAATATAAAAAGAAGTACGTGATATATAAAAATAAATTTTAATGGGCATGCCTCCGTGCATTTTGTAAAAGTAAGATTGTGTGTTTTTCAGGGCTTAAGGTGCGTGTTAAGTTTTGTAAAAATCGATAGAGTAGAACCACGTAAAATAAGATATCAAATTTTAATGGGCGTGATTCCGTCCGTGTGAAATATTATAATAAATTTTAATGGGCGCAACTCCGTCAATTTTCGTAACTTTCAAATTGTGTAATTACCAGAACCAAAGGTGTTTAAAAGGTTTCCCAGCAATCAAATAAGTACTCGTAGAATATCATAAAACTATATAAAATTTTTTTTTTTACAATGGGAGCAATGGGCCGATATACCGACTTAGACAAACTTTTTTTTTTTAAATTTTTATTAACCTATTTTAACATATTCTGCAAAGTTAATTTGCATAATATGGTGTTTCACAAATATGGGCGGAGTAACTAAGATAATATGCCCAAGATGTTATTAACAGTATTTTAAAAAAGTTTTGTGACTGACTGTATACGACCTGTGCCTTCAAATAAGAAGTAGCAACGTGCTTGTTAAAGAAATTCCGCAAAAAACCGCAAGATTATACGGTTATCCGTGGCAGATCAGACAACCAGTACTAGCGAGACGAAAAACTCTCGAAGGCCAAACAACACACACAAGCCTGGGGGCAAATTACTGCATTCGATACGATTCGAAATTTAAAACTATTTCCATATAAACTCTATTGAAATATTTGGTAATTTCGTTCGATAACGAGTGCCGTAATTTGCCCCTGACCGCATTTAAGAAATAATTACCATGACGCGAGAGATGTTCTCCGACCAAAAGCTGCTTAACGATTGTACAATTTTTAAAATGGGTAATTAAACGAAAGTTAATTAAGCGTGGACTCTTGTGTGAAAATGAGTGTAAAAAACGGAATGAATAAGTGATAAGGGTATTTAACCTATGGCAGAGCTGGTCACCGAGAGAAACAAGAGAGAAATGTATAAGCGTATGTGTGTGTATTCATTTGTATAAAAAGCCGATTGATGTTCGGCCCTCCGGCGCTTCTCTGGGCAGCCTAGACCTATGGGCTCCTAAACGGGGTATACTGTTTATTTTATTTTTGAGCCGGTACTCGAACTGACATTCTCCGGCAAGACAGATTAGCACATTACTCACTCGACCATAGTGGCGCTCATATTTCAAAAGTATAAATACCAATAAAGCTAAAGTTAATATATAAATATAGTTACGCGACTGGTTCCAGAGCGACTTGGCGATCTCATTGGAGGGAACAATTAACATTATTTGATAGGTCTTAGATCCAATTAAATTAACTGAAGATTAAGACGACACATCACCAAAATAGTGGATATGTAATCATTTACACGATATGTCTCTTTACGCAACTGCGCCACGCAAAAAAGGGTAGTGTGTTTACCAGCCTATGTATGGCAGTCTCAGTAAAGATATGACAGACGCCATTTTGTAAATATTAAAAAAAATAAAAATTCTTCGAACTACAGTCGAACTTTCATAACTCGAACTTCTCTAACTCGAATTTTCTCTAACTCGAGCTAATTTGGTTGGCAGTAGCGTTAAAAGAACAAATCACATACAATTCTGTAACTCCCCTAAGTCGAAGTTTTTTTTTTTGGGATAATGGTGATTCGAGTTATGGAAGTTCGACTGTATATTAAAATGGGTATCATTAGCTAGGTTTAAGTTAAGTTAGGTTTCTCTTATGATTTTACATTTCGATTGAGCATTTAGGATATTTAATGGTTAAAAGTTAGTCTCAGTTGGGTTTTTTGTTTTTTTCAATTACTACTTGTTTCACCATACACTTACTACTCCCTACTTTTCCTCTGGATAATTTCTTAACAAATTTTCAGCAGTGCAGTAAGCGAGGCAAAATGTCAGCATTTGCCAAAAGTCTATTACATTTCCTAGAAAACATTAGCATTCACTTCCGGGGCCCACAGAATGGTCGGTATTTCTATTTTCATGAATAACGGCTAGAAGTTAAAATATTAACTATTGGAATTTTTAAATTTGAAACTTTACTTTTCTTAGATTTAATTAAAAAATTTAGCAGCTTTAAACAATGAGAATTGCTTCAGTGCTTTATCATTTTTACACATAATTCCAATCAAAATTGCCTGATTTTATTCATTCATTTATTCGTTTTTTTTTAAAGGATGTCACAAATTATCATCATTTAGCAACGCATAACAATCAGTTCTTGTTTTTTTTTCTTCTTTATTAGTTTTATTATTGTTATTTGCTGTATGTGTGTGTACTCGTATGTAAGTTATGAATTTTTAAATTGTGATGAATGACTGGATGGTTGAATGAATGGCTGGCTATTTGGCAGAATTAACATTCTGCAGATAAATATGTATCTACATACATGAACATGGATATACATACCCTCTAGTCAGCCTAGAACCATATGTCTCTATGTCAACACTCTTTTCTCTAGCGACAATTGCACTAGTTGGAATGTCGACAAATTTCCTTTTATGCGCGACTAGAGATACGTTAGAGACAACAGTTCTAGTGTATTTCTGCTGACATTGTCAATGAACGCGTCAATAGTTTGTTTTTCTTTTTTATTATGATATGCAATAATGCTAAAAACTTACGTACATATGTATGTATGTATGTATGTATTTAAGTTTGTTGCCCCAACCTTTATAAAATTGTAGACGAGGGTCACTAAAATGTACAAGTGAATCTTTAGTTCAAATGTCGCCTTATGGTCGTAAAAAAATAGTGCTAAAGTATACTGGTAGATTTTCAATGACAACCCTATGTTATACATATGTCAATAGGCAATTACATTGGCTGCGGTACACCTATTCAGTTGTACTATTGACAATATCACTAGTAGGTTAGGTTAGGTTAGGAAGGGTGGTGCCTACCGCACCTCCACTCGGAGACCCAACTGGGTCCATTGTGATTCCCTTCTATTGCCCATTACTGGTATTTACCCCTCCCATTTTTAGCCAGAAGAAACTCTATTATCCGTCATTAAGCCACCGAATCCCCATGATGAAGCCCCTGATGTCCTCTAGTTTACACTTCCCGACATCAGTGATGCTTTCATGGAAACGTCTGCTCAGCCATCTAAGCCTATGACGTTGCAGCTTCGGGCAGTGACAGATAATATGTTCAATGGTTTCTGGTTCCTCTTCATCCCCGCACATCCTACAAAAATCCGGAGTACCAATTTCCCACATGCTGGTTCTTGCTCTAACCGAGCAGTGACCTGTCAACGCGCCTATCATGGTTCGCATCGCCTTCCTATTCATGTCCAGTAGTAAATCATTACAATTTTACTATTGACATCGAGCGAGGAAATATCGATATTGTAGACTAGAGCCCCTAAAATTTACTAGTGAAGCTTTGGTGCCAATGTCTCCATATGGTCCCAAAAGAACTACTTAGTCAGTGTTGCTACAGTCTAGTGGTGGATTTTCAATGACAAGCTAATGTTAAATGTCAATAGATAATTACATGGGCTGGGGTACACCTGGTCAGTGGTACTACTGACAATGTCACTAGTGAATCACTACAATTTCACTATTCGCATTTTCTGCAGGGTACATACGTACATACACACATACATATGTAATGTTTATGTATGCGTGCAACACACATGAACAGTCATTCAGTTTAAATACATATCATTTGTGACTGAAGTAACTGACATTTGTAAGCTACCGCTTGTCCAAATGAATTCTATAATCATTCATAACATCATATTCGTAATATGAACACAAGAACTAAATAAACCATCATCGGAAGCTGTGTGTGCAACACCACCAACAACCATTTATTCAATAGCTGAAAGCTTAAATTTTTTGTTATTTTATTCACACACAATCCACATAAATTGTTGTGCAGATCTAAGAGTTGCTTTTGATTTTCAAAATAGAGATGTTTAGCGTTCATGTAGCATTTAATGTAAATCACGTATGTATATTATCGTGAGTAGCTTTGTTTCCTTCAATCATTTAATGCTGCATAAAGTTGAGTAAAAAAAGCCGACATAATGGCATATACTCAGAAAAAAATCTCATAGGTTAATCTAACCAATTGCAGCAGTAAAGTTTACATTGTTGGCTTTTCGATTAATAAAATTATATTTGTGGTTAATTTAACCAATCTGGATTTGTTATTTTTTTTATGGAAAGGTAAGTAACACTCAGGCAATTAATATGCTTGTAAAAATACAAGTAGGAAGCGCAGAAAAAAAAACTATAAAAGCTCAGCACAAATATTAAGCAAAACTAGGAAGAGTTTATAGTGGCTGTACGTTTTATTAAAGAACCACTGGGCGATCGGAAGACATCCTGGTAGGATAGGTCGTCCCTATTCTACACAGAAAAAATTATAACAGGTAATAGATAAAGTATGTTTTTTATATTAACGTTCAAGTTTTATTGTACCTTAACAAATGTTTGGATTACATTTTTGTAACTGCTTTACATTAGTTAGTTTAACCAATTTGTTTGGTTGTTACAGTTCTAGTAGCGAAAATTTGTTAGATATGCCTTAATTTTTTTCAGTGTATAGTTGTAGAACGAAGAGCGTCGTAAGTCACAAAAAAGAATGTCATGTATCGCTAACGCTTTTTTTTAATGCACACACGCTTGCTGCTCATGTTTCCATCTCTAATTTATGACGATAAATATTGTTCTTTATTATTTAATTTAGCAATAATGCTCAACTTATTTTTAAATTTATATGAGAAATAACCTTCAACGTGAATATCCTTTTTAAATTTAGCAATTTAGTTTTGCTAGCAAAATATATTACGAGTACATACCCAGCACATAGATACGGAATACATACATACACATGTATGTATGTAGGTACCCTCTAGCCAGCCTAGTGCCATATGTCTCTATGTCAACACTCTTTTCTCTAGCGACAATTGCACTAGTTGAAATGTCGACAATTTTCCTTTTATGCGCGAGTAGAGATACGTTAGAGACAACAGTTCTAATGTATTTCTGTTGATATTGCCAATAGTTTGTTTTTCTTTTTTATTATGCTATGCAATAATTTTAAAAACTTACGTGCATATGTATGTAGGTATGTATGTATGTATGTATTTAAGTTTGTTGGCCCAACCCTTATTAAATTGTAGACGAGGGTCACTAAAATGTACTAGTGATTCTTTAGTTCAAATGTCTCCATATGGTCGGAAATGAATAGTGCTAAAGTCTACTGGTAGATTTTCAATGACAACCCTATGTTATATGTCAATAGGCAATTACATTGGCTGCGGTACACCTATTCAGTTGTACTATTGACAATGTCACTAGTAAATCAATACAATTTTACTATTGATATGGAGCGAGGAAATATCGATATTGTAGACTGGAGCCCCTAAAATTTATTAGTGAATCTTTGGTTCCAATGTCTCCATGTGGTCCCAAAAGAACTACTTAGTCAGTATTGCTACAGTCTAGTGGTGGATTTTCAATGACAAGCTAATGTTAAATGTCAATAGATAATTACATTGGCTGGGATACACTTGGTCAGTAGTACTACTGACAATGTCACTAGTAAATCACTACAATTTCACTATTCGCATTTTCTGCAGGGTAGTGTAGTGAAAATTTTTTTTGAGAGCGTGTGTGTATGCAGTTTATTATTACATGCATCAAAGTTTATTGAACTTTTTATTTCAGAACATTTTATTTACAATATTTTTTTTTGCATTCACTTGTTTTTTTTGGGTTTTATTCTTTTTATATGAAACTTCAAGTTTTCTTGTGAATCCATAGAGTTGTACTGGCAACAAAATAAAAATACTCCTCACACATACACTCACTCACTCACAACACCAGAGAAATAATAAAAAAAACACGTTGAAAACCACCTGCCTCCAATACAATATATTTTGGTATATACATTTTTTTTAGCATTTATTATGTTCTTCTCTACCATGAAATATCATGTTTTAATTGGTTTGCTTGTTATTCCTGGTTTTTTCACTTTTAATCATAAAATAAAAAAAAATATATATAGATACATGCACTCATACAAGTGCAATTATGCTTACTTATGAGTATGTATGAGTATACTCATGCATACGAGTGAGTATGAACTGAATGTCTTTAAGTATTAATGTAGGACACTCTATATTCGTTACAGGATTAAAAATAAACATAATAAAATAATGAAATTTAATACATACTTGTTTGGCTTTAGGTTCCTGCAAATAAAATTAAAAAAATAATAATGAAATTAATATATATATATATACATATATAATTTTTAATGAAGTTAAGTAATAAATTAAACATATACATACATACATACATAATATGTACATATGTATGTGTATGTGTATTTATAATAAAAAATAATATGAACAGCAATTCAATGCGATATGTGCTTTGTTTCACATGGAAAATTATATACAAAAATCTTTAAAGTTTTTTGACACAAAATGCAGCAGAGACTGTCAGGATTAATATATATTTTTTTTAGAATTTTAAAAATTTAATTTTTTGAGATATAGTTCCCCAAACTTTAAATCACGTGACAGTGATCTTTGACCATTCAGAAAAAAAGTAAAACTAAATACAGTTTAGAAGCTATTCTCAATACCTATTAAATGGGACCGATTTCGACCCTGTATCTTAAAAACTTTTGAAGATATGAGCAATAAGGGCAGACCACTTATATGTGTTTTTAATGAATTCCCTACTTTTCGAAGCGCCATATTTCGGGAACCATAAAAGCTAGATATCCAAAATTTTTGAATTTATATTATTTTAGTACTATAAAACATTCGTGTAAATTTTTGTACAATTCGCAGAGGGTTAGATAAAAAATTGCGTTTTTTTTTCGTTGATTTAAAATGTAATTACCCATGTATGTATGTATATAAGTACAAGTGGATGTATGTGCATATCGCTCCTTCCTTGCAACATAAACATTTCCCAAAAAAATGCGTTTTCATATACATACAAGTATATGTAATTCTGCCAAAAAACGCGACTTCAATGCAAAGATCTGATAGAACATAAAATTAAATGTTAATGGGCGTGCCTACGCCCATTTTTTTAAATGCAAGACTTTCTGTTTTTCAGAGCTTAGGGTGTGTATTAAGTTTTGTAAAAATCGGTACAGTAGAACCACTAAAATTGTAATATTAAATTTTAATGGGCGTCAGCCACTCCGCCCAACAAATTTTTTAAATGGTAGTTTGTGTCTATTTGTTAGCTCAAGGTGCATGGTAAATTTCGTAAAAATCGGTTAAGTGGAACCACGTAAAATATAATATTAAATTTTAATGGGTGTAGCCCCGCCCATTTTTTCAACTCTACAATTGTGTAATTACAAGAACCAAAGCTGTTTGCTAGGTTTCGCAGCAATCAAATAAGTAGAATATCATAAAATGAAATAAAAAAGATTGTGGGCGTGTTCCCTCCCAATTTTTTTTTACAATGGGACCAATGGGAACCTTTTTGATCTCTCAGCCAATAAAATAATTTTTACAACACTGCCAAAAAAAAATAGAGACGAATAGATATAGAAAAAACTTTCAAAAGGTTTAATTTTTTCACACGAAATTTATACTTAACCCTTTCAATACGATTTTTTTTAAGTTACAAACTCTTGTTTACTTTGTTGTGGTAAGTTGATAATGAGTCAAATAATGTTCCCTAGGGTGCGTTTCACTAAAGGATAGCCAGGACAAGAAAAATGTCCAGGGACAGGGTTGTCCCATCAGTAAATTAAATTGGGACACATACGTCCCAATAACAATAATCGTATAACTTGTCAACTTCAATCCTGTACTGATTTATTCAGAAAACAATATGAATTGAATATCTATAGCATGCAATGAATGCAAATAAAAGTTAATTGTAATGATATTCGGAAAAGTATAGATTGTAAAGAATGTTTTTTTTACAGTGTCACAACTTTGAGTTGGCATCACTGCTTTATTTGAGCACACATTTAACAGCTGATAGATGTCTTTTGTTTAGTTTGCTTTGAAACGTCATTATGAATCGACTTACACTAGAGCAAAGCGTGCAAATTGTTGAAATTTTATGTCAAAATAATTGTTCTATTCGTCAAATTCATTGTGCACTTCTTCCATTTTCCGATGAAACCCATTTCTGGGCACGTAAATAAGCAGAATTATTGCATTTGGAATGAGGAGCATCCACAAGCTTTTATCGAAACACCATTACATCCACAGAAAGTTACTGTTTGGTGCGCTTTATGGGCTGGCGGCCCATAAATGGCCCATATGTCTTCAAAAACAATGATGGCCACAATGTTACTGTCAATGGTGAACGGTATAGGAACATGATTCGAAATTTTTTCATGCCTCAATGACGTGGTATTAATCTTGCTGATATGGGACGGAGCCACATGCCACACAGCAGGCGCTACAATTGATTTACTCAAAGAAAATATAATTTCACGTAATGCCCAATTAATTGCCCACCAAGATCGTGTGATTTAACGCCATCTGATTATTTTCTTTGCGGTTTTGTTATGTCACTTGTCTACGTCGATAAACCACAAAAAAACAATTAAACGCCTGAAAATCAACATTCGAAGAGTTATCGGCGAAATACCGCAGCAAATGCTGCGAAAAGTTGTTGCAAATTGGTGCTCGAGATTGCGCCTTTTACGCACCTCCCCTGGTGGCCACATGGCAGAAATCATATTTAAACATTAATTTCATAAAATTTTCTTTCCAATAAGGCCCGTTTCATTGATATAAAAATATATATTTCCTTCTTTTATTATGATTTAAATTTGGGTCACTCTATAAAAAAAACACCCTTTATATATATAACTACAAATAATATCAGGGGATGTATTTAAGAAACCAATTTTTTATCTTATAAATATGTTTTTTCTTGCCAGTGTTTATTATTCTTTAAAAAAAATTTGAACTCATTTTTTATTCAATTCATAAATGAGAAGCGAACCCAACACGATTTATTAATTTTGTCCAGTTAGATTTGCCATCTACCACACTGTGCAAGAACCAAGAAAGAAACTCTTCTTGCAAGAAAAAAAGTAAGCCTGCGTTTTGATAATTACAAAAATGATACTAATGCTGCTTGCTGTTTCTTATTATCAACCTACGGGAATAATAGATACAAATTTCGTATACGTACAAAATTAGATTGCATTTATGCAAAGTCCTGGTACAGCAACCGTCCCTTTTCAAATACATACATATGTTAAAAATAATTATTTTTAATTACTTTTTTTTAACAATATAATTATGGAGATATGTATATAAAACTATTTAGCAATCGACAAACAAAAAAAAAAATACATTTATAAATAGATTACAGCAATTTGTTTAATTACTTAAAATGTATTATTTATTTTTTGAAACGTGTTGAAGGAGATTTTGTAATGATTAAATATGTATAACAAACAAAGGTAATAATATTCATACATACATAAATATTTACAAGTGTATTCAAATTGTTTTTTGCGCTTTTAAGCTTATTTCTGCTTTTAATTTATTTGTTCGAATAGTGTTTGTTTAATTTACATGTTCAAGTGTAATTTAAAATTAATTGACATCGGTGAACACAAAATGCATAAAGGCCTTCATAATATGGAAGAAAATCATAAATAAATTCAGTAAAGTGCGACTTTGACTCGCGCACGAAGGGTTCCGTATGTTGGGCTTTGAGCATTTTTTAATACAGTGTTTTTTACGTTTTTTCAGCTGAAATAATTTTTTTTTATTACTTTTCGCTTTTTTCTCGTTTTGGCGATTTTTCTCGTTTTGGCGATTTTTTTCATTTTGGCGATTTTTTTCATTTTGGCGATTTTTTTTTTTCATTTTGGCAACTTTTTTCATTTTGGCGATTTTTTTAATTTTGACGATTTTTTCATTTTGGCGATTTTTTTTCATTTTGGCGATTTTTTTATTTTGGCGATTTTTCCGGTTTTCCGCGATTTATTTTCGATTTAGAAATTTTTTTTTAATTTGGTGCTTTTTTCGTTTTGGCGATTTTTTTTTTGATTTTGGCGATTTTTTTTTCGGTTTGGCGATTTTATAATTTTTAGATTTTTTTGTTTTACCGGTTTTGAAAATTTCAAGAAGTTTGCTCTTACGGTTTCCAAGATACAGCAAGTTATCAAAATTACATAGTCAAAATTACATTAACTGATGGTACATCCTCTAATTAAAATTTTTTAAATTTTAGTGTTAATTGTTGTAGTCTGTATAAAAATACACTAACTTTACAAACTTCAAGTGCATATACATACAATTGTATGTATATTACATGGGATTTTAACATTTTTCGTTGCTCGTTTTAGCACACCCTTTAATTTCCGGTCCGTAGCTCTTACGGTTCTCGAGAAAATACCCTGTGACGGACAGACGGACGGACGGACAGACGGACAGCGTAGCGAAAACAATAGGGTTCCATTTTCACCTTTGGTGTACGGAACCCTAAAAAATTAAATCGTTCATACATACATATCGCAACCTTAATATAGAAAGGCCCTAACCCATATTTTTTTGAAATCGAGGTTTTTGTATATTTCGATAGCAGAACATCTAATGTATCGGAAAATGCAAAAATCTTGAACCGCTATACCAATTAAAGATCCGATTATACATATTTATTTGTCAACTTAATACCTTTTATTTGAATACCAAGAACGACCCAGTTCTAGCTCGAGACAGTTCTAGCTCGAGATATGATGAGTCAAGTGAAAAAAGTTCGAAAAACTGAAAAAATTACAATATCTCAAAAACTGGTCCATAAAAAAATTTTTTAAATTGATTTTCGAATTCAGCGGAAGAAAATACATAAGGAAAATCACCTCTCGTCAAGTGTACATTTTCAGTGTAAACTAGTGTATTTTGTATGGTTGGAAACTTTGTCCCAACATTCAACTGTCTATCCATATCAACACTTTTTATATCCAATTTAGAAAATATGAGCGATTTCTATTGGGATACAATTTCTTTTTCTTTATCACAATAGTTATATATACCTAGTTATAGTTATATATAGTTATTTATGTATATGCAAATTTAATGTAACATATAAAAATTGTTATTTCTGTGTTGAAAAAAAGTAACCAAAATGGAAGAAAAGCACACAAGTTCACATTGGAAAAAAGCAACCAATTTTAGTTAAAAGTAACCAAAACGGCAACTCTGGTTAGAATGTAACCATTTAAAATTTCAAAATAAAGTAAATATGTACATACTTATGTAACCCCTTGATTTTTTTATTCTTAAAATCTTTAATTGTTTGCAAAAACAACAACAAACGTAAAATACAAATTGCTACATGCACTTCGGTTAAAGTCCTGCACAAGACCATTTATAAGAACTTTCAAGACATGAGATTCTTCAAATGCTCTACTACAGCGAAATGTTCTAAAACAAACGCTAAACAACACTGTTGGGAAGACAAAGAACTGAAACAAATGTCTTGCCAACAGTGTTGTTTAGCGTTTGTTTTGGAATATTTCGCTTGTATAAAGCATTTGAAAACCTCTCACGTCTTGAAAGTTCTTATAAATGGTCTTGTGCAGGACTTTAACTTCGGTACGCTCTCATTAACACAACAAAAAACAATCAAAAACAAAATTAGTATACTTACACATTATTTTTTTCACAACCTTTGCTGCATTCTTTTTAGAATTGACTACGACTATTTACACAGCAATAACTTTTTTTGTATGACACTAATCATTTTAATTTTTTTACACTTTTATTATATTTTTTCTCATCTTTAATTTGAAACTAATTTTATTGAAATCACTGCACTTTTACTTTACCAAATAGATAATTAAAAACGCGAACTACTGACCGGCGCCCGAAATCAACTGACAAAGATCTTTAACTAATCAGAGATATTAAATTAATAAAAGACCGAAGCATTTCTGCAATTGTCAACAATGTATACAAACATGCAGTAAGAATGTGTGTGTGTGTGTGTGTGTGTGTTGTAATGAGCAAATTTCTCTTAAAGGTTGCGTAAGACAAGTGTTTGTTGTCATTAGAAGAAAATGTTCCAATTGCAGTTTGTGTATAAACATGCTTTGGCGACGTTTATTGAACTGCTTAAAAAATGTCTTTGTTATTGTCAGGGTGACCGATGGCATTTTTCAAAAAGTGGCACCAAATAGGCGATTTATCAAAAAAAAGGGGCAAAATTAAAAAAAAAAGAGGAAACTAAACTAAACTTTTTATTTTTAATGTATTTTTATGTAACTCACCCTAAAAAAAGGGGGACAAAAAGTGGCAGGGCAGTCGAAAAAGTGGCAATTTGCCACTTTAGTCGGCCAAACGGTCACACTGGTTATTGTTATTTGCGACTGTAGGCAGGGTTGTCAGATTTTTTCTGGCCTATTTCGCCAAATTGATTTTGAAAATCGCCAAAAATCGCCAAAAACAATTTTATGTAGTTTTTCTTAATAAATATTTGATAATAAATTTGATTTTATATAACACTTCTTTTAATATAAATTTTTACAAAATAATAGTAGGTGTAGAAATTTAACAGAAAATCGCCACAAATAGACATAAAGTCGCCAAAGACTATTTTTTACAAGTTTTTCTCATCCATAATAAAAGGAAAATCAAGCCGATCTTATTTCTTGGTAGGATAAATTTTTTTAAACTACTTCTTCAACAAACTACTTTTGTTGAATTACAAAAATTTCGAGTTTAAATTTTGTTAAAAAATAGCCACAAAAATCGCCAACAAATTTATTTATCGCCAGAAAAATCGGAATGTCGCCAAACCAAAAATTTAGACGCCAAACAAGTGGAAATATCGCCACGTTTGGCGAGAAATCGCCGTATCTGACAACCCTGGTTGTAGGTAGAAAATTACAAAAGAAGTACATACTTCGTGAGAAATCACAAAAATGCGTAAATAGAAATGTAAAGGTTTGCCATGGTAATAAAATAAGTAAGTGAACATGCTTATGCCTATGTGCCCATAATTACGAAAGTAGTCTGTATGAGAGCTGTAAGTGAATATTTTTTTTACGGTTCCGTGACCGATGACATTTTTAAAAAAGTGGCACCAAAAGGGGCAAAATTAAAAATAAACGAGAAAACTACATTAAACTTTTTATTTTTAATGTATTTTTATATAATTCACTCTAAAAAGAGGGAGAAAAAAAGTGGCAATGTAGTCGAAAAAGTGGCAATTTACCACTTTAGTCGGTCAAACGGTCACGCTGGTTCCGTACACCAAGGGTGAAAAGGAGTCGTATTGTTTTCGCTACGCTGTCAGTCTTTCGGTCTGTCTATCTGTATGTCACAGGCTTTTTTTCTCGACAACAGTAAGAGCTACGGACCTGAAATTTGGACAGAGTATGTAGGCCGGTACAAATACATGAGAGTTAAAAATTAAAGGGTGTTCCAAAATGAGCAACGAAAACTGTTAAAATCCCATGTAATATACACTTAATTGTATGTACATATGTATATATGTACACTTGAAATTTCTAAAGTTAGTGTATTTTTATACAAACTACAACAATTAACACTAGAATTTAAACTATTTAAATTAAAGAGTGTTCGATCAGTTAATGCAATTTTGACTATGTAATTTTGACAATCTGCTGTATCTTGGAAACCGTACACAGAGGAAACAGTGACCACAAAATACCTCATAAAATAGAACAAAATTAATAAAATAATCTCTATGGTTTTTTTCAATAAGGAAATCTTATTAATTTCATAGGGAAAACCTTTTTGAAAAAATCAAGAAGAAATCTTCTAGTTTTTATTAGGTTTACTTATTGATTTTTTCAATAAGGTTTTTTTCTTGTTTTTACTGGGTGACCTCAAAAAAAAATAAATTGCGTCTTTATTCTCTGTACTTATGTATTTTCATTTAAATTATATACCATATACACACATATGTATGTATGTATGTAGTATATTGTAGAAGTTATTTATTTATACATACATATGTACATACATACATACACATTATGTTATATTCTTAACTAACTTACTCACCAAGTATTGAACCAGCAAACTTCGGACTTATAGACAATATGCTAACAAGCAGCCTGAATAACCATTGAAATTATTGTGCAAACATTCTTATACAAAAATTAAAAAGATCATGAAAAAAATTCTCTCTATGCATATTCATAGATATGAAATAACAAGACACCTTATAAAATCAAAAAGATTTCTTTATTAAAAAAATCAATAAGATGCTTTACACATAATCATATAGGAACCTACTAAAATCAAGAAGAAAACCTTTTTAAAAAAATCAATAAGGCAACCTAATAAAATCAATAAGAAATCCCTTTAGTTTACAATTTATAAGAAAACCTAATAGAATTATGAAGTTTTTCTCTATAGATTGTTTTTTTTTTGAGCCAAAAATAACGGAAATTGAGTAAAAAAAGTTGTGAATAATAAGATTTCTTCTTGATTTTATGTGGTTTTCTGCTTGATAAAATTAATAAGATTTACCACATACAAACAATAAAGAATCTCGAGACATTATTAGATTTAATTGAACTATTAGTCATTAAACAGTTTGCAAGTAGTATACAATAGTAGTAAATATCGTTGTTTTTCAATTCGTGCAAAAAGCAACAAAAAAAAAGCAACAGAGAAATATATAATGTCATAATGAGAATTTGAGGATAGGTACAATAAAAAATTACAAGCATTAAAAAAAATAAAAAATATAAATAAAAAATAATGACAACATTAATGTTCGTATGCGAAGTTTGCATTGTGAATCATAGGCATTGAATATTGCTAAGTATGAGTTCGATGCGCACTTCAAACTTTCGAGTGGATATGATTCATAGACAACATTGCAATACGTATGAATGCGCATAAGTACAAGAAATAATAAGTCATGATTCAACTCTACTCATTATTTCACTATTTATTGCGCTTCTCTGGTAGCTAATAAAAATCCGACTGGGTACTACCTGCGTATACATACAGAGATACATAAATACATCTTTTAGAAAGTCATTCACTCTTTCAATTGCAATTGTACATGCTCCAGGTATTGCCATTCTTTTAAGGAAAAAATAACAGTTATTAACGAGTTGGAAAAAACATCTGCTTGCTCAACAACAGCAACAGTCGTCAAGACGAAGAAAAGGGAATGGAAATCCTTTGAATATTAAAACTTAGAAATGTAACAAAACATAAGAAGTAACGATCAAAGATATTGGCCATAAACAAATAAATAAATTATAAAAAAAAAATACAAAAATTGGTAACTGTTAACGTTCAATGATCCGTGAAATAAACAATAAAAAGAGAGAATAACTAATCCAGGAAATGTTAAAAGCTTGTGCAGAGTTCGGAAATCTTTGCAAGAGAAAACTGCACTTTGCTCAACGCCGGAAAAAAGTTTTTTATAAGTACGAGTAGTTAATTTATGCAGTGACAATAATGTCACTTTTAGGTTTTTTTTCTTATGTTAATAAGGCTTCGCAAAGCATATAAAGTTGAAGAGCAATGTTGACATGACAACTACAAACATATGAACAAACATACATTCATACATATACATACATATGTATGTATGTATGTATGTAGGTATTTAACAATTTGATTAAACAAATAATTTAATTATTTTTTGTTGCTTAGTTTATTTACATTTTACGTACATATGTATGTACATACGTACATACTTATACTATGTATACATATAATGGGTGTTTTTTATTGAGGTATAGAACTTTAAGTTGGCATCACTTTTTTAACTGGCGGCCATTTTGTCAGCTGTCAAGTGATTAATATTTAGTTTGGTTTGCCATTTCATCATGAACAGGTTGACAAAAGAACAACGCTTGCAAATCGTGCAAATTTATTTCGAAAATAATGGTTCAGTTCGCGAAGTTTACCGCAAGCTCCGTCCATTTTATGGTCGACATAATCGTCCATCAGAGCAATTAATTCGGTTAACCATGGATCGTTTTCGCACTACGTTTACTCTATGTGATAATACGCATCCGCAGAGACGTCGAACAGTGTGCACCGAAGAAACAATTGCCGCTGTAGAGCAAAGTGTTGAAGAGGACCCGAATGAATCGATTCGCCACCGTGCACAGCAATTGGAGCTTTGTCCATCAACTTTATGGAAGATTTTGAAGATTTTGAATGTGGATGAGTTGTGGTTCCAACAAGACGGCGCTACATGCCACACAGCGCACGTCACAATCGATTTATTGAAGGAAACATTCGATGAGCGCATAATTTCGCGGAATGGACCTGTCAATTGGCCACCAAGATCGTGTGATTTGACACCATTGGATTATTTTCTTTGGGAATATGTGAAGTCGCTCGTCTACGCCAACAAACCAGAAACGTTAGGGGACTTGGAAGCCAACATTCGTGGCGTTATTGCTAACATACGGCCCCATATGCTCGAAAAAGTGGTTGAAAATCGGACCTGTAGAATTGGCTTTATTCGAGCCAGCCGCGGCGGCCACATGCCCGAAATCATATTTAAACATTAATGGCATAAAATTATCCTTCCAATAAAGCCAAATTGATGGACATTAAAACGATTTTCTTATGTTTTATTTCAATTCGAAGTTCTATACCTCTAAAAAAAACACCCAGTACATATCCATGCATATAAATAATCATATTTATTATTTGTGGGTATTTGTTATTTTTTATAACAATTTTAAGTCTATCCAGCTGTCTCCTGTCGTAATAAACCATTGTTTGTCAGACCATCACAAACACAAGTACACACAGAAATGCTGATATTGTATCTGTGTGTCCAATTGTGCATTTATGTACGTATGTGTGTGTCTTTTATGGGCATATTCCCAGCAAACACATAAATTGGATCTCAAATTAAACTAACTTTTGTGATGATGCCTAATCAACAAAGAATAAATTATGAATAATTATGAAT
Source organism: Tachina lurida (assembly GCA_944452675.1). NCBI lineage: Eukaryota > Metazoa > Arthropoda > Insecta > Diptera > Tachinidae > Tachina > Tachina lurida. The sequence continues at coordinate 117,049,784 of OX101754.1, forward strand.
AAAATTCCGCGGGAGATTTCTCACTTTTCCAATTAGAATTATTTTGATTTTCCTATTACATACTTGCTATTGCCCTGATTGAGGGTAATTATGAATAAAATTCCGGGAGAAATTTTTCCCGGCGAACTATTTCAAGCAATAGCAATAGTAATAGGGAAAACAAAAAAATTCTAATTCGAAAAGCGAAACATTTATCGAAATTTAAGATTTTTTATACAAAAAACTTTCAATAAATTGTGATGCGGTACTGCACATGTTCATTTTCAATTGAAATATCCTCATCCAAACAAATATTATAAATGTGATAGTGAGTTTGTTTTTTGAAAATTCTTTCACCAATGGAAAGGTAAATTACCAGCGTCAAATATAGGATATTTTTTAGGCTTTTCGGAACCGGCAAGGAAACTGCATATCATGCTTAGAAGAGGAAATACTGAATATAAAAGAGCGTCAACTAAAAATTTACAAATTTTCAATAGGGTAGGGAAATTGAAGTAATATTTTCACAGTGGGCAAATATGCTCTTTAGAAAATTCTTATGTTCTCAATCCGCGAAGTTTGCTGTTTGCATATCGAGCCATAACCGCTAAAATAGCTTAAGCGACACATTTTTCGCACTTCGTTATTTTGATGAAGGGATATCGAGCCATAACCGCTAAAATAGCTTAAGCGACACATTTTTCGCACTTCGTTATTTTGATGAAAGTCAACTATTTACGATCGCAAATAATCGATTTTGGTCTAAAACTTAAATTCGAAAATTATGTCGCTTAAACTTTTTTGGCGGTTATGGCACGATATAACAACAGGTGGGGACTACCGGCCGAGCTACTGCAAGAGAGAAAATCTGAACTGTCTTCACAGAGTATTCGACTAGTCACTCCCGAAAATATATTTTGTTCATTGTGGACAATCAGCAAAAAATTTGATAAAGAACCCAAAACAAATTATAATTTTTTCTGCTTTTTATGCATTTAAGTATTTTGGTCGAGTTTCCTCTGGTAAATTTTTCATTCATCCCCCTTGACTGATTACAATGTGCTGCAAAAAATAAAAAAGGAAGAAGCCCTTACACCCTTTCAGCTGATCTTATGTAAATTGACCTCCTAAATCCGAATATGATCTCCGTGTCCCCCCCCCCTCACTCACCATTTTCGAGGGTTCACCCCGCACTAATTTCGATGATTTTATGGCCCTGAATTCAATTTATAATGTATAAAAAATTATTTTAGCTGTTAAATTTTTCTATAGCTCTGCACTACCACTTTTATCTAGCTTCAGTCCACTGAACTCCATTTCAAGCGAGCGTAAAATCAATATCTCGGTGTTGAAATTAAGCTTCTTAAAACTGCTTATAAAATCTACTTTGGCGATCAAGACAATTATTGGGCTCCCAAAAATTTGCTGCACTACTTGTTACAGTAGCTCGAGTGAATGGCTTAAAGGGACTCGTAAATCATTATCATTTGCAGTGCCCATGTGCCATCTCAGGGATTGTTACAATTGTATGAATTCTATTAACGGGATCTCTGGAAGAAGTAAGCATACTATTGAACATTCGTATATTCCTTTAGCTCTACGACCAGTTCCTCACAACGAATCTTCGCCAACTCCAGTCCCCCCCCCCCCCCAAGGACCAATAAGCTAGAACCAGAAACAGATTCGAAGACTGATATTCAGCCTGGACCATCAAATGACACGTGCAAAGATTATGAGGACCTTGAAGTTGATTTAGCTCATCGACAACCTCATTTCGTCACTCAGTCGGGATTTGAAATTGTCTAAGAGTAAATTTCAGCTGCTTCGGGGCTCGATTTTAGCAGTGGAATCTCCTAGAAAATGGAGTAAAAATCTCTTCTCAGAGAACCAGACAGTCAACCTTGAAATTATTTATTTCGGAGGACGAAAGTAAGTCTTCTGTCCTGATTCAAATGAATTAATGACAGAACTGAAGGTAACTTGTGACTCTGACAAGTAGAGACTGTTGGAAAGTTATACTGTTGGTCAATGGAAATCAGTTATCATCACTTCCAGTTGAAAATTCTGTAGATATGAAAGAGACCTTCAAAAACATCAAACGATTCCTTGATAAAGTATTTAAGTTATCGTGATTATAATTGGAAAATTTATGCTGACTTAAAAGTTGTTGCTCTACTTATATGGGCTTACAATCCAGATTCACAAAAATCTTATGCTCTTTATGTGAGTGTGACATCTGAGGCCGAGACAAACATTACATTATACGAAACTGGCCACTGCGAGAAAGCTTATCTCCCGACCACAAAACTATTGCCCACTATCCACTAGTACTGAAGGAAAATATTTATTTGCCACCTCTAAACATCAAACTCGGTTTGATAGTGCAGTTCGTGAAAACAATGGACAAGTCAGGTAATGAATTTAAATTTTTAAAAACTAAATTTTCTCGGTTTAGTTTAGCTAAAATCAAAGAAGTAGTGTTTGTAAGATCCCAAGTCAGAGAACTTTTCCAACGTTAGTTGAACTCCTGAATCTAAAAAAACGAGCATGCACTTCAAAATGTATGTGTGAGCACTCAGGTGTGAGTGCACTTCTTGCACTTCCTGCATTTCTGAACTTTTTCTTGCAAACTTAGGAGCAGATTCTGATGAACAAGGGTAACAATTTCATCAAGACATCGCTCAGTTTGAGAAAAGATTTGCCAGAAAGTTGAATGCTAGCATGTTGGCAGTATACTGCTGGTCTATAGTAAGAGAAACTTCAACTTTAGACTACAAGCACCAAATGAAGGTAAATATGAAGACTTTGGATACGAAATATTTTGAAAAAAAAAGAATTTGGTAAAAAATTTATAAAATGTATTGTTCAATAAATTTATAATTTTTAAATTACCTAAGTAAATAAAAAAGTTGGGAGAAGGAGTAATCCAGCGAAAATGATGTGTATTGGGCCAAACGGAAGTCATTTTCAGTTTCAGGAGGTCATTTTACATAAGAATAAGTTGAAGCGGTCTCAAGGCCAATTTTCGTGCAGAACAGTGTTATTCTTAATAGATTTATCAAATATGACACAATTATGATGGCCGAAATTGATACGCCATGGCCCATTTTTGAAAGTTTGAACATAAAATATTGCATACTTCTGACTATTGCGCATTTTGTAGATGTTTTGGAAGATTTATCCTCAAGTCATTATTTATGCAATCTACAAAATGTGTAAACATTTATTGTAAAGAGTGGTTATAATATTATTTTTAATTGTACCATTTGTCATTGGAATTTTTGAGTTATTGATGTAGAATTAATGCTTATATCGTCCTTAAATTTAATTTTTTCATTAAGTTAAGTGCAAATTGAAAACTTTAAACTCGTTTTCTGTACATCAAAAATTTATTCTCAAACGTTCTTCAACTTGAATTGAAACTTAAATTGAACGCAAAAACAATTAAAGAAAAATTTTTAAGGTTATAACATAAAACTATATTTCAAAATGTTAATCGTGTGTTTGTTGGGTTATTACATACACATCTAAATGTTTTTATTCTCGCTTGGATCGTATTGTGTTTGTTGTGGAGTAGTTTTTTTTGTCTGCCGTCATGAACTTTTGTGAACATCTGCTCGTCGTTTTCGTTTTTTTTTTGTTTGTTTTGTTTTTGTTATTCTTTTCCTTTCATTTGATCTTTCAGTTTGTTTTATTTGTGAATTTAATAATATAAAACCATACCAAAGACTTACATCTGTATGAATATTTTTAATGTTTCAAGCAATTTGAACAATTTAATGATTATGATCATTCACAAATCGTAGAGTTAGCCGAGAGATATTATGGCAACATTCCCAGGCTCATATTTCTACTAAAAAATTCAGCTCCGACTAGCTATCCTTAAAAGGACAAACAGGATTTGTAAACCAAATAGCAAAGAAAGAGTTCTCATAAAGTGTAAATAAAGCTCCTATAATTGAAAACATTTCGTTTACCCTGGTTAGGTTCGGTTAATAGGACGGTGAAAAAGAGATGGTAGTGTTCAGTTCCTGGGTTCGAGTTCTGGGTTCGAGCCCGGTCACGGACAAAATTATCAAATAACAACACGACACATTTTTCTGATATGCATTGGCGACTCCTTGTGTCACTTGTTATAGGAAAGGGCAAGAGATGATGGCATATACACTGGTCACTGAACTCCACCACCTTTAGCGGATATTAATTCTAATATTACATCAGAGCGCCCTCCTTCGTCGGTATTGTGAAGCAGAATTATTGGCAAAGTAAAATAATAAAAATAAATGATTAATAAATACAGCTTTGAACACCTGTCTTCTCTATCAATATCCCTTCTTTCCTATCACCCTCTCTTACTGTCTTCTCTTCACCACACAGGTACCAAAAAGGGATCATTGTATTGGACCCAAGTGAGCTGAATTATAAATTTCACCCTTCCTTACCAGCAGCCTGTTGGGCTCCTGGCCAAAGCTGGAAATGAAATTACCGATGAGCTGGCAAGAATAGGGTCAGCATTAGATGAGGGAATGGCAGACAGATCTTTGAAATTAGAAGTAGGTCACTACTATAGGGAACTCATTAATAGGGTAGAAAGCAGGACCAACAGTTCGTGGCGAAGTACGGAGATTGTAAAGCCTGAAGGGTTATGTGGCCAAAACTTGTATCAGGAAGATCCAAACTACTACTGGGCATGAATAGGAAGGCGATGCGAATCATGATAGGCGCATTGACTGGTCACTGCCGGTTACTGTCATTGACTGGTCACTGTTTTTTATAATGTATCCGCTCTCGCTTACGTGGATATAGGTTAGGTTAGGTCAGGTTAGCAGGCTGCTGGTAAAGAAGGGTGAAATTAAGAGTCCAACTCACTTGGGTCCAATACAATGATCCATTTGTGGTACCTGTGTGGTGAAGAGAAGATAGTGAGAGAGGGTGATAGGGAAGAAGTGATAGTGATAGAGAAGACAGGTGGTGAAGGAAGAGATAGAGCAAAGCTTCATTCTTTTACAACTCTGTGTTTAGTAGCCATTTTATTGGGTATTTTACTTGCTACACAATACCGACGAAGGAAGGCGCTCTGATGTTACATTAGGACTAGCATCCTCTGAAGCCGGTGTAGTTTTTAGTGACCAGTGTGTTATGCCTGCATCACTAGAACTTTTCCAACAGCAACTGATACAAAGGACACTAATGTACATCAGAAAAATGCGTGGTGTTGATATTTTTTAATGACTGTCGGAGACAGGGTTTGAACCCAGGACCTTCGGTTTTGTAGTCAACGTGCTAACTACTTCAGCCAGCGCCACCCTCTTCATAATAGCCCAACATAGTCTGACACTATATTTATCCATAAACAAGTTCAGGGCTCTCCTACAGTCACTAACAAGTTTCGATTTGACATTGTGTACCTGCAAGGCTTTTAGCACTGCCTGGCTGTCGACCTAGAAGGTTACTTTCTCACCTTCAGCCACATTCCAGGCCACCAGTTGCTTGGCCCTGAGGATCGCCAAGATCTCAGCTTGGAAAACGTTGCTTTCATTCGGCAGTCTGAAAGAACTACGAATGTTCTTTCCCAAGGTATAGACACCAGCCCCTGTGCCTTCCCCATTTTTGATCCGTCTGTACAGACCGTAATACTCTCATATAGCTTATCGAATTCGCCCCAATAGCCCCTATCCGGAATTACAAGTGAGGGTGTTCTACTAAAATCAATTTCAGCAAGCTTATAGTCCGTAAACCCAGTCACTAAAACTGATCTCATTTAAGATTGATGTGTGACCTGTTATTCTCATTCTCACCAAACCTGTTTTTAAGAGTCTAAGTAGACTTCTAATCGTCCTTCTCACCACAAGGTTCTCTATAGGAATGTGGACATAACTAGTCATATATAAATTGAATACAAGTCAGAAGTAGTGTGTTGAAGTAGTTGCAGTGACACATGGCAACTACTTCAGATGTGCAAACACTATAGAAAGCATACACTTAGGCAGCTACATCCAGATACAGATACACTGATATTTGCATTTGAGATAAACAGTTTTGAAAGCTCTTAATTTGTTATTGTTTCCTTGCAAAGTAAGAGCGAGCATTGTTGTCTGTTGTGTTGTTAGTATGGCTGTTGAACTCTCGTCGGTGTGAAAGCACGAAAGCTCTTTTGTAAAAGTTTGCACATTGTGCATATGGCTTAGACGTAGCTGCACTAAAGTTTTGCTAAAACATTTATATAATATTCTAAGAACACATTTAAGGCAATGCCACAGGCAATTGGTCTATGTAGGAAAAGCTCAAAAATACTCAGGAAAAGATTAACAGTGCATTAAATAAGATTCATACTCCAATTGAGTGATTTGAAAAAAAGAAGAAAATAAATATATTTCCCACAAACAAAACAGTTGCCAAGACCTTAAAAAAGTTTTCAAGGAAGGTAAGTATATACAATGAAATAAATTTAAATACAATGAAAAAACCAGTAACAATCCAGCTGCTCAATATAAATCTTTTAAAAAGCCTTTCGGAATCTTAAAGATATTTAAATGATAAATCTTAATTGTAGTTGTAAACACTTAAATATTTTAAATATGCGTATATGTGTGTGTGTGTGTTCGAGTGTGTTAGTGTATGTGTGTGCGAGTATTAAAATTTAAATTAAATGGACATTAAGTTCCTGTTAAAGGAAACTAAAACTAGTTCTGAGATAACTCGTCACAACAATTGTGTAAGATGAGCTCTTGCGTTGATGTCTTTCTTTAATTTTTTTTTGTTTTGTTTTTATTTATGTATGTATCTTTTTCCATCTCTGCTGTCTAAATTGATGCTGACAATTATAATTAATGTCACTTGCTTGAACAAATTACAAACGGAAATACGGACATAACAGCTTAAACAAAAAAATAAAATAAAAAATAAAAAAGAAGCAAAAGAAAACAGAACTTAAAATGATCTTCAGTTAAAACGCTTATTTTTACTCATGCAGTTTTTTGCATTCATTCATTCATTTTCAAAAAGGATGCTTGGATGCCTGCCTGCCTGCCTGCTTGCTTACGTTTGTTTTCAACTACTAATTATTTGATATCAGCTGTACTTTTATTGTTGTTGGTTATTTTTTTTTATATTTTTATTGTAATTTACACACATTATTTAGGTTATTCGACGGGCTAAAAACGTGTATAAAAACGCTGATAAAAAAGCATGTGCATGCCAAACATGAAACACATGTTCTTTTGGATCGCAGATGAAGCTGAAGAATCTGAGCAAGACGACCAAAAGATCGGCAAGACGACCCATCAATTAAACTAGTGAAAACAAAAAGAAGCAACAACGGCAGCAACAGCAGCAACAGCATCAGCAGCAACAACAACGACAAGTAATAAAACACATCAATGGCAGCAAAATCCTTAAACAAAGATGCTGTGGCACATACATACATACATAGATACATAAGTATCTACAACAACAAACACCAACGACGTTTTGGAGGAAAAAACATCTGGTGTTTTGTAGGTCCACAACATTTTTATTTAATTTTTTTCCAACTGGAAAAACGCGTTTATTCAATGGCTACAATTGACATAAATCGTAAAACCTACAAATCTTAAAATTACACAGCTACACACGCTGCAATACTTACACATAAACATATTTATACAAGTACATACATACATACACACATACATATGTATCCTTTTTACATCTGTTCATCTTTGTATTTGTAAAATTACGTGAAGAGAACGAAACATAGTGTAACCTGTTTAACTGGCCGTGTGGTTCATAAGCCTTTTTGGCCAATGACTGTGTGAAATTATGAATGAATTTTTTCTGTACTTCACCAAAAAAAAAAAAAATAAGAATAATAATTTTTTTTTCTTACCTTTTTCTCGGTCAGCTTTTCACATCTACGTTGTTTGCAAATTTGATGACTTTTATCGTTGCGACAGGGCGCACAATCGCCACAGTTATCTTTGCGTTGGCAACCGATGCATTCGCCGCAACGTTTGCGTTTCTTTTTTGACTGGAAAATGTTAGAAGGCATCTATAAGAATTTGATGGCAATTGGTTTTTGTTTGTTCAACAAATTAATTAACAAGGTTGACAAGGGAAGAATAATGGTGACTGAAGGTTGGTTTGTGGAGAGCACATTCCCATGGAAGGAAAAAAAGGTCCAGAGTAAATATAGCATTACCATGTGTGTAAAAATACCGGAGATGGGATGATGTAAAATGTTTTGCCTGAATAGAAGTTGCCAGTCCAAAATTTATTATCATATTCTTCCCTAACAAAATAAGAACTTCCAAAGTATGTCAATGGGTTCCCAATTTAGGTTATTTTCAAAATTCCAGAGATGGGATGATGTAAAATTGTTTGCCTGAATAGAATTTACAAGTGCTGAAATTTATTATCATACTCTTCCCTAACAAAATAAGAACTTCCAAAGTATGTCAATGGGATCCCAATTTTGTCAATTTGGTATTTTTTCAAAATACCGGAGATGGGATGATGTAAAATTTTTTGCCTGAATAGAATTTGCAAGTCCGAAATTTACTATCATATTCTTCCCTAACAAAATAAGAAGTTCCAAAGTATGTCAATGGGATCCCAATTTGGGATATTTTCAAAATTCCAGAGATGGGATGATGTAAATTTTTTTGGCTTAATAGAATTTGCAAGTCCGAAATGTATTATCAACAAAATAAGAACTTCCAAAGTCGGCAATGGGATCCCAATTTGGCCAATTTGGGATGTTTTCAAAATACCGGAGATGGGATGATGTAAAGTTTTTGCCTGAATAAAACTCGCAAGCCCAAAATTTATTATCATATTCTTCCCTAACAAAATAACAACTTCCAATGTATGTCAATGGGTACCCAATTTGGTCAATTTGGGATGTTTTCAAAGTACCGGAGGTGGGATGATGTAAATTTTTTTGCCTGAATAGAATTTGCAAGTCCTAAAATTTATTATCATCCTTCACTAACAAAAGAAGAACTTGCAAAGTATGTCAATGGGATCACAATTTTGTCAATTTGGTATTTTTTCAAATTACCGGAGATGGGATGATGTAAAATTTTTTTCCTGAATAGAACTTGCAAGCCCGAAATGTATTATCATATTCCTCCCTAACAAAATAAGAACTTCCAAAGTATGTCAATGGGATCCTAATTTTGTCAATTTGGGATGTTTTCAAAATATCGGAGATGGGATGGTGTAAAATTGTTTGCCTGAATAGAACTTGCAATCCCGAAATGTATTATAATATTCTTCCCTAACAAAATAAGAACTTCCAATGTATGTCAATGGGTTCCTAATTTGGCCAATTTGGGATATTTTCAAAATACCGGAAGTTGGATGATGTAAATTTTTTTGCCTGAATAGAATTTGCAAGTCCTAAAATTTATTATCATCCTTCACTAACAAAAGAAGAACTTCCAAAGTATGTCAATGGGATCCCAATTTGGAATGTTTTGCAAAATGGAATTACAGTAGAATGTCGAAAAAGTTAATCCGCGTCAAAGTTAATCACTCGGATAACTTAAATAAAATTTTTTCTGAGCGTAAAAATTTTTTACTGCCAAAAGCTATTCTTATAAAAGCCTAGAATAATATTACAAAAAAAGTGGGATGATGATCAGTACGATAGTAAAGACGACATACTACACAATGACAATGAGTACTAAAAAAAATATACATATGTATGTACCCAGCGCGAAATTAAGCGAAGTACTTCGATAATAAGCACTGACGTCAATATGACATCGTAAGCGACAAGTACTTATACTTGGATTGTAATGTACGTGTAATCTGATGTATTGATTACAATGTAAGCAGGCATTCAGTTATTGTTTAAAACAAATAGTTTGTTCTAAAACAAAATTAAAATACTGGCCTACTTTTAGGGTAAACTTATTATCATGCCCGCTTACAACTACGCTGTCAATGTAGGTGCAATGCTAGTGGCACGTACTGACATCGTAGCTTACTTTGTAAGCGAGAGCGCACCACTTACGCATCCTGTGACACTTTTATGTTAAATATAAGGAGCAAAATAAGCGAAAGAAACACCACTGGCAGCCACTAAGTATTACTGATATCATAGATTACGTATTGTATATTTTTACCACTGGTTAGCATAATTGTGCCCAGAAACTGACATCCAATGGCTTATACTTCGGCTATGGATATTTAGTCAGACAAACAAATATACGCCACCGCATTCATACATTTGTGTATATAAAATAGAATGGCAAATGTATGGGTGGCTGTGTGGCTGTTTGAAAACATGCTGTGTGTGTGTCTAAATAAAATAGCCCTGTATATATGCATGTAAAGCCGATTACTACTCAGAGTATGTTTATACTCACAGCTATGGTTGTAGCTCAAACAGTCCATAAGTTTTAGTTTATTTGTTTGTGCTGCGTACTTTAAAGATATTTGTATACATATAGTTGTTGGATGTTTATAGTTATACGTATTCGGTTTAAAATTAATGCGTGTGCTTGTATATGATCATGTTTTTGTCTTTTAACTGTACGTATCAATAATTGTTTGAAGGCCAATAATCAAGGACTTATTAAAATGTTAGAGTCAAAAGTGGGTGAAAATGCTGACATCTATCAGTGGTGCGATTCAGTAACTTTTAACGATCCGACAATCGTAATTTTTGTCTATACATTTTGTCGCTTGTACTAACGATTATGTGATCCTGCAACTTCTTTCTAACGATAGTATGCAGCTGATATTTTCTGTTGATTTTTGTCGATAAAATTAACTGCGCATGAATTATTGTCGCATAAATAACGACACAGCTGAAATTAACCTACAGCGAATATCGCTAAAAACGTTACTGAATAGCAAATTCGATAAATTTCAGTTATAATAATTTTAACGATGCGATTATCGTTAAAAGAAGTGAAACGCACTACAGCATTGATGACACTGATAATGGGAAGAATTATCAAACTACGGAAGTTAACCATGATTTAGAAATGTCCGATAAATGATTAACCTTCTCGGAAGCTGCTGTAAGCATCAATATATTGATAAAATGGTTTGAAAATGATAACGATGGAAATCAGGTGGCAAACCTTGTCCAATGTACACACAAAAATGGTCAAGAGCTATTACACAAAGAAACAAAAAAAAAACACAAGTCTCGTCTGCTTCTTTCAACCACTTGGAAGAAATTAATTGGGGTATTCAAACTAGAGTCTTAAGTGTCTTAATATTTGAACATCCGATAATAAGACTTTCTCAGCTATGTTTATTGCTTCGTCATAACTACACTTTTGTGAACTTTTTGTAGCGTGCGACACCAAGCAAATATGCTTGTTTTTTTTTCAAAAAAATCTAAACTTTTTTTACGTCCTTATATATTTGTGTAGGCCGTCAGCAGCTCTACGTAAGGTAAAGTTTAAAGAAAATTCGAGTCACGTTGTTCAGAAATGCAAGGTTAATTGCTTGCTGTCGCACGCGACAAAAAGTGGAATTTCTGTATACGGAAATGGCCAAGAGTGACTGGAAGTTTAGCAGGAATTTAAAACTAAGTGTGTTTTTTGTATTGTTAAAAACTGAGTCATTTAAATAAACTTTGTGAGATATTTCTGAAAAATCCACGTTTGAAAACCGCTTAGAAAACTTAATATATAGTTTGGAAAAGTTAATTTTATTCTTAAGACATTTTGGTTAACTTTTTCGAGGTTCTACTGTATTTGGAAAGCCAGGACTTATTTTTTGATAACTTTTAATTAAACTTAAAGCAACGGCCACACATGGGAAATATTTGCCCAAATAAGTGTAAACACTAGTTTGTAAAGAAAAATGTTTGCATTAAAAATCATTCCGTTGTCAACTTTGCGATTAACTCTCACTCAGACTCACCTGTTTTTCGCCGGTACCATCGTTACTATCGCCTATTCCCAAACTAGATATGGGACTCTTGAAGTTGGCAGTACTTGAGACAGCATCTACTTGGCCGGGATTGCTGGGATCCACGTCCATGGCACTGCCCTCGGACTCAGCGCTGGACTCCAGCGAATGGGCCCGATTTTTCCGTCTCTCTTTCTTTCGCACATCCAGTCTAGCCACCGGCGAGTTTAGAACTTTATCTGCCTTGAGTGGCGTGGTGGTCGAGGGAGTGGGCGTAAGTGGTTGGGTAGTGTGTGGTGTATGAGATCCCGTGCTAGTGTGGGTCGAATGGGGCGTATGATAGCCAGCATTGCTGCCACCTACTGCGCTATTGGAAATATCCATCATTGATGAACTACTAGCACCGTCATATGATGGTGTAGGTGTGTGCAGGCCCAGGGGCGTGGCTATTGTATTTGGTGTATTCGATGTAGTAGCACTCATATGTGAGCCATTGGAATTTGTATTGAGATCAAATGCTGACATAGAATTCGAATTTTCCTTTTTGCCCAGGGAGCTCAACGATGGCAGCGTTAGCGCTGAAGTGTTGGCATGTAGAGAGGGCGGCACCAATGAACTGGGCGTGGGAGGAGCATAAGAGGGCGTTAGCGGTTGATATAGTAATGGATCAGAGCTGTAGCCACTCGTGACGGAGCTGCTCAATGTCGGAGTAATTTCTCGGACTGGCAAGGCAGCTGGCACTAATGGATATGAGGGCCGGTGATGAGGATGAAAAGCATTGGGCGGCACGGGCGGCGGTGGTGCACCCAAAGGCGCAAAACCCGTTGATGGCGGCGTTATACTTGCTTGCAAGCTGGTCAACTGGGTAAGCGGTGAACCCACACTCACCATACCCGGCGAACTGACTGAGATGCTGGCTGGTGACATGGCCACGGTTTGCAGGGCATTTAATGATGAATTTAAGCCAAGCGCGCTGGAAGAGGCTGAGGGCGGTATGGGTGTGCCGTCAGCCATTAGCTGATCGAAGCCATGAAATTGACTCGAGAAGGAGGGCAGTTTTGAAAATGGCTCAAAGCCACTCTTTGGTTGCGTGGGATTGGAGCTGGAGTTGCTGTTTGCGTCTTTCGACTCCATTTCCCAAGGTCGTGTGTAATTATTGTTGGAACCGTTAGTTTGAGAACTTACAGAATCATTGGTATTACTATTGCTGGTTGAGCAGGCATTTGCATTGGTGTTGATGATGTTGTTATTGTTGCTGTTGCTGTTGCCCGTATTGGTGCCGTTTTGATTATCAACTGTGGCAACGGAACTTGAACCATTTGTGGCCACCGGGGCATTGTTGCTGCTGGTGTTGTTGTTGTTGTTGGTAGATGACGAGGAGTTATTGCTGGTACTAGTGGGCGTTGAAGACTGCAACGGCTGTTGATGTGCTTGAGTTTGTTCTTGCTGCTGTGCGCTGGGCGGTGGCTGTCGCGCATAATAGTCCCAATGCTGTTGCTGTTGTAATTGATGTTGCTGGTACAGCTGTTGCTGTGTATGCTGTTGATTTTGCTGTTGCTGATGCTGATGCTGTTGCTGTAGGCCTGTATAGGCAATGTGTTGCTGCTGATACTGCTGCTGCTGCTGTGTGGGATGATGGGTCTGAAATGTGAGCGTTGTTGATGGAGACGCTTGATAAGTGTGTGTTGAATATTGATGACTCAGACTGCCTAAATGTTGCAAGTGTGTATTGGGCAATTGGCTGGATGTAACAGCAGAAGCAGATGGAATATGATGGAGCTGCTGTTGCTGCTGTTGCTGCTGTTGCTGTTGAGCTTGTTGCTGATGATGATGCAGCAAAGTGTTTGCAGACGTTTCTTGTGTACCGCCGCCAGTTTGTGCCACTATTGAGGACGCCATTTAAGTTTGCCCTGTTGCATGGCCGCTGCTGTAAGCTCTCTTAACAGGCTGAATTAGTTGGAAATATTTTTATGTGCAGCTACAACTCAAAGTTGTTGCGCAATTGTATGCTTTGCGTAAATGTGTGTATCCTTCGTTAAAATTTGCTTCACAAAACAGAATTGAAAAATAAATGAAATTCTCTGGTTAATTTGTGGCTGTATGAAATTTGTACCTTAACTTTTGTGCTTTAGTTTTTTATTTTTTATTTTTTGATTATTGGATAAAATAGTTTTTGTTTTAAACGGTTTGTTTTAAATATTTGTACACTTTTTGTTCTTGTTGTTGTTTTACACTTTTGAGGTAGTTTTTCAAAATAATTTTAGGGTTTTAATTACGCGATTTTTTCGGAATTTTTTATTATTTAATTTTTTATTTTTTTTGTTTGTAATAAAATCACTGGGAATTTGTTTGTTGCTGTGAAGAACTTCATTAATTAATTAATACAGCTTTATTTCAATGTTTGTTTTTGTGTTTTTCTTTTTTCTCATATAGTATATTTTTTTTATTTTTATTTAAATTATTTACTAAGTTTTCAATTTGTTGTACGTATTTCGTTATAACTTTTGTTTGTTTGCTGTTTGATTATTTTGCAAAGAAAATTTGTATATGTTTGTTATATGGAGTAGACTTGTTGTTAATATATATATATTTTAATTTTAATTTTACTTTTTGGTTAGCTATTGATTAAAAATTTATTTATTTAGTTTTTAATGAAAAATTTGTAATTGTGCAGACTATATTTGTTGTTTAATATTTAATTATTTATTTAATATTTATTTAATGCTAACAATGGTAATTTTGAATAAAAAAAATTTGTATTTTTGTACTTTAACTGTTATGAAGTATTTTTTTTTTAATAATTTTGTTAAAAATTTGTTGAACTCGAAAGAGAATTTTTAAGACATATTGTTTTCTGTTTTAAAACTAATTTGTATTTACCAAAAAGTTTTCACATACATATGTTTAATTTTTTATTAATTAATTATTTATCAGACTTGCATTAAAGATTATGTTGTATTAAAAATTTGTGGTTGTTGTTGTTGTTGTTTTATTTATACTATTGCGTTGCTAATAATTTTGTTAAAATTTGTATTTTGTACTGCTGTTTAGTAATTATTTTGTTTTTGTTTATAAAAAAATATATATGTATACTTATTTGAAAAAGAAAACACTGGATTTTAAGTTTCCTATTTTGATTTTTTTTAATTCAATATTTTTTGTTTAATAAGGGGTGTAAATTTGTAGGTTTCATTTATTTGTGTTTCTAGTTTTAAGTTTCTTCAATTTGTAAAGTTTCTTTAATTATTTCATACAATTTATTGCTTTGAAATGTATATTTAATTATTTTTTTTTAATTTTATGCCTTCCTTGGACTTGCTTGTTTTGCACCGTAATATTTTTTTTTTTTAAATTTCAATTAACAATTATTTGCTTATGGCTCTAGTTTAATTATTATTATAATATTTTTAAAAAGCGAAAATTTTGTAAATTTTCATAAAATTTGTTTTGGTTTGGTTAAAATTTGTTATTTTTGTTAAGAAAACAAATGTCGTTTATATATTTCAACTTGATTTTGGACTTTAGCAGCAATTATATGTATATCTGGAAATAAACAAAAAACAAACAAAAAATATAATTATAATTTAATAATAAATCTTATTTAAATAATTAAACATTAGCAAGCTACATAAAATTATAAAATTTTTAGGGGCGTGGTCAGCTCCACTTTTTATAATTTTAGTCATCCCACTTGGTTTTCTAAAGACAATATATCACCACCTTTAGAGCTCATGGGATAAGTAGAAGAACATATAATTTAATATTACATTTTAATGGGCGTGCTACCGCCCCTTTTTTTAAATGCAAGATTGTGTTGTTCTAAGGGCCCAAACAGTTTTCGACGCTTCGTTGGGATCGTATAAGTAGAATTGGATATAATTTAATACTAAATTTTAATGGGCGTAGTCTTACCCACATTTTTAAATGTAAGACCATATAGTTTTCAGAGCTCAGGATGTATGCTCAGATTGGTTAGAAACGGTTAAGCAGCAGCACTCGATATAAAATATTGGGTCATAAATGGTCATGGCTATGCCCTACCTAACAGATGGCCTACGAAACTGACCATTCTGTCCGATATATGGGTTTAGACCCATATATCGCCACCATAATCTTTCGCTCCCATCTCCTAACTCTGAGATTATATCATTAGGAGAGCGCAAGTAACGCAGCAGTTGAATAAGTAAAAAATTATAAAATCAAAGAAAAAATTTAGTGGGGCGCGTTCCTGACCACTATTACTAACCCTCTCGAACAAAAAAAAAAAAAAACAATGTGAACCCGATCACAGGGGAGATCGTGTAAAGACTTTACACGTGTAAAGACTTTCATCACACTTTACGAGACTATCACAGCTCATATTACCTTAAAAACACTAGAATAAAGCAAACAGCTGTTGAGGATTAACATGCCTACATTAAGTCCAAGTTTACACTATGCAAGTCTTATTGCTAAGCTGCTTAATTTGAAGGAGAGAGAGAGAGACGAGCGGAACATAAACATTTATTTTCCCCTCGTCTCTCTCTCACATAATAAACTAAACAGATGCTAAGACTTGCATAGTGTAAACTAGGACTAATCGTTGACTTCTGGCAGCAGAGCAGTTTCATGCACGCTGTGGTCGTGCCGAGCTTTGAAAATAGACGGCGGGCGGTTAAAGTAGTTGATTTAAATAAGATAAAGAAAAGAAAATACAATAATTTTGTTAATTTTCAGACATGGCTTAGACGAAAAAATTATTCAATATCTCTAGCCGCTTTAAGACGAAAACAGATAATAGATCAATAATAATGAAAGCAAAAAAAAAGAAGAAAAAAACGTTGTATGAAAAAAAATCGTTAAAGCGAAAAATCAGCGGATGCTAATGCTACCATAATATAAGAGGGCCCTCCTTCGTCAGTATTAGGTAGCAGAATCATCGGCAAAGTAAAATAAGCAATAAAATGGCTGCTAAACACAGTTTTGAAAACTTAATATGCCTCATTGACACCAGAGGCGCTGCAACATTGCATTATTAAAAATGTGCAAAAAGCAGAGTTGTAAGATAGTGAAGATTTCCTCTATCTGTTCCTTTACCATCTGTCTTCTTTATCACTATCTCTTTCCTAAAGAAGGTAACACCCAGTAGTAGCAGTAGGCATTCATTGCCTGAGTGATACTTCTCTTTAAAAAAGAAAAAAAATCGCAAAAAAAAAGCGAAAGAAAGACAGAAAACAACAAAATGAAAACAAGTAAAAACATAAGAAGAATAGCACTAACACATAATCACCCTTATTCCAGTTGTCAACATCGACGTCAAGTTAATACAATACCAAAAAATTCGGGGCCTGTTGAAAATAACTGACTGCTATTGACAGGCTCATGCTATTTTCTAGGCCTCAGGGAACAGATATAGACTGTCAATAGAACTTAATTGATCCTTAGAGAGTGTAGGCAAGCCCCATTTTTTTTTTGGTATTGTATTGACATAACGTCGATGCTGACACCTGGAATAAGGCTGAATACATTTGATAAAGTGTGTTAATGCTACCAAATGGAAAAAAATCGCCGGAAAGGAAAGAAATGAAAAAATCGCGAAATATCACAAACATTGCATATAAAGAGCTAAAAAGGTAGAAATCAAGAACACAAAAAATCAGACAAAAATAAACATCATCAATACGGCATGCATATATTCGCCAAAGCGTATTAATATCGCCAATACAAAAACGGAATACGCTAAAACAGAAACAATCTCCAAAATGTTAAAAAAAAACAAAGAAAAATCGCCAAAATGGAAACAGTCTCCAAACCTTTAAAAAAGCAAAAAAATCCTAAAAGAAATTTAAACAAAACAAAAATAGTTTTTAAAGCGTAAGTAAGGAATCTCAAAAACTGAAAGAAACTCTTTAAAAAGGTAAAAGTACTGCTAGAGTCTTGAAAGCCTTTTTGAATTTCGATTGAAGTCTACTGATGAGTTGGCTAATGCCTGCCATACAATACACAAGTTCACTGCACAAGTCAGGCACTGTACAGTGCGTTTGTTTAGTGAATTGGTGTGGTTATACTATTTATATGAAGTGAACTGAGTAAATATCAAAATGATTTTGATATTTGCTCAAGCTTGAAAACTGTACAGTGAACTTGTGTAGTGTATAATGCAAACGCTAAGTTGTTTCGTGATTTTTTAAGAGTTCACAACAGAAATGAGCGCAGAACAAATATTCTGGACAGAGTTCCTCGAATTATACAAATAATCACCAGAATTAGGGCGAATTAAAATAAAAAATTTACAGTTTACTTGTATAGTGTGTGTCACATTGTCACAAGCTTAGTTTACGCAGCGCCAGACTTGAGCACTGAACTTGTGTAGTGTATGGCCGGCAAGTACTTCCAGCGCTGATCTTAAACGACAAAAACTCTTCAGGATTCAAGTTTGTTTCCTAGTTTAAAATATATTCCTATATTTTTGCTCAAACTTTTAAAATTATGTAATAGTTTTTATACATACATAAATAATTAGTTAGTTTAGTTTTCCCATTTTGCTTTTTTTTTTTGCATTTGCATTAAAAGCAGTTCTGGTTTTTATCATATTTTATGACTTTCAAAGGTTAAAGATAAGATAAAAATAATGAGAAAATCAAATGGCAAATACACACACATGCATATTTTTATATACTGGTAGTGAATATTGAATTAGCTGTGTTCGAATATTATTTGAATTTCGATTGCGAAACCATAATAATAGTACGAGTATTAAGAATAAAATAATGCGCACAAACAACAATGCTATTTATTGTTTAAATGTGTCATAAATTAAATATCACGTCTCGACATAAATATGTACATACATATTGTTTGTTTGCATACTTATAGAAAACTAAGAAAATAAATTTAAAAAAAATATGCATATGTACATATAAAGAGTACGTATTTACGTATTTATGTACTCGTATGCATATAATAGAAAATGCGCAAAAGAATAAGAAGTCCGTAGTAAAAAATAACTCGCCTTTTTCTAATTGAAAGTTTGTGCTCTCAAGCCCCGCGATGCTGTTGGTACCAGAAACTGATAAGGTTATCGTTTTAAGTATGCTTTGAGTATTTTCGGTCAAACAACTATGAATGAAACACAGGCGTTTATTAAACCATACATAACTACAAACATCTATAACTAAAATTTATAAACTGCATGACAGTATGCTACAATTATACGCATGAGTATAAAAATACTCTGACTATTAATCGGCTACACACGCCTATATACACAGCTATTTTATTTACACACACACATAAGGCATGTTTAAAAGCAGCCAAAAAAACCCATCCACACATTTTTCATTCCATTATATATACACACATATGTATGTATGTATAGTGTTGTGTCGAATGATGGATATATATCCCGAGTATCATGGGTATATTTTTTTGGTCCGATCAAATATTCATAGCCTGAGTATAAGCATACTCAGACTAAAAGTATGAGAGAGAGTCAATGCGCTGGTGCCTTTTTATTTTTAGTTGCAGCTTATTTTAGTTATTCGTATGTATAAGCGAAATATGGATGCTTCTGTACGTTGGAATTGGCTATAGTCATAGTTGCTTGAGAGAAAATATGTATGTGAGCGTACGAATTGTTTGCACTACAATTATGATTATATGTAGTCAGTGTTGTCACATTTATTTTCAGACTCCTCGCAAAATAACTTGTCGAATATCGCCAAATATCGCCAATATAATACAACATTAAATTTTAGCTACAAAAATAATTTTTATTTTGTTTACTTAAATGTGTATTTAAAAGCACGTATTATTTCCTTGAAGTATTAAATACCAGCATCATCGTCGTTATCATACACTTTAGGTGCGAATTCGTGCAGGCTTTTTGGTGGTTCATTATGAGGCCAATTATGAATAAAATTCTGCGACAAATTTTTCCCGGGGAACAATTCCAACTAATAGGGAAAACAAAAAGTTCTAATTGGAAAAGGGAGAAATATCTCGCGGAATTTTATTCATAATTGCCCTGTATACAAATGATGGTTCCAATTGATCAAAAGAAGTTTTCCCCACTGTGTTTCAAAAACATCATATGAGATTTTGTGGCCCATAATTTTTTTTAAACTTCTTGAATTTCAGAAAATTTTGTTTGAGATAACGAGTGAAAATATACAGAATTTTTTGCACTAAATATTTAGTTGTAGAAAAAATTCCTTATATAAAAAGTTTCATGTGCGATTTTTTTGATATCACAAAAATATAGCCAAAAATATCGCCAAAGGGTTTAAATATCGCCAATGGGCTTTTCAAAATTTTCATCGCCAAAATCTAAGTTTTGTCGCCACGTTTGGCGAGATATCACCATATCTGTCTGACAACACTGTATTGCTAAATTAAAATAGGATTCCGTGTAGAATGTCCTGGAAAGCTCTCCGATAGTTATTAATTTGAATCTATACAATTCTGGGCTTAAAAGCGACAACAGCATAAGTTGATTTAAGACAAAATCGAAGTATATTTATATGCTACAAAATTCTGCAAACGAAACTGCACATTTACGTAAAATCCATATGTCTCTAGCAATGTTTGTTCTAAAGATATAAACAAAACAATTGGGGTATTCAAACGGTCATAGTATCATAATGTTTTAAAATTTGTCTGTGTGAGAAACAACAATAGCAAAACGTAACACTATGCTCTTTTCGAAGGCCGCCACACCTTCATCATCAGCGTTCTTGTGTTTGTTCCACTCTGTGTGGTGTCACTTACTTTTCAATGCAAATGGAATATGTGAATTGTTTGGATATATCGTATTAAAATTTTACTGAAAGCTTCTTTGTAATGAAAGCTCAATTTTACCATCTCTAATTTACAATTGTCGTATATTCTTTACTAATGATGCACACACAGCCTGTTAATTGGCTTATTTTTGTTCTAATTAAGACAAACTTTTTAGTTAATACATAGTTTAATAAGCAAAGTAAAAGTTATCCCTGCAGGCTTATCACGTACACCGATACTTGCACAATGGCCTACAAAATCCCTTAAAATAACATTCATAATTAATGGAAATTTTATATTAAAATTTCACATTTTATTTAAATAAAGAACGTATTTACATATATTGGTGTTTTATATACATATAAACGTTAATAAAGGCATTCTTTATTTATCGATTGTTTTGTTAAACACAAACAATACAAAAAAAATATTTTTTTCAATTTTATTTCCTCCGCAAGAGTATTTGTGTAGTTGGGCTGAGTTTGTGATACAATTCGCAAGAGGAAACACTAATTGCACGTGTATTTAAGTGCAACACTCATACACACTCACACACACACACAAGCGCACTCACACACACACACACACAAGAGATGGTGATGAATGGAGAATGATGGTTAGATGGATTAATGTTTGGATAGCAGCACAAATAATGTACAATATTGTTGAAGACAAATTATTTGAATTTTTTTTAATTTTTAATTTTTTACTTATTTAGTTCTTTAACTGCAGGAGGGAGGCAAGAAGACAAACGTACAAACATTTAATAATAGTGAATTTTATACACATTTTCCATGCATTTCATTCGTTGGTTTTGATTCTAGTTTTATTTTGGTTTTTTTATTTTTATTTTTTTTCTCACAAATTCCCCTACAAAATTCATATGCTTGTTGACCCAATTTTTTCGGTACAACAAGAAAAATAAAAAGAAGGAGAAGAGTAGAATAATAAAAGATACCTTCGTATTCATGAACAAGTACATAGAGGAGACGGCCGTGAATCAAGTCAGGTGACGGACGCATAAAGTTGGGTGTTCATTTCTAGGGTTCCGTACAGCAGAGGTGAAAAGGTCGTTGTCATAGGCTGTTTTCTCGAGAACCGTAAGATTTGAGGAACTGATATTTTCACAAAATATCTAAGACTCTGGCCGCTACAACAACAAACATAAAAATTCAAGAGTGTTGTACGTATCGAAATCCTAATTAATATCCCAGCAAAAATTACAATACAAATCATTAGTTACATCATTGATGAACTCAGCTGCAAGTAGTTCTATTTCTGGTGAAACATCAATGAATTTAACAAGTGGTTGTCATAGGATGTAAGTCATCATCATAACTGAATGATATGCACTTAAAAGATTGTCTAGAACAACTTTTGATGTGTAAACATCTATACGCTAGAGGGCAAAAATCTTTTTCACAATACAATCACAACATTTTGAGTAAGATAGTAAAACGTTATCAAATCGGTGTGAGCTACATACATATGTATGAGTGTAATAGTGTAATCATACGGACAACAAAAAGTACAGAGAAACTTAACAGCTGCATAGAAATACACTCAACCGAATTTTAAAGCATACCTTCAGGAGCAATGTTAATTTTAATAGAAATTGCTTGTGAAGTGTAATAGTGTTGCCAGTGGGGATAATTTTGTTAAAAAGTTAAAATATTTAAATTAAATAAAATATATATAAACTTTTAAATAAAAGTGCGTTTTAAATGAAAATATTTGTTTAAAAGATATATATAGCAGTATATAAAGAATTTATAATATTTTATTATAACATATCTTCATTACGTACTGTTGCCTTACACTGTTAGCATAAGTGACGAAATTGAATTAGGTGTTAACGAGTTCCTCCATAAAATTTAACATTAAAAGTGGTAGAATTACCTAATCTAAACCCTCCTCTAAGTCCTAGCATGATTTTTAATGTGAAGTTTCATCGCAAAACTCCTTAAGATCCTATTCAATTTTGCCACTTATGCTAACTTCATGCCAATTTTTGCTTATACATAGAATTGTTAGTTTTCAGTAATGTTTGATTGCTTGCTGCTGCACATTGAACTTGCTTTAGCTTATAGAACACATCAGTAGATTTCAACCTAAATATTTTTGATGTAAGCTAAATAATTTTTTTCGTTGAATATTTCGTTAATCTTCGGTTAACATCTTCAGGATATTTCTTATTTTTTTATAGTTCATTTGAACACATAAAAAAGGTCGAAAAATTAGATAAAAAAAATTTGACAAGTTAAATAAATAAATAAATAAGCTTTTGTGTTGAAGTCTACAGATGAGTTCTATAAGCAGAAACGAAATAAACGTACTTCGATACTTATAACACCCCTTTTCCACGCGCAAAGTTTATTTTCCAAAGTCTTAATTCAGCTGGGAGAGATGCACAAACATACTGTACTAACACCGCTGTTCTTCACACAGCTGAATTAAGACTTTGCAAAAAAAACTTTGCGTCTGCAAAAGGGGTATTACGTTCTTACTTGTAGTTTCCACTTATCTAGAACAGTTACGTCCAAACACACATACTCTGACATTTGCATTTGAGATAAACAGCTTTCAAAGCTCTTACATTTGTTCATGTTTCTTTGCAAATTAAGAGCAAGCATTGTTGTCGCCCCGATCTGATTGGCTGTTGTTCTCTCTTATGCTCTCATAGGTGTGAAAGCACAAAAGCTCTTTTGCAAAAGTTTGCACATTGTGCATATGGGTTGGTCTAGAACATTGATCATCAAAAGGCCGCCCGTCGGCACTTTGTTATGCTCTTTTTTACACGTACATTCGTACAAGCATCAGTGTTACCAAAATGTATATTTAAAATTGCACCTCGAAGGAGCCAAAATTACCCGATTTCAACGGAATTACACCCAATATTAAAATAAATATTTGACACATTTCAAAAATCTTGTTTAAGGTCTACTTATGATTCGGTATCAGCCCCAACGAAATGCAACGTATCGAGAGCGTATATTCAAAATACGTCAACTCAAATTTGGTCAAAATGAGTTTCCGATGGCAAAGAGCTCCCCTATGTAATAGTAATATAAATCGAATCAAAAAAATAATTTTTTCTCGTTTTGTATAAATTTGTTTATTTTTTGGTGAAAATAAATCCTAACTCTCATGCAAATTTCCAAAATTTAACAAAAAAGTAGTTCATTATCAGTCTATGTATCTCATATGTTTCTTCATTTGGTATGTTGAATACGAATCAAGTAAGGATTTTGATATCCTATGGCTAGTTTTTTATAAAAGAAATAGTATTTAACAGTAAATAAATACATTAAAAGTAATTCAATATTTGTTATTCTATACAGTAATTTAAGAGAAATATACGAAAAAAAATTACAAAATAGAAAGCAACAGAAAAATCAATCTTAAACTAATAAGGACATTGGAACTATTTTACTATTGTTTAGGAGAGGTTTAAAGTTATTATTGCCATTTTTCTGTATATGTAGGTACCTTCTTTAAATAATAAAAGTGCAGCAACGGTATCAGACGATAATTTATTATATACTATTTTATTTATTTATGTATTTAATATATTTTATTAATGTTTATTATATAAAACAAAAACATTTCAAATTACCCGTGAACTACACCTGAGAGCAATTAGCCACGCGCTACACATGAACATAAAAATTACACCTGATTCGGGTAATTACCCGCGATTCGGCAACACTGACAAGCATGCAATTTGCTCTCTTTTACGTTACATATGTATGTGTTTGCTTATCATTGGTCTAGAAACAACATATGAAAAACACTCAAATTTTTTTTAGTGATTCTCATAAAACTTTTCTAGACAAGTCGTTTGCTTGCATTTGTGGAAACTACACATACGTGAATGTCCATCAATGTAACAAGTTTTGCAAAAGGGTCTTCCAATAAGAGGTTTCATTTTGATGTCTAAAAAAATTTGTATTTTTAAGGGAAATTAACTATTTCATGATTATTTAATTGCCCTTAATAAAAGAAAACAATATTCGGCAAATGGCTACCAGGCCATACCATACCGTTTATCCCTGTTATGTCCTCGATATATTCACGAATTTCATCTTTAGCAACTTGAATCGATTGTAGACCATTGGCATAGACTTTATGCTGCACGTAGCCCCAACGAAAAAAGTCTAAGGCTGTTAAATCACAAAATTTCAGTGGCTAATTGAAATCGTAATTCGAGAAATCACGCGTTCAGGAAACTTTTCACGCAAAGCAACGATGGTATCGTTACTTGTAGAGCACCCAGTGCATTCTTGTTGGAAATAAACCTCACTTCATATCAAGTTCAGTAAACTTGGCGTTTCTTCAACACTATGGGCTGCAACAGCAATATTCTCAGTTGATTTTGAGGGAGTTGCACGAGTTCGATTCTTCACATGACTAATTTGTAACAAACATCTAAAATTTTTCTATCAGTTCTACAAATTCTTGACGAGAAGATACTTCACGACGACCGAACAATGTTTGAGTTTTATGAACTCTGACCGCGAAATTTTCACCACTTTTGTAGAGAATTTAATAATTGCAATGCTTTTTTGAAACATATATCGGTTAATTTTTACTAATACATAGTTATAGTTATCATCTATCAAGAAGTTAAAATGAGCTTTTTTTTTTTTTTTTTTTTTTTGATAAAGAGAAGTAACACTCAGGCAATTAATGCCTACTACTATTACTAGGTGTTACCTTCTTTAGGAAAGGGATAGTGATAGAGAAGATAGGTGGTGAAGGGAGAGATAGAGGAAAGCTTCATTCTTTTACAATTCTGCTTTTTTGCACGTTTTTTTTTTTGATAATGCATTGTTGCAGCGCCATCTGGTGTCAAATGAGGCGTATTAAATTTTTGAAGCTGTGTTTTGTAGCCATTTTATTGATTATTTTACTTCGCCGATGATTTTGCTACACAACGAAGGAGGGCGCTCCGATGTTACATTAGGACTAGTATCTTCTGAAGTCGGTATAGTTAAGTGACCAGTGACTATGCCTTCATCACTTGAACTTTCCTACAACAACTGATACAAAGGGACACTAATGCACATCAGAAAAATGCGTGGTGTTGTTATTCAATGACTGTTGGATACAGGGATTGAACCCATGACCTTCGATTTTGTAGTCAACGTGCTAACTACTTCAGCCAACGCCACCCTCAATTGATTGATTGTTTAGTTCAGGGAATATTCTCAGTCTTCCCACACAAGCATTCACGAGCACCGCTCCATATGAGTGATATTTATTTTCCGTATTAAAATTTACTCACGATATCAACTCTGGTTTATACAAGTACTTACATACATGCATACATACAATGACTATTGTAATGTCATAGTAGAAGTGAGTGTGTGTTTTGTGGATGATGGATGTAGTACGTAATCTGCACAAACATACATCAGTAAACACTTTGTTACTGTATTTTTATATTTTCTACATTCATCATCCGAAAATATTATTTTGGCTCATGCATTTATTTTGGGGGTTTTCATATTTTTTTGTGAATTCTATTTTACCCCTTTTCGAATGGATGTGTACATACAATGTACATTGTACATACAACAAGTATGTAAGTAACCATGTGCAAAACAGTTTGCACACAATTTATTAATTCATTTTTATGCAGGGCTTCACATTAATTTTGTATTTTTTTTTTTTTTCATATTTTTAGTTTCAAGAGTTCACTTACTTACTTGTATTAGTGTATATAGTTATTTACATATTTAGTTTATAGTAGTGTACTTGCAGCAAGTGTAATTTTATGAGTGTCGCTATAGTTTTATAAAAAAGGTTTGTATAGCCGTACAAACATATTGAAATATTTCAACGATATCCCCGAAAAAAAGTGTAAACTTTACTTACTAGAATGTTAAAAAAGATAAACTGGTTAAAATTCCTAATTCTATCCAGGCGTAAAGGGAAAACAGACAAACTAGTAAGAGAATACGACCGCAGAGTATATGTATACCCACCCAGTAAAAAAAATTGCAAGTCATTCTAAAGGAACTACATTTTCATTGCTTCCAAAAAATCGATATTTTTAATTTGCCGATAGTTAGCAGAAAACCAATTATAAGATTATTTTAGTTATACAAAACCTTGTAATTCCTCTATAGTTTTAGAAACTACTCACCAGAATTTAAAAAAAATCGATTTTTTTTAAGAAACTTATGAACTAATTTTGGTCTAAAATTTTAAAGTTATTTGCTTAAATTTACATGAAAATACTGTTTCACGTTTAAATTCCCATAAAAAGAAACTAATTGTTAAAATAAGTAACTATTAACCATTTTTCCTAGATGAAAATATTATCATAGAGCACAAAAAAGGAAATTTTTCTTAAAATCGCTTCCAATTCGGTGACCAGGCAGCGAAAAAGAGAACTTCTTGCAATGACAACCCCATGTAAAAATCATTAGATCGGATCGAAATTTGCACTACTTCCAGATCGCAAACTCTACATTTTCATGACTTTTTTGGAGTGTCTTTTTTTACTGGGTACTTATGGATCAACAATGTACAGAAAAAAAAATATTCCTGCAATAAGCAACTTTAGTTGAAAATAAAACCAAAAATCGTTAAAAATCTATGCAAGCCAATTAAACTTGTGTTTAATTCCTGCAATAAACAATTGTAATTGAAAATAAAACCAAAAATCAATTAAAAATGTATTTAAGGCAACTAAACTTTTAATTTAATTAATTACAAAGTTTAATTGGTGCAACTAGATTTTTAATTGATTTCTGGTTTTATTTTCAATTAAAGTTGTTTAAAGTAGAAATATTTTTTCTATGTGGTCTGGGAAGTCGGCTCTGGAGTCATCTCAGATGATCTAGAGATAGAATGCTCCTTTAGTTTTCCTAACGAACCTAAAATTTTGGCTGTAAGGGTAGCGGCAGGGTGCTGATCAACATGAGGTTAAATGGCACAGTCGGTATGTCTATCGCCAGTCAAGCAGCACTTCTGTTCCTAAGATCATATACCACTTCCTCTATTCAAGTTGGACAGTGCCGAAATGTGCTTAGGTAATCAGCCTTCATCCCGGTTCCAGCCCACAACAACTTACGAGATATTGAACGAATTGTCTAGAGCTGGCTCTGCTGAAAGTTTCTCTGAAAGTTTCCAATGCTGAGTTGGCAGCCATACCGCTTGCTATAG
Organism: Tachina lurida; assembly: GCA_944452675.1. Classification (NCBI taxonomy): domain Eukaryota; kingdom Metazoa; phylum Arthropoda; class Insecta; order Diptera; family Tachinidae; genus Tachina; species Tachina lurida. The sequence goes on from OX101754.1 coordinate 117,077,558, forward strand.
TAGTAACTGCATCTTCAAGCATTATGTTCATAAGACTGAAGACAGATGGCGCAATATAGAGAATTTGCAAGGTTGACAAAAAAATGTGGCCTTGTTACAATGCTAGGCGCTCAATGCAGTTAACAACTAGAAACATTAGGAACATCTCTGAGCTTGTCGCAGACCATCGGTAGGCATGCTAGTTGGGTAGGCCTGTCCTTTCGTGAACAAAAGCAAGGAAGAGACAGTTTTACATCTTTGCCCATTTTTGTATCTCTAGAGCAGTGGTCGTCGAATTAAGGGCCCTGCGCCTTACAATATACTCTTCTATCAAGTATGTGTACATACCAGGGATGGAAAAGTTGGTACAATTGTATTTTTTCACCACTATTTTAAAGTCAAAAGTACTATAGCACCCCAATGACCAATTTAGCACTATTAATTTTTTTTTTCTATTATACAACATAAACAAAATATTGAATCCATAAATAACAAGTTTCGAGAAACTTTAAGAAACGACAACATTCATACCTTTTGCTCGAGGGCATTAGAAATGAAAAAATTAATTAAATGAAGCAATGTTTTCCAAAATTTCTAGAAATGCTAGAAAAATTTTAAATATTCTACATTCGTCTGCTATTTTGGAAAGTGTATTTTCGTACCCAAATACATATAATAAAAACCAAAGAAATAAAGACTGTTTACTTCGACTGTCTCCAAACGAACCAAGGATGGAAAAATATATTCTAAATGTTACTTTTATATTCATATCTCATATTATTTAAAAGTTAATATTAAATAATAATATTATCCCTTCCTTACTAATACTATAAATGTGAAAGTGAGTTTGTTTGTTTGTTTGCTACGCTTTCACACTTAAACCGCGAAGCCAATTCAGAAACTTCTGTTACCAATGGAAAGCTATAGTATCAACGTCAAGTATTGGATATGTTTTATCCGCTTCGGAACCGGTTTTTTATATTTAGTACAGATTTTTTGCGAAAAATATATTTTGGGCGGTTTAGGGTAATTTTCGTTTCGGTTTTGATGGTTTAACAAGTTTTAAAATCGGTTTTATGAGTTTTTTTAACAGATCCAACGCGAGCGGAGCCGTGGCTAAAAGCTAGTAATAAATGAAGTTCAAAGTGCCTTTTTGGTAATTGTTAAGTTTTTACACACGTTTTGACTTAATTGAAAAAAAATGAAGAATTTGGTACAATCGCACTGAAAAAATTAAAATTTTTCTCAAAAATTAGTACAATTTGTAGATCCGATTTTCCATCCCTGTTATATACGCATTGCTGAGAAATACACAACATTAAAGCTTAAATTAGACGTGACATAGCCATAACGCCATAGCCATAACCAAACCAAAATTCAATTGGTTTCTATGGTGAGAGTTATGGCGTATGGCGAGTCTCTCTCACTCTCACCATAGAAACCAATTGAATTTTGGTTTGGTTAAGGCTATGGCGTTATGGCTATGTCACGTCTAATTTAAGCTTTAGTCAGTATACCTTAAACATTCAAGCAGACATGTTGTGCGCATCGCATACTGTTCAGAATCAGCGTTGCCAGAGAGCAAAAATTTTTCCCTACAATAACAAAGTATGAGTGTTGACAATTTAAAAAAAATTTTATTTTCAGAAAATTATTTTGACAAACCAGAATGTTTGGTTTGTCAAAGCGCGTTATCACACATGAAAAAACATAACATGCAAGGGCATTTTCAAGCATATGTGACGCGCAAAATAGAAAGGGACCTAAGGGTAAAAACCGGTTTTGTTCAGGAGAGCCATTTTAAAGATTTAAATACGTGTATCTTTGGTGTACCATCAATTTCATAAAACGCGCATATCTCTGGGAGGGAACATTCGATGTTGTCCACATCAAAAAAAAAAAGTGAAAATTGACTATTTTTTTACCCTTAGGTCCCTTTATTTATGCGCTGTCACATATATTTAAATTATTTCAGGTAAATTTCACTAATTTTTTTTTAAAGAAAAAAAAAACCGCTTTTGACCAAAAAGGAAGTCTTATTTCAATAAGACTATTGTGATCACCAAAACCTATAAATTAAAGCTTAAACTGTTTCATCGCGTACCTTGTTCGCCATAGTTAGCAGCCTTTAGAACGTACGATACCTACATACATATATAATATAATTTCATACTAAATTATACAGTGCTAAGCTTTACTCGAAAGCTACACTATTTCTTTGTCCACAGCTGTGCTTATACGACTACATTGAAATTAATTAAAATGCCTGGAAAGAAACCCTGAAGGAAACGTGGGATTAAGTGGCCCCAAGTCACCTATTTTGCTGACTATTTTGGTGACATTGTCAACGGAGCGTCTACATATCAACAATATTTTTTAACAAACACAACAAAACCTACGAAGCGATTAGCTTGTCTGCGAAAAACATTCAGGGTCTATGGCGGGAATTGAACCCACGACCACTGCTACCACTCAGCCACATGGGGCACCCAATTATTAATTTGATGCGTATAAAATATTTTGCCAGATACACATACAAAAGAAATTACAATAAAAAAGCAAGTAAAATAACAATCCATATTGTATAAAAATAGAAAATTAAAAAAATTTTTGACCCTGTGGAAGATTTTTTTTGGGTTTCGCACTCTTTGAGACCCATACTTAATCAGTGTAATTTTACTATTGACATTTCCTCCAGGTGGTGACAGCGTCTATAGTGAATCAGTACAGTTTTACTACAGACGTGTCCCACAGTTTGCTGATATCGTCAATAGTAAGTCACTACAATCTTACTATTGACATTTTCGCCACATGGTCCCACAAGAACTACCTATTTAGTATTGACGCAGTCTGCTGGTAGATTTCGTAGGACAAGCCTGTGTTAAATGTCAAAAGTAGATAGCATTAGTTGGGGTATAACTTGTCAGCAGTACTGGTGACATCGTCAGTAGATAATCAGTATAATTTTACTATTGACATTTCCTACAGGGAAGGCACACACTCACACACACACACACACACACACACACACACTTGAATATGCAAGTTCGTACATACATACACACATACATCCATACATATATTTATATATATGCATCAGTATTTATCTGTCTGTATTTACGAGTATGTATCTCATGCATTGTTATTGCAAATAAAAAGCATTTTCATTATGAAACCAGCAGCTGCAACACATTTTTTTTTTTTTTGGAATTGTATTTTTAATTTTTGTTATTGTTGTAAATTTGTGCTTTTAAGGATTAATAAACAAATGCTTGATTACTTGTTGTCAATTATTTCGATTTAACAGATTTTTATGGTTTTTCTTTTGCATTTTGTTCAAAGTGTAATTGAATTTTTATTATTGTTTTAATCATGAGCCATGAAATATTTTATTTATCGTTGTCATTTTTGCACAGTTTTTAATGATTGTGTTAATAACGTTTCTCTACTCCAGCCGGCAGCCAATTGGTTCCTTTTCATTCTCATTCCTTTGTGTTAAATTTAAGGAAATCGTAAATATATTTTGTTTTGCTACTTTTCATGAGTTCATGTAAACTTTAAAGTGTCTTAAAGCATATCTAAGGGATGGTAGCGTGAGTAACATTTGCCACAGTGCTTCGTTTCAGTAAATTGTAAGGAGTTTATGAAAAAACAATTATGTAGATTGGTGTTGTAATTGTGATATTTTCCATAGAGCGATTTATTTAAAAACATTTATAGAATTACAAAAATCTTTAACAATATAAGCTTTATATTATATAAGCATGTATGTACTTATATTATATACAAAAGTATGTATGTACACTATAAAAAATAAAATTTTTTGAGTAAATGAGCGTTATGTGTTTCCCAACAATTTTAAGTGCTGTTGCTGTAGCTAAAAAAACAGAAATTTTATTTTAAAAATATCCTTGTAAAATTGTATCTCTACTTATAAATAAAAGAAACATATTTGTATATATATAAGGTAAAAGTCGGAACCATAACCGGTCCGATTTCTAAAATTCTTTAAGAAAAATGTAGAATGGAGCCTACATAGGATTTATGGTATGTATGTATGAATGTAAGTCTATTTAAAGAAAGCTTTGAACTGAACTACTACGACGCACACTGTCGCGAAGGTGGCCAAAAATTAAAAAAATTTGTTTTAAATTAAAACGAACAACTTGCTTTGTTGCATGTGCAATATTGTAATTAAGTAAAATAAAAAGGAATTTTTTAGAAAAGGTTTATTTTTTAAATAGTTTTGACGATTCAAATGCAACGGTTTTAAGCCAGTATTCAACTATTTGAAAATATGGTACGGAAACATGCAAACTGTAACATGTTAATTAAATTTTTTTTTAGATATTGCACTGCAACTTCCAATAAAACATAAGGGAAATATTGTTATAATATGGTTACAATATATTTTTTCTATATTTTGTAACGTAAATGGAAAGAAAAACATCTGTGAGTGAAACAAGTACGACTTAAGTGGTCTATAGAAAAAAAATATATTTTTCATACTTTCACATTATATTTCTACAAGTAACTAGATTGCTAATTTTTTGTATTCTTGTTCACCTTTTCCCCCCTTACAATTTATTTTTACAATATTTTTCAAGTTATAATTTTTATATTTTCAGTATATTATTTATTTACAGGACATTTAGGAAGGACACTAGTCCTTTAAATTTAAATGGCCAAATTGTAGGTGTCTATTGTCTATATTATTATATATAAGTTAAGACAATTTTTTTGTTTCACATTTTTGAAAAAGGACATTTTTGAGGTATGCGTATCCTTTATCTGAATTGACCGAAATTCTTACGAAGCATTAAATATGTTAAAATTAGTGTCTATACACAATTTCATTGAGTTACAATTATTTTGCTCTCTGTTATGGTAATTTTTTATTTCAGGATATATGGGAAGGACACGAATCCTTGGAAGTTAAATGTCCAAATTTTATGTGTGATTATATTTTACCAATTAAAGCATGAGTTCCAAATTTCATTTCTTTACGATAACCCCTTCTATTTTTGGCCGCTCGTTATATAAACTCACGACACTGTGCGACGCGTCGTGGGCGACGTGTGGCCTGTTACACGATATCACAGGAAAACTTTCAACTGAAAATTTATATTGAAAAAAAAACAATAAAATACGAAAATTTATTTTTGTTTTCAATATAAATTTTCGTGATATCGTGAAACAGACCATTTCACGATATCGATATGCAATCATGCTGATTACAGACTTCTAGTCATACCTGATTCACGCCAATAGTGTGTGAACGAACGTTGCACATCTCTTATTTTTATAGTCTTCGCTTAAAGTCCAATTATTTCCGTAAGTATTAAAAGTAGAACAACAAAAACACATCATGTGTGAATGCTTAAGTGAAAAAAACTTTAAATTTTGTTTGGCTTTTAAAGTTAAAAAAAAAAATTATAAAAAACAAAGCCTTACAGGAAAACGGGAACAAGAAATATATAAAATAAAATTTGTTTTTGTTTTCAGGTTTTAATTTTTTTTATATATTTTTTTTTCATTTATAATTTAGCGGCAATGACTTCTTGAAACCGTACAAGGATACGCACACCTGCGACCTCTTTTACTTCATTTACATTTTGTTTCTGTTGTGTTGTACCTTAGTACTCGTTTCCCTTATTTATTTATATGAAGTATATCTACAGACATATTTTTCTGAAATGAAACTTACACACATGTGCAAGTTTTGCTTGTTCACTCACCATTTACGACGAAATGTGTGTTTTTTTTAGTGGTATAGAACTTCGAATTGAAATAAAACACAAGAAAATCGTTTTAATGTCCATCAGTTTCGCTTTATTGGAAGGATAATTTTATGCCATTAATGTTTAAATATGATTTCGGGCATGTGGCCGCTGCGGCTGGCTCGAATAAAGCCAATTCTACAGGTCCAATTTTCAACCACTTTTTCGAGCATATGGGGCCGTATGTTGGCAATAACGCCACGAATGTTGGCTTCCAAGTCCCCTAACGTTTCTGGTTTGTTGGCGTAGACGAGCGACTTCACATATCCCCAAAGAAAATAATCCAATGGTGTCAAATCACACGATCTTGGTGGCCAATTGACAGGTCCATTCCGCGAAATTATGCGCTCATCGAATGTTTCCTTCAATAAATCGATTGTGACGTGCGCTGTGTGGCATGTAGCGCCGTCTTGTTGGAACCACAACTCATCCACATTCAAAATCTTCAAAATCTTCCATAAAGTTGATGGACAAAGCTCCAATTGCTGTGCACGGTGGCGAATCGATTCATTCGGGTCCTCTTCAACACTTTGCTCTACAGCGGCGATTGTTTCTTCGGTGCGCACTGTTCGACGTCTCTGCGGATGCGTATTATCACATAGAGTAAACGTAGTACGAAAACGATCCATGGTTAACCGAATTAATTGCTCTGATGGACGATTATGTCGACCATAAAATGGACGGAGCTTGCGGTAAGCTTCGCGAACTGAACCATTATTTTCGAAATAAATTTGCACGATTTGCAAGCGTTGTTCTTTTGTCAACCTGTTCATGATGAAATGGCAAACCAAACTAAATATTAATCACTTGACAGCTGACAAAATGGCCGCCAGTTAAAAAAGTGATGCCAACATAAAGTTCTATACCTCAATAAAAAACACCCATTATTCATATATCCACCATAATATTGTCGTAATTTAACATTGAACAAAACAGTGTTGTTGTATTTATTTAAATTACTTTAAAAAAAAATAACATGAATATTTGCTTAGGAATAATAATACGTGTATTTTGAAATTGTTTCCCTTTAGATATTTGCAAAATTAACTATCGAAAAATGGCGATTGGCAAAAAAAAACTGGCAAATATATTGTAACAATATGGGTATTCACCTTTATGTTGCTGTTTTGCTGGGCCAGCTGGTGACTGGGTGGCTTGTGAGTTCGAGTCCCAGCAAAGCTTAAATTAGAAGTGATGGCTATGGCGTTATGGCGGGTCACCTATAACCAAATACAGTGTTGCCCATAAGTTCGGTTCAAACAGCTGTTTTGTATGGTTATTGTTATGTCACTTTTAGTTTAAGGTTTAAGAGTGTTTGTGCTAATTAAGCAAACTAATGAGTTTTTGATCTTGAATTTTATAAATACAGTAGACACTCACAAATTAGAACCAACTTATTGCTCGGTTGATTCATACTAATTTCTAGAAATTTCCGTCTAATTATGAAAAAATATCACTCACTGTTCTGTAAAATATTACATTTAAATAAAAATATGTGTTAAAAAGGAATATTAACACCCTAAATTCAAATCCATTTTCACTTTTTGTGTATCACCTACAAATTTTATTTAATGGGCCTGGCATCATTTAAAGGATTTTTTCGATTTTAATAAATTAAATACCGAAAGATGCAAAATAAAATTTCTTTCAAGTCAAACTCATACCAGTATAATATTTTTTTCAATTTCCAACATTTGCGTAATTATTTAGAAATTATTGGCGAAAAACAATATTTTTAATGCAAAATTAAATTTAAAAACATCAAAACGGCTAATATTTCACAGATTTGTTATTTACCGGAAACCCCAGTATATTGAGAATAAAATAAGCTAAGAGTAATGTAAATCTAGGGAAAAGTTCTAATTTTATTCACAATTAAGGCAGTTAGCCTGCTTTGACAAATATTGTGTAATACATTTATTGGTAACACACTTGCAGCTTGTGGTTCAATTGCCAAGTCATACCAAGTAAGGGAATACTTTTTTGATGGTTCCTGGAATCAGGGATGGCAAAGTTGGTACAATTGTACCTTTTTTGCTACTATTCAAACTCGGAAAGTACAATAGTACACCAATGACTAATTTAGTACATTTAACGAATCTCCAAAGTTTCACTCCGCATTTTTTTCCCCAAAACTATTGCATATGGGCATTTCTCCGAGAAGTTCCATTTTTTGTCGCGTGCGACAGCAAGCAATTAACCTTCTATTTCTGAATAACGTAACTCGATTTTTCTTAAAATTTTACCTAACGTAGAACTGTTGATGGCCTACAAAAATATATAAAGAAGTAAACAAAAAGTTTCGATTTCTTTGAAAAAACATGCATATTTGCTTGGTGTCGCACGCTACACAAAGATGCCATTCCTGTGGAAATTTTCACTTTTTAACAATGACACTTATATTCTTCTCACTTGAAAACAGTCTTGTGAAAGCAAAACACATCGAGAAAATCAAAAAATTTTAACTCGTCCATTTCCAAATAAATTTTCTTCTAAATTCGGATTTCAAATTAAACACGTGCAAGCAACCTTATGCTTTAACATGTCAATTTACAAGAAAATTTGTGAAAACGATTGGGTAGCCAGAATAATGTCGATTATTTTTATAAAAACAAATATAAATATGTAATTTGAACTAAAAAAAATGTTTTGGTACAATTAAGGTAAAAAAAGTGAAATTTTTTTAAGTTTTTGGTACAATTTTAAAATTCTCAATGCCATGCCTGCCTGCAATTATAAAATATAGTAGTAAAATGAAAATATGTATCCAATGCCTCGGAAAGCAGCATGGATACAATTATTGTTAAATAGAATTTAGTACCATCACTATTTGTGGAATATGCATACATATGTATGTATGTGCTAATTTAAAAGAAATGTTATGCCAGGATGATATAAAACATATTGTTGCTTTTTTTGTGAATTGGTCCTTCAGATCAAACGCGATACTGCAAATAAGCCTTTAGTTAACAGGCGAAAAAGATTTTTGCCATACCTGTCATCATCATTATTTTATTGAATTTATTTCACTAATAATATGGGATTATTATTGCGATAATAAATGTTGAACTTAAATAACTGTATTGTTTGGCCGGGTGTATGACTTGTAGCGCCGTCTTGCTGAAATCAAAAGCCACTGATGTCAGCATTAGCCAGTTGTTGCCACAAAAAATCGGTTGTCATGGTTTGGTAGCGTTGAAAATTCACGGTGACGGCGTTTCCTTGCTCATTTTCGAAAATATACGGCCGCCTGACCACAAACCGCACCAAACGATCACTTTCTTTGGATGTAATGGTTTTTCGAGGACTGTCTGTGTATTTTATGAGCCCCATATTATTTGTTAACATAACCGCCTAATTGAAACTGGGCATCAACACTAAAGATGATTTTGTTGAAAAATGCGTTCGTTAATTTTGTTCAGTTTTTCAAACAGCCAATTTACAAACGAAAATTCTTTGTTCAATGATGTAGCATGCTATGGTTAAAATTTGCCAACTTTTTACTAAATGGCAGTTCATTTCAATTTTCCTCCTAAGCTCAAATTTGCCCACCCTTTATATTCTTCTTTAATATATTGCGCAAGTTATTGAATGGTGTCGAGCAAAACGACAATAACATTGTATAGTCTATGGGTACCTTTAGCGAGTAACAAAATAGGTGGGCAGGTTTCAGTTAGTGAAGCCATTAATAACCTTCATTTCCTTGGAAGTACTGAGACAAAAGCATACCTAAGAAAGTTAAAAAATATCCAGAGACCAGCAGGCAGAACTCTGCTAGAGCTGGAGCTCTAAAGAGCACATCTACTGCAGGTTTAGACGTTATATTGGACTTTAGACCAATAAAACTAACTGTACTGTACGCGGCACGGCATGCAAATCCGTTATCTCCGGCTCAGGACAACAGGATAGATGTTGTTCAAACCATTTGGTCACAGCAAATTGCTGAAAGACATGGAGTGTAGCTCGGACTATATCATTCCAGAAATAAACTTCCTGCCAAGCCACAGATCACTATAAAGGAGGAAGGCTATCTCGAAGGTCTTAACTATACTGGGTATGGTTTTAATTTATTCAAAGATGAAGGGGTGGGAGCTGCTGTTTACTACCCGCAGCTCACTATAGAGGAATCTTATAAACTTCCTGATTACTGTAGTATCTCCCAGGCGGAAATGGTTGCAGAATTATCTTTCACTTCTCAAAACATGAAAGCGCATGTTAATATTTATATAGACAGTCAACCAGCAATTAAGGCTATTTCAGCAGACTGCAACTACTTACTCCTAAGTTGTGCTCATGTGTAGGAATGCCCTAGATATGTTATGTGCTGGCAGAGAAGTATATATATTTTGGGTTCGAGGACATATGGGGATTGAGGGAAATGAAATGGCGGATATACTAGATAAAAGGGGAACCAAATTGCCGGTGGAGGAAACGGTATATGTCCGGAAACCAATTAAACACCTGAAATGGATCATTGACTCTAAGATGAAGGCGTGCGACGAAAACTTGCAAAACTTCTTAAATCATGTGGAGCTCCTATAATCCCAAATCGACTAAGTTCTTTTTATCACTAACCAGAAGCAGCTGTAGAATTCTCGTGGGGGTATTAACTGGACACTTCTGGATGGCTTCGTATGCCGTCGGTAACTGCAGGAAATATTAGGAACACGGGATAATTGAGACAGCAGAACATCTACTGTGCCAATGTCCGGCTCTTAGCCGCACTAGATATGACTGTCTTGGTGATCACACTTTTCGGAGTCTTGAACTTGTATCAGGAATGGAAATGTGCCATACTTACAGGTTTCTTGTCATCTGCTGGTATCGAAGGATCAATCCTGGCCTATGCGAGGTCCTTGACCACCTAGACTAAATTCACCTAACCTAACATTCAAGTACCAAGTAATCTGGATCGTGCGTTATAATAATGGCGTTGAAGAATCTGGAGAATGTATTGCAAACATATTATCATTATAACAATGGAATAAGTAACAATGAAGTCAACATGCACTTCATTCTCTTGCGGACAATTAAAGGAATAATTGCAACATGCATAACCTTAAAAGTTCAAATTATCTACCACAAAATCCATGTGCGGATATATTTGCTCTATTCTACTCAAGATATCTTACTTGTGAAAAAAAAGATTTTTTTTAAATACATACTTGCAACTGCAAATTTTTTAAATTACCAGTTTTTTACTTTTTTTTTTGTAACAAACCCAATTACTGAAATTCTTAATGTCTTTACATACAAAAAAAGACATTGTCTTCATTAATTGTCAGACAAGCTAATAGGGCAACCAGGGTAGACATTTACATACATATGTACAATAATAATATTGGGTAGATCAAAAACAGCAAATTGTTTACGAAAAATAAACAAATAAATTCATTCATAAAATTAAAAAAAAAAAACAAACAAGAAGTCAAGATGTAGATTTTGCTGCATGTGCTTGTATTTTCGAATTCGATAAATGGGAAAATGTACGGCTGCATGAGTGTAAAAGTAACATTAAAATGTATGTTACAAGGTGAAGGTGAAATATGAATACAATTGATGGCAGGAAGGCAGGCAGGCAGAGGCCTACCAAGAAATTTGTTGTTGTTATTGTTGTCGTTTTTGTTTTTAAGTCAAAATTATATTGTGCGTGTTGCTCCAAATTCGAATACATACTGGGGGCATGAAAAGGGAAGCAGAAAAAAGAGGACGTATACATTGTCATTTGTTCTTTGCAAATTTGTAGGAACATACAAGGAAATTTATTTAAATGCTTATTTAAAGCTAAGCTATTAAATTTCGATTACGATTAGTAATTAATTAAATTACATTTTAAAAAGAATTGTAATGTTTATATAATTGCCTTCAAAAGAATTGCTGATAAATAATTGATTACGATTACTAATGAAAAGTAATCTGAATTACTTCAATGTACTAAAAATAATCAAAAGTAATCAAAAAGTAATCCGACTACTTTCAAAGATTACTTTTGATTATTAATAAATAATCAAAAAGAATCAAAAGTAATCCTTAGAAGTAATCGGATTATTTTTTGATTACTTTTGATTCTTTTTGATTAGTTTTAGTAATTTTAAGTAGTTCAGATTACTTTTCCATTATAAGTAATCGTAATTAATTAGTAATCGTGCGAAACTGAGTACAATCGTAATTTAATCATTACTTCACCTTTAAAAATAGTAATGAAATTAGTAATCATTACAATTACTAATCATTACTTAACAGCTATGATTTAAACTTATCATAGAATAGAGTACATATGTAAGTAAAGGATGTTTTTTTTATAGAGTTTAAAGTTTAAGTCATAATAAAACAAGGAAATATATTTTTAATACCAATGAAACGGGCTTTATTGAAAAGACAATTTTATGAAATTAATGTTTAAATATGATTTCTGCCATGTGACCGCCATGGCTGGCGCGTAGAAGGCGCAAACTGGACCACCAATTTTCAACAACTTTTCGCAGCATTTACCGCCATATTTCGCCGATAACTCTTCGAATGTTGATTTCCAGGTATTCAATTATTTATGGTTATCGACGTAGACAAGTCAATTAACAAAATCCCAAAGAAAATAATTCAAAGGGGTTAAATAACACGAATAGGGGCAGTATTAGCTGAGGGAATGGCAGACAGATCGGTGAAATTACCGATAGTTCATTATTATAGGGAACTCAGTAATTGGGTAGCAAGCAGGACCAACAGTTCATGGCGAAGTAGGGAGGATTGTAGAGTCTCGAGGGATTTGTGGTCAAAACTTGACTCAGGAAGATCCAAACTACAACTGGACATGAATAGGAAGGCGATGCGAATCATGATAGACGCGTTGACAGGTCACTGCTCGGTCAGAGCCAGAACCAGCATTTGGGAAACTGGCACTCCAGATTTTTGTAGGATGTGCGGGGATGAAGAGGAACTATAAACCATTTCCATGAAAGCATTACTGATATCGGGAAGTGCAAACTAGAGGACATCAGGGCAAGAATTGGGAGGAGGGGGGGGGGGGTAAATATGGCTTTTTCTGGGCAACAGAAGGGAATCACAATGGACCCAATTGGGTATCCGAGTGAAGGTGCGGTATAGCACCACCCTTCCTAACCTAATCTAACCTAACCTAAATCATACGATCTTGGTGGCCAATTAATTGGGCCATTACGTGAAATTATTTTTTCATCAAAAGTTTTTTTGATTAGAGCAATTGTAGCGCCCTCTGTGTGGCATGTGGTTCCGTCCTGTCAGCAAGGTTAATGCCACGTAATTGATATAGGAAAAAAATTTCTAATCATGTTCCTATACCGTTCACCAGTGACATTCTGACCATTATCGTTTTTGAAGACCTATGGGCCAGCCCATAAAGCACATCCACCAAACAGTAATTTTCTGTGGATGTAATAAAACAAAAGCTTGTGGATTCTCCTCACCTTAAGTGCGAGAATTTTGCTTATTTACGTACTCATTCAACCACAAATAGGCTTCATCGGGAAATAAAATTTTGAATGGAAATTACAAATAAATTTCAATTTGTGCTTCAGCCCATTCTCTGGTGTTGCTCTGGTGTAAGTCGATTCATAATGAAATTTCAAAGGAAACTAAATAAAAATCAACTATCAGCTCAAATAAAGCAGTGATGCCAACTCAAAGTTGTGACACTCTAAAACAAATACGCTTTATATTTGACAAATAATTTAATAACATACATGTGAGAAAAGGGACCTAATGTGTCAAAAAACGGGTTTGGACTTAAGAGTGGATTCTGGGAGAATAAGATGAAATGAGTTTATCTCTCCCTTTTCTCGGAGAAGGTCACATATATTGCATATATTTAAATATGTTTATGTGTTGAAAACACCGGTAAGTACCAATTACAAACAAAAAATTACTGAATATCCTGTTAAATTATTTACATATGGGTAATTCCATTGTGACGGGTGTAACGGTGATACTCACATTTATTAGTATAATTGAAAAATAAGCACAGAGATAGTTATGGCAGGTTTTTTACGGTTCCGTACATAGAAGGTGAAAAGGTTTTCGTTACGATGTCCGTCCGTCAATCTGTCACAGAATGTTTTCTCAAAAACCGTAAGAGCTGCGGACTTATAATAGTTCTGGGGCGCAACAGTAATTCTTGGGCTCCCAAAATGGTATTTTTTCTCCTATGATTTTCAGAGATAATTGAGGAAGGGAATAAAAAAAGTAAAATAAAAACCAAACATACAAAGAGGTAGAGCAGAGTGTTCAGTCTATGTTCATTTCAAAGCATTTCCAAATTGATATGCATATCTAAATAAAATAAAATTTTCTTTAATTATTAATGTTCAAACTTTATTTGTTTGTGTATTTACGATTCGATTAGGCTAAAGTTCGTATCGCTCTGTAGGCCAAATTACCATGTGTTAATTATTAATGAACAAATAACACCAAAGTTAATTGTAAATATTCTGACAAACACTTAGTAGAACGGAACAACTAGCTATTTTCGAAGATCACTACATATTCATCATGAGCGTTCTTTGTGCTTAGTCCACTATATGTAATGTGAGTCGATTTAGATTTCTGCTTTATATACTCAGCTTTTGATTGCAAGTGGAATATGTGAATTGTTTTGATTCATCGAATCGTAAATACGGAGAAACATTTTTATTTTATTTTATTTCTCCATAATTGTCATTCTGTTGTGGTCAGGTCATCATCAACGATTTTTGTTAAAAAAAACTAATTACATAAATTATTTTTATCCTGTGTAGGGTTGTTATGCGTGGAATTGCCCATATGTTATGCGAAACCGAGGCCGTGCATCCGCATAAGCTTTTGCACTTTGTTTACCGATGTATGCGTGCATATGTTAACACATATACATACACACATACATACACAATTATTCCAAACAACAACAACAAATTATCATTGTCCAAGGTAAATGGTGGCATTTTGTATAAATACGTGAATTGTTCAAAATCACATTCTTCTTGTTGTTGTTGTTGTTGTTGTTGTTCGCTTCTTTCCGTTAGTTGCAAGTACTGCAATATATTCCTGCCCTAATGCAAGGGTTGAAATATATTGGCAAACATAGAAATAACCAAACAACAAACACATACACAATTGCAACTCCTACTACATACTCCCGGGCAAAGGAAAAAAAATCGCATTTATGCAAATACAAAATTTTACGAATGGTGAACAAACTCACCAGATTGAGTCTCGCAGACAATTTTATTGTCACGAACAACAAAAAGGGTCTAAAAAAATTTGGAATAATTTGGTGAACATAAATGGATTCCTTCAAAATGTGTCTGCCATTATCACCAATGAAAGAACTGATCGGACGATAATAATATATATAAATGAGACCAGCCCGCGTTTTCTGTAATTCCCTGTAGCTCTATATCGCTAAATATCTATTAAAGTCCTGTACAAAACCATTTATAAGAACTTTCAAGACATGAGAGATTTTTAAAATGCTTTACTACAGCGAAATATTCTAAAACGAACGCTAAACAACACTGTTGGCAAGACAAACAACTGAAACCACAAATGTCTTGCCAAGAGTGTTGTTTTAGAATATTTCGCTGTAGTAAAGCATTTGAAAAATCTCTCATGTCCTAAAAGTTCTTGTAAATGGTCTTGCGCAAGACTTTAATATATATAAAGTCGATTTATCGATTTTCAGCTACGAATACAATTTTCAAACGTATATTGCTAAGTCAGGTAGATGTGTTTCAGATTAACGTGAGCAACTGCCTTTATGGCTTTATCTCACAGTGATCTAAGCACCGGGTGAAGGCAAGCGTCCATGGTGCGCCACCATGCACCCTTAGGAAGCACTATGTGTCTTACCAAGAACACATAGACTGCAATCTTTGAATAAAGTTACCCCTGTACTACGAACAAGTACCTTGCTGAGGTACTTAGAGCTATCTTAACTCTTGCTACTAAAGCATTGTCAAAGCAGCTTCTGTTGTATGGCAATAGCACCTAGAATAGTATCTGGCTGACCGCCAATCACTTCCATTGATTTAACACTCGGAAGACAAAACTATTTAGTATCAACCACAGCCACCACGTACGATTCTCCATGATCACACGCCGCGAGTATAATTGCTTACACCCACAGAGAGGTCTCCAAGAGCATTCCTCACTATTTACCGGCACAGCTCAACCACTCATCAGAGCCAGACAAATGCCTGAGCCGACACAATCCACTACTACTCAACTCTACATCATCCATTAAACCCCGTGGGGTTGGACGAAATTTACCTTTTAGTAAACGATCATGCCAACATGTTACACCCATTCAATTCCTAGAACAGATCGGCTGCAGAGCTACCGGCATCCGTGATACCTGATACAAGCCTCTGATTAGACCTCCAAGTTCCATCCCGAAAGGCTTCACCTCTATCGCCTTTTGAACTCACGGCAGTTCCAGCTGACACTGCACCTGCTCGACAACATAGCAGACCTATTTCCTTTTATAAATATGCACACATCCGTTCCTCTGCTGCCAGAGGTTGTGTAGTAACACATAAGTTCAATGGATAAAAGGCCAAACGTACGCCGAGAGAAAAGGTTAATTTACCTCGGCTGTGGTTCTCGGGTTTGTCATACATGTAATCTCCTAAGAGATCCTTTTGAGGACGGCTGAAACAGGCAATGGCTTAGAAGTCTAATCTGCCGAAATTTTACTGTTTATGTCATCGCCAAAAATTTTAAATTTTGTATTTGTTCAGTATTTTAACGATCGAATTTAGCTTTACCATTAGGGTGTTGCAAAATACGGGAGCAGAACATCATTTCTGTAATTTGTGAGAAGTGTTTATTTCGAAAAAACAAAGTTATGAATTATTGCCAAATGAAAATGAGTTATTAGAGGAAGTCAATCACTGTCCATTGGATATTTGCAACTTTAGGATATATCCAATAACTTCCTGCTGCACCTGCTTAAACGTTTAACAACTTCATTATAATGTTTTCTGTCTGCTAAAAATTCTCATGCTCACATTTGAAGCCAACACAAATCGCGCGTCGTCAACACTTAGCAATTGGAAAATCTGATTTAAACAACGCGTTAAAAGGTGAAGTTGGCTGCTAAAAAAAACAGTTTTTTGTGTGTTTTTTTAATGTAATGGCGTTAAAGTTGTTTTTAGGTCAACTTAACAACTTCATCTGAATTTTTTAGATTATATTTTGTTCTATTACTGTTCAGGATATAACGCTGAAGACGCTCTTAAAAAATAGGTCATCAAAATTTATATATCATTGGAGCGTTAAAGCTAGGCGCTAGAATTTGTGGAGGGCGCACTGATTTAGGTTGGTTTATATTAACCGACACCACTCGCTGTAGAAACTGATAATGAAAATGTAACGGACTTCTAAAGCACCATGTTGTTACGTTCTGCTGCTGTTTGTCATTTTAATTACAGTTGTTTCTGAAGCAAACCAATTCCTTGAAAACTACTTGTATCACGTGTTTGTAATTTGGCCTCTTTAAAATATAATACTTGTATTTTAAATTGAATTGAGACGCTTAGTGCAATAACTCTGTAAGCCACAAAAACAAAATATTGAATAAATCGACTTTTAAGTTTAAAATAAATCTAAAAAATTGGGGTTTTAATATTTTGTACTTTAAACACCCTTAAGCAGTATTTTAGGAGGATAACTATGGCATGTCCATCTATCAATGCGTAAAACCCATTGTTACTGCCTAAATTTATTTGCACAATTTTTTAATTTCAAAAACAACATTTCTAATATTTTGCTGTGGCTTACAAAGTTATTGCAATAAAATATTCCTCATTATTTTATTTTCAAATATTTATCCAAATTTATTAATGCAAAGATTTTAAAAATTATACCAAAAAGCAAATGCTAATAATGATAACAATAACTAAATAATTTCTAAACACAAAAGTCCATATTATGCAAAATAATAATTTTTCCATAAAGATAAATTTAAAATATAGCTCGCTTGTTTCAGATATACATATATTCCTCATCCAGTGGTACGAAATCTTTATCTTTTAATGAGTCATCACAACTTTCCACAATTTCTTCCAAGTCGCTCTCCATTCTGTAAATTTTTTTTGTTGTTTTTGAAGATAATTTAGGGCGTTTTTTTCAAACATTTTTTCAGTAGGAACACATTAAAAAACGCTAATCAAATGTTTTCTAATAACATAATAAGAAATTCTTCTTTTTATAAAGACACCAACAACTCTGTAAGCCACAGCAACAAAAATAATTATATTTTTTGTGCAATAACTACGTATGCCACAAAAGCTTAAAAAAATCATACCGCGCTAGTTTCTGATATAAATTTCATGTCTCTTGGGAAGAGTCCTTTAATACCTATTGATCTAACAGAAATATCAGAAGAACTTGAAAAAAGCTTCCAGTTTCACCAAAATCCATCAATGAGAAAAAGAGCAAGTAAAGTTAGTGTGGCTTACAGAGTTATTGAGGAAAACGAAATAAAAATACATCATTTTGGAAGAAGTAGATATTATAATAATTTAGCTAAATTAATCGAATTTATACTTAAAATCTTTTTAGCATCAGATTGAGCATATAAAATCTATTTTTGATTCCATGTGGCTTACAGAGTTATTGCACTAACGTACCTTTTCACAATGTATGGTTAAGAGATAACAGAGACTTTAACTGCAAGTTTTGTATGAAGAACTGTCAGTTAAAGTTCAAGTTAACTCTTAACCATACATTGTGAAAAGGGACGTAAGCGTCTCGATTGTAAAATTTGTTTCAAGGTTTATGCTGCCTGCTACTAATGCTTTTCATACGGGATTTCCCGTACATTTTCCGGGAAAGAAATTTCCGCACAAATTTCCCGGGATTTTTTTGATTCTATTATGCTAGTTCATAAAAGTAAAAATAGAAATGCGCAAGGAAATAAAAGAAATATTACAAAATAATTAGATATCGTCAGCCCATTATTGGTTTGGAGCATATGCCAAAAAGTCGGAATGGTGAAAAACGACAAGGAAGGTTTACATTAAGTTTTCTCAAAGTATACCCGATAGATTTTTTTTTATTTTCACCATTGCTTCCGACACATGTTTGGAAGAAATGTGTAATTTTTTTTTTGAATTTTCATGATTAAAGTTAGAAGTTAATATTACTTTATTGAAAGAGAAAAATACTGTTTTGTGCCACATAAAACACTTTTCATAATTTATTTTTAAAAAGTAGCTTTTTGTGCTTCATGAGTATACAACTTTACTGTTGTATATTGAGAAATTTGTTGTTGAGAAGAAAATTAATGCTTCAAATTTATTTATCTTGGTGTCCATAGAAATAAGTCGATCGCTTTAATGATGACCTCAAAATTAAACAAAACCCTTTACTAGACATTGTAATTTCTGCGATGTTAGCAAAATTTTTTCGCGATTGATCTAATTTTCTGAGGTTTTGTTATTTCTTCCAGTGTAAGTAATTTCTTGAATGCATTTAGAAATTTTTCGCGAATATGCGGTTTTATCGCCTTTTTTCGATTTTTTTTATTTTTAACAGTTTTGGCAATTTCGATTTGACAACTTTTCGCGAATTTTTGCAATGTTCGCGATGGGAGCGAGTTTTTGAAAGTATTGTGCTTCTTAAAAGTTTTCGCGAATTTTTAACAATATTAGACTTTGCTTTTATAAAACTGTTAGTAATATTTACCAAATTTTTAGCATTACTTAGAGTTTTGACGATTTTTAATATAAATTATGGCTTGTTTAAAGTTTTGCAATTTTTCGCGAATTTTTCGCGATTTTTTGCGAAAGCTGTAATTTTTCCTAAGTTTTATTTATTTTTATTAAGGGACTTCAAATTTAAAAGTCTTGCTAGCTTTTGCGAATTTTCATAATGTTTTGCGCTTTCTCCCGAGTTAATGACTTACTTTACAGTTTTAGCGAGTTTTCTCAATTTCTCTCGAATTTTTGCAATGTTCGCGATTCTCAACAGTTTTCGCGAATTTTAAACAACACATGTTAGACTTTGTTATTATGCTGCTGTTAATTTCTAGGCTTGGTATCGATTTTTGCATTTATTTTTATTTCAATTATATAAAAAATTTGTTTGTATATTATGCAAGTTAATATTTGCATAATTTGGTATCCATGTGCTACAAATATATCTATGGCAAGGCAAAGAATTGGAGTAGATCGAATTCCTGAAGGCAAATTCATCGAACTATGCGAAGTTCGTCGGTCGTCCCAATTATGTTTATAACATTACGGAAATGAAGCAAAACAAGAGTTAAATTGATTTTGTACGTTTTTGTATGAATAATTTGACGCAAGAGCCAAACAGTGGCATTTACAGCAAAACAATACTTAGTAAAACTGAAAATAGTTGAAATTAAGCAAAATTAATGCTAAATATCTCAGAAACCATAATTAATTTCGCGAAACATGTTTCGGATTCAGAAAGGGGATACTCGAAATATATATACCTCACACCTAACTCATTATTCTTAAAAATGGTCGGTGGGTCAAACCAATAATGGGCTAACGATATTCTCTTTGGTAAAAAGTACGATTCTGTTATTGTGTACGAAATAAAGTCCTATGTCCAAAGAAATATTTTTTAATATTTTTTTTAATAATACGCTTAAAAAAAAAACTCAATTAACGTCCCTGTTCAACAATTTAAATATGATTAACAATTAACGTGAGCTTTAAATACAAGTTCTTCATACATAAAAAACTTGACGTTAAAGTTCCTGTTAGCTTTTAATTGAACATTATGAAAAGGGCCGTAAGTAGAATTAAGAAGAAATATTTCATTTTCCATTTTTAATTTTTTGTCAGATAAATAATTTTGCAAAGTTAGAAATCTCAGGTACAGTTCTAAGTGCCAAACTAGCTATTTCTTTTAGCCATTAGTGATAGATTTGGCAAAAGATACAACTTCTTTTCCCTTTAAACGCCTAGAACGCTCATAAAGTTGTTTCTAAAAATAATTGTTATTTATGGAGAATCAAAGTAAACGAGCAAAAGTGTGTCCAGGTAACATTTACCCTGCGAAGAGATACTTGTTCGCCAATTCGAATCAACAATCAAGTTGTTCTTCAACATTCACACGTAAAATACCTTGGTATACACCTTGATCGACGGCTTATGTGGAAGCCCCATATTGACTCAAAGCTAACACAAATGAAACTGAAATTAACTCAGATACATTGGCTGATTGGTAGAAATTCAACACTCAGTCTAGATTGTAAACTTTTAATATACAAGTCGATTTTGAAACCAATATGGTGCTACGGAATACAGTTATGGGGCACTGCTTCAGCATCCAATATAGAGAGAATCTAACGAAGGCAAAATAAGATTTTAAGACTAATAACATCGAATCCATGGTACATTAAAAATTCAAATATACATCGTGATTTAAATATGCCACTAGTGACTGGAGAAATCGCAAAATACGCAGGCAAATACATAACAAAACTCGAGACCCATCCTAATCCTCTTGCCCGTAATATTTTGAGCTTTACTGGACACATTCGCCTAAAAAAGAGGGACACAAGGGCTCTTATTCATAGCACTCCAGATTGGACTTCTTGAAAATTCTTTTATTTTTTTCCTTTTGACTATCACTACTTATGTATTATATATAACTATTACTAAGCTTATGTCCGACACTGGTCGGGCCTAATTATATTTTTAGATTTAAGATTTGAATACTTATTGTTAGTTCATATATGAAGATACAATAAATAAAAATCATGCATTAATAAAAAAAAAAAAATTATCAACTCAACGCTGAGCAAATATTTAATCGTTTATCAGCTCGTGTTCATAAAATTATAAAAATTTTATGTTACTGAAGTATTTAATTAAACATTTGAAACTCGAAACTGCGTAGAAATGCGAGTTAATATCATTTAGAATTATACTTCTAATTATATATATGTATCATAAGCATCTATATCTATATATGTATGTGTAGGTATAAGTGTGTAGTTATGTATGTATATATGCACCCTGTAGTAAATAAAATAATCAGTTGAGAAAAAACACTAACTTATAAATTAATTATTTTGCAAGTGACTACAAATTGGTTTAAATAACATGCAGATATCAACCAAACATATTGAATAGAAGCACACGTAAAGCAAAATAAGTAAATGAAAAGAAAATAAAATAAAAAAATTAAAAGAAGCAAGCCATGAAATCAAATGCCAAATGTTTGTGTGGAAAAAAAACTAAATAATTTCAATACTTAATATGTATAAAATTTTCTAAATTTCGAATTTTTTATTTTTAGTGAATATAATAATAATAAATATTTATATAGACATATATGTATTTATATATTTACATAGATATATATGGATATATACATACATATATGTATATATGTATATAATATATGTATATAATATATATATACATATATCTTTTTTTTACTATAATATTAATTAAATACAAATGGGTTGAAAAATAGGTAGTTAGTAGTCAATTTAAAAGTCATGCAGAGATGGCCAATTGACTACCGCCTATGATGTGCATATGTTAAAATAGTGAGTCGGCGACAAGGAAAAAAGTCACTTAATCAACCAGTTGTGGTTATTAAAAAACCAGTTTGAAGTTACTTACAAATGGGTATGAGTTCCTATAGGGTATGTATACTTGATAGAAACGTCTAAGAATTTTTTTCGTTATACTAAACTTGTTCCACAGTTTCTTTCAACTATTTCTGGGATATTATAAGTATAAGTATGAAAGTATCTCAAAAAAATTTGAACTTTTCAATAAATACATATTTTTTACTCAAGACTTCAGTTTGAGTGGTGGAAACAGGGGCCTTTCTATGTGGCCCCTGTTTCAGCCACAATTTTTGTCGCACAATTTGTAAAATATATGTACATTGAAATTTGGACTAACATTTCTGTCAAACCAATAATTTGAGGCTGGCGTTGGCTGAAGTAGTTAGCACGTTGACTACAAAGCCGCAGGGACCTGGGTTCGACTCCGGTATTCAAACAGTCATTAAATAACAACATCACGCATTTTTCTGACTTGCATTAGTGTCCCTTTGTATCAGTTGTTGTAGGAAAGTTCAAGTGACGAAGGCATATTCACTGGTCACTGAACTATATTAGCTTCAGAAGATACTAATCCTAATGTAACATCGTTGTGTAGCAGAATCGTGGGCAAAGTAAAATAACCAATAAAATGACTACTAAAGACAGCTTTAAAAAGTTTAATACGCCTAATTTAACACCAGAGGCGCTGCAACACTGCAAACTAAATTCCAACAGAAATTAAAAAAATGAAATACCGAAGTATACCTATATTTATTTGACATAAAGTCTTTATTTGTTTAATTTGACGAGTTCCAAAAGCGGGAACGAAATGCATATAAACTTAATTGCTTAACCATAGAAACTTAAAACTTTTATGTTAGTTAGTAAATTCAGTTTTCTTTTTCTTACTGATTCTATTTTCCTCAGAAAATGATAACAATCTATTCAACTGGAGAAGTTCTCACATTCGTTACGGAGCTGAATACAATTTCTCTAAATGTTGAGTTAAAAGAATTAAAAGCAGTAAAATATGACTACCGAAGAGTTATTGTTTTATGATTCAACAGATAAGAATGAAAAATTATTACTTTTAATTAATATGTGATACTTTTCTCGAAATAATTACCCTTCCGTTTTATAAAAAATTCGATGCAAAAAAAAATAATAAATAATTTCCCAAAAAAAAAAATTAAATTGAATTGAATTTAAAAATAGACATTAAAATTTGAAAATAATATTTAGTAACGGCCAAATAAAATAACATGACATATATGAATGTATGTATGTTTGTATGTATGTGTGCTGTTTGAAGTCGATGCCAAGGAAGTTGGCTAATAAGTCTTAGAATATGCAAATACATGTATTTCTAGCATTCTTGGAACAACACTGTGCAACCTTTCATTGCACTATGGGAAATGTTCAGCATTTTTTGGCCAAAACTAAAATAACTAAAATAATTTATTAAAAAATTCCACGTTGATTTATCACTACGTTATAATATGTTTTCCATGCGTTTTGCAAATAAGTTAACAACCAGGGTTTGTGTGCAGTAAATGCAGTGCAAATTTCAGATGAAGGTTTAATTAAGCCTTAATTTTAAAATATAATAAATGTAAAATAATGTCGAAAGTTCGTAGTTTTTTTTTTTTGTGTATAGTAGAACTATACAGTCTTTTCTCATTTGAACTTAAAAAACGATCGAACGTGATTTTAATAACACCATCACTGTTTTTAAAGGACAATCGATTATCTTCCGAACTTGAAATATTTCAGCTGCAAATTTTTGCAACTTAAAAAAAATATTTTTCTAGGTAACTTAAACGAAATATTTACTGTGCGGGTAAGAAATCGAAAATCATTTTTGTTTCTTAAGTCCAGTTAAAAACAAAATTTTTTCTATGCAAACAAAGTTAAAGTAGTGTTTAACTGCCTGGCTCACGATGTCGACAAGAAATTTTTGTTCGCTATTTATATTGAAAACAAAAACAAATTTTCTTATTTTGTTTTTGTTTTCAATATAACTAAGCGAACGAAAAACTGTCAGGCGTGAGAATGGGTGAGTGTAAGTGAAAAAAATATTTTTTTCGCTCTAACATAAAATGAATAACAAAGAAAACAACTCTCGTTAAAATTTTTCGTCAATTTTGATTTTCTATCACTTTATCAAGTGTTTTGTGTGTGATTTCAAATAACGATTAGCATGTAGTAAAGGAGTTTATAATAAAAACGTATAATTTTTGAATATTAAAAAATTTAATATAATGTCAAACGTGAATGTAGTATTAATATTAATAAAAAATTGTCACGAGTGAAAGAACGTGAGCGTGAGAGATAAAAATTTTTGTTCATAGGATTAAGTGATTAAATTTTTAAGGTCATTAAGAGGGAGGCATGCGAAGTTTGTTTCAAAAAAATCATTTCAATCGGTCCTGCCGTTTGACTGTAATTAATTCTTACCACAGAATGGGTAAAATTTCCTATAGTGCATTGTTCTGGTGGAAAAGAACTTTATTCTTAATTCCTCATTAATTCGACCAAATAAGTTGGCGTAATATTCGCCATTGACTAACTGACTGTTTTATCTTTTCGAAGGTAATTAATGTGGATTATGCCACGTAAATTCCAAAAAAAAAACTTGTAATTGGCTGATAAGCCCAGCTTGGCTTTCTATGGTGCCGCCTCACCATGAGAAGCCCACTGTTTTGAATGCTGTTTAGTCTGTACTTTTGTGGTTGATCCACGTTTACGAAACACTGCAACAATTCGTCCATATTGTGTTTGAACAACGCCAATCTTTCGTGCGAAGTTGTCACACAATTGAGCTTCTGGTCGATTGTAGTGCTGGGATACTATCGATAGTACTATCGACACTATGGATAGTTCTAAAATATCGAAAATATCGATATTGATATTATTTAAAATGCAGTTTTGAAAACGTGATTTATTATAAAAAAATTTTAACTGACCTTTTCAAAAACTGTCACATATTAAAATAAAATTAATACTATATCGAACCTTTTTTTTTCGATTTTATCATAAGCGACATGTTATCGAAAATATATTTTTTTATTGAAATTAAAAAGATATGGTAGGTATGGTAGGTGACAAAATTGTTAATAACTTTTAAGATACGGGCTAGACTTGTGTCCAACAGTTCTTTTTGAACTAGTTTGAGAGCGTTTGAATCAAAAGTTGTTTCAAACCCATTTCATTTACATTGATGTTTTTGATCTGACTTGTGTCCAACTGAACGAACTAGTTCAAAAAGAACTGTTGGACACAAGTCTAATACGGGCTGTAAAATTATATCGTAAGCGACAATTTACTTATACATATAAAAAAAATTAATATTAAAACAAAACCTCCCAAAAAAATTTAGTTTATGTCGCTTACGACTAAATTGCAAATAAGGCTCTATAAACTTTTAATAAAATTATAAAAAAAAACTAACTGTAACCTGAGTCCTCAACGGGGCGACCAAAAAGTTTAGTAATAAATATATCTGGCAATATCGTCAGTCACACACCTGCTCTTAGGCATTGCCAGACTCAAAGCATTTGGCAGAAATTGTCAATTATCAATCGTTTCAGCTTAAGTTAAATGTAAAAAAGTAAAAATATAAATTTATTATGGACCATAAAAAAGCAATTGCAATTAATTTGGCTGCATATATTTTATTATATTTTTGCACTTGCACCTTTCTCTATAAAAACAATTGTGTGGAGTGTTGCCAATAGAAAAAATTATCTGACAATGTTGCCATTGTGCATGAACTTTGCACAGCTGACATTAATAAAATGTCTGACAAATATCCTACCATAAATTGACAATGGCAACGACATGTGTTCACATGATTATAAGATGTCGTACAATTTGTTGTCAAGTAGTAATCTTGCAATGGACCAAAAGTGATTTTTCTGGCAACTTTGTCAGACAAAAATTGTCACGCTACACTATTGTAAGAAGTTTTTAGCACATTTTACTGACAATAATGTAAAATCTGACAATCGTTGGTATTACATAGCTTTAGCGCTGGTTTAAGTGATGGTGTTTTTTTCGCAATTATGCTTAATGAGCAAATGATTCACTTTTATAGCTATGCTATTTATTTCACGTGATTTTGGTAACAAAAATAGTCGACACTATTACAGTTATAAATTTATTTTTGGTTTGATTTTTTGTTTGTTTATTTTTGTTTTGTTTCGTTCTTCGAAGTGAGTAAAACAAAAACGATGAGAAGGATTGCTCAATTTGTTTTTGTACATGAGCACAAGCCAGAGAGCACAACCGATGGGCTAAAAGCCGGCTAACAGCTGCCGCTTGTAAATAAATGGAAATATTTTGAAATATTTGCAGCGAATTTGACATCATTATATAATATAATTTCATTGCATTGTTATTTTACACATTAAGTTTGTTTTATATAACTAAAAGCAGCATAGCTATAACCGGGTGTCCTAAGACGCCTCTCTTCTTTTCTCGAATTTATTTTCAAAACACGTAGTAGTCTGCTATTAATGACAATCAAACGTAAACTAAATGAAGAAACTGGAAGTTGCCTTTTGACAGAAGGCGCCACATTGAAAGTGTCATGGACTTATTAAGCGAATATCTTCTAGAAGATAATAAGATAACAAGTCTATCCCAAACAATATTTTAAATGATCATAGGGAATGGCTGTAAAACTTTGTAGTATATGTAGGATAGGAAAAAAAAAATAACGCATAAACACAAACATCGATATGATTTTTTTTCTCTCATGCATATACTTTGTTTGCGGGACATAATCATGCAACTACTCGAGCGTGTATTAACCCTTTTTTCGACGCAGTTCACCAGCAGCTACATACATACATACATGCATATGTACATATGTATATAAGAAAAACTCAACGAATATGAGAAACGCATCAACGTTTTGCATATTTAATGTGTTCATTTTAATATGCTGCAGTTGCTGGTGTAGTTACTGCTGTTGTAAACTCTAACTATAACTTTAACTGCATGCACCTCAGCAACTTGAAAAATAAAAAAATGTTGCTGCTAATGGCTTCACTGAACGATGCTTTTCGTTTGCATGCAAACGAACACAACACAATACATATACATACATATAAATATGCATATACATACATACATACACACATATATGCATATATAAATAAAATTTTCTACTTACACCTAAATATATTACGGTTTTATTTTCCCTCATTTTTTTGTCTTGTTGTTTGTTGCTGCTTAAATAGGTTTATAGTATGTTGTTTGTTGCAACAGTGCATATTGTACGTGCAACCGTACTAAGTTACACACATGTGCATACATACATAAATGCATTATGTGCCTTTCCTTTACTAAGGCAGTAGAAATGTTTGAACGAGTGAGTGTGTGAGTGTGTGAGTGGTGCATCGTGTCAGTATGGTACTGTCATAAGGATTCAAGTTCTTTCTTTTTATTTTTTTTTGAGTGTGCAACATCAACTGCATTACAACAAACAAAGCAACATGGAACAGAACTTGCTACCATTTTATATTTTATCCCTTAAATTTTAATGCACTTCATGCTCCTTTTCTTTTCATTTAATACGTGTGCGGGTATTTGAAGCTTTTGTTTGTGTTGTTGCATAAAAATGAAAGAATTGCATTTTTCCACTCAGAAATTTTATAAAAAAAAAAGAAATAGTACAAGCAAATCAAAGTATAAACGTAAATGGGCAAAATGGTGCTAAATGTGCTAAATATCTTTTATTAAGCACGCATAAGGAAAAACTTTTATCACAGTTATGATATATTTGTAAGCGTCTCGTTAAATGGCCCAGATATAGGGTAAATGGGTAATTAAGGGAAAATTAGTTCTATTGGCCAAGCAGTTCCTAATGACGGCTTTGTACATTGGACAATGCCTAACTACAAATTTATTATTATTATTATCTAAGTACCCAGGTGGAACATAGATAGGGCCACTAGAAGAAGGTGTTGGTCTTACTTACTTACATCTGCGCCTCTCTTTACACATACAGCCTGAAGGGAGCCTCTCCATTTTTTGCTGATTGCAATATGATCGATCTGAGATATCCATGTGGCTTTCTGTATTCGCTTGTGAGGAATTAACGTGTCGCCTATCGCCAAATAGGGCGGTGTGGGACGTAAACGGTCCCGCGGTGTATTCCACAAGCTTATGTTGGTATATGGATGGATACATAAAACTTTAAAAAAAAATTAAACCGACTTCAAAAATAAGCACTAAAAAGCTACAAATAATATAGATCTAGTTAAATAAAAGATTTTTATATATGTTACCTACAGTGCCGTTTGAAGTTGGTGCCAGCAACATTGGTAACTAAGCACATACATATGTACATAAAAATTACTTGCAGTTTTTTACCGGTCATGTTCCTATGTGTTTAGTACCAGTATTACTGGCACCAACTTCAAACGGCACTGTAGGTAACATATATAAAAATCTTTTATTTAACTAGATCTATATTATTTGTAGCTTTTTAGTGCTTATTTTTTAAGTCGGTTTAATTTTTTTTTTAAGTTTTATTTGTAGCTTTTTAGTGCTTATTTAGAAATATGGTCCAGTTTTGTAAAAATCGATTAAGTAAAAACACGTGAAATATAGTAATAAATTTAATGGGGCGTGGCTACGCCTACTTTTTTAAAACAAGATTGTGTATTTTTAAGAGTTTAAGGTGTGTGCCAAGTTTCGTACAGATCGATAAAGTAAAAGCACGTGAAATTAAGTATTAAATTTTATGGGGCGTGGCTACGCCCCTTTTTTTAAAACAAGATTGTGTATTTTTAAGAGTTCAAGGTGTGTGCCAAGTTTCGTCAATATTGGTTAAATACAAGCACATGAAATATTATACTAAAATTTAATAGGCGTGCCCCGCCCACTTTTTTAACGCAATTTTGTGCCTTTATTAAAGTTTAGGGTGTGTGCCAAGTTTCGTCAATATTGGTGAAATACAAGCACATGAAATATTATACTAAAATTTAATAGGCGTGCCCCGCCCACTTTTTTGAACGCAATTTTGTGCCTTGATTAAAGTTTAGGGTGTGTGCCAAGTTTCGTAAAAAGCGGTGAAATAGAGCCCTGTGAAATATAACATAAAATTTTAATGGGCGTAACACCGCCCATTTTTTTAAAAGAAAATTGTGTCTTTTTTAGAGTTTAAGGTGTGTGCTAAGTTTCGTAAAAATCGGTTAAGTAGAACCACGTGTAATCTTATAATACATTTTAATGGGCATAGCCCCGCCCTTTTTTTCAACTTAAAAATTTTCTATTTACAAGAACCAAAGATGTTTGCTAGGTTTCGCAGCAATCAAATAAGTAGAAGATCATTAAATCAAATTTAAAAAATTGTGGGCGTGACCCCGCCCACTTTTTTCAAATGGGACCAATAGGAAGCTATACCCTCTCAGACAGCAAAAAAATTTTTACAATCGGTCTAAAATGCACCGAGTTATGGACCTACACACCTAAAAATAAAAAAAAAAAATAGAGACGAATTGTTAACCTCCTTCTTTTTTTGAAGTCGGTTAAAAATAGAAGATCTAGTTGCTGCGCCCCAACTTAAAAATCTCTTTGCTCATGGGCAAATGGTCTACGGTATTTCAGCCAGAGGTACAGGCAATCACCAAATGTGTTGACATTAATTTAAATAGGGGCATTAGGTATCATTTCTGATATTCACGCAGCTCTTAAGTCCCTCCTTTCATGGGAATTGCATTCCAGGTAGGTTTTAAAGTGCTTTGACTCATTACAAAAGCTATTCATACGGAACAAGGTTTCCATTTACTGGATACCTGGCCACAGCGACAAGCCGGGGAATGAGGAATCGGATGAAATGACCAGGAGGTCCTCTGCTGTTCCGTTTTTGTGGCGTAAGTCGAGCAACTGTAAGATCCATGATAGAATAGAATAGGGGGAAATTATGGTCGAAGTATCGGCACTGCGACACCTATTGGATCTTTTGTACCATGATCAAAGGAGATGCCATTTCGACCGCTCAGGATTTGTGGCGGGCTTCTTCTGGTCCAACGCAGGCCAAATCATTGATGCAGCCATTTTCATATAATGACAGTCTGGACCTCAACAGAAATAATTTATGGCTTGTTACTGGTTTTCTTTCTGGTCACTTTGGACTGAACTATTTTCTTACCAAGTTCGTTCACCTTAGTGTCATTTATGCTTAGAAGACGACGAGACAACGGAATTTCTGTGTTCAGATGATATAAGGCTGGCTTCTCCAATACCTGTGCTTACTTTCATAAGTAGGGTCCTACGGAGATTGATTTTACTTTATTTACAGATCTATGGCACTAAAAAACCATCAGGTGTCGCAATGCCGATCCTTGGACCAGATCTTTCTCCTATTCCATTTTATCACGAGCGAGTTACTAGCGGACATTTACGTGAATTGGGTACCGTTATCATTTATCGCTCTTAATCCGTGTCTGCCCATTACAGATTCAAAGTTTTTGTGTCACTATCGACCTGAGCATGGAAGTCGGCCATTAATATAGTTATGTCTCTACCTGTGTCAGGTGACTGTAGAATACAGTATTATCCAATTCCTCAGCGTTCTCTGTCAGAGCGTAAAATTGCACTACAGAAAGCTGTCTGGCTCTTATACAAAATCTGGCTGATATGATGCGATCTGTGTTAGTCTTGTGTCCAACAGTTCTTTTTGAACTAGTTTCAGAGCGTTTGAATCAAAAGTTGTTTCATAACCATTTAATTTACATTGATGTTTTTGATCGAACTTGTGTCCAACTGATCGAACTAATTCAAAAAGAACTGTTGGACACAAGTCTAATCTGTGTGCGGTTTCCCATAAACTAGATCCTCTTTACTACTTTTGGATAAGAAACACACCAACACCACTCTATATTAGTTTACCCACCTGAGTACACGAGTATAGCAATGGGCGAATTTTGAGTATCCAAGCATTGGTCCAATATTGTTCCGAATCGTGTTTTGGTTTTTATTCATAAGGTTATCATCAAGGGGGGTTGTGATTGATATTATTATTTCTTGTGGTTTGATTAATCATGCATTTTAAGACGACTAGGAGATCAACCTGATGCACCGACTCCAGATTGGGACTATCAGCTATGCTATGAGACTAACTATGAAAGTAACAGCCTCTCCCCAGAAGTCAGACGCTGTTTGAGCCGCTCTTAACCGCGTCTAGGTTCGCGGGAGCTATTTAATTTCACTCCCAACAATAATTTTTGAAAGGCGTTCCCCTATCCGCCACCTGAGGACGCTTCCTGTAGGGGTTACAGCTTCCCCAAGCACCATAGCTCGTTAATAATAATATACCAATTAGGTTCATAGTTTTTATGCTTACTGAGTTCAGTAACTGAGAATCTATTAAATAAACTTTTCTTCGTCTAAATTTTAAGTATCTTAGGTGGGTTTAGCTCCCATAGGCGTAGCCAGAAAGTCTTTCATTAATACTGGTAATTATTAATGGAGCAGTACCTTGATGTCTTCATTTTCATTAAAACCGAACTCCACTGTAAAAAATTTAATTCCATGTAAAGTGTATTTCATGGATTTCAATTTAAAACTCTCCAGCTTCTTAAGGACACCCGCTACAAAGAGGACTTATTCATACTACATACAAACCGTCAGCTAAAATGCAAAAAGGCGCAACTAACAAAAAATTCAAAATCGAGTTTTTTATTGATTATTATGAATGCCATTAAACTACATGTCTTGACAAAATATTACACTTCTGCGATAAAAAAAATTATGCTTTTATTAACAAATAACAAAGGGACTTAACTACACGTTTGTTCAGTTTTTTGTTTAGTTTTTTGTTTCTCCTGTAAAATTTTATTTTTGTTAGTTACGCCTTTTTGCATTTTAGCTAACGATACATAACTACATATTTATTTTTATTTATTTTTTTGCACCACAACTAATTTTTTTTGTTGCTTTAACAACATGTGTGAACAAAGCTCATAAATATATACATAAATAGGTTTGCATGGGAGTGTGCGCTTATGTGATATATAAACAGGCAAAATGAAAGGTTTCGTTCGATAGTTCACATTCAAAACAAAAATAATAAAGATAGCGAATACTTTAATATACATATTGTGATAACTTTAAATAATAATAAAAATTTTATATAAATATGGTTGGTTGTAGATGATGATAGAGATGGTTATAAAATCTATATTATTTAATGGAATTTCAGTCTGGTGGAAAGCAATCGACTTAGCGACTAACCAGTCCCGTTTATAGAGATTCCTCCGCAAAATGGCACTTATGATAACAGGCGCTCTAAAATCCACCCCGACAAAAGCGCTCATCGCTATGTTGGATTGGCTTCCAGGTACTTAACAGCTAGAAAGCTAGCTCTACGTACCGCCGTCAGACTAAACGTAATAGGCGCATGAAACCACCGATGTTGGGGTCATGCAAGCATTTTAAATATAGTAGATAATATACTGGATCTTATTGACTACTGCACTCTATAACCCTACTTCAATAGAAACTTTAAAATTTCATTTACAGAAGGGTTTTCCTCACTGAACGGAAACGTACGGGTTTTGATGGAAAGACCCAAAAAGAGAGGGTGGGGCAGAGTTAGTGCAGGCGTTTATATTCCGGAATACGGAATTGAAATGTCCTTCAGACTACCGGACGAATGTAATATATTACAAGCAGAATTATCTGCCATTAAAGAAGCGATAAGCTAGATAAGGTTCTATTGGATTTCAAATAAAGGTATCCATATTATGACTGACAGCCAATCTACAATTAAGTCTCTCATAGGTGTTTAGACCACATCTCTTCTTGTCCAAGAATGTCGCAAGGCCCTGGATGAAACTGCGCAGCACTCAAATATCTTGTTAAACTGGGTGCGCGCACATGGGATTATTTCAGGCAACATAGTTAGGGATGACCTGGCAAAGAGAGGAACCTTACTAAGAGAGGTCGATATCGACAATGTCTGTGGTCTCCCACTCTTATCCTGCTGGAGTCGTTTTGATGTTACCTTTCTTGAATTATTTCAAATAAAACGGCGCAATGAGCCCACTCATAGCGAGAAACCTCTGACATCGCCCAAACTCCTATAGAATGAAAAATTTCATGAATTTCAATAGGAAGCACTTGAGGAACCTCGTGTCTACGTCAACCGGTCACTGTGTCTTCGGAAACCATGCTAAACGTATGGGTGTCCCGTATAATGACTACTGCTATAGTTATAAAGAGGAGAACGATGAGGAAAGTATCCCGCATCTGCTCTATTTTTGTCCCGCTCTGGAGGATATCCGTCTGCACCTCCTTGTAAGAATATCCTTCGGGAGCCTATCCGAGCTATCAGAAATTGACATTAAAAACTTGAGACTTTATGTTAGGAACAATGGCTGGCATCCCCCCCCCCCAATTTATTTGTTTGACCCACTCTAACCTCCTCCAAAATAAATATCTCTTTTCTACTCATAACTTTCTCACCCTCTTCCGTCTTTCCTCTCTTTCACTCTCTCTATCTACCTTTCTACTTACAGGCAGCACAAAGGGATCATTGTAATGGGCCCAAGTGAGCTGGACTCTAAATTTTACCCTTCCTTACCAGCAGCCTGCTAATCTGACCTAACCTAACCTATATCCACGTAAGCGAGATACATTGTAAAAAAACAGTGACCAGTCCATGACAGTGACTGGCAGTGACCAGTCAATGCGCCTATCATGATTCGCATCGCTTTCCTATTCATGCCCAGTAGTAGTTTGGATCTTTTGGCCACATAACCCTTCAGGCTTTACAATCTCCGTACTTCGCCACGAACTGTTGGTCCTGCTTTCTACCCAATTACTGAGTTACCTACTTCTAATTTCACAGATCTGTCTGCCATTCCCTCATCTAATGCTGACCCTATTCTTGCCAGCTCATCGGTAATTTCATTTCCAGCTTTGGCCAGGAAGCCAACATGTTAGGTTAGGTTAGCAGGCTGCTGGTAAGGAAGGGTGAAATTTAGAGTCCAGCTCACTTGGGTCCAATACAATGATCCCTTTGTGGTACCTGTGTGGTGAAGAGAAGATAGTAAGAGAGGATGATAGGAAAGAAGGGATAGTGATAGAGAAGACAGGTGGTGAAGAGATAGAGTAAAGCTTCATTTTTAAAAATCACACAAATTACAAGGAAATCGTATTCTAGGGATCAAAATAAGAAACTTTGCCTGAGGAACTATACCTCTAAAATGCATTTTGATGTCCCGACTTTTGATCCGAAGGGTCAAATTTTCTTGCAGTGTCAAATTGTTAAAAATCTCACTTTTACCCATTTAGAGTTGCTCAATCGAATCAAAATGTATGTCGGACCCCCACTTATTTTGGAGGGCCGAACCACCTATGCCAGTGGCACACCCCCTGGAACCGCGCCTGGGGGTTCCCCATACAAATATTTCAAAAAATTACAAATGTTGTGCAATGCACATACATACATACACACATATTCACCCAGAAACAAAATTTCAATCAATAAAAACCACATTGAATCAATAAGAAACATTAACGGAAGTCTAGTAAGGTTGAAATTTTTTATTTCAATATGGAGCAATATTACATAATTTATTTTCATAAATTTAATACGGAAAAAATAATATTGAAATAATATTTTTCGGCTTTGAATTAATATTGAATTTTTGTAGAACAATGTTGTGTCGTCTTATTGATTTGATATGGCTTTATTACATTAATATGTAGAGTATAGATTTTAATACCTTTCTTATTAATTCGATATTTTGCAGTTTAAATTTCAATTTAAAAAATTATTGAAATAGAAATTTTAATATAATATTTTCAACTTTAAAGCAATATTGATTAAATGTAATAGACGAAATAAATAGAAACTACATTAATTCAAAGTTGAAAATTGTTGATTTAATATGTATGTATATCATGTCATAACCGCAAAAAAAAAGCTTGAGCAACATAACTTTTGAAATGTATGAACATATCGTCGGTTGATAATTTAAATGTCGTATGTGGATTTTTTGCGGTTTTGAGTTAAGTATCGATTCCTTAGAGTTTCCGACCTGATCTTTCATTTGGCGTAATCAGTTTTTCGATACCTCGTACGGTTTTCGAGATATGGAGTGTTGAGTTTGTCGTATGTGGCACTTGCTGATACAATTTTCAAACTTAAAACTCAATTTACTCGAAACTATCAAAATCCACATACGACGATAAGGTGGAGTTGGGTTTTTTCAAATAACTTAATAATCAATATGCTGAAGTTTAATTCATTCATTTGTAAATATTTATCGAACTATAAAGACATTCACATGTATCGTATATATAAATCGTCTATTATTTTTACATATCTGATATTGTTGTAGGATTTTTTTATTACTATTTCTAGTTCACTTCGATGTAATTTTTATAACTCAGTCTGTCGATTTACTTAAAACCCTCTCTCTGTCTGTCATAACTTCCATCTGCCTGTATCTGTTGGTCCGTTCACATATTTTATATGTCTTCGATAAAGCTAAATCATTCATATTAGTCTCCATATTTTGCAGCACTAGATGTTTCTACGGTCTTCCCAATCATCATTAACATCATCATTATTGTCATAAACAACGAGGCTGTGTTTCCATTTGTCGTCATCGCCAAGTAAATGTTGAACTTGAACTTCTTTTTTATACGTTTTTTTTACACATTAGTTTTATTACTGTATTTTGTGTAAATTCGAATATTTAAGGCAGACAGACACTCTCACTCAAATGTGTGTACACAAGCAGACGAATGTATCTACGGAAGCTAAAAAGAAAAAAAATTACTGGCAAGAATGTGTGGCGGCTCGTCTTAAGACATTTTGTTATTTTTTGCCAGGCAGGCAGCCAGCCACAATCGCCGGCTGAATGGTTGGGGATTGTAGAATGATGCTGATATGAGTGAGTTTTACTTTTATAGATTTTTTTTCCAAGTTTGTTTGTGTCTGTCATGATTGTTGTTGTGTGTTCGATGTTGTTCATTGGGGGCCTTGTGCAAAGTTACAGCAAATTTAATTTCTTGTTTTCGTTTTTTTTTTTAATAAAAAAAAAATTCTATTTAAAGTTTTTGTTTGGAATAACTTTTTATTTATCTCTTTTAAGACAATTTTCTTTGTAATTTGGTATTTAATACACATACACTCACATACAAACATTAATATGTATATATAGAAGCATAGGTTTGTTTATACAATTGGGGGATTCAAACGATAGTCTTAAGTATCATAATGTCTTAATATTTTAGCATAGTTGAAATTGTTGTTGCCGTGCAAGGCACAACAAACAAAAAAGTCATATAATAATAAGGCCTTTTGAGATGCATACAGCTATATAAAAACCATATTGAATTAATAAAAAACATTAACGAAAGTCTAGTCATGTTGAAATTACTTATTTTAATACCGAAAAATTTTAATTTACGGTATGTATTAATTTATTTATTTTTAAGTATCTCACATACGTTTTCTATTATATTGAAAATTATTGAATTAATGTGACGCGTTCGTATTTTTAAGTTGCAGCTTTTCCCTGAGTGTACATATGCTTCAGTGATCGGCAATGTATCGTTTTTTTTTTGCTATTCATACTGACTCATGAAATTTTAAATATAAGTGAGTAGACATCATTTAAACTCAACTACTCTGATTTGCGAATACTAACGTATGACATTGATTTATAAGTATAGGTTGAAATAAATATGAATGTGACGTCGACATCATAGTCATACCACACTCACACTCATAAATCACCTCAGTTTGATTTCTAATTGCAGGAAAATACTTATACTACTCACATTGATTCAGCTCGCTCAACTCATTCATGCATGTATGTTTATTTAAAAGTTTAGTCATTAAACAGTTTCCAAGTAGTATGCAATAGTAGTAATTAGGGAAGTTTTTCAATTTCTGCAAAAAACAAAAAAAAAAAAAAAGCAACAGAGAAACACATAACCTCATAATGAGAACTTTAATGTTGGTATGCGAAGTTAGCATTGTAAATCATACTTATTTTGCATCGTCCATAGGCATTGAGTCAAGGAGATTTGAAATCAGAAACGTCATAAATGTTGCTAAGTATGAGTTCGATGCGCACTTCAAACTTTCGAGTGAATATGATTCACAGACTCACTTTTTCACTACTCATTGCTGTTCTCTGATATATTTATTGTTTTGTCATACTGAAAAAAAAGCTTCAAAAAAGCCTCATTAAAAAATGCTTAAAACCGAATGTGCGGAACCCTTCGTGCGCGAGTCAAAGTCGCACTTTACTGAATTTTTTTAAATGTCTACATCAGGTGAGATATTCCATTGTATAGGCTAAAGTTCATGTAGCGCCAGTACGGTACACTTCGTGTGCGAGTCTCACTCCCACTTTACTGAACCGTTCTGATGTCGCAGTCGGTTAAATAGGAAAATTCTCTCTGTAGAAATCTGATAAATTTAAATTTTTGCCATGAAAATTTACAGTTAACAGTATGTACAGCCGAAAGTCTTTCGACAGGAAACAATAAGAATGTATGCGTGAGTATGTATGAATATGTATGCGTGTGTGTAAAATTACACAATGTTAGAGATGTATGTATGTATATAGTTTATTGTTAATGTATTAGTTAAGATACGTAATAAATACATGCACAGTTTTTACTGTTGTTAGATAATGTACACTTGTTGTACACACAAGTGTAATAGTACGCATAGTACCGTTATATATACATACATACATATGTATGTATGTATGTATATGTATGATTCTACTGTTAAAAGCAATTCTTCTTACAGCTGTGAATATTACGTATGTATGTATATGTATATGTGTTGGACTTACAAATTACACATACTGATGCATGCAACTATGACACATCCATACATCCGTACATACATACTTACAAATATTTGTTCTCATATAACAAGGAAACAGACACATACACACACACATATTTGCGAAAGTGTACATTTGTATATACAAAAGTATGTAAGTATATGTATGTGTAAATATATATGTATGAGTGTATGTACATTTTTAATGTATGGCTGTTTTAATGTCAAGCACGTTCGTTGCACGTTTCTTTTATAAACCTCTTATTTAGAATGAAAAAAAGCACATACAAAACAAAATCAAGAATGTTTTTTCTTTTAATTTATGTTGTAATATTTTTCGTTATACGTACTTATGTACATACATACATACATATGTATATAAGTATTTAGGAATGTACATATATAACTTGCATTTATGTATATGTATGAATGTTTGTGAAAATATCTAAGTATAGGAACAATACTTCTGTTCTTGTACATTCAATGTACTTACATAAATGCGTTTACAGTGGAATCTCTCTTGAGCGGACACTGAAGGGACCATTGAAATGTGTCCGTACAAGGGGACTGTCCGGTCAAGAGGTAACTAAACATTTAAATGGAGCACTGCCGGCACCTGTCAAAAGTGTCCGTCCAAAGGGGGTGTCCGCCTATAGGAAGTGTCCGTTAAGGGAGATTACACTGTATATAGGCATATATACACACGTACATATGTATGTATATATCGATACCTTAAATGAACACGGACGTACTGAACTACAGTTTTATGTTTTTTACAGGTGAAACAAAAAACGTTACAAAATCAATAATAATAAAGTATTTTTGAAAATGTTCTTCGAAATTTACTTGTAGTATGGATACTTAGATGTATTTGACCATTTATTTCATTTTTTATATATATTTATGCTTTTATGTTAATTACGTTCCTTGCAATAAAAAATAGATGCATTCGATATTACGCCCATTTTAATTTCATTAATAAGGTCGTAATTTTTGATCGCAGAGGTCTTAACATTTTTGTGAACATGTAGTTTGATGAACTCGATTTCGAATTTTTGTTTGTGTAGTTACGTCCGTTTGCATTTTAGATGACGATATGTGCATATATGTATACCATGTAA
The DNA here is from genome assembly GCA_944452675.1 of Tachina lurida. Taxonomy (NCBI): domain Eukaryota; kingdom Metazoa; phylum Arthropoda; class Insecta; order Diptera; family Tachinidae; genus Tachina; species Tachina lurida. The sequence goes on from OX101754.1 coordinate 117,116,828, forward strand.
ATATGTATGTTTGCATGGCTATGTACTTGCTTATTTTTAAACAAAACATTAATTAAATTGATTTAGAACTTGTTTGAAAATTAGTTTACCTACAATATATATTCAAAAGAAACTGAAAATTAGAAGAGTGCCATCAGCTCAAAATAAGCTTATCTCGGCTTAAGCAATTTTTCCTTTTTTTTTAATTTTGTAAATTAGGTATTTTTTGTGATTTGCAATGGTTCTTTCAAGATTTTCTTGTAGCAATGCCAACTTTTGTTTAAAAAAAATTAATGGCCTGTTTCACAATAACGAAACGAAACTTTCGACTAAAAATTTATATTGAAATCAACAATACAATATGAAAATTTGTTTTTGTTTTTGTTTTCAATGCAAATATTCAGTCGAACGTTTCGTTTCATTTTCGGAACCGGAAGAAAACTATAAATATGTATCTGGCAAAGCTCACAAAACTTGTCTAAGATTTTTGCACAAAAACTATTGCATACTTTTGGGCCAATTATTTATTAAGAGCCTTATTTACAAAAATTATTAAGACTTTAAAAAGCCTTAATAAGGAAAATTTTGTATGAAAATCTGTTTTAAAACAAAACCTCTTCGTAAAGCTTTACTGCCTGGCTCACGATTTCGATAAGCGATAGAAAATTCTTTGCCGACATCGTGAGCCAGGCCGTTAATAATTTTTATAAATAAGGCTGTAATAATATAATATTGAATTTAACAAATGGGGGCGAAAAAGTGCTTAGAAATAATTTAAAAACACAGACATATGAGAATTTTCGAATATGCGGGCCTGTTCTGAAGGAAGATTTTCAATCACGTGACTTCAACTTCAACTTCAACTTCAAACTATTAGTACAGTGGGTTTTTATTGTATTTTAAGGGTCTAATTTTGTAAAATGAAAATGTTAAGCGTTGACAAATTTCTTATGTATTTTGTTTTTGTAATTTATACTTTTCCATATAAAATTTGTCAACGCTTAAGCTTTTCGTTTTACAAAATTTGGTCCTAAGTTTTGTCATTTCTAATAGAATATTTTTTTCCAACTTCCAACGCTATAAATCGTGCAATTTAAAAGATAATGATTTAGCTTTTATTTTCTTTTCAATCACCGCGATTTGACATATCGTGATTTACACAACATTCACGAATAATACAAATAATAACATGTGACCAAAAAACAATTCCCAAAAGTATGAAAACCATACTTGAAGTTATAAAAACTATTAAGCTAATTGGCATTCTGTAATGAAGCGGAAATAGCGACTAGAGGAAGTATGGTTTTATCAACTATCAACTATCCAACCTCAAACAGAATCTCAATATTTCTTCAAATCTCATACCATACCATTGAATTGCTTTGCCTTAAAAAGCGATACGAACCTTAGCCTAATCAAATCATAAAATATAAATTCTATATAGTTTCGACAAACACAGAAATTTTTCGTCGCTTAATAGTTTCATCGCTTTCATATTTCTATAACCATTTTAAGGCAGAAACTATATAAATAGGATTTTAAATGTGACGATATAGTCAAAGAAATGACAGTTGATGAATAAATAGCGTTTTTTGTCGAATGAAAATATTAATATTAAACAGAAAAATGTTATCTATGGTTTGCATGGGTTTCATGGGCGGAGGGCGTGGTCTATTTTGGTGAAACTCGGCATGTGATTTTCTTTTATTCTAGAAAGCTTACGTACTAAATTGGAAGACTAATCGATTTAGATTGCATGGGCGATGGGCATGGCTGATTTTAATGAAAATACTTTTCAGGGCTCCCTAATACAGAATATGACTCAATAGAGTGCTCTCTTAGACAAAAAGGTCTTGATCTCACGTCCGTGAAATGGATTAGGTGTATGCTCCAGAGCAGGGACATAACTATTAAGGCAGTCAAATGGTTTCTCCAAGGTGGTGTTTTATCACCACTTCTTTGGTCAGTGGTGATTGATGAACTTTTCCTCATTCTTAGTGAACAAGGACACGAAGTTATACCCTATAACTGATGACCTGGTTGTAATGGCAACTGGAAAATTCGGCAACATTCTCTCAGACGTCATGAACAATGTTTTGTGCACTGGTGTGGGAGACATGGCCTGGCGGTCAACTCTGATAAGACTATTCTGGTACCTTTTTCTCTTAGAAGAAAACTTGTTCTAGGGACAGTATCGCTGAATGGTTGCAATATACCTTATTCAACCGATGTCAAATACTTAGGGATTACCCTTGGAACCGACATATTGAATGCGTAACAAAGAAAGCCAATAGGGAGATCTGGGTGGTGAAAAGTTGTGCTGGGTGCACCTGGGGCATGAGCCCGAAAATGGTTATGTGGATCTACACAATGATTGTTACTCCAATCATAACGTACGGCGCGATAGTTTGGTGGCAAAAGAATCGCCAGGTTGTGGCCACAACTAAACTCTGTAAAGTTCATAGATTGGCCTGTTTGCTTGCAACAGGCGCAATGAGGTTATGTCCAACCTATAAGACAGGTCTCGGGAGATCTGCTCGCTGTGTTGGCAATGAGCACTCGTCGGTCCTGAGTACTATGCCCAACTTAGGACTGCTAGGAATGCCTAGTGACAGGATAAACTATGAACTGAGGTTCCACAGGAGATTCAATGTCACAGTTCCACCCAGCGCGATGTAGGACGAAAACGGTCCCGATATGGATTCCAGAAGTTTATGTTGGTATACGGATAGATCCAAAATGGAGGATGGAGTTGGTGCTGGAATTTTTGGGCCCAAAGTAAAAACCTATTTGCCCATGGGCAAATGACCTAAAGTAGGGGCATTAGAGGTGCGCATATAGCTATCTTTTCCGATAGTCAGGTAGCTCTCACGTATCTCCTTTCAGGGAATTCCGTTCCAGGCTAGTTTTAGAGTGCTTTGACTCATTACAAAAGCTATCCATACAGAACAAGGTTTCCATTTATTGGATACCTGGCCACAGCGGTCATCCAGGGAATTATGAAGCGGATGAACTGGCCAAGAGGGTCTTTGCTGCTCCTTTTATGGGCCCAGAGCCGTTTTGTGGCGTAAGTCGGTCGACTGTGACATCTCTGATCAAAGAAGATGACACTTCGATCGCTAAGGAAATGTGGCTGTCTTCTCCTGGTTTAAGGCAGGCCAAAGCTTTAATGCAGCCATTTACATATAATGACATCCTGAACCTCAGCAGGAATAATTTACGGCTTGTTACTGGTTTTCTGTCTGGTCACTTTGGGCTGAACTATCCTCTGCGAAAAAGTAACCAAGTTCGTGCACCTTTGTGTCGTTTATGCCTGGAAAATGACGAGACGACGACACACATTCTTTGTGAGTGTATCGTATTATGTGACAGTAGAATGCGTGTTTTTCATTTCAGATGATATTAGGCTGGCTTCTCCAATATCTGTACTGACTTTCATAAGGAGAGTCATACAGAGATTGACTTAATTTAATTCACAGATCTATGGTACAAAAGATCCATCAGGTGTCTCAGTGCCGGTCTTTGGACTAGATCTTCCTCCTATTCTATTCTAAGTGCTCCGTACATCAAAGGTGAAAAGGAACCCTATTGTTTTCGCTATGGTGTCCGTCTGTCTGTCTATCACTCGACAACCGTAAGAGCTACGAATATGTAGAGATTTCCTCAATAGAATAACAAGTATATGACAGTTAAAAATTAAAGGATGTTCTTAAGCGAGTAACGAAACATGTTGAAATCCTAATGTAACATACAGACAATTATATATGGGCATTTCTCCGAAAAATTACAATTTTTTGTCACGTTCGACCGCAAGCAAATAACCTTGTATTTCTAAGCAATGTGACTAAATTTTTCATTAAATTTTACCTAACGTAGAGCTGCTGACGCCCTATACAAATGTATAAAGAAGTAAAAAAAAGTTTCGTTTTCTTTGAAAAAAAACAAGCATATTTGCTTGGTGTCGAACGCGACAAAAAGTAGACTTTCCTGGAAAAAATACCCATATAGACAGTTGAAATTTTCAAAGATACTGTATCTTTATTCACGCTGAAATAAACTATATAAACTAAACTATATTTTATCAAAACTAATTTTTTTTTAATGTTTACATCAGCTAAAATACTCGATTATATAGGCTGCCGTTCGTGTGCGATTAATAAAAAATCACACTCCCCATCTGACCATATACCGGAAATTATATGTAAATAAAAATGGCACAAATTAACTATCTTTCGAATAAAGGCAAGTTCAATTGAAAGTTCTATAACTCTTAAACAAAAAGAAATTGTACATACTAGTATAATTTCTATTTATTTATAGCTTATGTTTTTGTTTGATCTAAAATTCGTAGATCCGTCCGTGCCCGTGCGTTTGTTGCTATTTGTAACGACTCATATTGCTAATGCCAGACATACACTACACAAGTTCACTGCACAAGTCTGGCACAGTACAGCGCGTTTGTGTAGTGTATAGGGGTGGTTGTGCTATTTACGCATTGAACTGAGTAAATATCAAAATGATTTTGATACTTGCTCAAGTTTAAAAACTGTACAGTGAACTTGTGTAGTGTATTTTGCAAACGCTCACTTGTCTCGTGATTTTTTTAGGAGTTCAAAACAAACAATGAGCGCAGAAAAAATATTCTGGACATAGTTCTTAGAATTATACAAAGAATCAGCTGCATTATGGTGCAATAAAATAAGAACTGCACAGTTTACTTGTACAGTGTGTGTCACAAGCTTAGTTTACGCAGTGCCAGACTTGAGCACTGAACTTCTGTAGTGTATGGCCGGCATAAAAGCTAAATTTTTCAGTTAATCGTATTGCCTATAAATGTCCATTTAATGTTTAAGCTTTAAACAAACGAATAAAGTTTGATTTTCCTTCTACTCCCCGGGTCATTATTCTTTTTTTTTCTTCGTCTTTTAAACTCATACAAGAATTTTTTTTTTTTTGCTTTTTTAAATATTTTTGGGACGCGTTTGTATTTTAATTTCAATAAGTTTATTTATATTTTATTTCCAAGAAATTTGCGAAACTTTGTCAATTTTTTTTGTTGAGTTGTTTTTTATTTATTATCTTTTTTGTAGATTGAAATTTGACTTATGTATATAACTATTATAAAAGTGAGTGACTTGCTACTTCTGGACATAATTTATTATTTGTTTTATTTATTTAGTTGATAAGGAACATCTGCTTTAATGGTTTCTAGATTAAACAATCTATCTTTAATAAGAGTACATCCGGCTACTGGCAAATGTTTAACGAATTCTATTGTATAGAGATATACATACATAAATATATATGTACATGCTTACAGACATACATCGTATGTACATGAGTATGTACAATAAGCGTATATATAGTACAATTGTGGCAAACTTAAAACTTTAACTTAAAAATGTTTACATAGATTGGATTTTTTTAATATCACGAGAAAAATTTTGTTATTTTAAGGTATTACCATACTTCTTAAACTTCCACATAAAGTTTGGAACGGTTACATTGTTTTGACAATGTCTGCAATATACAAAAGGCCTCTTAACACAAAAGGAAATCTTTTTCAATTGCTTTTCCCTTCAATTTTTTTTGACAATACTCGAACTAATAGCAAATAATAATAATAATAATTTGGCAACCGAACTTAAGTTGAGTTGTGAGTTGGCAACTCAGCAGAAATTAAAATTAGTATTATGTCTGGCAACTTTATCCAGGCGGCAAATTACAGCACTCGTTATCGAACGAAATTACGAAATATTTCAATAGAGTGGAAACATTTTAAAATTTCGAACCGTATCGAATGCCGTAATTTGCCCCCAAGGAAGAGAAATCCATATACAGTGGTCTCAACTGTTCAGGTGATTATTTTCGCGCACTTGTAAATTGAATATCTCTTCGATGTCAACACAAATTTTTTAGTAAACATTTTTGACAATTTGTTAATGCGATTTGAGATGAGTTGCCTAAAAGTGATCAAAAATATATGTAATTATGACAAATTGGCAACTGGAAATAATGTAGAATTCAGTCGAATTATTTTTCGATGAAAAGAAGGCAGTACAAAATGTTGCATCCATTAAGGCTCAGTTACACGACTGTAATATAAAGTAACTCTAACGTAGGAAACAGCTGATCGATACTTTTATATGAAAATTAGGTTACGTTACATTACATCTCTATAACCATTTGTATTACTTTTCTCATAACAATATCGATTAGCTGTCTCCTACTATTGCAGTTCATATAAAAGTATCGATCAGCTGTTTCTTACGTTGCAGTTACTTTACATTACAGTCGGCTAAAGGCTGAGTTACCCGACTGTAATGTAAAGTAACTGCAACGTAGAAAACAGCTGATCGACATTTTTATATGAAAAGTAAGTTACGTTACATTACATCTCTATAACCATTTTCATTACTTTTCACATAACAATATCGACCAGTTTTTTCCTACTCTTGCAGTTACTTTACATTAGAGTCGAGTAACTGAGCCTTAACTGTGCCTTAACTAAGCCTTTAGACGGCACTTAAAGGACAATTTAAATTCTTCAGAATTACCACCTCTACTTGGGGTAGATCTTATTGCTTACTTCAATTTTTAATAAAAAATCTATTGTTTCAGCTTTAAAGCTTATTTTCGCCTTCCTAAAGAATGATTAGCTTTACACCTTTTCGCCGTAAAAATTTTGTAGCAATTAAAAATTTTTAGCTGCCAATATTATTGCGATTTGGCAACTGAAGTTAACAGCTGTTAGTTGTTAGTTGCCACACTTATGCATACTTAATAAGGCGTTGGCAGCTGGCAACGCCACTAAAGTTTGATTGCCACCCATAATTTCCGAAATAAAAGCTTTTTAATCTGTTAAAAATCGTTATTACTAAATAAATTTATAAAGGCTTGTTGATAACAATCAGCAATTTTTGTGATTTGTTTTTGTTTTCAATGTAAATAGGTAGACGATAATTTTCGATCGTCTTCGATAAACTGGCATTGAAACTAAGTCTTTAGGATCTTACAGCTAAGTTTTGAATATAAATGCTACTGTTTGTTACTGTATCTACTGTAACCCATTTAATTTTTTTTTTGTAAAATAGCACATTAATTCAAATCGGTTTTAGAAAATCGTGTTTTCAACAGATTTCCGTATTTTAAGCTTTAATTAGACGTGAAATAGCCATAACGCCATAGCCATAACCAAACCAAAATTCAATTGATTTCTATGGTGAGAGTGAGAGTGAGAGTGAGAGAAACTCGCCATAACTCTCACCATAGAAATGAATTGAATTTTGGTTTGGTTATGGCTATGGCGTTATGACTATGTCACGTCTAATTTAAGCTTTAAAGGCACGGAACGACTATGGTATGTAAGTATGTATGGGCGTGTGTGCGTATGAGTGCATATATTTAAACCTTGCTTGCTTTAAGAATGGCACATGCAATCAAATTAAACACATTGATTGACTATATTTCGGTATTGGGAGATAAAAACGATCTGTGGTTTAATCGATAACGAGCTGCTTCGATCCCGTTTTTTTCAGTTCGAAAGCGAATGCTATTATCTGAAACTAAAAAACTGGATTCTAATCATAGCGTTCGATAACGAGCTGATTCGATCACGTTTTTAAGTTTGAGATTATGAAATTCGCTTTCGAACAATGTAATCATATGGTTCTATATCGAATGTTATATCTGATCGGATCAGCTCAGGGATTTTTGGTTTCGTCAAATTTTTAATAAATTTCAAACTACTAAGCGGATTGAATTCAAAGTCAAATCGGCTATCTCAATTGCCACAATCTGCCCCCAGCATTCTGTAATTCACTAAAACTAAAACAAATAGGAAATTAAAAATATTTGACAATGACATAAAACATTAGAATTTCATCGAATTACATTTTTAAGTCATTGCCTGATTTAGCAATACAAGTTTGAAAATTGCATTTGTAGCCGAAAATCGATAAATTGTTCGTATAGATTTTTTACGATAGAGATGTAGCTTTACGGAATTACCGAACATGGGGGCGGATCGCATGTATATGACTGATAAAGCCTCACACGCAAGTTATGTCATAAAATAAAGTTTTCATCATTTCTGCGCAAGTATGAATAAAATTTCTGTGGCAATAACGACACACTGCATAAATCATATTTTACGGTTTGGCAGAAGAACACTGTTAATTTCAATTAAGTTTCAAGAGTGGCGTTGGCTACAAAACGGAACGTCCTGGGTTCGAGCCCGGTCTCCGGCAGTCATTAAATAGCAAAATCACGCATTTTACTGATGTGCATTAGTGCCCCTTTGTATTAGTTGTTGTAGGAAAAATTCTATTGATGGCAGGCATAGACTCTAGACTCTGGTCGCTGAGGTACACCGGCTTGAGCCTAATGTAACATCAGAGCGCTCTCCTTCGTCGTTATAGTGTAGCAGAAGCATCGGCGGAGTAAAATAACCAATAAAATAGCTGCTAAGCACAGTTTCGAAATTTAATACGCCTCATTTAACACCAGAGGCGCTGCAATACTGCATTATTAAAAATGTGCAAATAACAGAGTTGTAAAAGGATGAAGCTTTCCTCTTGCTCTCCCTTCCTTACCACTAACCCTTCCCTATCACCCTCTCTCACTATCTTCTCTTCAGCTCTTACCCAGCAGTAAAACTCAGACGACCTTCTTGGTGCAGGCCTTATTAAAGAAATCTTTCGCATAAAATATCCGATAAACATTTCACACTCCCTTCTATGAGAAGGAAGAAGAGAAGGAGTAACATGTTTTGTTTTGTTTGTTTTTTACCAAAGAAAAAGCAAAATTAATTAATTTGAAGGCCTTCCAGAAGCTCTGGCGAAAGAAGCAAGAACAGAAGGCCTGCTCCACAATGACTATGCGTGTAAAAAGATATGAGTATTGAATGAAAAGAAGGCGTACAGAGGCCTTTTAGAAGGCATCCTTACTCCTTCTAGTTCCCGCTGGCTAGGTATCACAAAGCGATCATTGTATTGGACCCAAGTGAGCTGGAATTTCACCCTTCCTTACCAGCACCATGCTAACCTAACCTAACCTAAATTACCAGATATTTCCTTCTTTTACAATTAAATTTGGTAATTCGGTGTTCACTTTACACACTATCAGTACTTCATTGAATTTGAAATATGGGCAATTCCATAGAATGTCACGTACGTTGACTAATTAATTAAGCTTGTATTTCAGATCAATGCAGTTAGATTTTGTTTTATAATTCCCTAAAGGTAGAGCTACTTACGTTCCTCAAAAGTACATAAAGAAATAAAGAAAAATTTTAATTTTCTCTGAAATACAATCTTAATTGACTGGTCAACATACGTAACATCGAACGTGACATTCTATGGAGTTGCCCATATGTCAAATTATAGAACAAATTAAGTTATTAAAATGAGACTATAAGTCAAAAATATAAACAGAAAGTCTTTGCGCTTTAACTTCCACAAAAATATCACAAAATAATTGAGATTATGCACAGAAGTACTTTTGAATATGAAGCTTACAGGCATGCCATTAGCTTATCTCGACTTAAGCTCTTTTTGCCACATATTTAAGGGTCTGCTGAAAAGTTTTAGAGATGAAACCGATCGATTTCTAGTAAAAAAATCTCCTGGAAATAAATTTTTTATTGCTCAGTTTTAGACGCTTAATGCCCAAATTCACAAAATCGTACAATTTATAGAAGAGTAGATATATTAGATTTCGAGAATCGAATGTTTTCAAATCGCACGATTTCTCAAAACAGTCTTGATTGTGTGGTATTTTATGGAAAATTAAATATTAATAGCAATATTCTTATTTTTAACACCCGACTAAAGAACGAGGTGTTTGTAGTGTGTGTCTGTGTTTCTGTCTGTCCGAGTCCACGTACAGATTAAACGGCTGGACCGATTTTGATTTAGTTTTCTGTGTTTAAAAGGTGATCGAAAGTGTTTTTAGTTATGTTTATAGAAAATCGGTCCAGCCTTTTAGAAGATATCATATGAATATGTCATTTTGAATATGTGTGTCTTTGACGCCGTAACTCCGTAACTCTTTTTCGTTTGAAAGGTGACTTGATCTTATATCGTCTCGCCTATACTTGATGAAAATCGGTTTAGCCGTTTGGTCTGTACGTTGGGGGTTCTTAAAATTTTTTAATTTTTGTTATTAATTTAATTTTAATTTTATTTAGATGTAGTACTTTTAAGAAACAATAAAATGTTTTGTTTATATCCCAGATTTTGCTGTCACTTTCGGTGACTTTTTTAGGGATTTTATGATAATATCATTAATAATAATAATCAATGAATAAAATTAAATTCATTTAAAATTATATATAAACAATTATATAATAAATATCTGCATACACAGAAAAAAGTATTCACCAATTAATGTTTTCAATTAAGAATGTAATTGATTTAAATAAATTTTTAATAGTATTAATTGATTTGAGTGGAAAAACTTAATTGATATTATCAAATTGTTTATAGGTGAAAATTTAAATAATTTTTTAATTGATATTACAAATATTTTAATTGATATTACAAAATTATTTATATTACTTTTTTGTGTGTAGTAGTACCTAAATACATACAGACATTATGTTATTAAGTACATAAGCATACAAATAAATATGTGACCTTCTCCAAGAAAAGGGACCTAGTGTGTCAAAAAAACGGGTGTGTGTCAAAATCGATAGAAATGAGAAAAACATTAAAATTTTATTTTTTAAATGCGTTTTCCTCAAAACTTCATTTTCACACACTAGGTCCCATTTTCTCGGAGAAGGTCACTTATCTATTTATAAATGTAGGCAAATCTAAATTAATGAAAAATACTTAAATTAATATTTCAGCACAATTATTTAAATACACCGACACATAACTTTTCTATTTAATCCCAGATTAATAAAATTAATTAATAAATTCTCCGGAAAAAATATTTATTATTTTTTATTTTCAAAGTATGTATACATATGTACATATGTATATGTATGTATCTATGTATGTAGATATGCACATACATATGTTTGTGTAAATATATGTAACTTATCAAATTCTATACCAACCGTTGTTTGATTTTAATCCATGCAAAAAAAAAGTGTTGATTTTTTTGTAGAGCTGGTTGCCAACGAAGTTTTATAAAAATTTTATAAAATGTAATCCAAATTCATTGCATGTGCATATGTTGTGTAGCTCGAATCGAATGACACAAATAAACTTTAGGATGTTTTAAATAGAACGTATGTATGTAAACACAAAGCAACAAAATAATATCTTTTTTTTCAAAAATAATTTAATGACACATTATTTTAAATTTTTCTTTTTTGTTAACTTGCCAGAAATCTGTATCTTTTTCCAATACAAAAATAAACTTAATTATATGATTATTTATTTGGATTTGAAAATAAGCACTTTTTAAATTATAGCTTTAAGATATATAAAAATAATATTAATATATTTTTAATTTTTGTTGTTATTTTTCTTTCAATTGTAATTCATACAGCAAGCAGTCCTTGGCTGCAAAAAGACTTTTCGAAATCACTTAATCTAATCCTCTTATGTTGTGAATTGTTTACACATTTAAACAATAAATCTTCAATTTTTCACTACATATTTTATTTTTACACGCATAATAAAAACGAGGGAAATTACACTATTTTTGTTTTTCAGCTTTATCATTTAAAGATTATTTTTGTTTGTATTAATTTTTAAAAAATGTTATAAATAAAAGGCTATAAATACAACTTCAGTGATGATGGATGGTGAATGCAAAACATTAAAGAAATATTGGAAGTTTATTTGAATTACGGCGGCTTTTATTTTTATTTGCAAAAAACACACTCACAAAAAAATATATCAAATGAATTCAAAATATAAAATGTTTTAAAAAACGTTCGGCCGCTGGCAAATACAATTACGGTGTAAAAGTTCCATACAAACAAAACTTTTCACCCTTCGAAGGATACACAACAACTGTTCGCGCCGTGCCTGAGCGAATGAAAACCAACCCCCGTTTCAATGCCACTCATACCGCTAACATAACGTTGGATTGATTGCCTGCTCGCTCACTTGCTTGATGACTTGTTCGTTCGCGCGTATGTTCGTTGGTATTGTTGTGTGTTTTTGTTCTTATTATATTTTTTTATTAGGTTTTTTTTATGTTGACTAACCTCGCATACATATGCACACGCCGTTATGAACATGAGAGCTACAGTGCATAAATGAGAGTGAGAGTTTGAGTGCATGCATGAGTGTGCATCAGCGTTGCCATTAGAATAGTATGAATATGAAATATTTGGCAAACGTCAGGAGCAAGTTGGGATATATTTCTCACTTGGCATAGAGGGTGGCGTTGGCTGAAGTAGTTAGAACGTTGACTACAAAACCGTAGGTCCTGGGTTCAAACTCTATCACCGATAGTCATTAAAATAACAACACCATGCATTTTTCTGATGTACATTAATTAGTGTCCATTGTATCAGTTGTTGTGGGAAAAGTTCTGGTAATGCAGGCATAAGGCACTGGTCACTAAAACTACACCTGCTTCAGCGGATGCTAATCCTAATGTAACATCAGAACGCCCTCCTTGTCGGTATTGTGTAGCAGAATCATCGGCGAAATAAAATAACCAATGAAATGACTACTAAGCACAGCTTTAAAATTTAGTACGCCTCATTCACCACCAGAGGCGCGGCAAAACTGCAAATAAGCGTACAAAAAAAAGTAGAATTGTAAAATAATGAAGCTTTCCTCTATATCTTCCTTCACCACCTGTCTTCTTAATCACTTTCCCTTTCTTATCACCCTCTCTCACTATCTTCTCTTCACCACACAGGATAATTGTATTGGACCCAAGTGAGCTGTACTCTAAATTTCACCCTTCCTTACCAGCAGCCTGCTAAACTAACCTAACCTAACACTTGGCATATCGAGCCTTGTTTTCGATTTAATCGTAAGTGACATATAGTAAAAAATTTACTTTTTTATTGAGTTATGAATATTACAAAAATTTTTGATAACTTTTAAAATACAGGCTGTAAAATTTTATCGTAAAAGACAATTTACGTATGTAAAACATATGTGAATATTTAAAAAAAAACCTCCTCCTGAAAAGTTTAATTTTTGTCTGTTACGAATAATTAGAAAATAGTGCTCGATATGTGCAGTTGGAAAGAAAGTGGATGGAACTGGCCCCACATCTAACCGCAACAGTTACCTCTATATAGCAATTGACTAGGAGGAGGTTTTTACACACCATGTGGGCATGTTATTAAGCTAATCAAAAAAAAATATCCAAAACAATATTCTGCTTATCGTGGTTGGCGCATTTCAAATACGGCTATGACTGTTTGGTAATAGACTAAAGAAGACTTCAATAGTTTTTCTTTAATCTATTACCAAAGAGTTGTAGTCGTATTTGAAACACGCCGACCACGATAAGGCAGATTATGTTTCGATTTGAACCAGTCACTTTCGCTAGTAGCGACTTGAGATAACTTTGCACAGGAAAATATAACTATTTGCTTGCTTTGCTGGAGGTTAAACTCAGATATTTCAAGTCAATTTGTGTTTAAAGGACAAAGCTCTTGCCACTTTCATCACCATAATCATTACCTTATGAACAAAGATATATTTCCAAATTCTCACAAGACATCGATAGTCTAAAACAATGCTGTCCATCGAGAGAAACACGAGAGAAATGTATTCGCGTACGTGTATTCATTTGAATAAGAGCCGATTGATGTTCGGCACTCTGGTGCTACTTTGGGCAGCTTTGGTGCGCCTTCTTTCTTGTCTAATGAGCAGCCCACAGTGTTTTTTGTGGAACTCGAAACTGTCTACGTGAGTGTACTATTTTTAATGATTATGATGCCCAACTTGTTGTACCACTTCCCTTTTTATAGGTCACGAGACTATTGTATACAAAGATTAAATGGAGCAAATAAGTACCTGTGGCCCATAGACCAATATTACTTTCTATATTTCAGGCAAAGCAATATGCTAGAACGAGCACTGGAAGCTTTGATCTAAGGAGTAGCAGGATCTTTATCAGAAGTAGCGGCTCGTACTTCAATATATCTCACCCTTTTTCTTTCTACGTCAAATCTCTAAATCAGTGGTGGTCATTTTCATCAACACACGTGCACTTTTTAAGACTTACAGACTTTTTATTTGCTCAGCCAACCTGAGATTCGAAAATAAAAGAATGTTTGCTGTAGCGAACAATTCTCGAAACATTCTTGTTATAAAAAGTTTAGCAACAAAAAACAAAGCTTACAAAGCGATACGAACTTTAACCTGTTCAAAGAAACAATTTGTTTCTCACCATTTTTTATTTTTTTGCGTACAACAAAAGAGGAATAACGTTTTTTACCATTTAGAACTAAAGAAATCGAACTATTAAAGACGTTGTTTATGATGACAGAATGATATTGCTAAAGGTTCGCTATTGAATCGTGAGCGAATCATCAAAATCGAAAGATTTGCAGCTCTAGCAGTACTTTCTCTTTCCGGTTACGATAGCCGTTCTCGAGTGTTTTGTCCGAGAAATGTTTACGCAACATTCGAATGTGATATTATATACGAATGTTTTGGTTAGCTGGGTACCAGCGAAGTACATACACAAACACTTCTCTAAAACAAATGTCTCGCTCTAGCTCCGACAATTTCTCTAAGCATGCTATTCCTTATTTTTATATACATATACTAGCTGACCCCGGTCCGCGTTGCTGGCCCTAAGCAAATATTAGTGTTGTATATGGCATTGGTGGTACAATATGAAAATTGGATTTTGCCCACGAATAAACTAAATATTACGCCATCTGCAAACTACACAGAAACGCTCCTCACGCCCCATAGAGCATGTATATAAAGTTTGGTCGAAGTCGGTGCAGTAGTTCTTGAGTTATGGTGCAAAAACACACAAAAAACTAAATATTGGGCCATCTGTCGGACGAATCACTATTTCTGAAAGGGGCGTAGCATTTACCGGGGTAGAATATATATAAAAACACGCGCTGGTCTTTTACAAATATTTTGTGGGGTGGAAGGCAAAAATCTGTTGGGGCATTGAAGAGTTCACCTCTAACAAATAAACATGTTTTTGATTTTTATATATATTAAGATATAATTCTTCTGCACGTGTGTATGTCACTGAACTCCTCTTAAACGGCTGGACTGATTTGAATGAATTTTTTGTATGCGTTTGGGTGGCACCCTGGATGGTTTAGACTGTCCGGCAGATAGCACTGCAGTCGGCATTTAGGTTATTTATCTATACTGGATCAGCTTGAATGAATTTTTGTGTATACATTCAAGTGGGGCGTAAGACAACGTTAGTCGCGCTTAGCTAGTTGTATTATATTTTCTCTTTTTCATGGCATCACATATATATAATTCTTATTCGATTCTTATCAAAAAAGGCCAAACGTAGATTCAATTTAAATCTACAACATCTGAAATATGAATTAATAAGTTTTTAATCTCAAAAATGAAAAACAAACATATTTATATAAATCAAAATCGTTTAGTCAAAAATTACAAAAGAAAAGATGTTGGAAAATTCCAACAAAACGTCGGATACATCAAAAATGAAATATTAAAGGTCTTTTATTTACATTTTGAAGAAATTGAATGACCTTGAAAGCCTGATTAGATACAATATCTATAAAACCACATTAATTGATATTGAAAATAAGGTCTAGAAATTACATACAAATATACGAACTCTCTATATTTTCGCACCATTGCCTTGATTAAACACATAGGGAATTATGGGCGTGTGGACTAACTTTGCCACATTCTGGAAACTTCCCATGCAATAAAGCCAAATCGGTCTAGTTAAACCCACATATCGTTCAGTTCATAACCTTTAATAGAAGGCGAAAAAAGTTGTTTATTATACTGCCATAGTGCTTTGTTGTTGTTATTTGCCTGAATTCTTTTTTCCTCAACTCGATATCTGAGATATGACAAAAAAAAGTGCATGAAAAACCTTATCTATTTCGACTAAGTAAATAAATAGCTCAATTTCCCCCATCCGGATATTCTTCAAAAAATATACCAAACATTTGGGTATATAAGAGATCTTGGTGGTAGCAACATTAGGGAAAGAAATAAATGTTCTCAATGGCAACGCTGATGTGCATGTACAACATGCATTCTGTGTCGTTGTGTGTATTAAGTTTGATGTCCAGCTTTCTGTTTGTATGCAGGCAATTAGTGATGACGAACCAAAAATGTTGTGACTGATGGATGCAGTGCACAAAAAAAATCTTAATTAGAACTTAATTTATTCCATTATTTTCAAATATTATTCTAAGATTATTTTTATTTAATTAATGTATTCCATTTCCATTAAATCTTAGAAAACAAAATTGCTGCATAAATCTGTAATTTAATAAGTTAAAAAAAAATACAGTGGTCTAATCGTCGCTTTCGATAACGAGCTGTTTCGATGAAGTTTTTCCAGCTTGAGATTATGGCATTCGATATAGTAACATATTATTACATTGTTCGATAGCGAATACCATAATCTCAAACTGAAAAAACGTCATCGAATCAGCTCGTTATCGAAAGCGACGATTAGACCCCAGAATTACTTGATTATTAAAAAGGATGATGTTTGACACTGCAAGCGGTATGTATGATTGCAAACATTGTTTGATTGAAAAAAAAAGAAAACACAGGCAACCAGTGGTAAGTTGTGTCATTGTTTGCTGCCAAATGCATTCATTATGTTTCTATTCCACATTGTTCCCATTTTTTTGTGTTTTGAAAATAAATATTTAATGAAGACATGGTTTTTTTTTTGAATAACTATTATTCTTTTCTTTGCTCCTCTATAATTTAAGTTTCCACTTTCTTTTGTAAAATTTTTTATTTCCAATTCCTCTTTCATTTCACCAATTGCACATTGCAATCCCTCTTATTTGATTTTGGTATTTACACATTTCATTTTCATGTTCGTTTCTATGATTCATGATGTTTTTTGTTGATGTTTTTGATGATAAATTTGCAGTAAAAAGTACTAGATACATATTTATGTACTTATGTATGTATGTACTTTTTCCTTGCATTTATTTTTTTATGTACATAAATACATATTTTTATTCTCAATTTTGTTTTGTGCAAGTGCTAAACTTCGTCGACAAGGGATTTATTTCACTTCGCTTCATTCGCTCATTAAGCATAAAATAAAACACAGTTGTATGCTTCGGTCAGTATCTTTTGTTTGGGGGTCTGTGTGGTAGGATGCGAATGCATGTTTTTACGAACACACACACACACACATAAATAAATACATACATACATATGCATGCATATGTATGCATGTACACGTACATACATATGTAGTATATGGTTTTTGTTGTACATATTCATTAGTTCATTGGGTAACCTATTTTTAATCCAGCAAGTCCTACACTTTGCAATAATTAAACTGTTAAAAAAAATGTAACGTTGAGTTGCCTCAACAAGATTTTTTCCCTTACTTATATTAATTGTTTGCAGTGAAGAATGTTACAAGAGTAGCTTGAGATTTTGTTTCGTAAGAGACTTGCAAAAGATGGAAGTGCGGGCATACATACATATGTACATATGTATGTATGTATGTATGTATCTACATTAGAGTGGCCGTTAATATTATTTTTTGATTTCTTATATTCTCTCACCACAAATCGGTTCAGTTTTATGCAAAAATAAATTACAAAAAAATTCATATCGATTAGTTGGCCTTCAAGCCCATTTTTCAATGTAATTTTTTTACATAAATCTGAACCGATTTGGAGGGAGAGAATATACACAGAGAAAACAGTGCCTACTAAATACCTCATAAAATAGAACAAAATTAATAAGAAATCTCTATGTTTTTTTTAATAAGGAAATATTATTAATTTCATAGGGAAAACCTTTTTGAAAAAATCAAGAAGAAATCTTCTAGTTTTTATTAGGTTATCTTATTGATTGTTTCAATAAGAGTTTCTTCTTGTTTTTATTAGGCGATCTCATAAAAATAAAAAAATTGCGTCTTTATTCTCTGTACTTACTTATGTATTTTCATTTAAATTCTATACCATTCTATAAGTATTGAATCAGCAAACTTCTGACTGAAAGACATGCACTCTAACCAATATGCTAACAAGCAGCCTGAATAACCATTGAAATTATTGTGCAAATATTCTTATACAAAAATGAAAAAGATCATAAAAAAATTGTCTCTATGTCTATTAATAGATATGAAATAACAAGACACTTCATAAAATCAAGAAGATTTTAGGAACCTAATAAAATCAAGAAGAAAACCTCATTGAAAAAATCAATAAGGCAACCTAATAAAATCAATACGAAACCCCTATAGTTTACAATTTATAAGAAAACCTAATATAATCAAGAAATTTTTCCCTATGGATTGTTTTTCTTTTTTGGTGCCAAAAATAATGGAAATTGAGAATAATAAGATTTCTTCTTGATTTTATGTGGTTTTCTTTTTGATAAAATTAATAAGATTTACCACATAAAAACAATAAGGAATCTTTATGAAAAAATCTTCGCTTTTTTCTGCTGATATCCCTTAGCCTAAAAGCGTTTCATAGAGAAAATTTTCTTGATTCTATGAGGCAGTTTTTTTTCTGTGTAAGAAATCAAAAAAAATTCTCCATACAACTAACGGCCACTTTAGTGTAAATATATACACAAAATAGACAGATGTTCATATGTATTTATGTAGATATGTATGTATGTATGTATGTACATTAGAGTACCATTGGGATTTATGGAGGAAAGTGAACTTTGGATTTTCAGGCGACTTATAATGATAGATAGAATAAAACTGATATGGTTAAAACTTGAGCTGTATCGGACTACTCTTGACTGTGCCAACCAAAAATTCACTAGAAAATCTGCTAATTTTGTACTGATTCTTTTGAAAATGAGCGAAGGTGTTCTTTCGATAATACTAGGTTAGGTTAGTTTTGAGGGTTAATATGTTCCATAACAATAATATACCTTTATATATTTTCTACAAAATTGGTAAACATACCCTACAGATCAGATGCAAGGAACACATAGCTTCATGTACCGATGTGCTGCACGGAGAGGCCAAAGATTAAAAAAAATTTAATGTAATCTTTCAAAATGCCGACACGTGTATATTTTTTGGTCTCTTCTGCCAGAATCTACTCGCAGAAACCCGTAATTTTTTTTTCGGGTACTCCTGTACTCAATTGAGTCCTCTGTACTTAACGCACAAAAAAGTCCCATAGGAAATGATTTAGGGAGTTGAAATGTTTCACAGAAATGTGTCTTGTAAGATGTCTGACCAATTATTTACATGCAAATCCGTGATATGGATATCAAATTAAAATCTTTGCAAAATAGAATTCGAACAAGAGAAGTACTTTACTCCTAATGCTATATGGCCCATGTTCCAGAGCAAAATAATTTGTTGTAATGTTTTGTAATTTTGTTGGTTTTATAGGCTAAACAACTAGAAATGAAGCAATGTAGGCTGGCAACTTCAAATGTCCATTGTCCACCCAGTATTTAATTTAAAAAAAACTATGTATTATTATCTTTAAAATGAAAGTTTATTTATAATTATATTTATAGCCGAAACTAGATTGTTAAATCAGTACTGAGTAAAATTTAGAAATTTTTTAAGAAATATCATTTCAGTAAACTATTTCGTATTTTTATTTTTTATTTATACACATTGTCTTAAATCCATTTCAAAATAAAACTCTCTGACTGCGTTCCGGTCGAATGCTTTAGCTTCCTGCTTAAAGGATGTCATAACCAGCCTTTCGCGTTATTTTTTGTTAAAAAAAAACAAGAAAGAGATCTTTATAGATGTTCTCATTCATATACACTTTTTTTAATTTGTTATATACATACATACATACATATATACATACATATAAATGATTATCAGTGATGATACAAATTAACACACATAAAAATTCCAAAAGTACCATATAGACTTTCTTAAAGTGCAGCACTAAAGTATATCGACAAACTTTAAAAAAATAAGCCCACTAAACATTTTTTAGAATATTAAAAGTGTTTTCAATTTCCTAAGAAATTATACTGAAAACTTGCAAATTTTAAAATTAAAAGCATGTTCACTGTCGCTTACTGCAATCAGGTTGTATTTTAATGTATATCGGAATTCCCATTCGGTTTGTACTATCATTGGTATTCATACTTTAAATTGACAACCAGTTTATTGCGGTTGATACTGGAGTTGTTTCAAACAGTTCTTTAGAACTAAAATAAGTAGTGACGGAAGTTAGAGAAAAAATTCTAAGAGCCTTTTTGCACGCGCTAAGTTTACTTTGTAAAGTTTTAAGGCTCAGTTCTTTTTCTTTTCTATGCAACAATATTAAAGGCTCAGTTAGCCGACTGTACTGGAATGTAACTGCAACGGTAGGAAACACCTGATTGATATTTTTATGTGAAAAGTAATGAAAATGTGTGTAGAGATGTAATGCAACGTAACCGGAATGTACGATTCTCTACATTACGTTTCACATAACAACACCGATCAGCTGTTTCCTACCGTTACAGTTACATTTCATTGCAGTTGGCTAACTGAGCATAGAACGGATAGTTTTGCATAGAAGGGAAAAAGAGCGGGAGTAAGTACAGACTTTGAACGGAATTTACTTCTTTACCAAGGGTATTGAATCCTTTCAGTTGTGTAATAGTTTTTTCACTTAAAAAAAGTAAAATTTAGTTTTAATATAGGTCAACTCATCTATTACTACGTTTATACGCGCACTATTTGCAAATAAAATTATTTGCAAATAAATTAACTCACTGTTTATACGGCATAGGAAAAGTACACAAACTTGGTAGCACTTCTATGGAAAACTTACTTATGTTGACAAAACAAATAGTGTAAATGTACAAAATATCAAATAATTGTTTGTTTTAATCGTCATTATTTGCTCTTATCCATATTTTTTGTTGCAATATTTATCCATTTATTGTTGTTTGTTATCAAACATTTGTAAGCGTGGCAACCTCAAGCATTTTATTTGCAAATAGTGCGTTAATCGTGAATAGTTTCCTGAATTAGTAAGTCGCAATAAAAACAATAATATGGCAACAATTTACTGTTTTATTTGCAAATAAGCCCTGCGTATAAACGTAGTATATGTATATTAATAGCTGAACCGATTCCCCCCATTCCTTTTTTATTTTATTTGCTGGGACAAGAATGATATGAAAGAAAAAAATTAAAGCTTAAATTAGACGTGACATAGCCATAACGCCAAAGCCTTAACCAAACCAAAATTCAATTGATTTCTATGGTGAGAGTGAGAGATGAGGCGCCGATTTTTCTTAATTCTACTTTTAAATGTACTATTTATCTCCCTTTCTCCTTGGTTTTTCATTTCCCAACAATCAATAATATTTTATTCTTAATTTAACTTTTGTTTTCTATTAATCATTATAATTTTTTATGTACTCAAATATTTTTCAAATTGATGAAAAAGTTTATTCATTTCCTTTTCAGATCATTCCTTGGAGATTTTATGTTTATAAGGAACTTGTCAGAACAACAAGTACCTTAGAAGTTTTTAGTTCGAAACTTTCTCAAAAAAATAGAAAAGGACGGATAATTCATAAAATTATTTGAAGCTATCCGAAATGAAGATTTTAGTCAATCGGTTTCCATAAGTCAGTTAGATGCTGATGTATTATCAATTTTGCCAAAAAAACGCAAAGCTGCATATTATATTTTTAATAAATATGTAAGTTGTTTCTGAAAAATATAAAAATTTTTTCATTCCTAAAATTGTGGATTTACGGACACATTACAAAGCGGCATAATGTTCATAATTATAATGTCATAGTGTCCATGGACTTTAAGACAATTTCAAAAGTGCCATAATGTCCATGGACACTACGACACATTTTCTTTGTCATAACGTCCATGGACATTATGTCCTTGGACGCTGTGACATGCCACCCAAAATTCAATTGGTTTCTATGGTGAGAGTTATGGCGAGTCTCTCTCACTCTCACTCTCACCATAGAAATCAATTGAATTTTGGTTTGGTTATGGCCAGCGTGACCGTTTGACCGACTAAAGTGGCAAATTGGCACTTTTTCGACTTCTTTTCCACTTTTTCGGCTGCCATGCCACTTTTTTTAGGGCGAGTTATATAAAAATACATGGAAAATAAAAAGTTTAGTGTAGTTTTCCGTTTTTTTTTTAATTTTGCCCCTTTTTTTGATAAATCCCCCATTTGGTGCCACTTTTTGAAAAATGTCATCGGTCACCCTGGTTATGGCTATGGTGTTATGGCTATGTCACGTCTAATTTAATTAAGAAAGTTGCGTGGAACATTACGCTGTGTAACAAAAAACCAATAGTAGAAGTTGCTGTTGTAAGTTTGAGTTTGTTCCACTGTGAAGCCAAAACGACTTAATGGATTTGCATGAAATGATATAGATGGATAGCATATGCTTCAGATAAAAAAAAATACCGTGTACTTTTTAGGGGTAGAACGGATAAAAATTTGTACGTTTTGGTACTTTTCCTATTTCTTAGATTTTATTTCTTTAAGTATATTGTACGAATGTGAGTGAATTCCGTATTCACATTTATGACAGACAGCTCTTTATAAAAATTAAACTTAAAGTTTTTGAAAGCTTTTTTTTAATTTTAAAATATGCCTTAAAAATGGTTAAAACTGAATATGAATTTAATGCCAAAATATGCCAAAAATATGCAACTACAAATCGATGCAAAATTTCTTAAATTTTAATGATTCGTATAGAGCAGCTACGTCCACGCCATATGCACAATGTGCAAACTTTTGCAAAAGAGCTGTTGTGCTTTCACATCGACGACAGTACAACAGAAACAACAACATCACAACAAACAACAATGCTTGCTCTTACTTTGCAAAGAAACAATAACAAATTTAAGAGCTTTCAAAGCTGTTTATCTCAAATGCAAATATCAGTGTATTTTTGTTCGGACGTACCTGGTATAGAGAATTAGTTAATATGTACATTATTATCTATCAACAAAATAAATGCTTTTTCATGAATAATAATAACTTTCTTAACAGAATAGAATGGGAATTTCCCTTTTTACAAACAAGTTTAAAAATTCTTCACTTGCAAAGCGGATTGAAGCTACGCCAAACGAGTCTCTGGTGTATTAGAAGATGGTGTTTTCCATTATTTATTTTTAAAGTTCAGCAATAACGTTGTCCAACTAAATTTGCGTGCGTGACTACATTGTTAAGAAACCATTAAGACGAGTAACAAGTAATTCTCACATAGCTATCATGCATCCTGGTCCTTACAGCAAAAATTTACTTGTGCAGTGAAGGAATACGAATAAAATAACATCTGCTCTGGCCAAGAATTCCGAAAAGTTCAGCTTGTATATTTGCAGTGCATTTTTTTCTTATTGTTAAAAATTTGCTGTTGCTGCTTTTTTTATGTTTTATTTTCTGTTTTCAGCGAGTTACATACACGCTGTAATCAAAGGAACAGAAAATTGAAGGAAGTAAACAAAATTGAAAACAGTAACTTGAATGCAGAATGACTGGGCGAAAATAAGCACTATTTAATTTTACGATATAACTTGTGTGTAACAATTCGGGCCAAAAGGAAGGAAGGAAATGAGGCGCTGTTTAATAATGCTGACATATTTACATAAGCACTTGTACATATATACATAGTATACATACATACATATGTGTGTACATAAGCATTCATGCTTGTAGTACCACTTGTCATCAACTTGTCATTTAATTCTAAAAATTATTACAAGTGCCTTGCCTGCCTGTTACACAAAATCTCTCTTGGTGAATTTGTGGTTAGAGAAGTACTAAATCCTACAGGTGCTTAATTTGCTGCAACATTGTGAGATAATCAAACTAACCAGGATATATACATACATACATATTATTGATGAAGGCATGCCTGTATGTATGTATGTATGTCTTAAGACGCTTGAGCTGAAAAGGTTTTGCACGCGAAATAATTCAAATAGAAATGGGTATTAAGTGATTGCTAAAACATGTAAAATGTCTGCTGTACTGTTCTTAAGGCTTTTATGATTTATTGGAATAAATTGGTAATGTTTCGAACTAAACAAGCGAGAATATTAAACATCTATTAAATATACATATATATGTATGTATATGTACATTAGCTATGGCATAGTGTTATACACAGCGAAAACAGTGCCTACTAAATACCTCATATAATAGAACAAAATTAATAAGAAATCTCAATGTTTTTTTTTACAATAAGAAAATCTTATTAATTTCATAAGGAAAACCTTTTTGAAAAAATGGAGAAGAAATCTTGTAGTTTTTATTAGGCTATCTTATTGATTTTTTCAATAAGGGTTTCTTCTCGTTTTTATTAGGCGACCTCGTAAAAAATAAAATAAAGTTTCGTCTTTATTCTCTGTACTTATGTATTTTCATTTAAATTCTATACCATATACATATGTATGTATGTATGTAGTACATTGTAGATGTTATTTATTTATACATACATACATACACATTATGTTATATTCTTAAATAACTTACTCACCAAGTATTAAACCAGCAAACTTCTGACTGATAGACAAGCACTCGAACCAAAATGCTAACAAGCAGCCTGAATAACCATTGAAATTATTGTGCAAACATTGTTATACAAAAATTAAAAAGATCATCATATGAAATAACAAGACACCTCATAAAATCAAGAAGATTTACTTATTAATAAAATCAATAAGATGCTTTACACATAATCATATAGGAACCTAATAAAATCAAGAAGAAACCCTTATTGAAAAACCATTGATCATTGGTTTGTGGCAAAACTGAACTAGTGAACGAGTTCGACCCAAGTCTAGTTTGCTCTCATTTTACCGAACGTTATTTACCCAAAAAGCAAATAAACAGACCTATTATCATCATTCATAGCAAAAAATGTGAGATACTACAAGAAGAAGTGAAATGAAATGATGCTAATGCTGCAGTAATTCTAAATGTCAAATAATAAACCTATTATGAAAAGTCTTCAGTAAATTTCTCAATTCTTAAGTCAAATATTTCATTACAAGTTCCCCGAAAAAACACGAGTTCGTGCATAAGTCCAAAAAAAATATTAAATGCACAAAGAAAACGCATAAAATACAGTGAAATGTTGTTATAACGCACTCCATGAAAACTGACGGTCTTATTTGGTTCGCTATAAGCCGAATAATTAATATTTTTCCAGATATACATAGATTAGCAACATTAAAAGCGTATTTTGTCTTTGGTCCAAAGTTGTGCTGTATAAACCTTAAAACAAAATCCGCAAGTTTAAAAAAAAAAAAAAATAACGTAATATATTGCATTTGCATTAAATAATTTTTTTAATTTTTATTTACGTTATTTTTAAAAAAACACCAGATACATTGTGATGGTTATAATTCGCTAAAAGCGAATATTTATATGAATTTTAATGCAAAACTCTTGTGTGCGGAGATGTTGTTCGCTAAACGCCAGAATTCACTATAGCCGGTGTTCTTTATAACATAACTAACTCCAATGTAGATAAATAAAAAAAACTTCATGCATCAAAAGCAAAAAAAATAACATTCTGCTATAAATGTGTGTGTGCAAGGATGTGTGAGTTGGTATTTTTATACAAAAAAAAAACACAACATGCCCAACAACCAAACAAGCCAACACAACAAAACTAATTCGTACTACATACTTATACCAACAACAACAACAACAACAAGAACAACAACACCAACAACAACAATAGTAATAATAACAAGAGTGGCACACAAAATGTTAAAAATTTAACATCTGCTCCTTCCATATCATGATTTGGGAAAACTATAACTGAAAAAAAAATAAGGAAAGAGGACTGCAAAAAAGGAAAAAAATAAACAATAAGAGAAAAAAAATACTTGCGTCTGTTTTGTTTATGCAGCGGCAGTGTTGCACAATTTTTGTAGTTGTTGCATTATTGCCATTGCACTATTTTTGTACTACAAGATATTCCAAAAAATTAAGACTTTATAGAAGTGACTGGAGGATAAACGTCTAGGGATAATATTGAAAAAACTTTAGACTCCTGCACTTATTATATGCGAATATCCAGCTCTGGTTAGTGTTAGAAAAGGGATATTT
The DNA here is from genome assembly GCA_944452675.1 of Tachina lurida. NCBI lineage: Eukaryota > Metazoa > Arthropoda > Insecta > Diptera > Tachinidae > Tachina > Tachina lurida. The sequence continues at coordinate 117,142,965 of OX101754.1, forward strand.
AACTCACCCTAAATTAGAGGGTACTGTTTGCTCTGCGGTAAGATCTCAATAATATTGCAAGTGAAATAGGTGTTAAGTCCAAGGGCAATGGTTTTAATGCATGGAGCTGGAGTAGTGAACAGTTTAGCTATAAAAATAATCAAAATTTTCCGAAGAGATCTACTAAATCTATTCATAGATACCTACTTGGTGTTTTTATTTTAAAGCCGTTCTAGAAGCAGAGCTTCCAAATCACTATTTTCTAAATTCCGTGTGTAATTTCCACAATATTAATGTGCGACACAAAAAGTCTATACATACATATATAAGTATATTCTTGGTCCTTATGAATAGGGAGTGAAATCGTTTTTCCGAAGCTGCCAGAAAAGCTAGAGACTTTGATATTGAACTGGTGTATCAGAAATAGTCCGAAATAGATTGAAAATCAGCAAAATCGAAAGTACACTTTCAGAGCTGGAAAGTTTAAACTTCGTTTTATTGCCATATGTAATTTAAACCTATTTTATATTTCATTAAGAATTGAAATGGTATTAAAAATCAAAATAAATTAAAAAGTTGATTCCAGGGTTGGAAAATTGAATTTTTTGCTATAACTGTAAAAAAATTTTAATAAATTTAAAGTATTTCATATTAAGAGAAAAATATTTTGCTAAAAGAAATCAGAAAAACAAAAGGAAAGATTCCAGGGTTGGAAAATTGAATTAATTTTTTTGGTATGTAACAGTAACCCAGTCAAAATTTTTTTTTTAATTAATTATATATTTTTTATTTAGACGGAAATATTTTGCTAAAAGAAATCAGAAAAAACTTAAAGTGTGATTCCAGGGATGGAAAATTAATTTCTTTTTTCATGTAAAAGTAAGCAGGTATATTAATTTTTTTCTTTTTCTTTAGAAATTAAATATAGTTAATGGCTTAGAAAGAAAAGTTCGGTATACAAAATTAGAAAAATATAAAGCACAGCTCCAGAGCTGGAAAATTTAAACATTTTTTTTTTACTTTACATACATATTTTCCAAATTAAAGAAGGAAAGACATTAGTATTAAAAATCAGAAAAAAATTTATCTAGTTCCAGGGTTGGATAATTGAAACTTTCTTTTGGTATATGTATAAAAGAAACTGAATAAAATTATTATTTTTTTAATTAAACATATGTTATATATTAAAAAGGTCTTTACTAAATTTTCATATGAAAATCTAATTTAACCATAAACATTGGCACTACTTAGTCTTACGAAGCTTTGTGATATGTTCCGTATTATGCTCAAATGCAGCTGTTTAATTAGTTTAAGTTGCTTGCAGATGTTTTAAAATATAAATTTGTTTGAGTACCATTATGAATAGTTATTTTTTTATTTTTTTAAAAAGAAGTAACACTCACGCAATGAATGCCTGATATTATTACTATATATATATATATATATATATATATATATATATATATACATTAGGGTGAATAAATTCCCATTAAAAAAATCTGATCCCTGTTAAGGTCATCTCTAATTAATTTTTTCTCATGCATTTCACAAAGGAAAAATATTAATAAATGTAAAAAAAAATCTTAAATACAAAGTGCAGAATAAAATATTCAACTCTTGCTCATGTCGAAAATAAAATCCTTGACGAAAAAATAAATCATGTATTTGTATATATATACTCCATACATAGTTCGGTGAAGGGTATATAAGATTCGGCATAGCCGAATAAAGTACTCTTACTTGTTTTTAACTGATCTTAAAACTATGTTCCGCACGTTGTTATTGTGGAATAATGCGGCTTCAAGTCTGTCTCGATTTAATCAGCTCATAAGTGAAATTTTCGGTCTATGGCCACACTGAGTTAGTTGGTTTTTCTTGGTTTTATAGTGTTTGATCCTTCTTGTTGGTTTGTTGTGTACGGATCCTTGTGCGTTCTCGTATTACGATTTTTGTTTACATATTGCAAACAAAAGAAATTTATTTAATTGTGTTCATGTGTAAGTGTGCACTAATGCATATATTGGGTGTTTCTTTCTTTCTAAAGATGATAAGTTTGCATTAAAACTAAATGACACACAAAATGTTTTGAAGTGAATTAGCTTTATTCATATGTTATCCCATAAATGCGAGATCATGTGTCCATATGCATATGGTAAAAGTTCGATTTTCATAGGATACGCCATGGCTCCGAGCTTTCTTACTTTAAGGAGGACTTAGGAGTGATAAGTATAATAATACCCACACTGATGAAATGTTTGAAAAGGAGGCTAAATCACACATATAATCATATGTCTTGGAATCTTGCAAAAGCTTAATTCCACAAGATCAACAAAACAAAATGATTTCGAATTTGCATGTTATTAATATAGATACCAATTCGAAAGCATTTGTTTTAGTTTCGAATTGCTGAGTAGACTCCCAGGTATGATCGCAAGGTTTCGTAGCAATCGGTTAAAGTAGAAATACATGAAATATGATATTAAATATTAATCATTATTATTCATTTTATTATGAAACAGGGTTCACAGCCGGCTAGTTCCACGAGAACCAGCACACTTGGGGCCTGAAAGGTCCCGTTGAACTACCTGCGCCTGTGAGAATTGTTTCTTCTTATATTGCAGTGACAGAGTAGGTGTTCAATCGCTTCCTCCTCCTTTACGTTGAGACAATTTCGACAGAGATCATTATACGCAATATTTAATGGGCGTTATCGTGGCTGGCGTATTTCGAATTCGACTTAGACATTTCGGTACTAGATTAAAGAGCGAATGTTGTGGCATTATTTAATTTTTGACAAAAACGTCGCAGTCAAAGTCGAAATACGTCAACCACGACAAGGGAGAATTTTCTGGCATGTATACCCACGTGTCAGTGAAGTGTTGGCACTGACACTAGTGTGCAAAGCTTATCCCTCGGGATTCCTGCCAGGATGGCGGACTTTTTACGATTTTTAAATAGCGCGGGCAACTTAGTTTGACCATCGATTATCCTCAATTTCGGGGGCCTACTGCTCTTTTTGTGATTTGCATCATTTCAATGCCAGTTTGATAATCGAGACCCATATTTGACTAACCCATACGCTACATAGTTTTCGATAGATTAACTTTAGGTTGGGATATCTCTCCATCTCATTGAGTGACATCTGGCCTTCATAAACCAAAAACAGATGCTGCGTATACATTTGATAGAGATTTTATCGTGACCCTATTGTCGGTATATATTCGAATATCCTGATTGTATATTCTATAGTATCTTCTTCCGCCTGCATCTTTAAGGCTGTACTAGACTACACTGATTGTCTAGCTTGCAACTAATATTTGCAATAAAAACTTCCCCCACCCATACCCTTTTCCAATTTCAATTCATCTGTAAAATCAACAAGCACTCCGACAAGCTTTATTATCATCATTTCATGCTGGTATGCAGAAAATGACATCGAATCTTCTATCGGCCAACGGTTTGGATGAGCTATATATAGCTTACATATATACTCCGAAAAATCTCCTAACGATTTTTAATATCAACACATGTCCAGTCAACTCCTTTTCCCACAAATTGCTTGACTGAAACTTATGGTTGAATTCATTGCCATTTGCTTGACCAAGAAGTCAACTGGCAGCCAGTGCATCATTCTGATAAAGAGGATATGGGCTTTGATGCACCTGTTATCAACAAGGCAGAGGTAGGTAGGATCCTTTTATTTCTGCTATTTCTTGCATAATTATATTATTTTTAATATGCTTATAAATTCACCTGTTCTTTATTATTAAATTAGTCTTAGGAATAGTAATTATGAATATGCTCGTTTGTATGTAACTGACCTTAAGATTCAAACTTAACAGATGGCCGACCAGTAACGACATCTGGTGGTAAGAAACCACGTACGATCAGCTGTTTGTGAAATTTAAATACAACTCTTTTCGATAACTAAGCACATGAACGTTCACAATAGTTGGCTGTTTTGTGTGCCTGAAAGCAAGTATAAAAGGATGAACACCACAAGCAAAGAGGGAGTTAAGGCTTAGTTAGCCGAATGTGATGGAATGTAACAGCAACGGTAGGATACAGCTGATTTTTGGCTATTATAAAGGCTGGAATATGTGAAAAATGTGGTTCCCAATAAAAAGTTTGGTGACCACTGTTGTACCAATTTTGTACTTTGCATTGATATATGTTTATTAAATTATACTTTCATCATCCTGGAAGTTTAAATACACCGAAAGCGTATAAATTAGAAGGAGAAGTAGATCATACAGGTAGTTTCTTAGCAAAAAGTCTTCTAATAAAATGTTTAATAACTCAGTCAATTTCTAGGGAATTTTCTAAAACAAACCTGCGAATTACTCTTAATTAATTATGTTTTATAACTAAAGTTATAGACAGTATGGTTCCAGTACAAAAGTACTGCCTAAGAGCGAGTCCAAAGTAGAAAAGTGTCGAAAAAAACTGAAAAAAATATATTTGGTGAATAAATACAGGCATATATGTAACTGAAATTCACTGAAAGAAGATATATATGGTTCGAAAGGTCTTAGACTCTTCTTTGTATATTCCTTTATAGATTTAAAATCGGTTGATATTTAACTTAGTTAGAGGTTGATAAGTGCCTACGGGTACAAAAAACCGGTTTTTTACGAGCAACTCAAGATTTTGGAAGTGTTTGGAAAATTTCAAACACAGATTGTTGTTATACTCGACAATACCTACCAGACAAATAATAACTCTTTTCAGGTATTTTTTTTTTGTCACACTGTGCTATCAATTCATTGAAATTGTCCGGTTACTGTCTGGTCGTTGCGCCAGCGACTTTTCATATCGTCCTTTGTAAGCTCAACCGTTTGCAAAATATTTGTAATCAAATAAAATAATCAATAAAAGTAATTTTATAATAAAAAACTATAGTTTCTTCTATAGAAGTGTATAGTTTTTCTATGCAACCACACCCATTCCCTGTACTAATCTTAAGCTATCCAGGCAACCAGCGGAAACGTGTCGTTACAATATGTTTCAGAAAATTTTCTAACATTTGCATTAAAGTACCAATACCGACCCCAAAATATATTAGCCCAATTCACAATCTTGTGCAAATGGTCTTGTACATGCTACGATGCAAGACCATTTGCACAAGACTGTGAATTGGGCTATTATGTTATCTCTCTTATTAGTATTTTAGTATGAAATTTAATTTAAAAAAATACACATTTATAGCATTTATTTTCTTATCTAACATCATCATCCTATCCTTTTAATTCAATTCTGCCAACAGCTGCGTAACTTTTGTCATTTTTACTGGTGGCAACGCTAATTGATTGCAAAAATACACAAATTCCTGCCTGCCTGCTTGTGTGCGTACGTGTGTATTCGCTTTTATTTTCTAGTCGGGGCGTGTGTATAAGTATGTATGTATGTATGTATGTATGTATGTATGTATGTATGTATGTATTTGAAGCTTATTTTTGTGTGTTTCTTATAGAGAATTTTGTGGTTACGCATGTTAATGAGTCCATGAATTCAACACACTCACTCACAAATACAATTGAAAAACCCATGCACGAAAGGACTTGTAACTGACCTACACCAATAGAATATCAAGTGGAACCTACTTTAAGGAACTTGTAAACATTACAACTGAACATACACACACACATCTCACGCACACACATTTTTTATGACATAGACACAGATATGAAAGCAAATACAAAAGGATAATGAACCCATAAAATTTTCGTTTTACGTAAGAACTTAATCATGACGAGTGTTCGTTCGTTCTTCTCTGCTTTAAGGGGGGAAAAACAAAATAAATGATAATAAAAAAGTAATAAAGTGTAACAAAGTTTTTTTTTTATATACGCAAAGCAGAACTGAAGTCAATGATTTTTAAACATTTGTTTAGAAAATGATTATTTTGAAATTAAGCTGTCGAGGGGCATCTCATTAGGCGGAAAAAATGTTACATTTTTTATTGAATTCTCAATTTCATAAAATGATTAAGTGATGAATTGTTGTAAGCGACCACAAACCATTTTAGAACTATAAAGTATTTTTTGATTCATTGTGATATACAGTAGAATCCCGATTATCGGAATCAAATAAAACCAGGGGTATTCCGTATAATCGAAAATTCGCATAATCGCGTTAAAAAAAATCAAATCAAAAAATCAATTCACATACATTTAAATTTGTCATGTTTGTCATTTGTCAATTTTTATTTGAATTTTTGGTCGTTTAGATAATACGATATACAAAAAACGAGCTATAACGATAGATAATGAATTACATAATACCTATGGAAGGCAATTAGGCAATTAGAGTTGAGACGAATGATGAGTCCGGATAATCGAATATCCGGATGCTCGGTGTTCTCATAATCGGGATTCTACTGTATGTAATTTAGCAGTAAAAATACATATATACGCGCATCCATAAATTTAAAAATTCTAATAATAAAATCAAAAAACTGCTAAGTGCCGGTCCCGACTTGCAGTTTTTGTTGCAGCAACTTTTTATTTTTTAGTGCAACACAGCGAGAGAGGAATACAAAAAGTATATATCTCTATTTCAACACTATAACACATATTTCAAGTCTGGACTGGGACTAAGAAAAAAAATAGTTTTTGCTTCTTTTGTAAAGCAAACCTAACAACCCTATGGAAAATTGTGTACCAATTGTTTGTAGTGAAAATGGGAATGGTACAAAAAGATCCTGAGTCGTAACTGCTGAAAGAGGAAGAGAGGACGAAGATTTATATTAATTTTTTTTAATGGTTTTCAGAGGCAAAATAGGGATAGTTCCATTACCAGTTTTAATTAAACATAACTGAGAATAGTACCATGGAAGCCGCCACAAGCTTGATCCAGAACATATCACCGAGTATCTTAGTTATGACAATTGACTCCCTCCAATGACAACGCTAACTATGTAAAAGTTACCGGTCTCTCTCATATAAAGCTATCGAACTAAAACCGATTGCTGGTCCCCGAAAACCAAGTAACATTACGTATCGTGTGACAGGCTAAACCCTCTAGGGGTTTATAAGTTTAAAAACTCAAAACCCGCTAACACTGATATGACTAGTTGTTATTATTACGCGTATTATAAAATGTTCAAACAACTTTTTGATCTGAAGTGCATTTTCGTCTTAATGGGAAATGGTCTCTGGTAATATACATATACAGGGAGTCTCCTGGATCAGTTAAAAAATTAGTAAACTCTTTATTGAAACTATGTTTTCACCACTTATTTAAATATATAATTTGGGTATTTACTTCCTAAAAATAATATGGCTAGCCATCGGGTTTCCGCCACTCATTTGATTGAGTAGTAAAACTTCTCGGAAGGTGGAAGATGGCCCACTTCGCCACTCTTCTGGAGATCAATATTCTAGTTAAGTCGGCCTTAGCTATTCCTATAAAATGCTAAGTAATGACGATCTGTGGGTGTGTCACGAATAGACTGATTAACACTTTCCATATTGTAATGAATTATTTGAGACCAGAATAGACTGGTTTCCGCTCGCAAAAGTCATACATCGACCATATAAATAGGCTACGTATAATAACAGAAAAGTTCACAGAATGGCAATTCTCATTCTACATGGTATTTATAGACCTCGAAAAGGCTTTGGGGACCCTGATCCACAATGTAGTTTCCGAGGGATCTTTTGTGCAAAGGTATTCCCTTAAAAAATTATTAATCTAATTAAATCCTTTACAGTGTTGTTAGATGTCGGATTGTAACAACATTGATATTGTAACGGACGTCCATCAGGAATGCAAATCATCCCGTTTTCTCTTCAGCACCGTTCATGTTGTTATTGTGCATGGTTATACTCCAGCAAACAAAGGAATATGATGGAGCCTTGAATACGCTGACGATCATATACATATATGTTTTTTATCGCAGGACTATAACCATGCGGCGGTCCAACTCAAATCCCTCGAAATTGAAGAAAAATAAAAAGTAGCGGAAGAAGATGCGCTGCAACACCCCAAACAACAACAAATTCCAGATACAGTAAAATAACTTTGCTATCTCGGAGGAATTTTAACACATACGGGCGGAAAACAGAAATGGAGTAGCTTATTGAATCCCAAGGGCTTACCACTATTTTGGTTTGTTGCATGGGACTATTCAGATATCTTGAAACATACTAAGATCAGGATCTTCAATTCTTGAGTCAAGATGGAAGTCTTATAAGTCTGTTAATTTTGGAACACCATAAATGAGATCCAATTATTCGTTAACCAATACCTCCAAAAGGTCCTAAAGATCATAACCAAAACGCAATTTTGATGACAAGCAAATCAACGACCAAGCCATATCGAAATTTTTAGCCTTCAGTGGAGTTGGATCGGTTACACGCTGCGAAGGCCTAAATATGATATTACCAGAGCTGCTATTGATTGGAACTCTCAGAATTGGCCTACCATTGCACACTTGGCGCCGTCAACTCGATAACAAAGTCATCCAAAGAAGATTAAGTTGGAGAAAAGTAACACATCTTTCATGAAACTGGAAAGAGTTCCTAATAGGAATCACAGAATATACTGTAACGACAAAGTCGGGACCCTCATTTTCATCGTACAACAAATATATATTCATTGAAGAAAATAAGTATTTTTACATTCTGTATATTGAATTGTATCTTTGATTATATTTTTAACCCCCGACCAAAAAAGGGGTGTTATAAGTTTGTAGTGTGTGTCTGTGTATCTGTGTATCTGTCCGAGTCCACGCTGGACCGATTTTGATTTAGTTTTTTCTGTTTGATAGGTGACTTGATCGAGATGGTTCTTAGCTATGTTTGAAGAATATCGGTCTAGCCATTTAGGAGATATAACATCTTCTCTAGATACATTGGGGGTTTTTAAAATTTTTAATTTTTGTTATTACATTATATTGTTCTTTTTATTATATATATTGAATTATACATGCATTTATAAATTTCTTTAATATTATTCATATTCAAAAACCAATTTAAAACTAACGTTTTGTTATAGATGGAGTCGCCATCTATATGTGAATTTAAGTATTAAAATAGTTAACTTGACACTTTTATACAACCATTATTTAAATTAATAAATTACGTTTTATGACAAGTGATTATTGGCAGAAATTCGCGTATATAAGAAGGAATTTCCGCATGAATTGGGGAGTCTGCTGCTAGCTGTCAGCAACACAGAATACTTGTACTTGTACTTGCCTTTAAACACATCTGCTGGACAGACTTATATTAGCACAATTAGTGTTATTAAATCGACGTCGAGTGTTTTTCGTTTTCTTTCTCTCTCGGTCCCAAAAATCAAAAAATTTTTGTGGACGAATCCTGGAAATCGCTGAGTTTTTACCCCAGCCTCAGAAACTTTGTTACAATACATACATACATATATACGTAGTCAATTGTTGCCCGATTTCGCTTTTTGCAACAGTCTCTTCAAACGTTTGGATTCCTTTGAATATGAGAGCTATGCGTGACTCATCATTTATGTGGGGCAAACCTGTCATATTGCAGAATCTTTTATATGCTATAGTCGCCGTATACCACTATTGCAAAGCTCTGTTAAGTACAATCTGAATCTCCATCCTCATCTGAATCTGCATTCTCATATTCACCGATATCGATTGAGTATGCTAAAGATATAATATACTTTCTTTTGAAACAGCCTGTATTTGATTATTTTGACTGTGATCTATTTAAGTGTTCTCGAGATGGTCAAATCAGCCCGGCAATCAGTGCATAACTATGTTTCGTATTCACATGATTGCGATTTAAAAGTCAAGCAGCCAGCGCTTGTACTCGACTTCACAGCGTTCGTATGTCGCCACTGGCAAGTTTTGGTAATGTTCAGTAAAACGCAATTTAAGATTTTGTTCGTCTGCGCACTTCTCCAACATTAATAAGAACACAAAGCAATTTTTTTTGCCAATTAGCCGTCAAATAAAAACTAAAATTTTTTTATTTACATCAGCTTTTGCCAAAAACGCGTACGTGTAACAGAAAAACAAGACTACACGCACACAACTGCGTGATTGATATGCTTATTTGATCGTCTTCAGGGAACTTGAAACTTTTTCATTTGATTCCCAACGATTTTTTGTGCTCTAAAGGTTACAATATGAAAGTTAGTGTGATTTCATATACATAATTAAGGATCACTAACTTAGAGCCATTATTGCAACTTAGCTTTAATAAAACGTAAGACTTAACTGAGGCCCAGTTGTGATAATGACCCTTACGTCCTTTTTAACAATGTATGATTAAGAGATAACGTGTACTTTAAATGGAAGTTCTTCATACAAAACTTGCCCTTTTAGCTTTTTACCTATTGCACATTGTAATAACGGCTCTTACAACAGATAAAAAACTGCCTCATAGAATCAAGAAGATTTTCTCTATGAACCGTTTTTAAGCCTTGGGCGTATGCCAGCAGAAAGAAGCGAAGATTTTTTCAAAGATATTCCTTATTGTTTTATGTGGTAAATCTTTTAATTTTGTCAAGAAGAAAACCACATAAAATCAAGAAGAAATCTTATTATTCACAACTTTTTTTTATTCAATTTCCGTTATTTTTGGCACCAAAAAAACAATCCATAGATAAAAACTTCTTAATTCTATTAGGTTTTCTTATAAATTGTAAATTATAGGGATTTTTTATTGATTTTATTAGGTTGCCTTCTTGATTTTTTTAAAAAGGTTTTCTTCTTGATTTTATTAGGTTGCCTTATTGATTTTTTCAATAAGGTTTTCCTCTTGATTTTAGTAGATTTAGATTTTAGTAGATTAGATTTTTTCAATATGGAAATCTTCTTGATTTTATGAGGTGGTTTGTTATTTCATATCTATAAATAGACATACCGACAATTTTTTTCATGATCTTTTTCATTTTTGTATAAGAATGTTTGCACAATAATTTCAATGGTTATTCAGGCTGCTTGTTAGCATATTAGGTAGAGTTCTTGTCTATCAGGTAGAAGTTTGCTGGTTCCATACTTGGTGAGTAAGTTAGTTAAGAATATAACCTAATGTGTATGTATGTATGTATAAATAAATAACATCTACAACATACTACATACATACATACATATGCATATGGTATAGAATTTAAATGAAAAAGTACAGAGAATAAAGACGCAATTTTTTTTTATTGAAAAAATCAATAAGATAACCTCATAAAAACTACAAGATTTCTTCTTAATTTTTTCAAAAAGGTTTCCTCTATGAAATTAATAAGATTTCCTTATTGAAAAAAAACCTTAGAGATTTCCTATTAATTTTGTTCTATTTTATGAGGTATTTAGTAGGCACTGTTTTCTCTGTGTAGTATATTAAGTTCTTAAATAAATATTAAATTTTTTAAGAAAGTACTTTTCAAGTTGAAGTTCATATCATCTTCAAACTGCTTAGTTTCTATTAATACATGAAATGTATAAAATTAGCTTTGGCTTCAGTAATACTAGTATGATTCACAAAGTATTATTGAATTTGAGTTAGTGGAATGTTTTCAAAATTAATTTCTGTCTTCAGTTGCACAAAAAGTATTTTCTGCTTAAACGTTTACAATGTTTGAAAGGAAGGTTGAAAACATGTGTGCGCATACTCCTTGCCGCAACTTTGTTAAATAAAAGAAACACAAGAATCCTCATCATTCCTACAAAGCCTAGATGCAGATGCGCTTAGAGATGTACTCGTATACAAGAATCATGTTTGTAATTTAATTTTCAAAAATAATTTTCATTTACTGTGTAATTTATGTTCAGGCATACACATTAGAGAATATTTTAAGAACCCCAATCAATTTCTAAAAATAATTTTGAAATAATAAAATGATACATACATATGTATGTATATATGCATGCAGGCGCGTAAGTATTTAAATATATCATATGTAACCATATTTTTGTAAAAATTAATATTAAAATGTAAACATTAAGAAAAATATTTTTATAAAACAAACTGTAGCCAGCCTGAATTCTCTCAGGATCAGTGTAGTTGAACTCAAAGAGAATAATATATATAAAAAACACCATAAGACTTCGTAGAATACGTATATAATTTATGCAATTATGCCCACCCAAAATAGTCGCCACAAATCCACCAGAAGCATTGCCACAGACGCATATTTTTCAGCTGAAATTAACAATAGAACAACAAAAGTACTTTAGCAGGTTTTTTAGGTTTAGCAACCCTAAAAAACAACAAGGAAGTAAAAAGCTGTTTGAAAGAATTCCTAATAACTGCTAAGATCCTGCAAAAAAAAAATAGTCAACACATCAAATGTCAAGGAACACTTTCACCCAGTTTAGATAAGGAGAGTTTTCTTGTAGAAACTTTTCGTTATATCCTACCTAGCAAAAAATGGTGCTTCGCTGGAAGTACCTATATAAGTGCTTACCCGATGCATGAAATTTTGCATGATTTTTATATGGGATTCCTCGCGTAGAAGTTCTGCCACGTCGATCTAAAATGTGATTTTTTCATGCCTGCCGAAGTGATCTGAATTCAGCAAAAATATTCGACTACCTGGAAGCATATCTTTATCAGGAGTCGATCCCAGGATTTCCGTATGTTAGGCTAGAACACTACCCACTGAACTACGGAAGCATATATTTATTTTTGTACAAAATTCAATTAAAAAATAAAAAAAATAAAAACTGGAAGTAAAAATTTCATTCGCATCAAAATTTGTACACAGGTAAGCGAGAGAGGATGATGTATAAAAAACTTTGAGAGTTTGTGTATAAACAGCTGACTGACGTCGTAGTGTTTGTGTTAAATTTCGTCATTCGCTTACGTTATTGCATCCTCGTAAGGCAGAGGGGATGCACTATGTGCTTTTTCGCGCTTCCGAAGCGCTTATTTTTGTTTTATATTAAACTATACTACAAAAACAGAAAAAAAAGCTATAAAAAAGCAATAGAAACTTTTATTAATAAGCAATTGCTTCTATATCTCGATTATTTTTTTGCTGGGCAATAGCACATGGAATTAACGCAAGACTAGTCACGTGATCGGTCCCCAAGTGATAGTGAGCAGTCTGAGTTGTAACAGCTGCAGTCACTTTTATATGGGAGACCTAGGATGGGGTTAATTGATACTTTATATGCAGCTTGTGACTTGTCACTGAACTATCTTATAGCGAAATAGTCGGTGTGTTATAATATAAATTATATGTATACCTATATAAATGTTATTCCGACATTTAACTGCAGCAATTGAAAGCTTATAATTTTTTTTTATTACAAATTCAATGATATTTTATTTTTATGCAGAAATTTTTTTAGGATTCGAACTAACAACCTCTGGCATAACAGGCTTGCATACTACCCACTCGACCACAGGGCCAATCATATTTCAAAAGCACAAATACCAGTTAAGCTTAGGTTAATATCTAGGGATTGGTGCCAGAGTGGCTTGGCGGCTAAGGAAACAATTAACATTGGCGCATATTCATAGTCAAAACAAAGTATACCTTAAGAATTTAAGCCAGTAATTTGTATGGTAATACTGGTTTTAAACTCTTAAAACTTATTCTGGTTTGACTATGAATATGCGCCATTGTATTTATATTATTTAATACATAGGTCCTTGGTACAACCACATCGAGCTTGTTCAGTGCCGTTTACTAAAATAGCAGATCGACTGAAGATTAAGACGATACCTCACGAAAATGGGGAATATATAACCATTTACACGATGTATCTTTTTTCATCACACACTACTCTCTACTTCTTATAATACTCCCATTTTCTCAAGTCATCGGACGAGTACGGTTAGAGCAATTGTCACCAAATTTTCTGCAGGCATCCCTTAGAAATTATATCTTTGCGGCGCCCTTAATTCTTAAAAAAAAACGTCATAACTCAAAAAAAAAAACTAGTTTGCCAGAAAACGAGTTTAAGGTTTTCAATTTACACTCTCAAGCGTTGAATAAAGAGGATAATTATATGACATTTTCACACAATAAGAATAACTTTATGAGAATTAATTATGCATCATTAACTGAAAAATTCGGTTTTCTTTTTGAGTTCTGACGTTATTTGAGCAAATGAGCGATATATATATTTAGATCATGTTAATTTAAGAAGAAATCATAAAACAGCCATTTTTAAAATAACATTGTAACATTGAGAATAAAAAGGGGATATTTTGATTAGCTTTATTTAGATCGGTGGCTGAAGATGGCGTGCATCTTCATATTTATTGTTGTTGAGGTTGTTGTTCTTTTAATAGATTTTCCAACATCAAAAGGAGGTGTTGCCTAAATGAAACTTAAAACAAATGCCTAGTGAATCTATTTAATTTCGAATAACTACAACCAAGATCTGTATCAAATGCATGTGTGCACATTAGGATGGCCTCCAAAATTAACAGTACAATTTACTCAGAAGCTGGATATTAAAAACAAAAAAAAAATATATATGTATGTGACACAGCATAGAGAAAGGGACCTAAGGGTAAAAAAATTTATTTTTATTTTTTTTTTTTTATTTGATGTGGACAACATCTGAGCATCGAATGAGATCGATCCCATGCCCCAAAAGTGTTCCCTCCCAGAGATATGCGCGTCTTATGAAATTGAAGTCGACGATTCTAAGGTTATGTGAACAAATTTTCGTACTAACAGAGTGATATTCACGATTTAAAAGAATTATAAATGATTATTTATTATAATTCACAATTAATAATTTCAGAAAATAAACCTGGATTCGAAAAAAACGCGAGCAAAATTGATATCAAACTCATGGAAACAGCGCGCTAGGTAGAAAACAGTAAAAATCAACTACACATAACAAGAGGTAGGGACGACCTACGTGCGTTTTTAAGGTTGAGCAACACGTTCCTGACGTCATGCGATGCGTCGCTTTCAAATGAGACCAATACCAACACGCTCAGTGATGGTACACCAAAGATACACGTATTTATATCTTCAAAATGGCTCTCCGGAACAAAACCGGCTTTTACCCTTAGGTCCCTTTCTATTTTGCGCGTCACATATACATATAGACGGTGAATATTAAAGTGCTGCAGAAAGCCTACGAAAACAAATACATGTATACAAACAGAATGTTTTTACATAAGGCCCGTCACTTGTTTTTTTGGCGGAAAAATTTGGCAAATGACAATATCGTCGTTTTTTTTAGCAATGAACAGTCGGAAAAGTAACACAACTGATAAAATGGCTGCGCAGCTTAAAGCAACTCGCCTACTTACCACCAGAGGCGCTGCTGTAAAATTGAACATTTCTTTCATTTTAGGGGGTGGTTGGGGGAATTTTTTTTGTATACATATTTCGATGTTAAATTTAAGAAAATTAAAATGAATGAACATCGAAATTGATTTTGTCCCAATTTTTATGTCAGTTTCTAAAGCTTTACTTCAGTCTGATTTTTGGGTATTTGTATCAAAATTTGCTCAAATCAAACGGTTTTTTAAAAGGTGGATGGAAACAATTAAAAAATATGCATACATTTTATTTTGGATATTTATACATCTTTATCCATATTTGTTAAGGAACATAAAAGTCAAATATCGGTGGGCTTGTGATATGCTTTAAATTTTATTTATAGACCAGATTTCTTTCAAATTTTCATGATGTACAAGAAACAGAAAGACAAAAAGCCCCATGTAGCTAAGGTCGACCTTACTATAACACGCATACATGAATACATACCCTCTAGTAAGCCTAGAAACAGATGCCTCTATGTCAACACTCTTTTCTCTAGTGACAACTGCACTAGTTGAAATGTTGACAACTTTCCTTTTATGCGCGAGTAGAGTTACGTCAGAGACAACAGTTCTAGTGTATTTCTGGTGACATTGTCAATGAACGCTTCAATAGTTTGTTTTTCTTTTTTATTATGCTATGCAATAATATTAAAAACTTACGTACATATATATGTATGTATGTATGTATGTATTTAAGTTTGTTGCTCCAACCCTTATAATATTGTAGACGTGGGTCACTAAAAGGTACTAGTGAAACTTTAGTTCAAATGTCTCCATATGGGTTTTCAGTGACAACCATATGTTATATGTCAATATGCGATTACATCAGCTGGGGTACACCTAGTCAGTAGTAAGTACTATTGACAACGTCCCTAGTACATCACTACAAGTTTACTATTTACATAGAGCGAGAAAATATCGATATTGTAGACTAGAACACCTAAAATTTACTAGTAAATCTTTGGAGACAATGTCTCTACGTGGTCCCAAAAGAACTACTTAGTCAGTAGTGCTACAGTCTAGTGGTGGATTTTCAATGACAAGCTAATATTAAATGTCAAAAGATGATTACATTGGCTGGGGTACACCTGATCAGTAGTACTATTGAAAATGTCACTAGTAAATCACTACAATTTCACTATTCGCATTTCCTGCAGGGTACATACAAATTTTAATTACAACCACATACGCATAAATACAAATGCAGAAGCAAATACTTATTTATATAATGCACGCATGTCACAATTTATTTTTAACTATTTATTTTTTTGCATGCAAAAAAGGAAACAACAAGTTCTTGGTGTTTATATTTAAAAAAAAATGGCTGTCATTTTAAGCGCGCAGGCACATGTCATCCACAACGGGCACAAGTGTTCAGATTCTATCAAACATTTTATGCCACAGCATATAATGTGCATACATATTAAAAATAAATACAAATTTGCAAACACTTTGGCTTAAAAGCAAAAGTTACCCTTTAAATGGGAAAGTGTAAACGATGTATTGAACAGAAAATGCAATTCACTTGAATATCGAAAATATGTTCAGAACTCCAACGAAGTAAAGGAATTACATATATGTATGTATGAAAAAATGTACATATGTATGTCTCCACGTATGTACATGTATTGTGTAGTATATATATATATATATATATATATATATATATATATATATATATATATATATATATATGTATGTGACAGGGAAAGTTAAAAGAGGGTGGCGTTGGCTGAAGAAGTTAGTGCGTTCACTGCAAAACAGAAGGTCCTGGATTCCAGCCCTGTATCCAACAGTCCTTAAATAGCAACACCGCACATTTTTCTGATCTGCATTAGTATCCCTTTGTATCAGGTGTTGTAGGAAAGTTCATGCGATGACGGTATAGTCACTGGTCTCTGAACTATACCGACTTCAGCAGATACTAATCCTAATGTAACATAAGAGCGCCTTCCTTCGTTGTGTAGCAAAATCATCGACGAAGTAAAATAACCAAAAAAATGGCTACTAAGCACAGCTTCAAAAGAAATTTAATACGCTTCATTTAACACCAGAGGCGCTGCAACACTGCATTATTAAGAACTTGCACAAAGCAGAGTTGTAAAAGAATGAAGCTTTCCTCTTGCTCTTCCTCTTCCTTCAGCACCTGCTAAGCGAAAACAAATTTAAGACCCTTTCACCACACGCAAAGTTTACTTTACAAAGTTGTTATTCAGCTGGGTGAAAGACAGGGGAAGAAATATTATATCTTTCTGTCTTTCTCCTAGTTGAATTGAGACTTTGCAAAGTAAACTTTACGTGTGGAAAAGGGGTCTTACTTAACTGTCGCTGATAGTGTTGTCAACTTTAAAATTTTAAAAAGTACACAGAGAAAAAACTGCTTAATAGAACCAAAAAGATTTTCTCTATGAAACGTTTTTAGGCTGAGGGAGCTATCCCAGCAGAAAGAAGCGAAGATTTTTTCATAGAGATTCCTTATTAATTTTATTTTATCAAGAAGAGAACCACATAAAATCAAGAAAAAAATCTTATTATTCACAACTTCTTTTACTCAATTTCCGTTATTTTTGGCACCAAAAAAAAAACAATCCATAGAGAAAAACTTCTTGATTCTATTAGGTTTTCTTATAAATTGTAAGCTATAGGGATTTCTTATTGATTTTATTAGGTTGCTTTATTGATTTTTTAATAAGGTTTTCTTCTTGATTTTATTAGGTTCCTTTATGATTATGTGTAAAACATCTTATTGATTTTTTTAATAAGGACATCTTCTTGATTTGATTAGTTTTCTTGTTATTTCGTTTCTCTAAATAGACATAGAGACAATTTTTTTCATGATCTTTTTAATTTTTGTATAATAATGTTTGCACAATAATTTCAATGGTTACTCACGCAAAAGCGTGATATTTAAGTAAAAAGACACTAAATTAAAATATTTTTAATATTATTAAAAAAATTCTTGAACATAAATATCTACGTACATTTGCATATAAAAAATATAGTAGTCGGTTGACCTTGTATCACCTCTCTAAGACTTCCCACTAAGCTTCACATTTTCGCCATATTTGAAAGCATCCGATACACATTTTAATTCTATACGAATCACTGAATTATAATATCAATTTGATGAAGCCTTTTGAAGTTAAGAGTATTATAAAAAAAAAGAAGCAATGCGAGTCCGATCACAGGGGAGATGTGTAAACATCTAGTAATGAAATTTTTTTTTAATATTAGCTTATGGTAACTCAAATAAGATATACATATGTATACATTTTTGACTCTACTGTATGGAAAACTGCATGTATAGTAGTGGAATTATTAGTTGTGGGGGTTTGTGGAGAATTGCTCATATGCAAATGAAAAACGCCAAATAAAAATTTTGATAAAGCTTGCGACTGTGGGTTTGCAAAATTTGTACTAAAATCTCCATCCATAATAATTGGCATGAGATGGAGATTGTTACCCAATTGTCGTGCACCAGCTTCAGTGTAAGGCAACAGTACGTAATGAAGATATGTTATAATATAATATTATAAATTCTTTATAAAGACTGCTATATATCTTTTAAACAAATATTTGACATTTAAAACGTTCTTTTATTTAAAAGTTTATATTTATTTTACATTTTTTAACTTTTTAACAAAATTATCCCCATTGGCAACACTAAATATTACACTTCACAAGCAATTTCTATTAAAATTAATTAATAATTGCTCCTGAAGGTATGCTTTAAAATTCGCTCACATATATTTGATAACATCTTACTCAAAATTTGTGATTGTGTTGTCAAAAAATTTTTACCCCCTAGCGTATAGATGTTTACACATCAAAAAATATTTAACCAGCCTAAAGTTCGTATCGCTTTATAAGTCAAATTAAATGTAATAATTATGTATTAATGCACTAATAACACCAAGGTTAATTGTATATATTCTGAAAAACACGTAGTAGAACGGAACAACTAGCTGTTTTATAAGGTCACTACATGCTGATGATGAAGGAAATTATAAATATAGAAACACATGAAGTTCGAACAATAACAATTAAAATTAACTAAAAATATTTAACTTTTCGTCAACGATATCTACCAAACGAATCACGTAAGTTAAGTCAAGTCTTTTTGAAGTTAAGAGCTGATTAGATTTTGAACTCGATAGGCTTAGTACTTACATTTTTTTTTAATCAAGACTATTACAAAATTTTGTTCTTATTATTATAAAGAAAAGGGATTTGCTATTTTATAAGGTTATAAAAAGAAAATATTCATATTTATTATTATTTTATAAAAAAAAGTAATAAAAATTAAAAATATATTCGACATTCAATATATTATATTACACACATATAAACAAATAAGATTTACGGATAGGATCTGTATTCCATTTAAAATTAAATTGTATAGAATTGTGATAGCATTGTTCTTATAAATAAACATTTCCAAAAACAATTCTATGGAAATTCCGCACGTTTTAATTTCACGTGGATTTTGATTTTAATAAAAATATGTAAATAAAAAATAATTACAACTAATAAAAAACTTTTAGTACAATTAAGGTAAAAAGTACAATTTTTGAAAGTTGTTGGTACAATTTTAAAATTCTCAATCCCATCCCTGATTAGAACTGAATAAAGGTGCAAGGGCCATAGAAAACAGAAATTCGAATCAAACTAATGAATTTGATTATAGGTGACTCGTCATAACGTCATAGCCATAACCATATAAACCAATTAAATTTTGGTTTCGTTATGACTTTGGCATTATGGATATGGCACGTCTAATTGCACCTTAAAGTTAAAAATTTTTCATTCTCTTATTTGACTACATACCTATTTATTTCGTTACAGAAAAAAACTTTAAATTATGTTAGCATCAAAAAAAAAATGTTTAAAGCAAATGCGTACCGTCGGGTGGCTACTGGTTTGCCGCAGTAATTATGTAATCTGTGCAGCAAACAAGTAACCACCCGACGATATGTTACCCTGCATCTACACATGCAAGTACTTTGCATGCAAGCTCTGTGTACGTATTATCAATGAAAATTTCGCACAAATACCCAACTGTCTTGCAACTTGCATGTCTACCTTTTAGTGCAGAGTTGTCCATAACATAAAAAAGTTTAATTTTAAGGGAACCCGATAGTATGGAACTTTATTCGTATTGTTTCAATGTTATTTATGTCTAAAAAATTCATTAACTGCTTGATTTATAAATATTTAAGAAAAATATAATAAATTAGCTTTTAAATGTATGTATGTATATCAAATTAGTAAAAACTCATATAATGGCTGACTTCATAAATGCAGCTTGCAATGCAACACTGTAAGGCTGAGTTTACATCTGGCATTTCTTGTGTGTAATTTGCCCGAAAAAGCGTAACCAACTAATTACTAATGAAAAACTGTTTGATGCAAACATGTATTTATTGATTTAAACAGTTTCCAATCATGTCGGATTCTATAAAATTGTCTATTAGTTATGTATGGAACTATTTAACTTAATAAATACATGTCTGAATCAAACAGTTTTTCATTAGTAATTAGTGGTTACGCTGTTTTTTACGCTGGTGTGGCATTTGGCACACCGATGTAAACCCGGCCTAATGCCTAGTATAAATAAATACATCAGAGTTATTTTAGGCAATGCCGCGAGTTCATTATTGCAAGGCGCAACATCTGTCAAATTTGTGCATTGTTTTCATTTATGATTCTTTTGTGCTTATTATATTTTTTATTATTATAAGCCAATTCGAAAGCGACTTTGAAAAGAATAGCGCATGTTTGCTGAAAATTCATTAAAGAAATTAATTTTACAAAATTTATACTTAATGAAAGAAGTAAACAACTTTTGCGCGTTAATAAATGAACTAAAATGTCATTTCATTGGTTGTCAAAACAGTGAAAACAAAACTTTAGCTTTCACTTGTGAATTAATTTCTTTGCAGTGTTGGATTGCAAGCTGCATTTATGAAGTCAGCCAACATTACACTGAAATCCAGTTAATTTGTACTAACTAAGGGCAACACTGTTAGCTAAATTTCCATTTACTGGCTACAAAGTGAAACAAGTCACTGGCTTGTAAAATTCCTTGGCAGTTGAGTTGGAAGTAGACTGCAAGTCCCGAAAGTGTAGTTGTGTTAGTAAAAGAGTTTGAGTGTATTGAGTTTTTCGAAATTGCACTTGCACGTGAAAATCCTTGGTAAATATGAATATGTAAACACTGTTTCCATTTGAAATAAAGTACAGTACGTACATATGTGTTCATGTACAAATACCAACAAAACAAAACAAAATTAAACAACCATTATCATTGTTTTCGATTTGTTTTTGTTCTGCTCACTGCAAAGAACAACAACACAAAAAGAATGCAAACGTTTTTTCATCCGTTTATTTTTTTGCACAGATTATAAATACAAAATGAAGTTTCCATTTGAAAACAATACTACCGTACATACATACAATTTCTGATAAGTCACAAGTGCAAAAAAAAACAACAACAATCATATCGCTCCATGAATCAAAGAATACAAGATTACGCATTCAGCTTTTGAAAAAATTTTTTTTTTCGCATGTTCGTCAGCCGATATCCATAAACACAATCATAGAAACTAGTGTATTTGGTATAGGGCAATTTTGTTTACATTTCAATTTCTTCGTATTCTTTGATTCATGATATCGCTCAAATTCCTGCATGCAATTCTGTACTCTCTTTTCTCATCACCATACATACATACACACATATGTAAATAATAGGCAAACACAAAATTAGTATACTCACAAAATTTTTATTTTGCACAACCACTGCGTACGTACATTCGTTTCAGAATTGAATAGCAATATTCACACGGCCATAACTTTTCTTGTATGCCACCAATAATAATAATATTTTACACTTTTATAATGTTTTTATTTATCTTTAATTTGAAACTAATTTTATTAAAATCACTGCACTTTTACTTTACAAATTATATCATTTAAAATGCGAAACACTAACCTACAACCGAACGCAACTGACAGAGATCTTCAACTAATAAGAGACATTCAATTGAAATAAGACCGAAGCATTTCTTTGATTGTCAACAATGTATACAAACATGAAGTAAATGTGTGCGTAAAATTAGGTAAATTTCTCTTAACTGCTGCTTGCAACAAGTGTCGTTTGTCAGTATATGAACGTGTTTACATTGCAGTTTGTATATAAACATGCTTTGGCGACGTTTGTTGAACCTTTTAATATTTTTGTTTGATAATATCAACGTTGCTATTTTGGTGCTTTTTTCCTTTTCAAATACCAAAAAATTTGTTAAATACCTGCCTTGTGAAATCGGGTATTTATAGTGCTTTTTACAATTCCTCACAGTGCTTTTTTAGTAATGAACATTTTTGCAACTGAAACATTCATTTAGTATTCTTTAAACAATTTTTTTAATTAATTTTAAAAGTTATTTTTATTAATTTGTTCAGCAGTGATTTTACTTTTATTCGCATGCGTGGGTGGGCACAGTTAAACAACGTGTATGTGTCGTTTGTGCAAAATTTAGGAAATAACAAAAAAGTGTCGGGCATTTCTTGCGTGCCATGTTCCCAAATAACAAAAAAGTGTCGGGCATTTCTTGCGTGCCATGTTCCCAAACAAGCGTAACCACTAATTACTAATTATCAGGGAAACCGCAAATATGCAATTGCATGTTTTTTCTTGTGTAACGTATTAATGCTGTGACAAGATATTTGTCCGTTTCAGAGCTTTTCATGAATTTTGGCATTGATTTTTAGTGCATATTTTACACTTTAAAGCATGTTTTTGCATATATCAGTCCAACACGTATATTTTTAGCATATTTTTGAATTTTTAGAGCATGATTTACGCTTTTTGGGCATATTTTAATACTTTATATAATTCTCTATCTATTTTAGTATGGTTACAAGTTAAGGGTTTGGTCAAAATTTTTATTTTTTTTCGCCATCTAAATCTCTGTTCCAATGTTCCATGTGGTGTATACATTTTTCTTATATGTATATTACTCAGTTTTACGGACGTTAGTTTCAATACAAATTCCGTTTTGCCATTTGTGACGCACTCTGCCCCGAGTAGACGTTGAAGGAATATTGTCAATGTATAAAACGTTATTTAGATGAGACAGAAACGATTTGTATTTGAAACTCTAGGTCAATATTTTGTTATTTGTTGCAATAAAAATTATAAATAAAAATCTTGTCTTATTTGTTCAAATTCAAATATCGTGCTCTTTTAAAATTGAAGTTAAGTTCTTATGAGAGCATCCAATAAAAATTAATTTTTATAATTTGTTTTAGTCAAAATTTTTATGCACTTCAAACCCAGTTAGTTATTCTTTGTTAAGTTTGTTTCTTTCTTTTGTTAATTTTTTATTTTTTTTTTGTTATTTTATATGCAAATATTGTTGAATTTTTGAATTAAAAATATATTTTCGTTTACAAATAAATACATTTATTTATTTAAGAGTAAATTTTTTCAATTATAAGTGCATATCTTCAAGTTTTTAGTGCATATTAAATGAGCATAAAATACTTTTTTTAGAGCATATTTATGGTTTCCCTGCTAATGACAAACTGTTTGATTGTTGTTATTGGTGTTTTATAATTGAGCTCTAATGACGTAAATTGTCGCTTAGGATAAACATTTACAGCCTTTATTTAAAAGTTATCAAAATTTTAGCATTTTGATAATTCTAAGGTATGAGCCCTTAAAATTTTAATTTGAATAAAAAATTATAGTTTCGAAATAAGTCTTGATTTTTTGTTTGATATCGATTAATTTTTATTTTAAAAATACATACATATACCCATTTATTTAAAGTGTTCGGATATATTTATTTAGATATATTAAAATAAAATAAGTAGAAAAACGTATAACATATTTTAACAACATAAATAAATCATACATTGAAAAAATTGTGAAAGGTTTTTAACAACCATTTTTTTAAATTAATGATTGAAATTTTAAGAATTTTGGTGTTTAGTTTTACGAATTCTATGGTAGGCGCTATTTAATTAAAAATATTTTGTATTTAAACTAGGTGTAGTGTACCTCACTTTCTGTAATACACTGTATTACAATATAATTGCATTGCGACACAGTCCATTTTGATAATTAACAGAACTCTTACTTTAAAAAATGTATATGACACAATTTTGTTTTTATTACAAAATTATGTTAATATAGATGGTCAGCAAAAGCAAAGACATAATGAAACACAAATGTAAAATAGTATATACATAGGTAAACTGAATTATTGAATAAAACCAGACTTTGATTTGTAAACGCAATCTGGCAGCAACTTGCCTACTTTTAATTCAAATTCTCTAAATCTTTTGGCAGTTATTTTGAACGCCTAGTTTCAAGCTGGACCCCCATACACCTACATAAAAATAATAATAGGGCTATAGGGAATTTATCTCGAACACTATTGACACTTACACGACACATCATCCTTTTAAACTTTACATTGATAATTGAAATAAAGAAATAAAAATTTTTCTACTTATGGATAAACATTTTTATTTTTATTAATGCATCTTTTGCTGTTATAAGACACTTATTTTCTATATTTTGTTTCTATATCGAAAGCAAAATTGATAAGCTTTGACAAAAAAGTACATAATGAAAAACTTACTTTTAAGAAAGTTTAAAATTTTATAACGTCTGAGACACTTTTTTGTTATTTCTTAAATTTTGCACAAACGACACATTCACGTTGTTTAACTGTGTCCACCCACGCATGCGAATAAAAGTAAAATCGCTGCTCAACGAATGAATAAAAATAACTTTTAAAAAAAATTTTAAAAATTTATTGATAAAAAAAAGTATCACACGTACTTAAAGAACACTAAATACATAAATGTTTCAGTTGCAAAAATTTTCATTACCGAAAAAGCACTACAATGCACTGTGAGGAATTGTAAAAAGCGCTATAAATACCCGATTTCCGAAAGCGGGTATTTAACAAACTTTCGGGTATTTGAAAAGGAAAACAGCACCAAAATGGCAACGTTGATATTATCAAACAAGAATATTAAAAGGTTCAACAAACGTCGCCAAAGCATGTTTATATACAAACTGCAATGTAAACACGTTCATATACTGTCAAACGACACTTGTTGCAAGCAGCAGTTAAGAGAAATTTATCTAATTTTACGCACACATTTACTTCATGTTTGTATACATTGTTGACAATAAAAGAAATGCTTCGGTCTTATTTCAATTGAATGTCTCTTATTAGTTGAAGATCTCTGTCAGTTGCGTTCGGTTGTAGGTTAGTGTTTCGAGTTTTAAATGATATAATTTGTAAAGTAAAAGAGCAGTGATTTTAATAAAATTAGTTTCAAATTAAAGATAAATAAAAACATTATAAAAGTGTAAAATATTATTATAATTGGTGGCATACAAGAAAAGTTATGGCCGTGTGAATATTGCTATTCAATTCTGAAGCGAATGTACGCAGTGGTTGTGCAAAATGAAAATTTTGTGAGTATACTAATTTTGTGTTTGCCTTTTATTTACATATGTATGTATGTATGTTGATGAGAAAAGAGAGTACAGAAGTGCATGCAGGAATTTGAGCGATATGATTAATGTTGTTTTTTGCACTTGTAACCAGTGATGACAACTTTTTTGGCTCTAAAAGCACACCAAATTTTAAAAAAAGCACTAAAAGGCGTAATTTTGTGATCTAAAAAGAGTAAAAAGAACTAAAGTGAAAAATGAGTGAAGATTCAAACTAGTGAAGTTTCATAATGTTTAATATTTTCTATTTTTTGGCGATATTTAATTAAATATATCAGACGAAAAATAAAATGTTTTACACTGAAAAAATAAGTAGACCAAGTTTTTATTATAGTAATTTTAAGATATACCTACACAAATTTTTTAAAAGAACTACTTAGTGCTTTTTCTTAGTTTGGCACTAACGCTTAAAATTTGGCGTTTTGAGTCTTAAAAAAGCACTAAAAACAGTGCCAAAAGCACCAAGTTGGCATCACTGCTTGTGACTTATCAGAAATCGTATGTATGTACGGTAGTTTTGTTTTCAATGGAAAACTTGATTTTGTATTTATAATCTGTGCAAAAAAATAAACGGAGGAAAAAACGTTTGCATTAAACATCTGCATGAAACTTAATAATGATGTTTATGAAATGTTCGCTAAAATTTTTTATTCGTTTCATCCTATTTCATACAGATGAATAACTATGAAACAATAACAATGAACACTCAATAGTTAAGAACGCAGTAAAACGATGTTGGTTTGTTCATATATACAAGAGCATACATACATTCACAAATGTGAAACAGAACATGCGTTGAGTAAATCTCGATTAAGTTCATACAAAAACAATATGCTTTTAAAGATCAGTGTTGCCAGTTGAAGGAAAATACTAGAATAATCGCCGAAAAGGAAGTTAAAAGATGTTAACGAGATCTAAAGTAAATTTAGTTTTTAATAGTGAGAGCAACCTCGGTAAAATATTTCATTTATATACATAAGTTAAATGTACACATAATTATCTTTCTTTTAAATGCAATATTATTGTTGTTTAAAATTTCGTATTTTTGCATTAGGGTGATAATAAAATTGTTTGAGTTTTATTACAAATATTAATTTCAAAAATAATTTTTAGTTATATTTTTGCTTGGAAGTATATAAATAGTTATTTTCGCTTGGAAAGGAGTACTTTTGTTGTGTTTTCTTTAATTTTTGTCACACAACTAATAAACTATTAGGCCGCGTTTATACATGTGTGCCATGTGGCACACAAGTGTAAAAAAAGCGTAACCACTAATTACTAATGAACAACTGTTTGATTCAAACATGTATTTATTAAGGGTCAAACCCACGATATCGACACCGTTCGACTTGTCGCACACTTACATTCAAAACAAAAACAAATTTTAATATTTTGTTGTTGTTTCAAATGTAAGTGTGCGACAAGTCGAACGTTGTCGATATCGTGGGTCAGGCCGTAAGTTAAATAGTTCCATACATAGCTAATAGACAATTTTATAGAATCCAACATGATTGGAAACATGTCTGAATACATGTCTGAATCAAACAGCTTTTATTATTAATTAGTTGGTTACGCTTTTTTTTGCAAATGGCACACAAGAAATGCCAGATGTAAACTCAGCCTTATGAACTGGTTTAAGTTCTTATTTATTTAAATAGTTCGTACATAAAATTTAAAATATAATCACAAAGTTAATTAAAAACTGTATAACTTCCAAGCTGCTGGATCGATTTTCTTCAAACATTGCTTACAACACTCTCGATAAACTCACCTTTCAAACAATAACAAACTAAATGGAAATTGGTACAGACGTTTTGGTTCTGCGAATGCGTAGGCTGACACACAGATGCACACTTGAAATTTATAAAACTCCTCTTGTTTGGTCGGAGGTACCTGATTACTAAAGAACAGAACATTATTACTTTAAATTTCTTTTTCAGTACATGTGCTTACGCTGGTTCGACATTTTTGTAAATTTCGCTCAATCATAATAAGAGAACATAATAAAACACAAATGATCATTATTTTATGTGGTTTATTGAAATGCAATTTGAAAAAAGAGTAATTATCGGGAAAATTCAATATGATTTTAAAATTATATTATTGCAAAGAAAACCAAAAACCAATGCGTGATTTATATAAAAATTATAAATTCAGTTAGTGTTAATGGAAAAAAGTTTCATATGAATTAAGCATCACGTTAGAAATTCTGTGTTTTTATATTATGATGTAAAAACATAATTTTTTCGACTGACGCTGTATTCCACCCAATGATGCAACGTTTTTCAGAAAGTAAATTTCTTGCTGCCGAAAACACCCGTTCCGAAGACTCACTGCTAGCTGGTATGAAAAAATCTTAGAGCTTACTTGGTATAAAAGAGGAAATTTAGACTTATTAATTCCCAAACTAGTTGGAAAGATATACATCGAATTTTTTAACTAAAATTATTATTAACAGGTCGATATTATTATATTTATTCATAATTTGTTTGTGTAATTGTCCTATGTATGGACATTTAATCGAAAAAACTTTTTATTTCAAGCATTTTACATTAATTTTATATTCTTGTTCATTATGTTATTTTCTTTTCTTTGTAAATTATTTCTTTTTTCGTTATTTAAATAATATTTTTGTGACATTTTGTTTCATATGGCACGCAATTACTGGAAATATTCCTGTAAAAACAGAATCAGTATTGTCTGTTTTCGCATTCAAATACAGAAACAATTTTTTCACAAATAGAGAAACGATGGAATTTTGTGTTTCACACTTCTCAATATAAATACTATTTGAAAAAACATAAACATGCATATCAATGGATAATAAAAATACATATGTACATATGTATGTATGTGCTATAAAAATACCTGTAAATACTAATGAGATTGTATAACCATGAAATTCAAAGCTATTTCAACAATTTATTTTTAAATTTAAATCTGATGAAAAGTACAATACTTTTCTTCTGCAGAACATTTTAGCAGAATTTTTTTTACAGATTTAACATTTTCTCATCATCATTTTCTGGCAACACTTTTATTGCGTATTAATAACAAAAAATGAGATGAGAGAAAGCAGCATGAAATAATACTCGTTTCAATGAACAATCTCTTTGTCTTAACAGTATGAAGCGAAATGTTTTCACTCACATTATGATAAAAGCAACACTTTGTTCAGTTTAAAATATTTATTCGAAGTTGGGTTTTAGTGAACAAACATTTCAGTAGTTTCATGGATGGAGTTGTTCATGCAACCCTATAGTTTGCATTAACTTTGTGTCGTCGTTGTTCTTTGCAGTGAGCAGAACAAAAACAAATTGAAAACAATGAGAATAGTTGTTTAGTTTTGTTTTGTAGGTTTTTGTACATGAACACATATGTACTTACTGTTCTTTATTTCAAATGGAAAATGTGTTTACATTTACATATCGTCGGTGGTTACTGGCTTGCCGCATAGTATACTAAAAATATATTATTACAGTGACAAACCAATAACCACCCGACGATATGGATTTTCTTTAATTTTTTTTGGATGCTAACAAAATTTAAAGATTTTTTTCTGTAACAAAATAAATAGGTACGTAGTGAACTAAGAGAATCAGAAATTTTATAGGTACCTACCTCTTCTTAAAAAAATGTTGCTAACTCAACTTTTCAACATGAATAAAATTCTGCGATAAATTTCTCCCCATTCCAATTACATACTTGCTATTGCTTGAAATTGCTCCCCGGGAAAATTTTTAGCGGAATGGATATTTAAATAAATAAAGGTGTAGAATTATGTTAACAGTGCGGTAGATACGTCCACGTTCCAGTACCATAGACGAAACTTAGAAATGAGTGACATGTATGTATGTAGATATGTATGTATGTTTGTGTTCTAATATTCCTTTTTGCTACCTTGAGTCGTTTCTCTAATTTCAATTTAACATACAGACTCCCAGTTGATCAAGAATTTCGTTGATGATATCGATTTCGAATATATCTCGAACATTTATCGTGTAAAACTTTCGACAATGACACTCAGAAATAAATCGAATAAAGTTTACCAGTCGCTCAGTTTTGTTCCAAAAAACAAATAATTAATGCACGGAATATTTGGATTTGCTAAAATATATGTGAATATTCAAGGCGAATACTAAGCACACAAAAAAAGTTCCACATTTTTTACGAAAATAGTTCACGATTAAGTCAAAAACACGAAAATAATTTTAAGCAGCATAAAAAAATAAGCACATACACACACAGAAAAATTTCAACTTAAATCCTACGTAAACAAGGTTAATTTAACCTTTTTCGGAAATGCTTTTGCTTCATGTGTTTCATGTTAATCTAGCATGATTTACAGTAATCTTCAAAGAAAATGTTTCCTATTGAAATATCTTTATTTCATGTTGATTTAACATTAGTATAATTTCAAGATGAAACAACGTAAATTCGGTACTAAAATAACACGAAGAACCATGTTGATTCAAAGTTATTTCAAGTTAAAATAATATGAATTTAATGTAGTCATTGTCTTTTATTAATTATTTAACTTACGTGTGTGCAACAGGCATCAGAAACATATTTGTATGTATATAATTAGCTTCCTCGGACAAGATTTCACCTCGGAACTTATCACGTGATAGTCAACGCGCTTACCACTGCAGCCACAAGAACCATAAATACCATTCAGATCAAGGCTGGCCACTGAATTAACATCGAGAGTAGTGTATTCGTGTATGCGTGTTCATTTCTATAAGATGACGATTGATGTTCGGCACTTTGGTACCAGTTTGAACAGCCTGGATTTAGATACATACATAATATATACCATCATGATAATAATTCAATATAATTTAATATAATTTGAAATCAACATTTTTGCATGGTGATTTTACATTGGTATTTTTTCTGTATGCACAATTAAGAATTCTAAGCAAAGCCTTAAAATTTTAGCAAAAAACTCTCCTATAAATAAGTTGGCGGTGTTTGGAAATATTTTGCAGATTTTATAAAAGAAAAGGCAAGGCAAAGAGTTTGATTTGTGCAAAAATATTTTCTACTTAGTGCCAAAGTACTAGTGGATTGATTGTACAACGTCTTCTTAATTTATTTTTAATAACACTACTCGAATCTAAAACAAATAAACTGATTTTTCACTAAAGCCATATGATTGGTAATAACAAGTAATATCGAACTTCATTATTAGAATTTTACACCACGTTTTGTATTATACTAATATGAACTTTAAACAAAATTTTATTTATTAATTGAATTTGTTATAGTGTACCAATTGTATATTGTCAGAAAAAAATTAATCAAAATTGTTAAATTGTTTTTAATACATTTCGCAAACTATTTAAGTCTTTTAATTTTTTTTACTCACAATACGTTTTTTATCATCTCTATTTTGTGTGTAGTATGCGAATTGCAAAGCTTCTGCCCGAATGTAAGAGCTTATTAAAAAAAAAACCAAAAATTAATGACTGGTTTCCTTGCGATACAACTAAATGATCAAACAGAATATGTCCGCAACTTCAGAAATAATCGTTGTCAAATTAACAAAGCCCATAATAAAATCTACGGCTGTAACTTCAAATGCTCTATAATTTTAGTTTTATTTTCTTTTGTGCTTATTTTTCTTTGTAGGTTTGTTCACAAAATGTATGAAATTTATTGAAAGTATGGTAGCATTCTTGAGAGAATGAGTATTTATATATGAGAGTATAAGAAAAAACGTTGTCAAAATAAAATAGATTCTATCTATCGACTGCTTTCTAGTGCTGATTTTTTGTGTCAATTTGTATGGAAAATGTGTTTATGCCGCATTTCTGTTTGATCATTTAATTGTCCACAAACAAACAATAAAGAACTACATACAAAAAAATAAATGTTGCGTAGTTTACGCATCTGTAGAAATATTTTATGATTTTAGGGTAAAATTTTTCAGAACCCACAAAATAATTATGATATATGAAAGGTTTTTAAAATTTTCCGAAACACATTATTTTTAAATAACTCAAAAAAGCACATACAAGCTGACTCTTGCTAGTATCAATTCAACATAAGAAACCGTAAGATATTTCACTGCACGTAGATTAATTTGCTTTTCCTCACTTTGTTCAATATGTAGTATTAAGCCTGGTACTCTGTTCACAATTTCGTGCGAAATGCTATCAAACTACATATAAAAGTATTTGGTATGAAATATTTGCGAAATAAATTCGCAAGAGTAGTACTCTGTTCTTGGTGTGAAAAACACGGAAAATCATGTCTTTCCATGCAAAATTAATCTGGCATCATTTTAGTTTAGCTGCGAAACAACATGAGCAGTACTTTTTTCGCACGGAATTTTAACAATGTTGCATACTTTCAAGCAATAAAAGCGAGAAATTTATTTAAAAACCCGCGAGTTGGGCTACATTTAGTAGATGTCAAATTTTACACGCGAAATAACCAATGGCACTGAAAATTTTTCACAACTTCGAACAGACTACCAGGCTTTATTATTTACATATACATACACATATATTTTAATATAATTTCATATATGTTTTTTGTTTTAAGAATTTAAAAAATACTTGCTCAACTCAAGACTGCTACATGTATGTAAGTACATCTACACCCAGTGAAAAAACAGCTTAGAATCAATAAAAACCATATTGAATTAATAAGAAACATTAACGAAAGTCTAGTCATGTTGAAATTTCTTATTTCAATGTGAAAAAAATAAGTTTATTAATTTTATCTATTTTTAATTACTTCTCAATGTACATTTCCTATTATATTGAAAATTATTGAATCAATGTGACGCGTTCTTATTTTTACGTTCCAGCTTTTCACTGACTGTATGTATTATAGGATAGGTACAACTTCATTTTTTTTTAACAAATTAAATCTAACGTAATTTTTATAATGTATTGTAATGTATGTGTTTGTATTCGCTTTCGCAAATATTAAAACGTTATTAACGCTTTCCCATCACTGATGCAAAATGTGGCACAAATTGGGCCATTTGTGACACTTTTGGATGTTTGATGGCCCTGTGGTACTCTCTAGGCTATTTTGGCCCTTTCAACTCAAAATTCAACTAATTCCTTCAAACATTTGAGTACACTTTTTAATTGAGTTTTTTCCGTTTTAAAAACTACTTTTATTTTTTTGGAAATTTTTATTTTAACTGGCTTCATTCAGTTAAACTTTTTCAAAAGGAAACAGAACAAGTAAATAACGAACATAGGGCAGTATCGCAAGTTCCAGAATTTAAAAACCTCAAAGATTTAAGTAGAAGTAAATTTTGCAAAACGATTTCTACCATTAAAAATCGTTTAGGTAAACCTTTGCATACAAATGTATACAGAATTATTCAAGCAACTCCTTCTATCCCTATTCCTCAGCATGTGTGGAAAGTATCTTTTCTTTCGGCTGAAAATTTATATTGAAATCAACAATAAAATATAAAAATTCTCTTTTTTCAATATAAATTTTTAGTCGAGAGTTTTCTTTCGATATCGTCAAGCAGGCCATAAAAAAGATAAAAGATTTAATGAAATCTAATTCTAATAATTGTTATGATGGAGATATTTTCAAACTTAACACAAAAAATGCTTCTAAACAGGAGTAAATTGAGGTTGAACTAATAATTTAGAGATTATGTATAATAAAATTAGAATTACATGTATAATGTTTTTAAACTAAAATTTAATTTTTAAGCAACATACATACATACATATTTATATATAATTTGTAGCTACTATAATTTAACAAAAAAAATACTTTAAAAAATTTGAATTTATGTATCTCGCTTATTTATGTTTTTAATCTAAACAAAATAAATCACATCGCTCATTTGCTTCAATAGCGGCACAACTCGAAAAAACTAGTTTTGCAGAAAACGCGTTTTAAGTTTTCAATTTGCATACAACTCAATGGAGATATGAAAAAAAAAATCTTCTCTCAGGAGGAGATGGTACAAGCTATTTGTATGAAATTTTTACACAAGACAAAATACGAAATGCTGAATCTTTCTGCATTATTAACTCAAAAAACCCATTTTTTGAGTTATGCCACTATTGAAGTAAATGAGCGACATGTATTATACATATTAATATTATAGTCCAGTACATTAAAAAACTTTTTTGGCCCTATCAAAGGTATTTTTGCGCTTTTAAATCGTTAATTTGGCCCTAAAACAAAAAACTCAAAATGCATCACTGTTTCCCATTCGCTTTTGCTAAATTGACTACCCTACTTAACATAAATCAATGGAATGGAAGCACAAAGCTTCAAAAATGTTTACAAATAGCTTTTATTACAACCCTTTATCTTAATTGGTTCTACACTTAGATAAATTAATTAGTTGGGACCTAGGTAACTCCCTAAAAGTATGCATTCATCACAATATCCATTCTCAAATAGCTTTTCCCACAACCCCTTAGCCTACTTAATTCTACACCTGGCTAATCCGATTATCCGGATCAAATACAACCAGGGGTATTTCGTATAATCGAAAATCCGGATAATCGATTTCAAAGCAAATCAAATCAAAAAATCAATTTACATACATTTAAATTTGTCATGTTTGTCATTTGTCAATTTTTATTTAAATTTTAGTCGTTTAGATAATACGATATACAAAAAACGAGCTATAACGATAGATAATGAATTACATAGTACCTATGTAATTTAATTTTTGCTTGGAATGATGAGTCCGGATAATCGGATATCCGGCTAATCAGTGTTCGGATAATCGGGACTCTACTGTACTCGTAAATGAAATATTTAAGAAGAAGGGTTGAAAGTAGTTTTCAATCTTTTCTTTTTAATTATGTATAATTGCAACTATTTGCTTCACTATCTGGGTGTTTTTCATAAGCCCAGTTTAGAGTTTTGGCCGAAGTTCGGCCGAAGCCGAATGTTTTAAATTATAAAAATGATACTTGTTTTATATGAATTAAGAAAAAAGTTTGCTTTTTTGAGATCACTGAAATACCTGTAATATCTATTGGATACATAACAAGAAAAATAAAACTATTTTGCAATTTCTAGATTGCTTTTTCATATGATCACTCACAAGAACGTCCAAGTAAAAGAAAATAGAAAGCAACAGGGTTGTATTTCAAAGTAACCCTTTCAAAACGTTAAACACAGTAGAAACTGTCGGCGAGCAACGACCAAAAATAATGTTATTTTTCAAGCTTGGAATGAAAAATTGGCCGATTACCAATTTTTGGCCGAAGGTCGAAGCCGAAGCCGATTAATCGGTCGAACTCTAGCCAAGTTACATTTATGGCTTAAATTTGTATATTTGCTGTACGTACGTACGTATGTACATATGTATATATGTCTGTATATGGTCTTATGGATTTGTAGATTTCTATGTAATATTTAAGAAAAATAAAGAAAGTATACGTATAAATTTACCACTGTTTTGTTTTTTTTTAATGGATTTTCTTCAGGTTACTAAGTATTTTATGAGAATGTAACGACCTTGTTTAATAAAAAAACTTGTAGAGTATTTTAAATACACTTACAGAAATTTTACTCCACAAATAAATGTGTTATAAAAATACTGAACTTAACTTAAAAAAAAAAATTAAGTTAAACATTTGTTAATGCACTAAAAGTTAATCAGAAATTATTATTTTACTTATTCAGCAAAATATTTTTTTTTATTAAAAATACATTGAAATTGTTAAAAAATCGATCGAAATTGTTTTGATTTGGTTCGATTTTGTTTTACCTTCTCCAGTGCCTCGTTTCTGTAAAGAATGTGAGAACTTTTAGAGTCGAAAAAATTTTCATCATCCTTGACGACTCGAAAACATGAGCACTTTAATTTTTACATTGATTACTCTAAAACGTGAACAGAGTCTGAAAGCTGAAAGGAAAACCTTTTTTTTTAGGTTTTATAAAAACATTTCATGTGATTGTTCTCTAAATAGTGATAAACATTTGCATATATGTACATATGTATGTATGTATGTATTTATGTGTATGTATGTATATACATTGACACGTAATTACTAATTTGATTTTTTTTTCTTTCAGTGTATCCAAATGTACAAGTACAGTGTATGTTCATAATCTGCCCTAAAGGTAAGAAAAACTAAACATTTATTTAATCTTTACTATTTTTTAAGTAAGAAAAGCTTGCAACTACAGCATTTGAATCATTCTAAACAATTCATTTGTTCCCCTTCTGCTTAAATATTAACGGCACTATGTATAAGCAAAAATTGGCATGAAGTTAGCATAAGTGACGAAATTGAATTAGATGTTAACGAGTTCCTCCATACAATTTGACATTAAAAATGGTCGCATTACCTATTTTTAACCCACCTCTAAGTCCTAGCATGATTTTTAATGTGAAGTATAATGGCAAAACTCTTTAAGATCATGTTTAATTTTGCCACTTATGCTAACTTCATGCCAATTTTTGCTTATACATAGGCCCGTAAATAAAAGAAAAGTTATCAAGGATATTAAAATAATATTTTTGTTTGAATCTTTTATGTAGATTTTTGTGTGCATTTTTGTAAGATAAAATCGAAAGCTCTTATTACAAAACTATATATTATTATAAATATATATACATATATATATATATGCATATATATGTATCTAGTTTTTATTAATCAATTGATTTTTGATTACAATAGAATATTTTATTAAATAAATATTAAAATAGTTTTTTATAAAAAATAAAATAATTTTGTAGTTTGAAGAAATCAACTACAATTGAAAGATCAGAATTAAGGATTAACTACAATTAAATAAATAGAATTTTTACACCAAGAAAAGAAGAAAGCTGGAAATAAATCTGTGTATATTACCAATAAGAGCTGATGGCAGATAAATTTTTCAAGATAGATTCTTTTAAGCAAGAACTAAGATAAGACGCTAAAAAGCTAGATATTTTTTTAATGTAACTTTTTCAAGAAACCTTTTTTCAAGATTCATTCAAGCAAGGAAGTAAGAGGATTTATATAATATTTGTAAGAACAAAGCCGCAAAATAATCAAAGATAAGTCTTTAGTTTTGTTCCTTTATTATTAAATATTATTCTAATATTCATACATACAATTGAAACATTATCCGTTTTTAAAATTTAATTACATACGCTAGTCCTTCAGACTATTTACCAACGGAATGCCAAACCTGTATAAATAATTAACATTCATCACTTTTGGTGAAGGGTATAAGCATTTAGCACACAAACGTACATAATTGGAAAACATATCACTATACAAAACTGCCTATATAACTTATATGTGTTGAAGCTTTCGGAATAAAGAAAAAACTTTTTGCATGTGTATATATTTTGTTTTATAACACCCCTTTTAGACACGCAAGCTTTACTTTGCAAAGTCTTAATTCAGCTGTGAGAAAGACAGAAAGAGAAAGTATTCTGAACACTGTCTTTCATCCAGCTGAATTAAGACTCTGCAAAATAAACGTGCAAATATGGCAGTAGATACTTCGAAATATTTATGTACATACATACGAGTATGTCCATATATACTCGTACATAGGCTTTTAGTGTATGAGTGATCGAATTTTATTTACATTTGCGTTAAACTAAACACAATATTTTAAATAAAAACAGCATAATTTAAATGAAATTTTAGTCAGTAATAAATACTCGTAGTTACCATTCTACTTCGTGCAGACAATTCTAACAAAAAAGTTTGTTTCACAAAAATTCCAGGATGACTAAAAGTATTTTCCTAATATTCGTAAAGGTTACTTACTAATCTTGTCCTAAAAATAAATATTTATAATTTTTAATATATAATTCGAAGGAAAATATCGAAATTATTCCATGTGTGAAAAAAACCAAGGGAAAAGTGAAAAAATTCACGTGGAAAATATTATTCACGATTGCAATTTGGTGAAAAAATTTTTAAAAGTTATAAAGAATTACTTTTAGTAAATAATGTCCACGATTAATAAGAATAATTTCCAGCAAATACATTTTTTCATTGAACATGAATCTCTTTGGTTCACATGCAGTAAATTTTATGGCTGTGGTATAGCTACTAAAGAACTTTTTCCACAGCACCTAAAATATTTAAAAACACAACTTCACACTTAAAATTATTTCATTTGAAACACAACATATGTGTAATTCTTACTATCACACTTAAATTCACTAAACAGTGAACAAACAAACGTTCCCATGACATTCGCAATAGTAAATTTCCCTTGATCTCGAATGAAAATTTCATGGCAACAAAAATTTCACATTTTATTCACAATAGGGGTGAAAGCCATCTTCGAATTCAATAAAAATAAATATGAAATATGTATAAGTTCAAGCGTTAACTTACCTTGATGATATTTTGCAGCTATTGTTGCTCTTGGATTTTGTAATTCGCAGATTTCATAGTAGGGTTTATTTATTTATGTAGGTATATATTTACTAACTTAGCAATTATGTATTTAAATAAAATTTTTTTTATTACTTATTCTTCTTACATCACTTATTTTTTTTTTTTTTTCTTTTTTTTTTGTAAAACAGGCCATAGTGTAATAATTACACTTTATTCTATTATGAATTATAAAACTGAATATTTTCTATTTTTTTAATTACTTTTACTCAACCACTTATTAAATTTTTTTTATATAAAAGAACACAATTAATTTTTTAATTCATATTTTTTTTTTTTGTAAAACAGGCCATAGTGTAATAATTACACTATATTTTTAATATGATTAGTGTAATCATGTTAATTATTATTTATTATAAGAAATTATTAATGCAAAATTTTATTTTAAATTTTATTATTTTTTTTTTTGCAAAACAGGCCATAGTGTAAAACCTACACTTTATTATTAATATTATTATACTTTATTATTATTTATTATGTATAAGAAATTATTAATGCATACACAATTTTATCATTGGACTTTTTTTTTGCAAAACAGGCCATAGTGTAAATATTACACTTTATTCTATTATGAATTATAAAATGCTTTATTTTATATAGCTTCTAATTAATTTTTTTTTATAAAAAAGAACTATAAATTTTTATTTTATTATTTTTTTTTTTTGCAAAACAGGCCATAGTGTAAAAATTACACTTTATTTTAATAATATATTATACTAAATTTTATATTTCTTCAAATTAATTTTTCTCAACCACTTATCAATTTTTCAAAAAAAAAAAAAAAAACACAATAAACGCACACACGCGCGAACACCAGTACAAAATCGCGTCATTCGAAATTACTTGAGGCAACGAACGGAGAAAGCGATCGACTTTTAATACGGCATAAACGAACGAATGACGAATATTTTTCTATTGAAATTCGCAATTAAATTATTTTTTGTTTATTTTTTATTATAAATTTTATTAAAAACTATGTACATATTTAAGCAAATTGGGATCCTTAGAGAAAAGTTACTAACGAAAGTTGCGCACAACATCCAACTTAATGAAAACAACAACGAAAAACCAAAACATCAAAATATCCACAATTCAATAAAGGACACACGCATATCCTAAACAATTTTCTGTTTACATGATATAAATTAAAAACCAACTCGAAAAAAAGAAACATGCAAATAAAAAAAACAAAATGGGAAATATCACAAACAATTTAGTGCTGCTGACTACCGGGAAAAAATAATACCAATTTGGCAGGAAAAGATAAAAAGCTTCATATTTTTAAAGCTGTATAACTTCTCACCATGAGAGAAAGCTCAATTATCTTAACGAAAAGTCTACTATGGCGGGAAACGGATAACGAAACAAAAGGAAATGTGTAATAATTTGTCTGCAAATTTCTAGATTCTATAAATTTTTTTAAGCAATCTAAACACTTTTTCACAACATTTTAACAAAAAAAAAATTAACTATTGAACACTCTACTCGCGTTTAACACACTTTTATACTTTTCTACGCCCGTTTTAAAGGCTCTTCTTTAATATCGAAATAACAAGCCACCAGCGCACGGCTGACTGTCACAAACTCTGTAAATAAACTAATGAGAGAAGTTAGTAAAAGCTTTTATTGCAAGGCAACATTTTAACGAACGACAAAACATGTTGACTGTTTATTAAATGATCAAAGCATATCAGAAATGAGTCTTGACAAGTTGTTTACCGATAAATACGAGCAGTTCTGAATAATAAATATCGCCCATTTACTTCAATAGTGTCACAACTCAAAAAAACTAGTTTTGCAGAAAACGCGTTTAAAGTTTTCAATTTACATACAACTAAATGAAGAAATTAAAAAAAAAGGAGAGAGGTGTCTTAGGACACCCGGTTATAGCAATTGCTACTAAGCTAAATAATACAATGTTCACACTTATGTTTTTAAACGTTTTTAACGCCTCATTCGTGTTTAAGAGCTTAAACACGATGATTTTGAGATTTTTTACCATACATTGACTTGTTTTGTTAAACATCTCAAATGAAGTGTTTAAGATTTAAACACTTTCTTAAACACGCAAATGGAGTATGTTCAGTGCGTTTTTTGATAACTCTGGCATCTTTGTGTTGTTATTAAATGGCGTCATGTGAAAAATCATTTGGTAAACAAGTAATTAGTGAAGAAATACTAAATTATTTACAAAAACATTTGTTATTTGAAAATAATAAACCAGTAAAAAAACATAATTGTTCGTAAATTTTTACAAATACAACAATTTACTCACAAAACGTCAACCTAAAACATCTCAATTGTAATGTGAACGGTTGTATTTAGTTTTTTAAAACACTTGCCTTAAACACGTTTAAGACCATAAGTGTGAACATGGTATTAAACACGATGATATTGAGATTTTTTACCATACATTGACTTGTTTTGTTAAACATCTCAAATGAAGTATTTAAGATTTAAACACTTCCTTAAACACTTAAATAGAGTATGTTCAGTCCGTTTTTTGATAACTCTGGCACGTTTGTTTTGTTATTAAATGGCGGCACCTGATAAATTATTTGGTAAGCAAGTAATTACTTAAAAAATACTCAATTATTTACAAAAACATTTGTTGTTTGAAAAGCATAATTATTCGTAATTACAATTTTTTATTGACAAAACTTCAACCTTAATCATCTCAAATATAATATGAACGGTTGTGTTTAGTTCTTAAAAAACTTTGGTTCTTAGAAAACTCGTCTTAAACATAATTGTGAAAATGTCGTCGTTTGGTTTCTGGTTTGCTGCAGACATAATGTATTTTGAATATACTGTGCCGCAAGCCAGAAACCAGCTGACGATTTATTTAACACACTTAAAAACATAATTGTGAACATAGTATAAAACAAACTTAATGTGTTAAATACAATGCAATAAAATTATATTATACGATGATGTCAAATTCGCCGAAAATATTTCAAAACGTTTCCATTTATAACCCATTATTATCTTTTCTAGCGGAGCACGATTAAATGAATATATTGTTTGTTGCCGGCGGCGGCTGTTATTCGTCTTACAGTCGATCGGCAATGTTCTCTGGCTTGTGCTTATTTGCAAAAAACTAATACAAAAACAAACTGAGCGATGTTTCTCATTGTTGTTGTTTTGTTTTTTTTTTCACTCATTTCAAAGAACCAAAGAAAACAAATTCAAACAATTTGCTTCGTTTATTTTCGTACGCTGCTTTTAAGTACAAAGAAATCAAAACAAAAATAAATTTATAACTGTAATAGTGTCGATCAATTTTGTTACGAAAATTATTTTCTAACCCCTGTATCTCGCCATAAATAGCAATAGCTATAAAAATATTCTTAGTTAGTAAAAGCTATTTATATGAAATTTTTTCACAAGATAAAATACAAAATGCCGAATTATTTTGCATTATTAACTCAAAAAATTAGTCTTTTGACACTATTGAAGTAAATGAGCGATATGTATGCATGTATGTATGTATAATACGACTAAAAATGTATTAAAACTTTTAAATAATCATTATCAAGTGTGTGATGAAATTAGAATTGCTTTAAAGGAATTCACTTATGAAAGATGAGATAAGTTTCCTGCGATTTCTAGCATAAATTTTAGGCCAGTCGCTGTATATTGACTTCCATAAAGTGAACTTAATGTAAAAATACAAGCAGAACATCTACAAAAAATGTGTTTAAGACTCCCTTTCCCAAAAATATTTAAACAAA
Organism: Tachina lurida; assembly: GCA_944452675.1. Taxonomy (NCBI): domain Eukaryota; kingdom Metazoa; phylum Arthropoda; class Insecta; order Diptera; family Tachinidae; genus Tachina; species Tachina lurida. The sequence goes on from OX101754.1 coordinate 117,184,822, forward strand.
CTACGAGTATAATAACCAATTCCACCAACCTATTTATATATCAATTCATATCTAAAAGTCATTTTTTCCATAAAAGAAATTAATGAAAATTGACATTTAAATATGAATTGATATATAAATAGAGTTGATGAAATTTGCCCTAATTTAATTAAAGATCTTAGTTTAAAGTCTGTTTAAAAAATTATTTTAACCAATTTAAGTAATGAATCACAAGAAAATATGGTAACGCTTTGCTATTCAATATGACAACGGAAAACTTTTAGCTGTTTATCTAAAAAAGAAACACAAAGAAAAATTTATATAGTAACTGCCGTATTAAAAAAAAATTATTTTGGCTTACAATAGTTTTTTGTTTGTTTAATAAACATTTTGTAAACCTAAATAGTTTTTTTTTTATTAATACGGCAGTACATATTTAAATATTCAATGAGTTGATGAAAATGAAAAAGGACTTTAAAATATGAATTGATATTTAAAAGAAATTTATTAAATAGGCTCTAAATAAAAACAATTATAAGAGATATTCAAAACAGAAATAATGAGAAAGTCACTATTTTTTTTCTATTTTAAATTGAATCGTTTTTAAACTAAATTTCCATCACATACCTGAACAGATACACTATGTACTTTAGAAATTTATCCATTAATGTTGTAGTAAAAGTACAAAATTGGTTTTTAAAACAATTAAAATCGTATCCTGCGCATGTGAATTTGATTTCAAGAAGGTTAAACTAAAAGTTGAATATTAGAAATAAGCCGAAATTGAACATCTTTAATTTCAGCGGAACATCATAGAACAAAACACACACAGTTTAGCACAAAAGTTACAGGAACAACAATAGATTTATTGTTATTCAATTTAACTTGAGACACACAATTCAAGTTTTATAACTCAACAATTTGCTAAAACAGCAACAATCTTGAAAACAACAAAAATTAACGATGTTGCTCAACATTATGGAAAAACACATGTACATATGTAAATTAAAACAAAATTTAAATGAAAAATATAAAACAAAGTATGTACTACTGCCCCCTACCGGCGATAAAGATTACTAACTTGACAGATAAAGATAAAAAGCTTAATACTGTTAAAGCTTTAAAAGTTCTCACCAACCATGAAAGAAAGCTCAATTATCTTAATGAAAAGTCTATTATGGCGGGAAGCGGATAACGAAACAAAAGGAAACGTTGATAATTTTTCTGCAAATTGCTAGATTCTATACATTTAGTTTTAAACAATTTAAACACTTTTCTCAACATTTTAACAAGATACAATTGATTATTGAAAACTCTACTCGCGTTTAACACACTTTTATACTTTTCTACGCCCGTTTTACCGGTTTTATTTGATACCGAAGTGACAAGCCACCAGCGCACGTCTGACTGCCACAAACTCTGTTAATAAACTAATGAGAAAAGTAAGTAAAAGCTTTTATTTGCAATGCAACATTTTTAACGAACGACCACGGTCTATTTATCAGGTCAATGCAACCGTCCTGAAAGATGTTTTGTGTTTTCTTGTTTAAACTGTCAAAAGTTGTTTGCATCCATACACTTTAGTTCATCGTTGTATGTGTTTCTGACAATTTAAACATAGTGTTGTTTTTTGTATTGGTGTGTTTTTGTAGAGTTGTATAGGCCTAATAATTAGACCTTGCGAACGAGCAAATGGGCAGGCACGGCTGCCAGATTGTACGACTTATCGTCATTTTGACGACTTTTGATACCGATTTTTTTTCTTTAAATTTACGAGTTTTTAATAGTTGGACTATTATTCGTATACATACATACATATGTATGCTCAATAAAAGATTTTGGTGTAGCTTTGCCCACTCTTTCTTAATAAAATTTATTATTTGAATTTACCTCTGCAATTTTGATATTTTAAGGTAATACTCTATTGTTGCTATAAATGAGCATATCGAGCCTTATTTTCGATTTAATCACAGATGACAAAAATTAAAGTTTTCAGGAGAAGGTTTTTTTTATAATATTCAAATTTAATTTACATACGTAAATTGTCGCTTACGATAAAATTTTACAGTCCGTATCCTAAAAGTTATCAACAATTTTGGCATTTTGATAATTCTAAACTATGGGTAGGACCATACAATTTTAATTTCAATAAAAAAGTATATTTTCGATTACATGTCGCTTACGATAAAATCGAAAATAAGGCTCCATATGTACATACTTACATATATATGCATGCAAGTATGTACATATATGGGTTCAAGTAAAATAAATCTTATTTATAAGTATACTGATCTCTGTGTAAATTGATATCCTCAAAAGAACATAAATGTGAAAAAGGCCAAGCTTCTATCAAACAATTCGTCCATCAAAAGTACTGAGAACACTTAGGGGAATAAAGCTATGAGGGGTTAAAGCAGCACAAATAGCTTCGTGCATTGGTCGAAACCTTCCCTGACACACAATTATGGGCCTATAAAAATGAATTGTTATGTTTTGGCTTTCTAAGAATTGCATTAATAGTCAATTCAAAATCTTTCAATTTTCACTTTTTGCAAGAAATCGATATGCAATGGTCATATATACCCTCTGTTTTCGACAAAACAATAATATACTTTTATCGCTCTTTTTGTATAAGAATATATGAAATTAAAAACAGTAATTTGCCTCTACTGAAAATTTTAAAATTTTGAGTTGACTCTGCTTAGAGGAACTAGAGCGATATGAGTCAAGTATGAAATGACGATTATTTTATATTTTATCGGTAGCCTGGCTATGGCTGCGTTTTAGCGCGTGAAATTTTTTTAACGATCGCGTAAAACTACAAATGCAGTTCTTAGTATTTTTCCATGCGCTACACGATTTTACATGGCAAGGTATAGTATTTGCGGAAAAAAATGCAAAAAGTTATAACACTAATGTACATGTGTATGCGTACCCACTAAGAGATTTTGGTGCAGTTTTGTTCACTATTTTTTAATCAAATTGATATTTAAATTTACCACTTAATAGACACACCTTCAATGAAGAATCAAGATCTTTCAGGTTTTACTAACAATTTTAAAATTTTGATTTACTACGCACAAACTTTAATTTAAAATGCAATACAAATTCACTGATAACCCTTTTTATTAGTAGCCAAGCTTATAACTTATGTTTGATATTTATATGTGTGGTATATGCTTCAGCGAAGGACATTCAAATTTCCATTTACAACCCAGTGTCGCATTAACGAACAGGCACTATATTGCTGCACAATTTGGAATTTAAATCTTAAAAATATACTCCAATAATTATTTAATAAATATTAAATCAACTTAGTGGTCTGATTACTTGTGACAAAATATACTTTGATATAAACTACCATCATATATACTAAAATATTTCTTCCAAGAAAACACAAACAAATGAAAAAACCAACAAACCCGAAATTAAGATTTTGCGTAATATATTTTTGGATTTATTCAAATGCAATTTCCAAAACGTCAGACAACTTTCATAGTTAAGGACGCAATGTATGTGTGTATACATATATGTGGGTTTAATTAAAAGAAATTGTATGTATACATGCACATATCGCCATCTTAAATGCAAACGGACGTAAATACACTTTTATATTTTTTACAGGAGAAACACAAACCGTTACTAAATCAATAATAATAAAGTATTCTTGAAAATTTTCTTCTAAATTTACTAGTAGTATGTATACTTTTTAAACATTTATTTCCTTCTTATATATATTTAAGATTTTATGCTAGTTACGATCTTTACAATAAAAAATAGATGCATTCGTAATTACGTCCGTTTGAATTTCCTTAATAAAGTCGTCATTTTTGAACGCAGAGGTCCAAATATTTGCGTGAACATGTAAATTGATATAATGAACGATAATCAATCAAAAACTCGATTTCGAATTTTTGTGTAGTTACGTTCGTTTGCATTTAAGGTGACGATATACATAACGAGCCTCATTTTCGGATTAATCGTAAGCGACAAAAATTTTATTTTTCAGGAGAAGGATTTTTTAGATAAATAAAACGTATCTTAAAAGTTATCAACAACTTTGGTATTTTGATAATTCTAAACTATGAGTAGGATCATACAATTTTAATTTAATATAATAATAATAAAAAGATCTATTTTTGATAACATGTCGCTTACGATAAAATCGAAAAAAAAGGCTCGATATCGTTATGTGAGAACTTAAGTGTCCAATACGCCATTATAAACTATTGGATATTGGACACTTAAGTTCTCACATGACGATATGTTGATATCTGTGTGAATTAATATAAAATTTATGTATCAACATCAATTGTTATATTTTTACGAATCTACCCAAAGCACATTTACAAGGTAGTAGCCGAAATGCAGCCGAGCTATTGTGTTTTTAAATTATAGTTCATCCGAAACTACACACATTTTTGACGAAAGAGAAATTAAAAAAAAATGTTAAACAAATTTCAATATGAAATATATTTTATTAAAAAAATTCTGTAAAAACAAATTTAAAAATATGAAAAAACTATCAAAAAATTGTGAAAAGTGCTAAACATTGCAAATTTTGTGAATAATTTTTATTATTATTATGTTAAATAAATTCTATTTTTGAAGTTTTGGATGTTGTTTTGTTTTTCATTGTTGTATTTTTTCATTGTTTTTGTAACCCTGTTATTACCTGGAAATGAATGTGCCTTGGCTCTACCCATAGTTTAGAATTACTCGTATTAAAATTCCAAAATTGTTGATCACTTTTAAAATACAGATTGTAAAATTTCATCATTTCATATTCATATTTGAATATTATAAAAAAAACTTCTCCTGAAAATTTTAATTTTTGCCACTTACAATTAGAACCACCAAAAACAATATTTATATATATCAAAAAATATCCATATTAATTTGTCCGATTCTTTTAACCAATTTTCCAAATATGAAATGACGACGATTTTTTTTATAATTTTATGTGGCAGCTCTGAATCGAACACTAATAAATAAAATGTGAAAGCTCAGAACACATACAAACATACATACATAATAGGGATGTAACGAATACCAGTTTAGCGAATGCGAATGCGAAAGCGAATAATACATTTTAATTTTTTGCGAAAGCGAATGCGAAATATTACAATTCGTTAAAATATCACATATTAAGAAAACGGAATGAGTTTTTCCTGAAAAAATCTTGCAGAAGTGGTACTCTGTTCATCTTGGGAAAAACATATGAAATATATCTTCAAAAATTTAAGTTGTCATGAGAAATAATATGAGTGGCACTTGTTTCGCGTTGAACTTACAACAAACAAGGACTAGTTAATATTTGTACGAAGTAATGAGTGGTGCTCAATATTTTTTTTTCAAAAACTAAAATATATTTCCAAACACTGCTGGAATTTGGTTTCATTTTGATACTTACGAGAAATTATTTATAGAAAAGTTTTCCGCTAAAATTTTAAATCTTTGATTATAATGCTTTACTTGTAAGTATATGTATCTTTTTTATGTTGGGTGAAAATAAGTTTTGTTTTTTTTAATATTTTCATAAAAGAAATAGTTTTTTTTGTCTCTAGTATTCGCGTGAAATATTTCCATACATTTTGGCGAATGCAAATAGCAAAAGTAAGCGAATAATTTGCGAATACGAAAGCGAATGCGAATATTTGTTACGTCCCTAGTACATACATGCAAGTAAGCTCACAATAAGATAAATCTCCATCTTAACGTTAGAGAGTGAGAGTTTTTATTATTTTAACGAAATACTTAAAGTTCTGGCGGAAGAAGGATAACGAAACAAAAGAAAATGTACAATAAATTTTTATCAAGTTGAATGTTGACTTACATTCGGTTTTAAACAAAATATTTACTGTTTCACAACAATTTAACAAAATATATCCAATTACTTAACACTCTGCTTCCATTTGACACACTTTTATGATACTTAACACGCGATATACCGGTTTTATTTGATATTTATTTGATACCGAAATGATAAGACACTCACGCACCTCCGAAATTGATGAAAATTGCAAATTAACGAAGAAAGTGAGCAAAAGCTTTTTTTCAACGAAGGGCAAAAAGAGTTGCCAATTTTCTAAATAGTGAAACCAGTAAAGGAAATACATTTTTAGGAATAGGAAAGCATGTGAGTTAATTAAATTAAATAAAAAATAATATATTGGAAATGTATGCATGTATGTATATATACATAAATAAATAAATAAATAAATATATATATATATATATATATATATATATATATATATATATATATATATATATATATATATATATATATATATATATATATATATGTATGTATGTATATGAATATGTATAGTTGGAAATATTGGAAATAATGAAATATTCATTAAGGAAAATGTTAAAAAAAATTACCAATGAGGAATTATTAATTCCTCAATAAAAATAGTTGGAGCACTTGTGCTTTAAACGATCATCCTTTCTTAAAGTTTCAAATAGCATTAAAATTGTCAAAATGGCTGGCAAATGGTTTTTATGCCATTTTTAGGGTTCCGTACACCAAAGGTGAAATGGAACCCTATTGTTTTTGCTACGCTGTCCGTCTGTCCATCTGTCCGTCTGTCCGTCTGGCCGTCTGTTCGTCTGTCCGTCTGTCCGTCACAGGGTATTTTCTCGAGAACCGTAAGAGCTACGGACCTGAAATTTGGACACAGTGTGTAGACCCTTGGCCGCTACAACAACAAATACATGAGAGTTGGAAATTTAAGGGTGTGCCAAAACGAGCAACAAAAAATGTTAAAATCCCATGTAATATACATACAATTGTATGTATATGCACTTGAAATTTGTAAAGTTAGTGTATTTTTATATAGACTACAAAAATTAACACTAAAATTTCAAAAAATTTAAATTAAAGGGTGTTCCATCAGTTAATGTAATTTTGACTATGTAATTTTGATAACTTGCTGTATCTTGGAAACCGTAAGAGCAAACTTCTTGAAATTTTCAAAAATGGTAAAACAAAAAAATCTCAAAATTATAAAATCGCCAAACCGAAAAAAATCGCGTAAATAAAAAAAAAATCGCCAAAACGAAAAAAAGCACCAAATTAAAAAAAATTTCTAAATCGAAAATAAGCGCGGAAAACCGGAAAAATCGCCAAAATTAAAAAATCGTCAAAATGAAAAAAAATCGCCAAAATGAAAAAATCGCCAAAATTAAAAAAATCGCCAAAAATTAAAAAAATCGCCAAAATTAAAAAAAAAAAATTCGCCAAAATTAAAAAAATCGCCAAAACGAGAAAAAAGCGAAAAATAATAAATTAAAAAAATAATTTCAGCTGAAAAAACGTAAAAAACACTGTATTAAAACAAATGCTCAAAGCCAACGTACGGAACCCTTCGTGCGCGAGTAAAAGTCGCACTTTACTGAACTTATTGGTTTTTATTATAAATGGCACGAAAAATGGCAAAACTTGCTAAACATCGGTTTCACACAGGTTATTTCCTATGCTTGCGGGGTAAAATGGGAGATATTGAGGAAGGAGGGTCAGAGGTGTGCATCAGTAGGTATCGCAGGTACCCAAAGGAGGTAACCTTATATGTCGACAATCAGACAGCGCTAAACGCTGTGAACGGACAAAGTGAATTTTGTATATTTTGTTAGACATTCCTTGACGGATGGGTTATTTATTTTGCAAAAAATAGTTTTTTCAGCATAACTAACAAATTTTTTGCAAAGTTGTAGCTACGGTAAAGTTGGACCACTTTTGTGAACATATCAATACAATCCTCTTTCAAATTTTTTTACTACCACACTCACATTGATTTTAATTTCTACTCAACTTTTAACGATATTTTGAAGAAAGTAAATTTTTGATGTTTGCAGAAACTAAAATAAAAAAATGTTAATTAGTATTACCCACTTTAAAGTTTTGTACAAATGTACAGGATTATGGCAAATAATTATTATAAATTATGTTTATTTTGTAAAAATATTTAAAAATATTTCATTCAACAAGAATTGAAATTACTGAAATTAAACCCGATTAAGAAATTATTTCTGATTAAAAATATTTAAGGAATTTTAATGTCGTATCTTCAAATATATGTATATGAAGAAAACAATTCATGCCTTTTTAAAACAATAATATTATTAAAATATTAACAATAATACTTAATTTTGTATGTGAATATTCTGGGTAACTCTAATTAAGTAGTAAACAAACCAATTTTTTCCAACTTTCCCTTTCCCATGAAAACGAACAAGAAATTTTCATGAAAGTCATTTATTTCATTAGAATTTTTATTCACAATACGTATACATAAATTTCAAGAAAGTACTTTCATGTGAAAATGTAGCGTTAATTAACTCACATGCTCTCCTATTCCTAATAATGTATTTCCTAATTGGTTTCACTATTTAGAAAATTGGCAACTCTTTTTACCTTTCGTTAGAAAAAAGCTTTCGCTCACTTTCTTAGTTCATTCAGCGTTACCCTTGCGCGGCTAAGGTAGCATTTTGCCCTTTTTTAACTGCCTTGCCACTTTTTATGCCCCTTTGTTTTAAATCCCCTTTTTGTATCATTTTGTGCTCCTCTTGCCCCTTTATGTTCAAAGTTAGCTTTTGTTTTTATTTTGACCACAAATGTAAGCAGATTTGTACAGATTCTGCTACTACATTCGACAACAATATTTTATTTCCTAACTTCGTATAAAAGCATGCAAAAAAATTAAAAATTTTTTTTTTTTTTGGTAATTGACAGTGTGTCGTAATATTATTTTCAGTGGGTGTTGTTGGGTGAAGTCGCACAAGCTAGTAACCTCAAATAAGATTGTGAAAACCAAGTATAAAAGATTTTAAGTGAATTTTTCACAATTAAATTTTTGGTTTATACAATGTCTGTTTTCATTTCATTCAAATAAAACATTTGTAAAAACAAATTTACATCAATGCAACTTATTAAAATACACAATTTTTTTGGTTTGGAAGTCTATCCAACTTCTTTACAAGACAAAGTTTGGTTACATATTAATTTTAAATATAATAAAAAATATGTTTTCTAGCCTTACAAATATAATATTATTTCCCGAGTGTAATACATATGAAATAAAATTGAAATGTATATAAACATGTGAAATAGATGACAATATAAATAAATAATTACGAAATTTAATTGATTCACATTAATAGTCAGTGGCATCAACAGTGGGAGTACATTATACGGACATAAAATTTACAAAAAAAAACATAAAACTTAAACATAAATTAGCAATACTACAACACTAGTTATCAAATAGACTGAAAGCAGACACTTGTTAGTCCATGCTGTCTGCTTTGAATTTGTTCAAAACGATTTGGAAGATTGGATTTCAAGTGAAGAACTTATTAATAAATACAGATATACAATTACAAAAAAGTAAGTATTTAATAACTATGCATAATGCCTAACAAGAATAGCATAACTTTATTATCATCTTCAGAATCGAATTTTAAAATTTGTATCAAAACTTTAAGTGCTGGTTTTTAAGTAAATAAGTTATATGAAGCATGTCCCAAAAATGTACATATTTATGTTTATACGGTATCCATTTTTCTTTTGTAAGTCTTAAGTACTCGGGCAAATTACGACATTCGATATCGAACGAAATTTCCACTTCATTTTTATTGGAACTTGGATCTCTATCAAATATCGCAATTTGACCACTTTGTTATTATTATCATAGAATTTATGATTTTTTATAGTCAACGCCCGGTATTATAGAAATATATTCACAGTCGTCAAATAAGCAATTATAAAACTAAAAATTTCTTAAAACGTGCCTTTTCTGTACACATACATAGAAATTAATCCCATCCTCGGAAATCAGTAATTTTTCTCGTGAATTACGAAATTACAATTTTTACTTGCAAATAATACGTGCGTATCAACGCAATATATGAGTTCTCATAAAATGAATATTTCTTATACATGAGAAATTTGTTTTTGTTGCTTTTTGCACCACTTTTTTTTGAAAATCCTCTTTTTGTGCCACTTTTTGAAAATTTTCAACGGTAACGCTGAGTACATTTCCAATTTTCATCAATGTCGGAGGTGCGCGAGTGTCTTATCATTTCGGTATCAAATAAATATCAAATAAAACCGGTATATCGCGTGTTAAGTATCATAAAAGTGTGTCAAATGGAAGCAGAGTGTTAAGTAATTGGATATATTTTGTTAAATTGTTGTGAAACAGTAAATATTTTGTTTAAAACCGAATGTAAGTCAACATTCAACTTGATAAAAATTTATTGTACATTTTCTTTTGTTTCGTTATCCTTCTTCCGCCAGAACTTTAAGTATTTCGTTAAAAAAAATAAAAACTCTCACTCTCTAACGTTAAGATGGAGATTTATCTTATTGTGAGCTTACTTGCATGTATATGTATGTATTAGGGATGCCAATCGGGATCGATTTTTGGAAATCCCGGGATTCGGGATTTATAAATCCGGGATTTTTCGGGATTCCGGGATTTTCGAGATTTCGGGATCTAAAATTTTTTGGTAAAATAAATAATTTTTTTTAATAAATATTACTTTAATAACAAATTTTATGCATTTTAAAAGTTTTTATGTTGATAATATATCATTAAACATTTGTCTTTAAAGTTAACAATATTTTAATACTAGTATGAAATAAAAATCGAAAGAATTTTTGTCATCTATTTTTAAGTTGATGTTAGAGAATTTATACTGAAAACAATAATTAAATATGAAAACTTGTTTTTGCTTTCAATATAAATGTTTTTCTATAATCTAAATCAAAACGAATGTACATAATTGTGGACTTTTAGCACTATCGCTTAAGCAGGTCGTACACGACATGTTTTTTACGTCTGACATTTCAACTTTTCAACTCAGATGTAATTCTGCATGTCTGTCAAAATTGTTGTTTTATACACGGTTTATAATATTTGGTCACATACGTGCATGTACAAATACGTCTGACATTGTCTGTGTTTGTTTTTTTTTTTTGCACAAACCTATGTCGGCCTCTGTTTCAAAATGGAGGTTGCCGGCACAAAAATATTTCTTTACGCCGTAAAAACTTCAGTCATTTTAAGGAATTTTTCTTTAAATTCGAAGAATCATGTTAGAATATAAAAATGCAACGCAATTTTATTGCATTATTGTTATTTAATAGTTTAAAAAAACATAAATATATAGGTGTTGTAATATATCAACTTCAGCCGGCTAATCCTTCCGTCAATAGCGGAACGCCGCTAAATGTTTCCTCACGGCATAGATTTTTGCCGACATATTTTGCATAACAAAAACAGCTGATGTCAGAGGCTTTGTCAGAAGAAAATAGAACACGCTCTAATTGAAATTTTGTCAGAAGACTTTGCGTCTGACTTTTACAGAAGCAAAGTTTTAAAGGTACGGTACCACACGACATGTACATGTGGTTGAGGAGTCGATATACATAGTTATACACTGCAATTATGAATAAATTTCCGCAAGAAATGTCTCCCTTTTCCATAATTTTTTTTGTTTTCCCTATTATTTGCTACTGTTTGAAATTATTCCCCGGGCAAAATTTCTCATGGAATTTTATTCATAATTGGCTTTATAATATAGAATAAGACGAAATAAATTTGTCAAACTTATTGAATTTTCAAAATGTTATTTTCCTTCCAAAGCTCATATGCTTCTTTTCGTTTTTAAAATAATTCTTAGTTGTATATTGTATCACCTTTGATGAAAATAACCGTGAGAAAGTAGTTAATTTATTTTGCACTTGTTGTTAATTTATAAGAAATATGCCACGAATAGTCATTAAATTGTTAAAACTGCACGTATAAAATTGTATGGGACTTTTAAATATTATAAAAAAATACCATAAAATCAACGAAAATTTTAATCTATTAAGTTTTTTATATAAAAATTGCTAAGAAATCCCGAAAAAGAAATCCCGGGATTGAATCTTACAAATCCCGGGATTCGGGATTTGCCAAATCCCGAATATCCCGGGATTTCCGGGATCGGGATTTCCCGTTTGGCATCCCTAGTATGTATGTATGTTTGTATATGTTATGAGCTTTCACATTTTATTTATTAGTGTTGGAGGGCTGCCAGATACAATGTCAAAAAATCGGTGTAATTTCATATTTGTTGCTCAAAAAATAATCGGTCAAACTAAAATGCATTTTTTAATACTCGTATGTATGATAAAACTTTACAGCCTGTAGTTTAACAGTTACCCAACAATTTGGCATTTAGATAATTCTCAGCTATGGGTAGACCCATAAAATTTAAATTTCAATAAAAGAGTTAATTTTTTTCTACATGTCGCTTTCGATTAAATCGAAAATAGGACTCGATATTTATTAGAAAAGAATAAAAAAAATATGTAACAATTGATGCTGATACATAAATTTTATATTAATTTACACAGATAATAATATTAGTTTCGAGTTTAAGTACCTTGCAATGTAAAATCGTGTAGCGCATGGAAAAATACTAAGAACTGCATTTGTAGTTTTACGCGATCGTTAAAAAAATTTCACGCGCTAAAACGCAGCCATAGCCGGGCTACCGATAAAATATAAAATAATCGTCATTTCATACTCGACTCATATCGCTCTAGTTCCTCTAAGCAGAGTCAACTCAAAATTTTAAAATTTTCAGTAGAGGCAAATTACTGTTTTTAATTTCATATATTCTTATACAAAAAGAGCGATAAAAGTATATTATTGTTTTGTCGAAAACAGAGGGTATATATGACCATTGCATATCGATTTCTTGCAAAAAGTGAAAATTGAAAGATTTTGAATTGACTATTAATGCAATTCTTAGAAAGCCAAAACATAACAATTAATTTTTATAGTTCCATAATTGTGTGTCAGGGAAGGTTTCGACAAATGCACGAAGCTATTTCTGCTGCTTTAACCCCTCATAGCTTTATTCCCCTAAGTGTTCTCAGTACTTTTGATGGACGAATTGTTTGATAGCAGCTTGGCCTTTTTCACATTTATGTTCTTTTGAGGATATCAATTTACACAGAGATCAATATACTTATAAATAAGATTTATTTTACTTGAACCCATATATGTACATACTTGCATGCATATATATGTAAGTATGTACATATGGAGCCTTATTTTCGATTTTATCGTAAGCGACATGTAATCGAAAATATACTTTTTTATTGAAATTAAAATTTTATGGTCCTACCCATAGTTTAGAATTATCAAAATGCCAAAATTGTTGATAACTTTTAGGATACGGACTGTAAAATTTTATCGTAAGCGACAATTTACGTATGTAAATTAAATTTGAATATTATAAAAAAAACCTTCTCCTGAAAACTTTAATTTTTGTCATGTGTGATTAAATCGAAAATAAGGCTCGATATGCTCATTTATAGCAACAATAGAGTATTACCTTAAAATATCAAAATTGGTGGGGTAAATTCAAATAATAAATTTTATTAAGAAAGAGTGGGCAAAGCTACACCAAAATCTTTTATTGAGCATACATATGTATGTATGTATACGAATAATAGTCCAACTATTAAAAACTCGTAAATTTAAAGAAAAAAAATCGGTATCAAAAGTCGTCAAAATGACGATAAGTCGTACAATCTGGCAGCCGTGCCTGCCCATTTGCTCGTTCGCAAGGTCTAATTATTAGGCCTATACAACTATACAAAAACACACCAATACAAAAAACAACACTATGTTTAAATTGTCAGAAACACATACAACGATGAACTAAAGTGTATGGATGCAAACAACTTTTGACAGTTTAAACAAGAAAACACAAAACATCTTTCAGGACGGTTGCATTGACCTGATAAATAGACCGTGGTCGTTCGTTAAAAATGTTGCATTGCAAATAAAAGCTTTTACTTACTTTTCTCATTAGTTTATTAACAGAGTTTTTGGCAGTCAGACGTGCGCTGGTGGCTTGTCACTTCGGTATCAAATAAAACCGGTAAAACGGGCGTAGAAAAGTATAAAAGTGTGTTAAACGCGAGTAGAGTGTTCAATAATCAATTGTATCTTGTTAAAATGTTGAGAAAAGTGTTTAAATTGTTTAAAACTAAATGTATAGAATCTAGCAATTTGCAGAAAAATTATCAACGTTTCCTTTTGTTTCGTTATCCGCTTCCCGCCATAATAGACTTTTCGTTAAGATAATTGAGCTTTCTTTCATGGTTGGTGAGAACTTTTAAAGCTTTAACAGTATTAAGCTTTTTATCTTTATCTGTCAAGTTAGTAATCTTTATCGCCGGTAGGGGGCAGTAGTGCATACTTTGTTTTATATTTTTCATTTAAATTTTGTTTTAATTTACATACATGTGTTTTTCCATAATGTTGAGCAACATTTGTTTTCAAGATTGTTGCTGTTTTAGCAAATTGTTGAGTTATAAAACTTGAATTGTGTGTCTCAAGTTAAATTGAATAACAATAAAACTATTGTTGTTCTTGTAACTTTTTTGCCAAACTGTGTGTGTTTTGTTCTATGATGTTCCGCTGAAATTAAAGATGTTCAATTTCGGCTTATTTCTAATATTCAACTTTTAGTTTAACCTTCTTGAAATCAAATTTCACATGCGCAGGATACGATTTTAATTGTTTTAAAAACCAATTTTGTACTTTTACTACAACATTAATGGATAAATTTCTAAAGTACATAGTGTATCTGTTCAGGTATGTGATGGAAATTTAGTTTAAAAACGATTCAATTTAAAATAGAAAAAAAAAATAGTGACTTTCTCATTATTTCTGTTTTGAATATCTTTTATAATTGTTTTTATTTAGAGCCTATTTAATAAATTTCTTTTAAATATCAATTCATATTTTAAAGTCCTTTTTCATTTTCATCAACTCATTGAATATTTAAATATGTACTGCCGTATTAATAAAAAAAAAACTATTTAGGTTTACAAAATGTTTATTAAACAAACAAAAAACTATTGTAAGCCAAAATAATTTTTTTTAATACGGCAGTTACTATATAAATTTTTCTTTGTGTTTCTTTTTTAGATAAACAGCTAAAAGTTTTCCGTTGTCATATTGAATAGCAAAGCGTTACCATATTTTCTTGTGATTCATTACTTAAATTGGTTAAAATAATTTTTTAAACAGACTTTAAACTAAGATCTTTAATTAAATTAGGGCAAATTTCATCAACTCTATTTATATATCAATTCATATTTAAATGTCAATTTTCATTAATTTTTTTATGAAAAAATGACTTTTAGATATGAATTGATATATAAATAGGTTGGTGGAATTGGTTATTATACTCGTAGTTTGTTTAAATATTTTTGGGAAAGGGAGTCTTAAACACATTTTTTGTAGATGTTCTGCTTGTATTTTTACATTAAGTTCACTTTATGGAAGTCAATATACAGCGACTGGCCTAAAATTTATGCTAGAAATCGCAGGAAACTGATCTCATCTTTCATAAGTGAATTCCTTTAAAGCAATTCTAATTCCATCACACACTTGATAATGATTATTTAAAAGTTTTAATACATTTTTAGTCGTATTATACATACATACATGCATACATATCGCTCATTTACTTCAATAGTGTCAAAAAACTCATTTTTTGAGTTAATAATGCAAAATAATTCGGCATTTTGTATTTTATCTTGTGAAAAAATTTCATATAAATAGCTTTTACTAACTAAGAATATTTTTATAGCTATTGCTATTTATGGCGAGATACAGGGGTTAGAAAATAATTTTCGTAACAAAATTGATCGACACTATTACAGTTATAAATTTATTTTTGTTTTGATTTCTTTGTACTTAAAAGCAGCGTACGAAAATAAACGAAGCAAATTGTTTGAATTTGTTTTCTTTGGTTCTTTGAAATGAGTGAAAAAAAAACAAAACAACAACAATGAGAAACATCGCTCAGTTTGTTTTTGTATTAGTTTTTTGCAAATAAGCACAAGCCAGAGAACATTGCCGATCGACTGTAAGACGAATAACAGCCGCCGCCGGCAACAAACAATATATTCATTTAATCGTGCTCCGCTAGAAAAGATAATAATGGGTTATAAATGGAAACGTTTGGAAATATTTTCGGCGAATTTGACATCATCGTATAATATAATTTTATTGCATTGTATTTAACACATTAAGTTTGTTTTATACTATGTTCACAATTATGTTTTTAAGTGTGTTAAATAAATCGTCAGCTGGTTTCTGGCTTGCGGCACAGTATATTCAAAATACATTATGTCTGCAGCAAACCAGAAACCAAACGACGACATTTTCACAATTATGTTTAAGACGAGTTTTCTAAGAACCAAAGTTTTTTAAGAACTAAACACAACCGTTCATATTATATTTGAGATGATTAAGGTTGACGTTTTGTCAATAAAAAATTGTAATTACGAATAATTATGCTTTTCAAACAACAAATATTTTTGTAAATAATTGAGTATTTTTTAAGTAATTACTTGCTTACCAAATAATTTATCAGGTGCCGCCATTTAATAACAAAACAAACGTGCCAGAGTTATCAAAAAACGGACTGAACATACTCTATTTAAGTGTTTAAGGAAGTGTTTTAATCTTAAATACTTCATTTGAGATGTTTAACAAAACACTTCATTTGAGATGTTTAACAAAACAAGTCAATGTATGGTAAAAAAATCTCAAAATCATCGTGTTTAATACCATGTTCACACTTATGGTCTTAAACGTGTTTAAGGCAAGTGTTTTAAAAAACTAAACACAACCGTTCACATTACAATTGAGATGTTTTAGGTTGACGTTTTGTGAGTAAATTGTTGTATTTGTAAAAATTTACGAACAATTATGTTTTTTTACTGGTTTATTATTTTCAAATAACAAATGTTTTTGTAAATAATTTAGTATTTCTTCACTAATTACTTGTTTACCAAATGATTTTTCACATGACGCCATTTAATAACAACACAAAGATGCCAGAGTTATCAAAAAACGCACTGAACATACTCCATTTGCGTGTTTAAGAAAGTGTTTAAATCTTAAACACTTCATTTGAGATGTTTAACAAAACAAGTCAATGTATGGTAAAAAATCTCAAAATCATCGTGTTTAAGCTCTTAAACACGAATGAGGCGTTAAAAACGTTTAAAAACATAAGTGTGAACATTGTATTATTTAGCTTAGTAGCAATTGCTATAACCGGGTGTCCTAAGACACCTCTCTCCTTTTTTTTTAATTTCTTCATTTAGTTGTATGTAAATTGAAAACTTTAAACGCGTTTTCTGCAAAACTAGTTTTTTTGAGTTGTGACACTATTGAAGTAAATGAGCGATATTTATTATTCAGAACTGCTCGTATTTATCGGTAAACAACTTGTCAAGACTCATTTCTGATATGCTTTGATTATTTAATAAACAGTCAACATGTTTTGTCGTTCGTTAAAATGTTGCCTTGCAATAAAAGGTTTTACTAACTTCTCTCATTAGTTTATTTACAGAGTTTGTGACAGTCAGCCGTGCGCTGGTGGCTTGTCATTTCGATATTAAAGAAAACCCTTTAAAACGGGCGTAGAAAAGTATAAAAGTGTGTTAAACGAGAATAGAGTGTTCAATAGTCAATTTATTTTGTTAAAATGTTGTGAAAACGTGTTTAGATTGCTTAAAAAAATTTATAGAATCTAGAAATTTGCAGACAAATTATTATACATTTCCTTTTGTTTCGTTATCCGTTTCCCGCCATAGTAGACTTTTCGTTAAGATAATTGAGCTTTCTCTCATGGTGAGAAGTTATACAGCTTTAAAAATATGAAGCTTTTTATCTTTTCCTGCCAAATTGGTATTATTTTTTCCCGGAAGTCAGCAGCACTAAATTGTTTGTGATATTTCCCATTTTGTTTTTTTTTTTATTTGCATGTTTCTTTTTTTCGAGTTGGTTTTTAATTTATATCATGTAAACAGAAAATTGTTTAGGATATGCGTGTGTCCTTTATTGAATTGTGGATATTTTGATGTTTTGGTTTTTCATTGTTGTTTTCATTAAGTTGGATGTTGTGCGCAACTTTCGTTAGTAACTTTTCTCTAAGGATCCCAATTTGCTTAAATATGTACATAGTTTTTAATAAAATTTATAATAAAAAATAAATAAAAAATAATTTAGTTGCGAATTTCAATAGAAAAATATTCGTCATTCGTTCGTTTATGCCGTATTAAAAGTCGATCGTTTTCCCCGTTCGTTACTTCAAGCGTTCCGTAATTTCGAATGACGCGATTGCGTACTGGTGTTCGCGCGTGTGTGCGTTTATTGTGTTTTTTTTTTTTAAATTAATAAGTGGTTGAGAAAAATTAATTTGAAGAAATATAAAATTTAGTATAATATATTATTAGAATAAAGTGTAATTTTTACACTATGGCCTATTTTGCAAAAAAAAAAAATAAATAAAATTAAAAAATAAAATTGTGCATTAATAATTTCTTATAATAAATAATAATTAAGTGCAATCATATTAAAAATAAAGTGTAATTTTTACACTATGGCCTGCTTTACAAAAAAAATAAAATAAAAATGTATAGTTCTTTTTTATAAAAAATTAATTACAAGCTATATAAAAAATAGCATTTTATAATTCATAATAAAATAAAGTGTAATTTTTAAACTATGGCCTGTTTTGCAAAAAAAAAACTTAAATAAAATTAAAAAATAAAATTGTGCATTAATAATTTCGTATAATAAATAATAATAAAGTGTAATAATATTAAAAATAAAGTGTAATTTTTACACTATGGCCTGTTTTACAAAAAAAATAAATAGAAGCTATATAAAAAATAGAATTTTATAATTCATAATAAAATAAAGTGTAATTTTTACACTATGGCCTGTTTTGCAAAAAAAAAACTTAAATAAAATTTAAAAATTAAAATTGTGTATTAATAATTTCGTATAATAAATAATAATAAATTGTAATAATATTAAAAATAAAGTGTAATTTTTACACTATGGTCTGCTTTACAAAAAAAATTAATAAAATAAAAATTTATAGAGTTCTTTTTTACAAAAAAAATTAATTAGAAGCTATATAAAATATAGCATTTTATAATTCATAATAGAATAAAGTGTATTATATTTACACTATGGCCTGTTTTGTAAAGAAAGTGTAGTGATAAAAATGTGTATTATTACAAAAAAATATTAATAAATAAATAAATTAATTAATATTACAAATCCGAAAATTAGGGCATCCACAATAGCAGAATATTTTCAAGGTAAGATTTTATTCTAATGCCTGCATTTTTTGTTCTAATTTAAATATTCCACAAAATAATAAATAAGAAATACATACGTATGTATTTTTTGAAAAACCTGGGACAAATAATGGAGGCATCTTGCGACACTCAATATCTATTTATTTATTGTAGTTCAGTCAATGGACAAATAATTCTTACAGACTAATGCCCTAATTCAGTAAGAAGATTTAGGACGTATTTGTTTGAAAATGCTTCTGAGTTCTTGTCTTTGAAGTCTCTAAATTATTTTCTTCAAAAATGGTTGTTGTCTTTGACAATGAAAAATATAAATATTATTGCCATGTTTTTAAAACATAAAAATTAAATTAAATTGTTATACAATAGTTCGAAAAATATATGAAAAAATATGTGTTGGATATAATGTTCAGAACAAAATCAGAAGGCAAATACACGAACCTTCTAGCATAGACAATAAATAATAATCGTTTTAAAGAATCAAAACTGCTTCTATTTTCCGTCCATAGACAAGACGATACATTCGTCGAACAGAATTAGGGCATAAGATAAAAAAAAAATATTTTAAAAATGTTTAAATTTTTTTTAAATTTCTTTCGGTATTGAATGCCATAATTTGCCCCTTCTATTTACACCATAAATTTTTTTTCATGAAATAACCAACATGGAACTTTTTGGTTATTTGTCACAAATCTTTCCGTTTCTTGCATGGGAACAAAAATTACACTTGTTATTAACGTTCGGAATGAATGTCAATTGCCAAAATTGCAAAAAAAATTGTTCAAAGACAAAGACTTAGCTCAAAATTGTTTTTATACATCTTTATAATGAACTTCGTTTGTAGAACTTTTTAACATACATATGTATATGTATAACTCAACATTGTCTTAAGTCGGCTTAAGATGTTATGGCTTTTAAGCTTAGTTACATAAAACTTTGAATCTATTAAAATATTCCTAAATTTAATTAAGGCATGAAACTAAAATGAAAAAAATTTTGTGTTTTCTTTCGTTGATGCAAATGTTAACTCATCAATAGGCCTTCCAGCAAATTCTTTAAAAAACTAGAACGAGAAATTTAAAATTTTCATACACAATTCTCAAGAATTTTAAAAAAAGAATTGAGAATTAGATACTAACCCCCATATTCATAAAAAAAATAAAATGAATTTGAAAATATTTTACTGAATAAGTAAAATAATAATTTGGTATTATTAGTGCGTTAACAAATGTTAAACTTAAACTTATAAAATGAATTTGAAATCCATTTTAGCAAAATTTTGTATGAAAAATTTTAAATAAAATACATTTCAAATTCATTAAAATTTTATGAATACGGGGTTAAAAATAGAAAATAAAAAAAAAGATAAAAATCAAATCATATTTAATTCTGAATTAGTTTGATAGGAGTCAAATGATTGAATTATTAAATAAATTAAATATTAAATAAAAATTAATTAAAAAGCTTACTGTAGCTTTCTATATTTTTAATAATACTGGTATCTCCAGTTTGCATTCATACGAAAAAAAAAATAAAATAAGATATATAAATTCTTGACTCTACTGTATTTAAAAATCTATGGAAAACTGCATCTATGGTAGTGGAATTATTAGTTGTGGGGGTTTGTGGAGAATTGCTCATATGCAAATGAAAAACGTCAAATAAAAATTTTGATTGTTACCCAATTGTTGTCGTGCAGCAGCTTCAGTGTAAATTTATAAATTCTTTATAAAGACTGCTATATATCTTTTAAACAACTTTTTGACATTTAAAACGCTCTTTTATTTAAAAGTTTATATTTATTTTATTTATTTTATATTTTACAACTTTTTAACAAAATTATCCCCACTGGCAACACTATTACACTTCACAAGTAATTTCTATTAAAATTAAAATTGCTCCTGAAGTTATGCTTTAAAATTCGGTTGAATGTATTTCTATGCTGCTGTTAAGTTTCTCTGTACTTCTTGTTGTCCGTATGATTACACTTATACACTCATACAAAGCTCACACCGATTTGTTAACGCTTTACGATTGGTTAACGATTACATCGCACATCTTACTCAAAATTTGTGATTGTATTGTGGAAAAGATTTTTACCCCCTAGCGTATACATAGATGTTTATACATAAAAAAATTATATATAAAAAAAAACAACTAATGCAACAAGGCATCTTAATCATATTTTTGTATTATATGAATTTCATGGATATTGATAAAAAAAGTTTTTAAAAAAAATATTATTCTCAGTAATTTTATGATATCGGGAATACGGCAATACTGGGTTCATGTATTTTTAAAATAAACATATTTTTTCATTCAAAAGCAAATTTACTTTCATAAGACTTGTACGCTTCAACAACATTTTTAAATTTAACTTACTACTGAATGTGTAAACTCTCAAGTAACTTGCAAGACTTTCGGTTATTTCTTCGAAATTTTCATTGATAATAGGTATACACTACTTGCAAGCAAATACTTACATGTGTAAATGCAAGGTTACACAAGTTTCGTGAATTTTACTAAAAAAAAAGTTTTGAAATATATAAATAAAAACTGTTTCTTTTTAATGTTTTCCCTATTTGTTTTCTTGTAATTGTATATATTCTTCAAAAAACATTCGTTTATTTTCGAAACTCAGGTTGAGATCATAGCTGTTAAGTAATGATTACTAATCGTAATGATTACTAATTTGATTACTTTTTTTTAAGGGTGAAGTAATGATTAAATTACGATTATATTCAGTTTCGTACTTAGTAATCGTGATTACGATTACTAATAATGGAAAACTAATCTGAATTACTTAAAATTACTAAAAATAATCAAAAAGAATCAAAAGTAATCAAAAAGTAATCCGACTACTTTCAAAGATTACTTTTGATCCTTAATAAATAATCAAAAATAATCAAAAGTAATCCTTAGAAGTAATCGGATTATTTTTCGACTACTTTTGATTCTTTTTGATTATTTTTAGTAATTTTAAGTAATTCAGATTACTTTTCGATTATTTTTACTTAGCAATTCTTTTAAAGGCAATTATATAATCATTACGATTCCTTTTAAAATGTAATCTACTTGATTACTAATCGTAATCGAAATTTAACAGCTCTGGCTGAGATTACACATATGTATGTATGTCTATGTGTTTTATTTTATTTTTGAACTTTCGGTGCTGGCAAGCCTGGAACTTGGTACCTCTACACTTACAGGCTAGCACACATCCACTCGGCTACCGTCACACATTCGAAGTTCGGAGCTTTAGTGAACATTCGATTTTTTTTAGATTTTCGAACAAATATCGAACAATGCTGTTTCGAAATTTCTTCGTTTCAGTGAGAATTCGTTTTTATCGAATCTCAGCTGAAGTGATATTACCCTGCAAATAATATTGGACTACATGGTCCAATCTACATGAAACAGACTAGTTACAGCGTGGTCCCATGTAGTGCAGCCATGGATCATGTCGTTTTCGCACAAGCATTCAATGCTGTATGATATGTGTTCGTGTTTAAACGATTATAATCGCTCTTCTTAGGCACTTACAAATTGTATGCGAGTAGTCTATAACTAATCCATATGGGGTAATTTTGGGAGTGGGCCGATGTAGTGCGAATTTGGACCATGTGCATGTCCATCCCTAGGACATCGCAATGTTAAATCAACCATGTTTTATCCATAAATTTGGACTAGTTTTGTAATAGTCCTGGTCTTTTATGGAGTAGTCCTTACATGCATGTATGGACTAGTCGCGTTATTTGCAGGGTAGTCATGTATACACACACACATACATACATATATGTACACACATATATTTTGCGAATTTTTTTAGTTATAAACTTTTCACATTTGATCAGTAACACTTCACTTTACTTGCGAAATGGCGCAAGTTAAGTAAACTTACCATTGCAGTTCCAAGAAACTAGTCGAAACATCAAATATATCTTCATTCGATCTAAGAACGCTATACTTATTCAAAGTTTCAAAGAAATGATTTCGGATAGCGGGCAAATATTTAACAGACTTTTCAAATTACGAATCTCCTTTATTTATTCGAATTAAGTGGACTTTAAATTTATTAAAAAATTTAATGTTAAAGCTTGTATACATACGAGTATGTACATATTTAAATATATTTACAAATATTGTCTGATCTCTGCTTGCAAAGTAGGCAAGCTCGATGGGTTTATTGTACCTTCGACACGTAGATTTACTCCGCCATGCCCATGTATTCTATAATTTGATTCAGAATTGGTACTTTTTAATTTAATATTAACAACTTTAGGATTTCTCAATGGAAGAAAATCTTGTTTAAGGAATTTACTGCGGATGCACTGTACATTTAGTTTTAGTAAATTAGGTGTATGATTTATTTATACATATATATACATATATATATATATATATTAAAAACAATTAAAAAAGGAAAATATATTCAGAACATATTTGAATTTATATACAAAGTGTTTTAAGTATAAAGTACCTACAGTGTACACATTTCTTGACACACTTTCATAAAAATTTTCTAGTTGGGTCGACGGTATACACTATGTAGCTCTTACATGAAACTGATAATAACGCAATACCCCAGAAATAGTTGAAAGAAACTATGAAAAGCATGAGCGTTTTAAAATAATTATTGGAACAAGTTTAGTACATATAACGAAAAAAATTCTTAGACGTTGTTCTTAAGTATACATACATATATACATACATACATACAACGTACATATCTCATATACTTACATATGTATACATAGATATATATGTACAAAGTTGTTTCAAAAAAATAATTCTCGCTAGCGACTCAAAGCAGAGCCAATATTTAATCGTTTAACAGTCGTGTTCATAAAGTTATGAACAGCTCGTGTTCATAAAGTTCATAACTTTATGAACACGAGCTGTTAAACGATTAAATATTGGCTCTGCTTTGAGTCGCTAGCGAGAATTATTTTTTTGAAACAACTTTGTGAGCATTGGAGGTGTTTAAATGGAAAAGAGGTTTGACTTATATAAATGCTTTTGCAGCTATCTATTGCTAAATGTATCACTAATGGCTAAAAGAAATACCTAGTGTGGCACTTAGAACTGTAGCTAAGGCATATATACCATTTTCAAATTTCTAACTTTGCAAAATTATTTATCTGACAAAAAATTAAAAATGGAAAATGAAATATTTCTTCCCCTGTGGCTGAGTGGCAGCGATGCTAGACTTTCAGTCCAGAGGTCGTGGGTTCGATTCCCACGAAAGACCTTGGGTGTTTCCGCAGACAAGCTAATCGCTTTGCGGGTTGTGTTTGTTCTTTAAAAAAAAAAAAAAAATTCTACTTAAGGTAATTTTCATAATATTCAATTAAAAGCTAACAGGAACTTTAACGTCAAGTTATGTATGTATGAAGAACTTGCATTTAAAGTTCACGTTAATTCTTAATCATACATGGTTGAAGAGGGACGTTAATTGATTTTTTTTTAATATATTGATTGTGTAGAAGCGTTTTAAAAATTTTTATTACCTGCCAGTTTATAGAAGCCAAGTAAAAATTTTTACTTGTCTTCTATAAACTTGCAGTAATTCTTTAAGAAAACCTAAAGTTAATTTTATACTGAAGTATGCGCTTAGAACTAGAGTTTTTCTTTTCCGGAAAGTCTTTCACGCTTTCCCGGGAATTCCCGTCTAGTGCAAAACAATGCAAAACGTTTTTAAAATTTAATTTATTTCAACTAAAAACAAATTATAATTCATGAGATCGATTAAATAATAACGTTTTATAAATACATTAGTCGAAAAAACAATACCGTTTCCATTCTTTACATGAGTATAATAGTAAGTACTACATAAATACCAATATTATACGAGTATTATTAAAAAAAATAAATTATAAAATAGTTCTTTTGAAAAAAGGACTTTAGTACACAATAACCATTTAACAGCATCGTACTTTTTACCAAAGAAAATATGTAATTATTTTGTAATTTTTCTTTTATTAACTTGCGCATTTCTGTGTTGACTTTTATGAATTGTTGTAAAATTAAATTTTGAACGTCGCGTCCGTCCGGTCTTGGCAAATAAAGGCCTCTCTCTGTCAGAGCACATGTGTGCCAGAGTAAACTCGACCTTAGTTGTTGTAAAGCTTTAGCTATTATTATTAGCCTTCAGCTTATTATTGCACCATCGCATTCATATATTAGATAAGGACACCCATCAAAGATTGTGCACATACAAACTAAAGTTGCCATAATAAAATAAAAAAAAATTCCGGGAATTCCCGCACAAATTTCTCCGAAATTCTTTCCTGGAAAATCTGCGGGATCTCGGGAAATTCCGTATGAAAAACACTAGTAGCAGGTAGCATAAACCTTGAAACAATTTTTAAAATTTATTTATTTATTCATTCTTCATTTACGCAATAAGCATATAATTATTTAATATTTGCTAAGGGGTAATGTGCATAGGGTAAATTTTTAAGAGCTTTTGGATTTGTTTAAAGATGATTTCAGGTAAATATTGACCGCGGATATGTCTAAAATGGTTCATACGCTGCATCCAATTTTGTCATAATCTCTCCATCATATCGCCCAGTATTTCACTAATAAATTCCTCAATACTGACTTCGAGTGCGTCAACCATTGCGGGCTTGTCCCTATAGACATGAGTCTTAATATAGCTCCACAACAAATTGTGTAAAGGCGTTAAATCGCACAATCTAGGTGACCAATTGACCGGCCCCAAACGTGAAATAAACTGTTCACTGAACTCGCCTCTCAATTGAGCCACTGTTTCGCGTGGTGTGTGACATGTGACAGCGTCTTTCTAAAATAACATGTCAGCCAAGTCCATAAATGAGTTTTGATAATAAAATTTAATAAGCTGCTTCATGGGTAAATTATGGACCAAATTTAACATGTTTACATGATACAAAAAAAAGTGTTGCCATAAAGAAACTTGCTAAAAAAATCACCCTTTGCATATGTATATGTAATACAATTTTATAATGATACCAAATTGTAATGCACTTACATACATACTACATACACATGTATGTATGCACATAAATATACTATACTATGAATTTCAAATGCATATTAATTTTTTAGCTCCATCGCCAATTGGTGGTAAACTTGCATATTGAGGTGTACGCAATTAAAAACCAATTGACACCGACGACAGCAAAACAAAATGAATAATAAATGACAATATCTTATACATATATAAATACGACACACATTATTTTTTTGTCGTACACTTTTAAGTATCCTATCGTCCAGCAATATTGGGGAAAAATATATGGTTTAAAAGTTATTTTTGTATAGATATGCACAATGTAAATATTTTTCCCAAATTATTGGTAAAAATTGATTTAAATTTGCTTGAAAAAAAGACAACTTTTTTTTTATAAAGAGAAGTAACACTCAGGGAATGAATGCCTACTACTATTACTAGATGTTATCTTCCTTAAGAAAGGAATAGTAATAGAGAAGACAGGTGTTAAAGGAAGATATATAGAAAAGCTTCATTCTTTTACTGCAGCGCCTCTGGTGTTAAATTAGGCGTATTAAACTTTTTGAAGCTCTATTTAGTAGCCATTTTGTTGCTTATTTTACTTTGCCGATAATTTCGCTACACAACGAAGGAGGGCGCTCTGATGTTACATTAGGAATAGTATCTGCTGAAGTCGGTTCAGCAGCAGTGACCAGTAACTATGCCTTCATCACTTGAACTTTCCTACAACAACCGATACAAAGGGACACTAATGCAAGTCAGAAAAATGCTTGGTGTTGTTATTTAACGACTGTTGGATACCGGGCTCGAATCCAGGACCTTCGGTTTTGTAGTAATCGTGCTAACTACTTCAGCCAATGCCACCCTGCTTTTGTTTTGTACACATGTTTATAATAAATAAGACATACTCGGTGTCATGTGGTCTAGTTTAGACCACCGGTTGATCCTAGTAAAAAGAAATATACTTTTGTACATATGTACATATGTATGTATATGTATGTAGATGTACATACAGACATACATCAACTACAAATATATTTGTATTTAAATATTAACCCTGCAGGAGATCGAACTGGTGTCCAACTGGTATTTTACTAGTACAGAAGCCACCACCACTAGTTCCCAACCGTAAACTTTCCTATAACATGTTAATGCTCAAATTAGCATTGAGTGTGTTCAGAAAATTACTAGTGCCATTGGTACTAGTTTAGGACTAGTTAATTACCAGTTCTTTTGCAAAGAAAAATTCTATAAAATTGGTGGTTTTATTCCTTTGTTACCCAGTGACAACTGCTAGTTAAAATTCGCAATTATTTATCAAAATTCAAAAATACAAAAGGTTAATTGTAATTATATGATTATAATTATTTATAGGTGAACCTAAAACTTTAATAATTGTATAATAAAAATTTTTGTACGAGTACAGTGCAAGTGCTCTGTTAGACATTCAAAATTTATTTTGCAATGTGGTGCCTTGGAACTACTTCATATACTAGTACTCATCAGAACTAGTAATTTTATACAACAACTTTAACCCTTTTCGAACTAGTTCTTGCTGGTCTAGTAATTATACTAGTAGCTTTTAGGCAATTGACACCTATTCTCCTGCAGGGAAGCATCCATAGATATGTACGATTGTGTAAGTATGTAACTGGGAGATGCAATGTATTACATACGAGATAAACATATCGATGGCTTAATATAAGATCGATTTGTCGATATTTTGTAGTAGAAGCAAAAAGCTGAAGATAAACTAAATCATTTACTTGCAGAAATAATTTTTTAAGTGGCCATAAGTCCTTGATTTTTAACTGCAACGTACTTAGATCTTCAAGGAGGATGCAATTATACATTGTGTCCCATAAAACGTTAAAAACGCGATTTAAAAAAAAATTGAGATACGCCCTTTTTATATTAAGCCAACGATATGTATTAAATCCTTTAAAATCATTAACAATCGAATAAAATGGCATGTAACCGGTTCGATAAATATTAAACCGATTGCTGTGATATGGTTTTACCACAAAAATTAAGTAATTTCAAGCTGAAATTATGAACGAAATCGAAAGTGTTTATATTGGCAATGAATGACACTCGATTTCATTTCGAGCAAGCATCTGATTCACTGCGGCACATATTGGACTAATTTCTTTACTTGAATAAAGGCTTTGTTACATTTATATAAATTTTTGTCACAAAATCGCCATCGTCTAATAGTTTTGTATCATCTTAATTTAAAAAAGATTATTTCTGATACAATATGTGACGCGCAAAATAGAAAGTGACTTAAGGGTAAAAACCGGTTTTGTTCAGGAGAGCCATTTTAAAGATTTAAATACGTGTATCTTTGGTGTACCATCACTTAGCGTGTTGGTATTGGTCTCATTTGAGAGCGACACATCTCATGACGTCAGGAACGTGTTGGTCAAGCTTGAAAACGCGCGTAGGTCGTCCCTACCTCTTGTTTTGTGTAGTTGGTTTTTACTGTTTTCTACCTAGCGCGCTGTTTCCATGAGCTTGATATCAATTTTGCTCGCGTTTTTTCGAATCCAGGTTTATTTTCTGAAATTATTAATTGTGTATTTATAATTCTTTTAAATCGTGAATATCACTCTGTTGTTCACATAACCTTAAAATCGTTGACTTCAATTTCATAAAACGCACATATCTCTGGTAGGGAACACTTTTGGGGCATGGGATCGGTCTCATTCGATACGCAGATGGTGTCCACATCAAAAAAAAGGGAAAATTGATTTTTGTACCCTTAGGTCCCTTTTTCTGTGCACTGTCACATATATATATTTATTGTTGAAAAAAGGTAGTTCTTAGTAGAATAATTATTATTTTCGGTGCCTTTTTCCCAACATTATAAATTCATAAAATATTAAGAGAAAATTCTGTATTCAGGAAAATTCCGTTTTCAGGATATCTGCTTTTAAAAGACATTTCACTCTCAACACCAAAATCAAACTCTTTATTTACATTACATTATCTTATAGTTATTTTCACTTTAAAGGCACCAATTTTTTTTATCTTATTCTACCTTATCACAACCCAAATATTTATAAGATATCTGTAGAAAAAATTCTCCCAAACCTATTATATTGATTAGCAATTATTATATTATTTGTAATATGGATAAAAAGTTGGTGCAGGAACTGGTGAATGGGGAAAGGTTCGATTCTTTTGTAGCCATATTGGTCTCATCATATGAGGCATTGAAATGGGAATATGGATAGGTCTTATAAAGGGATTTGGTACCATCATCGGGACAGGCACGTAGATAATTTGAGGTGGCACACATGCATTTGCTTGAGTTTGAGTATGCGGGATATTTTTAACAGGTTTGCGCACGCTTCTTCTATTCTTTGTATATTCAATAGTATTTTTAGGAGTAAATGTTGAATTTTTCGATTGATACTTTGCAGCAACTTTTTCTTCCTTTTTGTTATTACCATACAAGTGCTTTAAACGATCCATTTCTCTCTGCGCATCACGAAAGTAAGGAGTTGTGGATTTTGAAACATTTTTCATCTCAGTCGTTGTAGTCTTACTCGTATGAGCTGCTTCTCTACCTATTTTATCTGAAAATAAAGCATATGAATATTAAAATTTTATCATAAATGTACTCGTAAATTGAGTGGTATGATTAAAGTTTGAAATAAGTTTAATATAAATGATCAAACAGTATTGCTGCATAAACACATTTGCCATACAAATTGATCCAAAAAAGCAGTCCCAGACAGGGTTGTCAGATATGGCGATTTCTCGCAAAACGTGGCGATTTTTCAACTTGTTTGGCGTATACATTTTTGATTTAGCGTTTTGGCGATTTTTCTGGCCATGAATAAATTTGATGGCTATTTTTTTATAACAAAATTGAACTTCCAAATTTTTGTAATTCAGGAAAATTAGTTTGTTGACGGAGTAGTTCCATAACAAAATCCTACCTATTTTGATGAGTTTTCTTATATTAATTATACAAATTAATGAGTTTTGAATTTAGACTAGAAATATTTACAAGAAATAGTTTTTGGCGATTTTATTTCTACTTTTGGCGATTTTCTGTTAAATTTTTACGCGTTTATTTTATAAAAAAATTATTAAAAAAAAAATTACTATCAAATAGTTATTAAGAAAAGCTATTTTAAATTGATTTTGGCGATTTTTAAAATCAAAATTACAAAGAAAAATAAGCACAAAAGAAAATAAAACAAAACTTAGGGAGCATTTGAATAACTAAGTCACTAAATAATATCTTTAATCAGTAAATATCTTGATGTAACATGTTTTATAAATTTTATCTGATTTGTTGTATAAAATTTGCAAGTCAGCTAATATGGAATACCTGAAGGCGGGAATCATGGAACCCCTTTTCACATTGTGCGTAATGACTGCCTTCCACAAAAAAAAAATAAAACAAGCAATTTTCGAGTGCGAGTCCAGTTTAAATGTATAATTATCTAAAGATGCATTATATTCGATCTTTCATGTGCTTATATGTAGACTGGAACCAATAGTAATGAAGGCTGAGAAACAATGTATAATTTATTTTATTTTTTAAATAAAGCCAAAGAGAAGTACTCTAACGTTTTAATTTAATTAAAATAAAAGAAGCGGATAATATACTAAATTGAGCTTGCAATATATTATTGTTTCGTTTCTGGTGATATGGTATAGTATTCCACATTACCCACCTGGTGGTTCCACATTACCCTCCACTTTTTTAAACGACTGTTTTTGAGGTATCTCAGATTTTTTATGTGCATACATATAACTTTTTTTAGAATTACGATAATATAATTTTTGTGATATACTCAGTTAGGTAATCGATCAACGAACACATTGCAACCAGTCAAAAGCCGAAATAGGGGTTCCACAATATCCGAAGTTACTCTACCCAGTAATATCACATTCGAAGCAACATATACTCAAAATAGCATGAAACATTATTTCATTTTGAACACGTTCATGTATTTTTTGCTGGGCATATTTAACGGTTATTCTATTCGTAAAAGTTAGCAGATCCCACCACCGAAGTGGTAGCACTCTTTTAAATATTGCTTCACACCAAATATGTAATAATATTCAACTCGGATACGATTTAAACCTTACCACCGGTTGTGAGCCACAATAAATACCTTATCACAGACACAAATCAAGGAAATTTTTTAAACACTTTCTTAACAACTGCCACCTGCGTGTCAAACAAGAACTTATAACATTAAAGCTGCCAGCTAAGAAAGAGGAATTTTTCCGCAATAGTACTGCCAGCTTAGGCAGGGAGGACTGCCAGCCTTGGACACCAACCACAAAAATCGAAAAATCCGGCGATTTCGCAAGTTTAACGAATAACGGAAATCCGTTTGACGAATCTTGTTTATTTATTAAGTTGGTAGTGGGGTGTTGAAGTGTTGCCGTTTGCGATATCTTTTTTTCAAACTAATGTTTCGAAATAGAAAAAAGCAGAAAATAAACGTGATTCTCAAAAAAATCATGAAAAAAAAAATTTTATGTGCCAAACCAGAAATGAGCAATTTACATTAAAACTTTCCGAACTTCAATCTGTTTTTTAGCCTCGGGTATTTTTATTACACTGTAAAAGCTTGAAAATGGTATCTGCATAAGTATAAGAATTATGAAAATTCCTTTACAGGCCGTAACGCACTTAAAAACTGGAAGTGAAAATTTTGCAATCGAATTTTATTAACTTTGTGCCAATGTATTTGGGAATAAATTCAAAATTATTTTTAGTATATTCATAATAATCGAAACGTTTTAGAATGGAAGAAACATCAGGTTAAAAGTCTCGTAAATAACTGTGCATGATTATCGCAATGCGAAACTGGAAGTGAACATTTCATTGAAATTTTTTTGGACTCCTCCTAATATACATACACATGTAGTTTGATTTTTCTAAACCGGAAATAGTAGATTAGTAGAGTATACAGAATAGTTTTCAAATGGGAGACGAAGAAGTGTAAACTTTATGCAAATTTAACGTACATAAAATTCGAGAGTGAACATATTGAACTAAAATTTTTATAAGTTTGCCCCAAACTTCATTTATTTTTTTAATTTAAAATTCACTTAGGGTATTGTCATGATATTTGAAAATTATGTTATGTTATGGATCGAATAATGGTTCAATGGTGGCTGGCTAAAAACTCTTGACACGTAAAAATTCCTTCTAAGTTGCAAAAAGGGTATTATATGGCAAGGTGGACTAAAAGTGGCTTCTTATGTCAATAATTAAAGAAATGGCTAATATGCCATATGGGCATTTCCATATCAGCGTACGTGACATTTGTACGCCTACAAAGTGGAATAGATTCTGAAAAAATAGAAGTACCTCAAAAACATTTTGTTGTTATGTTCCATTCAGGGCGTATTATATGCGAAAAAAAAATATTACATTTGGAACCCTGTTGTCCAAAATATCGAGGGAAATAAGGGCATAGCGTACGTGACATAAAACGTAACTGATATCAAGGTGCATGTAAAAGTATACGAAAATCTGCGAATTGTGAAGTTTTTTTTCTTGTTTTAAATTTCTTACACGAAGCCAACTATTTTTAATTTACTATCAGTAATTTTGAAATAAAAATAACTTTTGGCCTGTGGCAATAAATAATAATGGGTTGAGTCAAAATTTTGTGTTTTGAGATATTATGGGTTTTGTCTAAAAAAAATTGTGTTTGGTTTTTATATAAAATTTTTAGATACCGAAAAAAATGAACATTTATTTAGAATAAAACTGTTAATTTTATAAAAAAAAAAACGATTTTATTAGTTATTATTCGTTGTTTTTTAGTTAAGATGTTATGAAAAAATCCATTGGCAGAAAAATAAAAAACAAAGTGAACTTAAGTTATTATATTGAAAGGCAAAATAATTTTTATTGATAGTAAGAGGAGATAAGTGCATTAGGTTAAATTGAAAAATGCGCAAAACCTGAAATAAGATAGTTTTTTAAAAGCTTATGTTCTGTTTGCACAAGTCAGGCAGGCGACTCGTCTAGAAAATTTTTATGAAAATCACTCAAAAAGATGAGTGCTTTCCATACAAATTTTATACTCAAGTCAACCAAACAAAGTTATATGTGCAAAACACCTTTCTTGTATTTTCAATTCACTTTCACAAAAAATGATTTTCAGAACATGTCTGATAATTATCAAATTAAGGCTGATACATTTAATTGCAATTTTAATACTTACAATAGCGTACGTGACGAACTTTAAATGCTTATAAAATTTTTATTACACTAAATTGAGAAAAAATTTCCAACAATATTTATTTGCGACAATTATCCTGCCTTGAACTTTTATTTTGAAACAGTTGTGACCGGTCAATTTAAAAGAATTAGACAAATACGGTTTTTGCACCGCGTACGTGACATTAGAATAGCATCCAAAGCAAACCAAGAAAATACCGCTTATCGAACTCTAAATTTTCTCTTTCCTCATGGATCTTGTTCATTGTTGTTGCAACATTAATTTTAAAGTATAATTGTAATGTTACAAATACCTGAATCGAGTCGCTAGTTAAGAAAAAATAGGTGATTGCAATTTCTTAGCAGTTTAAACTGCTATTTTTGCTCGTGAAAAATTTTTATAAGTTATTAATACCTCTGCATAGTAAAATTTGAATGATTTTTTCCTCTGTTATATATTTTGAAAAAATTTTCAAGGTTTTTTAATTTTTCATGGAAATGCCCATATGCCAAAAAAAACTTGCCTTAGAATAATTTCAAATTATGACTATGGGACATATGTACATATTTCTGTCAAGTTTCATAAATCTAGGGCAAAGCAATCTAGACTGAAAACTAAGTAATGACCAACTTTTTGGCTCAAATACTCCTCTGTGAGGTGTTGAATCGATATTTTATATCAAATGTTGCATTATGTATTTCATTGCAATATTGCAAACACTCCAAAGAATTTCGGCTGCAGATGTACAAAGAAATTCTTGGAATTATGTTGATGATGAGCGATTTCATGAACTTAAGATTCTGCATTCTGCATTTTTGTAGTATTTTTAAAATTGCACCAAGGATCTATTTTTACAACAGGCTTACAAAATGTAGCTGGGAGTTGTAAGGTGATGTTGCGTTATCATTTTGAAATTTTTTTCTTAAGCCCAGAAGAACTGTATTCAAGCAAAAATTGCATGGTTCTCTACCAGCGTATTGCTGGCTTAACACGCAAAGGCTCTAAGTCAGCTACTTCCAAACACACATACTGTAATATGTGCATTTGACGTAAACAGCTTTGAAAGCTCTTAAATTTGTTATTGCTTCTTTTTAAAGTAATAGCATGCATTGTTGTCTGATGTGTTGTTGTTGTGGCTGTTGTACTCTCTTCGGTGTGAAAGCACAAAAGCTCTTTTGTAAAAGTTTGCACATTGTGCTTATAGCTTGGATGTAGTTGCTCTAAGTTCATACTTTAAAATTTTACAGGGAAACGAAAAACACTGAAACCACTACTGATATCGATATAAAAAAAATTTTGCTCAAATTAATTATTATAAAACAGTAAATTTTTTTTTTAATACATGTGATTGAACAATTTGACAGAAATGGTTAAACTATTAACTGACTTACGTCCCTTTTTACAATGTATGGTTAAGAGTTAACAGGAACCTTAACTGACAGTTCTTCAAAAAAAAAAAATGCCGTTAAAGTCCCTGTTAGCTTTTAATTATACATTGTGAAAAGGGCCGTTAGAGCTTTTTCTTGTGATAAATTGGGCTGAGCGCTTTTGCTCATCACTACAAAACAACAACAAAAACGAGATTGTTTTCACAAAGTACACGAAGTACTTGTAAATTAACTTATAGTGTTTCGTATACAGAATCGATAAATGCATTCATCATAAAGGACTCGAAAGATCGTTTTAGCTTTTAAGTCCTTCAAAGGAAAGTTTTCTATTGATCGATTGAAATGATGGCCCTATTTTTACACTTATGTGCATTATTCTGGAGATTCTTATGATTCATAATAATGTCTAAATTAATCCTTGAAAATCGGTTGCTAATAATTTGAAAATTTTTCAAGTTTGCTTTTAGTATATCCAATTGTTTTAGAGCTTTGGCAGTCTGGTCATTCTCGAGGCTATTTATTGGCATTTTTGTTTGTTGGTGGAGGTTGGAAGATTTCTACAAGTTCTATGGTCAATCTTTTAAGATTCACTTGGTTTTTTATAATCTATAGCTTGAATTTGAATTACCTCAAAACGTGTTAAGGCATCGAGTAAAGCGAGTACTTCACGATTATAATTATCTTTCATGAAAATCAAGTTCCCTACAGACTTCATCTATGAAACTCTGGAAGGTTTGAGGTAGGCGTTGGGTGAAGTAGTTAACAGCTTTGCTTCAAAACCGAAGGTCCTAGGTTGGAGCCCTGTCTCCGTCTTTAATAAAAAAAAAAAATCACGCATTTTTCTGATGTGCATTAGTGTCCTTTTGTACCAGTTATTGTAGGAAAGTTCGAATGATGGCGGCATAGGCACTGGTCACTATCAACTACAGCGGCTTCAATGGATACTAATGCTAACGTAACATCAGAGCGTCCTCATTCGTCGCTATTATTATTTTTTTTTAATACATATATATATTTATTTATTGAATCTTCAAATATGAACTAACCATAAGTATTCAAATCTTAAATCTAAATATAATTAATTAGGCCCGACCAGTGTCGGACATAAGGTTAGTGAAAGTTATTAATAAAACATAAGTCGTGACAAGCAAAAACAAAAGTATATTCAAGCAGTTTCTTCTGGAGTGTTGAGTATTAGAGCCCTTGTATCCTTCTTTTTTAAGCGGATGTGTCCAGTAAAATTCAAGATATTACGAGCAAAGGGATTAGGATGGGTCTCGAGTTTTGTTATGTATTTGCCTGCGTATTTTGCGATTTCTCCAGTCACTAATGGCATATTTAAATCACGATGTATATTTGAATTTTTAATGTACCATGGATTCGATGTTATTAGTCTTAAAATCTTATTTTGCCTTCGTTGGATTCTCTCTATATTGGATGCTGAAGCAGTGCCCCATAACTGTATTCCGTAGCACCATATTGGTTTCAAAATCGACTTGTATATTAAAAGTTTACAATCTAGACTGAGTGTTGAATTTCTACCAATCAGCCAATGTATCTGAGTTAATTTCAGTTTCATTTGTGTTAGCTTTGAGTCAATATGAGGCTTCCATGTAAGCCGTCGATCAAGGTGTATTCCAAGGTATTTTACGTGTGAATGTTGAAGAACAACTTGATTGTTGATTCGAATTGGCGAACAAGTATCTCTTCGCAGGGTAAATGTTACCTGGACACACTTTTGCTCGTTTATTTTGATTCTCCATAAATTTAACCATAGTTCCCGTTGTGTAATATGTTCTTGTAGATATCGGGAAGCCTCGTGAGGGTTATCGTGCATACTAAGGCAGGCTGTATCATCGGCAAACGTAGATGTATGGATATTGCTGCTCAGAGGCATATCACAAGTGTAAATCAAATACAAAACTGACCCCAGTATGCTCCCCTGTGGCACACCGGATGATATAGATTCAGGCACACTCATGAAGTCTCCTTCCACAACCGTAAACTTCCGGGTAGTAATGTAACTTTCCAAAAGACTTACAACGTTTATTGGCAGGTATGTTTTTAATTTTAAAATTAGGGCTTCATGCCACACTTTATCAAATGCCTGAGAAACGTCAATGAACAGCGCAGAGCAATATTTTTTTCTTCAAAAGTTTTTCTTATAAATTGAACCAATCTATGAGTTTGCTCAATAGTGCTATGCTGACTTCTAAAACCAAATTGATGGTCCGGTATGCACCCACTACTAACTAGAATTGGGGACAATTTTGTCAATAGCAGTTTTTCGAAAAGTTTTGACATTGTTGATAGCAGACTTATTGGCCTGTATGACTCAGCCTTGGTAAGGTCTTTGCCCGGCTTTGGAATCATTTTAACTTTGGCAAGCTTCCAGCTATTTGGATAATACTCCAGTCGTAAAATGGCGTTAAAAATAAATAACAGGATTCTAATTGCGATACGAGGCAACTTTATTAGCATCTGGTTACTAATTCCATCAATACCCGCAGCTTTCTTCGGGTTAAGTTCAGCAATTAGTTTTTGTACGTCACACGTTCTAAATTTTATGGGTCGAGGGGGTAGCGCCACTACATTCGGCAAATCAATAACACCAGTACATGAGTTAGGGGTAAATACTGATTTTAAATGCTCAGCAAATATTTTACCTTTTTCAGTATCGCTTCTTGCCCAACCCCCGGTAGATGTACGCAGAGGTGGTTTAAACGCAACAGGTGTTTTAAGCTTTCTAACAGCGCGCCACAAAGAGTAATTAGATGCTGGTGTGACATCAAGACCTTCCAGATAGTTTTTAAAAGATGCAGATTTTTCAAATGCAAGCAAGTCTTGCAGTCGTTTAGTGCACTCTTTAAATCTGATTTTATGTTGGGGCGATCTGTGCTGTTGCCATTCCCTTCTAGCTCTTCTTTTTTCACTTACGAGACGTTCAATATCCGTAGAGTAAATGCTATTAAATCCAGTCTGCGGGTGGGAGGTAGTCGCATGTTCAGCAGTCTGTTTTATATTTTTGATAAGATTGCCAATGTTAAATTCAATATCTTCGGAAGTTTTTAGCGTAATGTTTTCCGTACAATGACTACTGAGATATTTTCTGAACCCCAGCCAATTAACACGGTTGATCGTCTTCACATATGGGTGAGGTAAGTCACTTCTTAGTGGTCTACAAATTGTAACGATCGTGGGAGAGTGATCGGAGGAGAGATCTTGAGAAGCTTCAACATGAACTAATTCCCTAGAGATATTTTTCATGACTCCAAAATCTATAACATCCGGAATTTTATGTATGTCAGTAGGCCAGTAAGTGGGCTCCCCACTCAAAATGACGTCCAAGCCCATTTTTGAAATTGTGTTGAACAATGCCCTACCTCTAGGTGTAATAAGACGCAAACCCCAGAACGTATGTTTTGCATTGTAGCCGCCAGCTGCTACGAAGCAAGGGCCAAGAGATTTGTAGAAATACTCGTATTGATCCTCAGTAATTGCGAACCTAGGAGGGGAGTAAATTGATGATATGACAAAATTTGAGCAAAAATTCTCGACACAAATATTTGTTGCTTGTAGATATTCTTCGCAAATTTTGTCCAGAATATCAGAATTGCTGATCCACCGCATGATCTTCCTCTCGGGTCCTTTGAATCATATAAGGTGTAGCCATTAATTTTAAAGAGGGTTCTCGAAGTCAAATGAGGCTCAGAGACCAACATTATATCAATATTGTTTTCCCTGAGGAAGTGCTCAAGTTCGTTTTTGTGTTGGCGAATGCCGTTTGCGTTCCAGAAACATATTTTTAACGTGTTCATAGCTTGTTAACTAATGCTTGAAGCAGAGTATTCTGCATTCTCAGCATTTCTTGCATCACACTAAGTAATATTTGTTGTAAAATTGTTTATAGTTTGCACCAGATTTTCAATAGTAGCTTCAAGGCGACTAAAATTAAAGCCTGAGTTAGTATTTGTTGAAGTATTTGGCCGTGAAACATTTTGTGTGGGAATAGAGCTTGTCTTAGCAGCATTGGCATACGATACACGTGAATTAACTGGTTGGCTCACTTGGGCAAGAGTGGCGGAGTAAGCGTTTGCTGTTTGTGCTGGAGCTAATTTAGGTTTTTGCCCCATAGTCTTTTTAACGAAAGAATATACAGTACATCCTCTATAATTAGCGGTATGATTACCTCCACAATTACTGCATTTTTTTCTGCTTGACCTTTTGGTTTAGTACAACTAGCAGTACCGTGCAATTCACCGCAAATAGCACAAACTGTAGGTAATTTGCAGTAAGTTTTTGTGTGGCCATATTCTTGACAATTATGGCACTGTACGGGTCCAGAACGCTTGTGTGGTTCTTCAACTGTTATTTTTCGGTATAAAAGATATTTTAAATTATAAATTGGGTGCGTCTCATTTTTTCTAAATTTTATATCATTCGGGTTCAACGCGAAATAGAGGCTGGGGGATCTTCTCCCTATTTATTATATTGGAAACATTTTTTACCTTAAATCCCTGGAGGACGAGTGCATCTTTTATTTCTTCGGAAACAACATAAGAATCTATGCCCTTCAATACGATCTGCAGGCCTTTAGCACTCTTAAGCTTGTATGTGTAGAAACTTGTTTTATTTTTTTCTATTTATATTGCCACGTTTTATTGGAACAATGTGAAATTTATTCTCACCAATGACCGAAATTAATTTCTTAATAAGAGCGTTTGAATTTTTTTCTCTCAAATAGATTGGTGGCGGCTTGGAGGTTTTGTTCGCGGATATATCAGGTATGCCGTTGTCATCTTACAATATTTGAAAACGATTAGTGGAGGATGCGCTGTTATCGCTAGATACCCTTGAAGCAGATGCAATTTTAGTAGAACTTGGGCTTCGCCCGCGCTTTCCCACAATTATATATCGGTCCATTCCGACTTGGACCTTGGGTTTTGGGCTACTCTTATTTATAGTGACAAATTAGGTAAGTGATGAATCGGATGATATCGCTGATTTAAATGACGAAGTAGTAGGCAACTGTAATGTTAACGAATCACTAGTTGGCATTGGACAAAGCGAAGTTGATCGCTGACGAAAAATTGGCTTAGCCGTTAAAAAAAGTCTATCATCAGGTTTTTTATTTATTTTGTTTAAATTAAGATCATCAGAACTCACAGTAAGTCTATCATCAGATTTTTTATTTTTATTGTTATTATTAAGATCATCGGAGCTATTATCATTGGCGAAGTAAAATAATCAACAAGTAAGAGTGCTATATTCGGCTGTGCTGAATCTTATATACCCTTTACCAACGTGCGTACATATATATATATAGTATACAGACACATACATACATACATATTTGTTTTGTGAAAAAATTTATCATTTTTTTCTCTAAAGCAATTAATAGTAAGTGACCTTCCAGTATTTTTCGATTAAAGAATTTGATTCAATTATTTTATTTTCGATATAAGCAATAGTTGAATATTTTACTCTATACTCTGTGGTTAAGATATATTTTACATTCACTCTTATTTCAGTCAACATCGACGTCACGTCAATACATTACCAAAATGTAATGTATTGACGTAATGCGAGATGTTCTAAAACCGTGCTGCTATTTAATAACTCTAAAATATTCTTAGTATTGCACCTACATGCCAAGTAAACTAGCTTGTTTTATATTTTCCCGTATTTAATAATCATTGATGTTGCAAAACTGCTTAGTGTCTTGATTTAAATTTCCAATTGCAAATGGTATACATCGTGGTATTATGTAAACGTTTTATTCCTACAGGATTTTTTTGAAATCTATTAAGCAGAAAGGAAAGGTATCAGGAAAATGAAACGGAACATGTCCTTCAATTTATCTTTAGCGATAATTTTATTTTTGTCTCCATTTACTATAAATTAATAGTTATTGCGATGAGAGCACAATAAGCACAAACCTTTGTTTATACTTCAATTAGATATCCATAACAAATTAATCATGTATAAAAAATCTTGAGTAATGATCTCGATTAATTTTCCTAAAACATGAAATCTGGTTATTTTTTTACCGAAACTTTTTTAAGCTCCAACCCTGGAACCATATTTCTGAGTTTCTTAATACTAATTTATTTCTTTATAAAATATAGAATATATGTAACTACCAAAGAAATAATTAGTTTTATATATCAGAAAAAATTTAAGTTTTCCAGCTCTGGAGCTATGTCTTTTATTTTTCTAATTTCTATGACAAACTATTTCATTCTAAGTCATAAAGTATATAAAACTTGTAAACAAAAAGAAAAAACCAACTTGACCTAGTTACTTTTGTAAAAAAACAATAAATTTAGCAATCCTGGAATCAACCTTTTAGATTTTTCTGATTTAAAAAATTAATAAAGTGTGTTAAGTGAACAAAGAAATAAAAAAAATTAATTTTATACTTTAATATTTAAAAAAAGTCAAAGTTTCCATCTTTGGAGCTGTAATTTTCATTTTTCAAATTTTATACGCCAAACTTTTCTTTCAGAAGCAAAAAATATATTCAATTTATAAAGGAAAAGAAAAAAAATTTTAGAACTATTTAATTTTACA
This sequence comes from Tachina lurida, assembly GCA_944452675.1. Lineage (NCBI taxonomy): Eukaryota > Metazoa > Arthropoda > Insecta > Diptera > Tachinidae > Tachina > Tachina lurida. The sequence continues at coordinate 117,226,183 of OX101754.1, forward strand.
TAACACAAAAAGTGTAAGTTTTCCAACCCTGGAATCATAATTTATTTTCTAATTCCAAGGAATTTTTCTAATTCCTTATACCAATCTAGTTCTTTAAAAAATACATAAAATATGTTAAGTGAACAAAGCAAAAAGGAAAAACCAAAAAACTTAGTTTTATTTAGTTACTCTATTATCGAAAAAAGTTCAAAGTTTCCATCTCTGGAGCCTTGCTTTTCATTTTTATAATTTTATACGCCAATTTTTTCATTCAGAAGCATAAAATATATTTAATTTATAAAGGAAAAATGAATTATTTAGACCTATTTAATTTTACATAACACACAAAATGTGTAAGTTTTCCAACCCTGGAGTCATAATTTTGGATTATTTGGATTATTTCCTTATTATTGATACCAATCTAGTTTTTTAAAAAATACATAAAATATGTTAAGTGAACAAAGCCAAAACGAAATAAGAAAAAACTTAGTTTCATTTAATTCCTTTAATATTAAAAAATTCAGTAAAGTGCGACTTTGAATCGCGCACGAAAGGTAGGCTTTCTTGCTTTTTTGAAGTTTTTTTTCAGTTTAAAAAATTTTTTCAGTTATGTCGCTTTTTTTTCTCGTTTTGGCGATTGTTTTCTGTTTTTAGAGGTGTTTTTCATTTTGACGATTTTTTTTTTGGTTTTTTGGGGTTTTTTTCGTTTTGGCGATTTTCTTTCATTTTGGCGATTTTTTTCCTTTTTAGCAATTTTTTCGGTTTTCGCGATTTATTTTAGTCTTAAACATTTTTTTTAATTTGGTGCTTTTTTCGTTTTGTCTATTTTTTTTATATTTTTGGCGATTTTTTTCGGTTTGGCGATTTTATAATTTTTTGATTTTTTAGTTTTGCCATTTTTGAAAATTTCAAGAGTTTTGCTCTTACGGTTTCCAAGATACAGCAAGTTGTCAAAATTGCATAAGCTGATGGAACACCCTTTAATTTAAATTTTTTTAAATTTTATTGTTAATTGTTGTAGTCTGTATAAAAATACACTAACGTTACAAATTTCAAGTGTATTACATGGGATTTTAACATTTTTCGTTGCTAGTTTTGGAACACCCTTTAATTTCCAATTTTCATATATTTGTTGTTGTAGCGGCCAAAGGTCTACACACTCTGTCCAAATTTCAGGTCCGTAGCTCTAACGATTCTCGAGAAAATAGCTGTTGAGAGACGGACGGAAAACAGCTGTACGGAACCGTAAAAAGTTTAAATTTTCCAGCTGTGGAGCTGTGGTTTTAATTTTTCTAATTTTCTATACCCAACTTTCCTTTCCAAAACATAATATATATATAATATATATATATATATATTAGAATAAAAAAAATTATTAGACCTAGTTAATTTTATATATCACAAAAATTGTAAGTTTCTCAACCCTGGAATCATAATTTTAGATTTTTCTGATTTCGTACACCAATATTTTTCTTTCAAGAATGTAAGATATGTTGAATTTATAGATAAAAAGGAAAAAAATAGTTTTAGTTGGTTATTTTTATTTAAGAAAAAAATTAAAGTACCCAACCCTGGAAACGTTTTTTACTTTTTTAATTTTTTTATATTTTTAATACAAGTTTTATTCGTACTGAAATTTAGAATAAGTTTATTTAACAAAAAACAAAAAAATTTGTGTTATCTAGTTACTTTTCTATGGCAAAATCAAGTTTAAGTTTTCCAATCTATTTTCAAACCATTTCTGACACACCAGTCCAAGAACGAAGTCTCTAGCTTTTCTGGGAGCTTCGTAAAACCGATTTCACGTACACCAGACGGACGGACGGACGGACAGACGGACATCGCTTATTCATCCTCCCTATTCATAAGGACCCCGAATATATATATTTTATGGGTCGCATATGCATATTATGGAAACTACACACGGAATGACAAACCTATATATACCCTTTTCCATTTTTGGTAAAGGGTATAATAAGAACTCCACAGCTGGAAAATTTGATTTTTTTGATATTAAAGTAAATAAAACTAATTTCTTTCCTTAAATCCTTATTTTCTTTGTTCACTTAACATATTTTATATGTATATTTTTTAAAGAACAAGATTGGTATATGGAACCAGAAAAATCTAAAAGGTGATTCCAGGATTGGAAAATGTACACATTTTGTGATATATAAAACCAATTAAATAAGACTAGTTATTTCTTTATTAAATATATTCTATATTTTAGAAAGAAATAAATTAGTATCAAACCCAAAAAAATCAAAACTATGGTTCCAGGGACCGGATTCCACAACGATGAACTTAGAAGTGCTCACCAATTCCAGTGTACACTTGTTGCTTTGTGCATCCGCAACGGTGATAATGAATAATTTGGATAGTTATAGTGAACACTAGCGTCAAAATTTATCACTGGAAAAAGTGTGGTGAATTGTGAACACTGAAATTGGTGAACATTTCAAAACTCATCGTTGTGGACATTTTTTGACAAAAAAATAACCAGAAATAATATTTTTTTTCAGTTAAACATATTTAATGTTTGAAGAAGGTCTTTACTCAAGATTTATTTTATATATGCTGAATTTTAAATGTATTTTATTTAAAATTTTTCATAAAAAATTTTCCTAAAATGGATTTCAAATTCATTTTATTTTTTTTATGAATATGGGGGTTAATTTTTATATGGATATCTAATTTAAGTATAAACACAGGTTTTTGCAATGTTGTTTATTATGCTGGCCACACGGTTATGTTTCAAATCGATGGTGTTTAGTTGACACCTTGTAACGAGTTCTTATTAATGTTTGGTAAATGGAGATAAAAATTAAATTAATCGCTAAACAACAGTCAAAGCTATAAAATAAATTAAGGGCATGTTCCATTGCATTTCCCTGAAGCCATTCCTTTCTGCTGTACAAAATCGAAAAAATTCTTTAGGAATAAACGGTTTAGATAATACCGCGATATATCATTTGCAATGAGGGGATGTTCAAATTGAGACACGGAAGAGTATTGGTATGGAGGTACAATGGGTACAATGCGAAGACTATTTTAGGGTTATTATTATCTTGAGAGCGAGCAAACAAGTCTCATGCGTTTGTTATTGTATTGACGTGACGTCGATGTTGACAACTGGAATAAGGGTGAATGTAAAATAGTTCATAAATATAGAGTGTAGAATAAAATATTTAACTATATCGAAAATAAAATATTTTAATCAAATTCCTTAGTCGAAAAAAATTGAAAGGTCACATTATAAATTTTATCACAAATCAAATATGTATGTATGTGTCTGCATATTACATACATATATATATACATACATACATACGTTGGTGAAGGGTATATAAGATGCGGCACAGCCGAATATAGCACTCTTACTTGTTAAAATTAAATATTTAAATTACAGTGTGTATTACACGTACAAATCCGCACAGTAATGACAGTATAGGTGCGATTGTATTACTAAAGGGAAGTAAGCCCCTATACTCAGTTTGGCGATTTTGGTGAACAACTTTAATTAATGCACACTTCTCTGTTGAGTTTCAGTAGCAATTTTTGCAAAGAAAAAAGTATAACTAGTCCAGTGAAAAATGAAAATTTAACATCCGAATTTATTTAACGGATCACTCAGTCAAACCAACAATATACGAACATATCGACTGCTGAAATTCTCCGTTGTGTATAATTTTTCGTTTCATGCGTTCGCTTTGGCTGCGACTGTTTACATTTTCAGAAGCAGAAGCAAAGGCAATTACACAAATAAAAGTTTTTAAACGCTGCTTGCCAATACATACCTCCTAACTAGACTGCGCTCTAGTTTCATAAAATAAACATGTAAAATATACTTACCCGAACTGTCGTTAATTCTCAACAATGCACAATGGTCTGCTCAAGTGCATAGAATACTATAGAATACTATCATATAAATAAGAAAAAATGGACATTGCAGCGAATAAGGTCAGAATTATATTTATATTTATATTTTTCATTGATATAAAGCAAAAGTAATTCACAAAAATTATCAATTTCGAACTGTTTAAAATTTTAATTCTCAGGGTTCTTAAAATTTTGCCGCCCTAGGCCCGGGCCTCACTGGCCTATACGTAAATCCAGCACTTATGCTTGTAGACTTTGATATTCTGAATCGTTGTCTAAAATTGACATGTGACAGAGAAAAATAGTCACGCCAAGAGAAAAATATTTTTCTGCTCCTTACTTATTTTTATATTATACACTTTCCAAAAATATAAAGATTTTTTATTTATTTTTAAATATTTTTCTTACTTTACGGAAAGTAACCGAACTTTAAATGTGAATAAAATATGTATTACAATCAAACAGAATATAAAATATTAACAATTACAGCTATACATACATACAAACATACAGATCTATATAAGTACATATTTAGTATTGTGCTATGAACTTTTCCCTGAAAGTTGGAAAGTCCAGTGGGTTTATTGTACCTGTAACACGCACACTTCCGAAGTTCTCAATAAGATAATTCGATTTCTTATCCGTACTTCTTAATTCAATATATACAATTTTATCATTTATCAATTTGAAAGAATCATGTCTAGTAATTTTACTACCGATACACTTGACGTTTAGTTGGACTATAAAGGGTCGAATTCTTTCAATTTTTGTGCGGCAGCCAGTAGTCTCCTTGGGACATTTAAAACCACTGCAGATCCACAAATCTTAAGAAATGATACAAAACGTATGATTAATTGTAGAAAGAAAAATGCAACACAATAGAGTTTGCATTTAGCTGACAAGGATTCAATATCTTGGTACAGTAGACGCTCGTAAAGTAGAACTCGCGGGAATTCGAATATATGAACATACTTCGGAAATCAGAACGAACGTTTTTAATACATTGCATGCAGTAAAATTGGAACCGTCAGTTTTAATTTCAGAGCGTTTTTATTTTTTGGTTTGTTTTTTAACACTGAAACATTTGCTGTGTTCGTAAATGCATCACAGCTCTGCATCATGCGTGCAAACTTTTATTTAAAATGCAATAAAAGCTCGCTGATAATCTGTTTTAATAGTAATCATGTTTGTGCACCATATTTGACAATTATTTGTGAGTTATCTACTTCAGTAAACCAGTTTAGAACATTTAAATTTCCATTTGCAGCGCAGTGATGCATTTACGAACATACCCATTGTCTTTATAGCTTTTATTTTGTGATGAATTTTAATGAAATGTTTTGTTTTGTGTGCGTTTTATATAAATATAAAAACAAGAATAATGTGGTAGTTTCCACAATGCAAGCAGGCGACTTGTCTAGAAAATTTGTATAGGAATCACTCAAAAATTTGAGTGTTTTTCATACATTTTTTCCTAAACAAGTCGCTTGCTAGCATTGTGGAAACTACACGTAAATCTTTCATTTACAAGTGTTTTTTGAGTACATATTTTCTTAATGAAGATGCATTTTTTTATGTTGGTTTTTGGGGGAAAAAAACTTTTGAAATTAAAAATTCTCGAAACAGAGTGACTCTAATTTACGAGCGTCTAGTGTACATAAAAAAATAAATCACTACCCAAGAATAGTTAGTTTTGTACACTGGCAAACCAACTAATATTTTAGTAAGCTATTTTACCATTATCCTTTCTCATGTCTAGTTTTCGAAACAAGAGTTCGCCTTTAGGTTTCACTCCATTAACTGCCAAAATATTTATGATGAATATTAGGAAAATACTTTTAGTCATCCTGGAATTTTTCTGAAACAAAGTTTTTGTTAGAATTGGCTGCACGAAGTAGAATGGTAACTACAAGTATTTATTACTGACTAAAATTTCATTTAAATTTTCCCCTTTTTATTTAAAATATTGTGTTTACTTTAACGCAAATGTAAATAAAATTTGATCACTCATACACTAAATGCCTATGTACGAGTAAATACATACATACATACATACTCGTATGTATGTACATAAATATTTCGAAGTATCTACTGCCATATTTGCACCCCTTTTAGACACTCAACGTTTATTTTGCAGAGTCTTAATTCAGCTGGATGAAAGACAGTGTTCAGAATACTTTCTCTTTCTGTCTTTCTCGCAGCTGAATTAAGACTTTGCAAAGTAAAGCTTGCGTGTCTAAAAGGGGTGCTATAAAACAAAATGTACATATATGCAAAAAGTTTTTTCTTTATTCCGAAAGCCTCAACACATTTATATATAGAAGTTTTATAACCAGTTTTGTATAGTGATATGTTTTCCAATTATGTACGTTTGTGTGCTAAATGCTTATACCCTTCACCAAAAGTGATGAATGTTAATTATTTATACAGGTTTGGCATTCCGTTTGTAGTTTTCGCAATACTCCTATGAGAGCCCATAAAGCATGTATGTATGTATGTATATTCTGTGTCATTATGACGAGCCCACGTCTATTTGTTAGTGAAATCGATTTTCCGAAGCGGTAAGAAAAGGTAGCGACTTCGGTGTGTCAGAATTTGTCTTAAATCGATTGGTATTAAAAATCAGCTAAATCCATCACTTACATTGTTGTATTACAAAACAGCACTGCACAATGGAAACTTATTTTTAGTATATGCAACTAACTAACACAGTAAACACTGGATATTGCAAATACAAAAATTATTTGATTGAAAAATTGTTGAACTGATAAAAAAAGTTAGTAAAAAATTCTTTAAAAAAAACTAGCAAATATATTTGATTAACTTTTAATCAGTTTTAAATTAGTTTTGACAACAAAGTTGTTGATAAAGCGTTGTATACATACATATTTGTCAAACTAAAAAATTGGAATCTAAAATTGTGTACAACTTTTTTTTATTACAAATTAACCATTATTTGCCAAAAAGCATTATTGAATTGACAAATAAATTTTGTCAAAAATCATCTTTTGGAGAAAAGCAACCAACAAAGAATTTGATCAGTTCTTGATTTGTTTTTATAAATAAAATTGTTGAAAAGTATTTGTTTGCTGTCCCAGTTGGCCACGTCTTTAAGACATCTTTGACGACGGGTACAAGACAATGGTAAGTCGTAGAAGACATATTGAAGACTGCCCCATACAAATCGTCGGCGAAATTTTCATAAAAATGGCGCCGAGGTCACACAAGACGAGATGGGCGACAATGTCACTCAGATTGTCGTCAACACTGCTTTATTGAAGACAAAACTTTTATGACAATGTCGCTCAGATTGTCCTCAACAAAGTCTTATTGAACACAAAACGTATGACACTGTCGCTCAGATTGTCGTCAACACGGCTTTATTGAAAACAAAACGATGGATATTGTCGCTCAGATTGTCCTCAACAAAGTGTTATTGAAGACAAAACGATGGATATTGTCGCTCAGATAGTCATGAACGACGATTTCCTTTAAATTTTCGATTAGAAAACCTAATCAACAGGCGACATGTCGTACATTAATCGTCGAAGACAATGTCGTCTGTGACGATTTGGGCAAATGGGGTGTGTTAGCGGACATTGTAATGTTATTAGAGATGGCATTAGAGATGATGTCATGAGTACCCCTGTGGCTGAATGGTAGCGATGCTAGCATGTCAGTTCAGACGTCGTAGGTTCTATTCCCGCCTTAGTTAGGCAAGTATGTTTTCGGCAGACAAACTGATTGTTTCGTGGGTTGTGTTAAAATCAAAAACAAAATTGATGCTTTGACAAAATATTTAGTCATTTAGAACAAAACTCAACAAAGAAAATTGTGGTCAAAATTTCAATGTAATACATATATGTATTTAAAAAAATTGTGCAACAAAAATTGTAGCTGAATATTAAAACAATATTCTACAAAGTTTTTGGTCAATATGGTATTTTTGTTGTTGGATAATAAAAGGAAAATAATTGACAAATCACGTTTATTTTATTCTTCAATATGACAAAAATCTTAATAGGTTGAAAGTTTACTGCCTGGATCACGATTTCGACAAGAAATTTTCGTTCGCTTATTTATATTGAAAACAAAAACAAAACTAGAAAATTTCTTAAATTCTTATGAATTGAATTAGGCTACTGTTCGTAACGCTTTTTAAGCCAAATTACATGTGATAATTATTAATGAACAAATAACATCAAGTTAGTTGTAAATATTCTGACAACAACACATAGTTGAACGGAACAGCCAGCCGTTTTCGAAGGCCACTAAACAAAAATCAAAAATAAAAATATACTTAATAGTAACAAACCAAAAAAGTTTGTCTTATGCCCTAATTCACTAAGAAGATTTAGGACGTTTTTGTTTGAAAATGCTTCTGAGTTCTTGTCTTTGAAGTCTCTAAATTATTTTCTTCAAAAATGGTTGTTGTCTTTGACAATGAAAAATATAAATATTATTGCCATGTTTTTAAAACATAAAAATTCAATTAAATTATTATACAATAGTTTGAAAAATATATGAAAAAATATGTGTTGGATATAATGTTCAGAACAAAATCAGAAGGCAAATACACGAACCTTCTAGCATAGACAATAAATAATAATCGTTTTAAAGAATCAAAACTGCTTCTTTTTTCCGTCCATAGACAAGACGATACATTCGTCGAACAGAATTGGGGCATAAGATAAAAAAAAAATATTTTAAAAATGTTTAAATTTTTTTTAAATTTCTTTCGGTATTGAATGCCATAATTTGCCCCTTCTATTTACACCATAAATTTTTTTTCATGAAATAACCAACATGGAACTTTTTGGTTATTTGTCACAAATCTTTCCGTTTCTTGCATGGGAACAAAAATTACACTTGTTATTAACGTTCGGAATGAATGTCAATTGCCAAAATTGCAAAAAAAAATTTTTCAAAGACAAAGACTTAGCTCAAAATTGTTTTTATACATCTTTATAATGAACTTCGTTTGTAGAACTTTTTAACATACATATATGTATAACTCAACATTGTCTTAAGTCGGCTTAAGATGTTATGGCTTTTAAGCTTAGTTACATAAAACTTTTAATCTATTAAAATATTCCTAAATTTAATTAAGGCATGAAACTAAAATGAAAAAAATTTTGTGTTTTCTTTCGTTGATGCAAATGTTAACTCATCAATAGGCCTTCCAGCAAATTCTTTAAAAAACTAGAACGAGAAATTTAAAATTTTCATACACAATTCTCAAGAATTTTAAAAAAAGAATTGAGAATTAGATACTAACCCCCATATTCATAAAAAAAATAAAATGAATTTGAAAATATTTTACTGAATAAGTAAAATAATAATTGGGTATTATTAGTGCGTTAACAAATGTTAAACTTAAACTTATAAAATGAATTTGAAATCCATTTTAGCAAAATTTTGTATGAAAAATTTTAAATAAAATACATTTCAAATTCATTTAAATTTTATGAATACGGGGTTAAAAATAGAAAATAAAAAAAATGATAAAAATCAAATCATATTTAATTCTGAATTAGTTTGATAGGAGTCAAATGATTGAATTATTAAATAAATTAAATATTAAATAAAAATTAATTAAAAAGCTTACTGTAGCTTTCTATATTTTTAATAATACTGGTATCTCCAGTTTGCATTCATACGAAAAAATAAATAAAATAAGATATATAAATTCTTGACTCTACTGTATTTAAAAATCTATGGAAAACTGCATCTATGGTAGTGGAATTATTAGTTGTGGGGGTTTGTGGAGAATTGCTCATATGCAAATGAAAAACGTCAAATAAAAATTTTGATTGTTACCCAATTGTCGTGCAGCAGCTTCAGTGTAAATTTATAAATTCTTTATACAGACTGCTATATATCTTTTAAACAACTTTTTGACATTTAAAACGCTCTTTTATTTAAAAGTTTATATTTATTTTATTTATTTTATATTTTTCAACTTTTTAACAAAATTATCCCCACTGGCAACACTATTACACTTCACAAGCAATTTCTATTAAAATTAAAATTGCTCCTGAAGTTATGCTTTAAAATTCGGTTGAATGTATTTCTATGCTGCTGTTAAGTTTCTCTGTACTTCTTGTTGTCCGTATGATTACACTTATACACTCATACAAAGCTCACACCGATTTGTTAACGCTTTACGATTGGTTAACGATTACATCGCACATCTTACTCAAAATTTGTGATTGTATTGTGAAAAAGATTTTTACCCCCTAGCATATACATAGATGTTTATACATAAAAAAATTATATATAAAAAAACACAACTAATGCAACAAGGCATCTTAATCATATTTTTGTATATGAATTTCATGCATATTAAAAAAAATTGTTCAAAAAAATATATTTTTCAGTAATTTTATGATATCGGGAATACGGCAATACTGCGTTCATGTATTTTTAAAATAAACATATTTTTTCATTCAAAAGCAGATTTATTTTCATAAGACTTGTACGCTTCAAGAACATTTTTAAATTTAACTTACTACTGAATGTGTAAACTCTCAAGTAACTTGCAAGACTTTCGGTTATTTCTTCGAAATTTTCATTGATAATAGGTATACACTACTTGCAAGCAAATACTTACATGTGTAAATGCAAGGTTACACAAGTTTCGTGAATTTTACTAAAAAAAAGTTTTGAAATATATAAATAAAAACTGTTTTTTTTTATGTCCTAATTCTGTTCGACGAATGTATCGTCTTGTCTATGGACGAAAAAAAGAAGCAGTTTTGATTCTTTAAAACGATTATTATTTATTGTCTATGCTAGAAGGTTCGTGTATTTGCTTTATGATTTTGTTCTAAACATTATATCCAGCACATATTTTTTCATATATTTTTCAAACTATTGTATAATAATTTAATTAAATTTTTATGTTTTAAATATATGGCAATAATATTTATATTTTTCATTGTCAAAGACAACAACCATTTTTGAAGAAAATAATTTAGAGACTTCAAAGACAAGAACTCAGAAGAATTTTCAAACAAAAACGTCCTAAATCTTCTTACTGAATTAGGGCATTAATGTTTTCCCTATTTGTTTTCTTGTAATTGTATATATTCTACAAAAAACATTCGTTTATTTTCGAAACTCAGGTTGAGATCATAGCTGTTAAGTAATGATTACTAATCGTAATGATTACTAATTTGATTACTTTTTTTTAAGGGTGAAGTAATGATTAAATTACGATTATATTCAGTTTCGTACTTAGTAATCGTGATTACGATTACTAATAATGGAAAACTAATCTGAATTACTTAAAATTACTAAAAATAATCAAAAAGAATTAAAAGTAATCAAAAAGTAATCCGACTACTTTCAAAGATTACTTTTGGTCCTTAATAAATAATCAAAAAGAATCAAAAGTAATCCTTAGAAGTAATCGGATTATTTTTCGACTACTTTTGATTCTTTTTGATTATTTTTAGTAATTTTAAGTAATTCAGATTACTTTTCGATTATTTTTACTTAGCAATTCTTTTAAAGGCAATTATATAATCATTACGATTCCTTTTAAAATGTAATCTACTTGATTACTAATCGTAATCGAAATTTAACAGCTCTGGCTGAGATTACACATATGTATGTATGTCTATGTGTTTTATTTTATTTTTGAACTTTCGGTGCTGGCAAGCCTGGAACTTGGTACCTCTACACTTACAGGCTAGCACACATCCACTCGGCTACCGTCACACATTCGAAGTTCGGAGCTTTAGTGAACATTCGATTTTTTTTAGATTTTCGAACAAATATCGAACAATGCTGTTTCGAAATTTCTTCGTTTCAGTGAGCATTCGTTTTTATCGAATCTCAGCTGAAGTGATATTACCCTGCAAATAATATTGGACTACGTGGTCCAATCTACATGAAACAGACTAGTTACAGCGTGGTCCCATGTAGTGCAGCCATGGATCATGTCGTTTTCGCACAAGCATTCAATGCTGTACGATATGTGTTCGTGTTTAAACGATTATAATCGCTCTTCTTAGGCACTTACAAATTGTATGCGAGTAGTCTATAACTAATCCATATGGGGTAATTTTGGGAGTGGGCCGATGTAGTGCGAATTTGGACCATGTGCATGTCCATCCCTAGGACATCGCAATGTTAAATCAACCATGTTTTATCCATAAATTTGGACTAGTTTTGTAATAGTCCTGGTCTTTTATGGAGTAGTCCTTACATGCATGTATGGACTAGTCGCGTTATTTGCAGGGTAGTCATGTATACACACACACATGCATACATATATGTACACACATATATTTTGCGAATTTTTTCAGTTATAAACTTTTCACATTTGATCAGTAACACTTCACTTTACTTGCGAAATGGCGCAAGTTAAGTAAACTTACCATTGCAGTTCCAAGAAACTAGTCGTTGCATTTTATCGAAACATCAAATATATCTTCATTCGATCTAAGAACGCTATACTTATTCAAAGTTTCAAAGAAATGATTTCGGATAGCGGGCAAATATTTAACAGACTTTTCAAATTACGAATCTCCTTTATTTATTCGAATTAAGTGGACTTTAAATTTATTAAAAAATTTAATGTTAAAGCTTGTATACATACGAGTATGTACATATTTAAATATATTTACAAATATTGTCTGATCTCTGCTTGCAAAGTAGGCAAGCTCGATGGGTTTATTGTACCTTCGACACGTAGATTTACTCCGCCATGCCCATGTATTCTATAATTTGATTCAGAATTGGTACTTTTTAATTTAATATTAACAACTTTAGGATTTCTCAATGGAAGAAAATCTTGTTTAAGGAATTTACTGCGGATGCACTGTACATTTAGTTTTAGTAAATTAGGTGTATGATTTATCATTAGTATAACGCAGATAGGGCTCTTCTTGGGACATTTATGACCACTACAGATCCAATGACCTTTAAAAATGAAAGAAAATATGCGCGGTTAAATACAGAAAAAAAATTTCGACTCAATTGAGCTTGCATGGAAAGATTCGATTTATTGGTATTGATTCTTGGGAAATAGCTTATTTTTTTTATTGTATACTGATAAGCCAATTAGTGCTTTAGTGAAACTCATACCATTAAGTACCGGTATGAGTTTTGCACACGGTTATTTTAATTGAGCAACTTGTTAGTTCATGGGCGAGAGAGGAAACTATGGCGTCTCTTCTCCTCTTTCTTCCTTAAACTCAAAAGTTGCTCAACTAAAATTGTCGCATGTAATTTTTTTTAAAGATATTTTACCATTCTCCTTTTTCATGTCAAGTTTTCTAATGAAGAGCTCGTCCTCAGATTTCACTTCACATACTGCCAAATAACTTATTATGAATATTAGGAAAATTCTCTTAGTCATCCTGGAATTTTTCTGAAACAAACTTTTTTATTAGAATTGACTGCACGAAGTGGAATGGTAACTACAAGTATTTATTACTGACTAAAATTTAATTTAAATTTTCCCCTTTTTATTTAAAATATTGTGTTTACTTTAACGCAAATGTAAATAAAATTCGATCACTCATACACTAAATGCCTATGTACGAGTACATACATACTCGTATGTATGTACATAAATATTTCGAAGTATCTACTGCCATGTTTGCACCCCTTTTAGACGCTCAACGTTTATTTTGCAGAGTCTTAATTCAGCTGGATGAAAGACAGTGTTCAGAATACTTTCTCTTTCTGTCTTTCTCCCAGCTGAATTAAGACTTTGCAAAGTAAAGCTTGCGTGTCTAAAAGGGGTGTTATAAAACAAAATGTACATATATGCAAAAAGTTTTTTCTTTATTCCGAAAGCCTCAACACATTTATATATAGAAGTCTTATAAGCAGTTTTGTGTAGTGATATGTTTTCCAATTATGTACGTTTGTGTGCTAAATGCTTATACCCTTCACCAAAAGTGATGAATGTTAATTATTTATACAGGTTTGGCATTCCGTTTGTAGTTTTCGCAATACTCCTATGAGAGCCCATAAAGCATGTATGTATGTATGTATATTCTGTGTCATTATGACGAGCCCACGTCTATTTGTTAGTGAAATCGATTTTCCGAAGCGGTAAGAAAAGGTAGCGACTTCGGTGTGTCAGAATTTGTCTTAAATCGATTGGTATTAAAAATCAGCTAAATCCATCACTTACATTGTTGTATTACAAAACAGCACTGCACAATGGAAACTTATTTTTAGTATATGCAACTAACTAACACAGTAAACACTGGATATTGCAAATACAAAAATTATTTGATTGAAAAATTGTTGAACTGATAAAAAAAGTTAGTAAAAAATTCTTTAAAAAAAACTAGCAAATATATTTGATTAACTTTTAATCAGTTTTAAATTAGTTTTGACAACAAAGTTGTTGATAAAGCGTTGTATACATACATATTTGTCAAACTAAAAAATTGGAATCTAAAATTGTGTACAACTTTTTTTTATTACAAATTAACCATTATTTGCCAAAAAGCATTATTGAATTGACAAATAAATTTTGTCAAAAATCATCTTTTGGAGAAAAGCAACCAACAAAGAATTTGATCAGTTCTTGATTTGTTTTTATAAATAAAATTGTTGAAAAGTATTTGTTTGCTGTCCCAGTTGGCCACGTCTTTAAGACATCTTTGACGACGGGTACAAGACAATGGTAAGTCGTAGAAGACATATTGAAGACTGCCCCATACAAATCGTCGGCGAAATTTTCATAAAAATGGCGCCGAGGTCACACAAGACGAGATGGGCGACAATGTCACTCAGATTGTCGTCAACACTGCTTTATTGAAGACAAAACTTTTATGACAATGTCGCTCAGATTGTCCTCAACAAAGTCTTATTGAACACAAAACGTATGACACTGTCGCTCAGATTGTCGTCAACACGGCTTTATTGAAAACAAAACGATGGATATTGTCGCTCAGATTGTCCTCAACAAAGTGTTATTGAAGACAAAACGATGGATATTGTCGCTCAGATAGTCATGAACGACGATTTCCTTTAAATTTTCGATTAGAAAACCTAATCAACAGGCGACATGTCGTACATTAATCGTCGAAGACAATGTCGTCTGTGACGATTTGGGCAAATGGGGTGTGTTAGCGGACATTGTAATGTTATTAGAGATGGCATTAGAGATGATGTCATGAGTACCCCTGTGGCTGAATGGTAGCAATGCTAGCATGTCAGTTCAGACGTCGTAGGTTCTATTCCCGCCTTAGTTAGGCAAGTATGTTTTCGGCAGACAAACTGATTGTTTCGTGGGTTGTGTTAAAATCAAAAACAAAATTGATGCTTTGACAAAATATTTAGTCATTTAGAACAAAACTCAACAAAGAAAATTGTGGTCAAAATTTCAATGTAATACATATATGTATTTAAAAAAATTGTGCAACAAAAATTGTAGCTGAATATTAAAACAATATTCTACAAAGTTTTTGGTCAATATGGTATTTTTGTTGTTGGATAATAAAAGGAAAATAATTGACAAATCACGTTTATTTTATTCTTCAATATGACAAAAATCTTAATAGGTTGAAAGTTTACTGCCTGGATCACGATTTCGACAAGAAATTTTCGTTCGCTTATTTATATTGAAAACAAAAACAAAACTAGAAAATTTCTTAAATTCTTATGAATTGAATTAGGCTACTGTTCGTAACGCTTTTTAAGCCAAATTACATGTGATAATTATTAATGAACAAATAACATCAAGTTAGTTGTAAATATTCTGACAACAACACATAGTTGAACGGAACAGCCAGCCGTTTTCGAAGGCCACTAAACAAAAATCAAAAATAAAAATATACTTAATAGTAACAAACCAAAAAAGTTTGTCTTATGCCCTAATTCACTAAGAAGATTTAGGACGTTTTTGTTTGAAAATGCTTCTGAGTTCTTGTCTTTGAAGTCTCTAAATTATTTTCTTCAAAAATGGTTGTTGGCTTTGACAATGAAAAATATAAATATTATTGCCATGTTTTTAAAACATAAAAATTCAATTAAATTATTATACAATAGTTTGAAAAATATATAAAAAAATATGTGTTGGATATAATGTTTAGAACAAAATCATAAAGCAAATACACGAACCTTCTAGCATAGACAATAAATAATAATCGTTTTAAAAAATCAAAACTGCTTCTTTTTTTCGTCCATAGACAAGACGATACATTCGTCGAACAGAATTAGGGCATTAAGTAGAACAAAAATAAGCAAATTAACAAACATGTGCATAGTTAGTAAGGAACAAACGACAATGGTAAGACTGTTGTAATATATATGGAAGATGGTAAATTTTGAGCCTTCATTACCAAACATATATATGAGCAAATTGAAAAATGCAATGAATCAAACCAATTCACATATTCCACTTGCAATAAAGTTTCGTATATAAGGCAGACATCTACATCAACTGACACCACACACAGTGGACCAAAACACAGAAGAACGCTGATGAGGAAGGTTTAGTGGCCTTCGAAAACGGCTGGCTGTTCCGTTCAACTATGTGTTGTTGTCAGAATATTTACAACTAACTTTGGTGTTATTTGTGCATTAATAATTATCACATGTAATTTGGCTTACAAAGCGTTACGAACAGTACCCTAATTCAATTCATAAGAATTTAAGAAACAAATACAGTTCAAAAAATAATAATTAACTAGAAAATTTCTTTTTGTTTCCATTATAAATAAGCGAACGAAATTTTTTTGTCGACATCGTGAGCCAAGCAGTAAAAATTATTTCGTTGGATCTGCGATTTTTGTTGTCAAATACGAATTTTATTTTTATCCGTGAATTAAATCTTATTCCACGAGAAATTAGTTGCGGAATTACCATAGAATTGTTACTGAAATATGAATTTATAACAAAAATTCTAGCTGTAGCAATTAGGAACGATCTAAATATATGTAGAATACCCTTTTATAATTTCGAAAAATCTTTATTTGATAGTTTTTTTTATAAAAAAATTTAGTTTAGCCATACAATCAGCAGCTTTTGTTGCTGCTATGTAAAATATGGGCTATTTGTATTTGTAGTTTTAGGAAGCATTGCGATATGTTGCTTATTATGCTCGTATCTTAAAAATAAGCACTTTCAGTCCTTTCTTTCAAATCCAGTTCACACGCTGACAACATGTGACTTAAGTTCTTATTGATTTTTTTTTTTGTAATACTGAAATGTAAGTTCTTAATTTACCAAATAGACTAACCGACATGTTATATTTTATTTCCCTGAAAATTACGATCGTATGTATCAACTCTTCTAACTTATCATACGTCTCCACTAGCCATCGACTTGGGCATGACATGAACATGACGCCGGCACAGCAACTGTGAAAAAATCATCAACTTGTTTGTTGTGGTGAATACGTGCGATGTCCATGTTCAGGCATATCAAAGTATTTTGCGCTAGTGCAATAAAGATGGAATATTTACTACTTTTGTTCTGTCTATTTCAAATGGTTGCCGACTGAGAATCTCATGGTGAACATTGTTGCTCAGACATATGCTCGGGCATTGATGTCAGAGCATGAACAAAACATGGACATGAGCGGTCTACATCAGTCATTTTCGATATTCGACATGATGCCCATACCAAGTTCATGGCTAGTGGAGACCCGCAGTTACGATCATTTTAAACCTTAAAATTTGTGAATTAAATCAAGTGTCGCTGGAATGTAGACAATTGGCAACAGTATGCATATACTTTGTGTTTTATACTTAAACAAAAAATTATTTTTATATATATTTAAAACATTCTACGACTTTTGAAGTGTATACTTATGGGCGATTATGTAAGATTCGGCACAGCCATACAAAGCACTCTTAAGTGTTTATTATAAATTATGCCCCTGTCAAACTAGAGTATTGATTAGAAAATATGTATTTATTGAAAAGTACACATCTTTTTGAGATACCTTCACACAAATTTTCTAGACGGGTCGACGGTTAGTATATACCGTAGCTCTTAAATAAAACTTATAATACCCCAGAAATAGTTGAAAGAAACTATGGAACAAGTTCAGTATAACGAAAAAAATTCTTAGACATTTCTATCAAGTATACATACATATATACATACATAGATAAAACATACATATACATACATAGATATAGATGGTTATGATACATAGATATAATTAGAAGTAGAATTCTAAATGATATTAACTCGCATTTCGACGCAGTTTCGAGTTTAAAATTTTTAATTACTTCAGTAACATAAAATGTTTATAATTTTATGAACACGAGCTGATAAACGATTAAATATTTGCTCAGCGTTGAGTTGATAATAACAATTATTTTTAGAAACAACTTTATGAGCGTTCTAGGAACTATACCTGAAATTTCTAACTTTGCAAAATTATTTATCTTATAAAAAATTAAAAGTGGAAAATGAAATATTTCTTCTTAATTCTATTTAAGGCGCCCTTTTCATAATGTTCAGTTAAAAGCTAACAGGAAGTTTAACGGCAAGTTTTGTATATATGAAGAACTTGCATTTAAAGCTCACGTTAATTCTTAATCATACATTGCGAAATTCTGCATTTACTATAGACATAATGTTGCTTTGTGTTGCAAAGCTATTGCAAACTTTTTGGAGGTATTTTGTATTTGTTAAAGACATCTCGTAAATCATTTGCAACTTGCCGTTTTCGAAGGCCACTAAACCATCATCATCAGCGTTCTTTTGTGTTTGGTCCACTGTGTGTGTTGTCAGTTGATGTACGTATATAAAGCAGAAATCTGCATCAACTGACACCACACACAGTGGACCAAACACAAAAGAACGCTGATGATCAAGGTTTAGTTGCCTTCGAAAACGGCTAGTTGTTCCGTTCAACTATGTGTTGTTAGTCAGAATATTTACAACAAACTTTGGTGTTATTTGTGCATTAATAATTATCACATGTAATTTGGCTTACAAAGCGATACGAAACTTTAGTCCGTTCCAATCATAAATATAGTAAGCGTTTTGTTAATTATTACAATGAACTGTGTTGCAATGCAATTATATTATGATACAGTGTATTACATTAAGTGATGTACACTACAGTGTAGTGGCCTTCGAAAACAGCTAGTTGTTCCGTTCTACTAAGTGTTTGTCAGAATATTTACAATTAAGTTTGGTATTATTTGTTCATTAAAAATGATCAAATGTAATTTAGCCTAAAAGGCAACACGAACTTTAGGCTGATTAAATTATAAATATAGTTAAATAAATTTTTTGGCGATAAAAATCTGCGATATATTTATTACTATTTCTTACGCCAATGAACGACGAAAAAACAATTTTATCTCTATCTTTGCACAAACAATAACCAATTATCCAATTATTAACTATAAGATCTGTTTCTTATTCGTCGTTGGTGTGCCGTGGCCGTTCGTTCCAGTTGTCTTCTTAGCATCAGCGATGCCAATTTAGCGCCTTTCGCGCTAGTTTTAGCGCGTTTTAACTATGCCAAACGCGCTTTTTTTCATCTTAGCGCGTTAAATAAAAAAAGCGCTAAATTAGCGCGTTTTGTTTAAAGTCAAAAATATCATTTCAGTTCAATATCTTTTTCCTTTTTTTTGTATAAATTTAATAATTTTTTAATATCCAAAATTTAATTTATTCTTTAAATTCGTTAATGATTCAGATGTCGCAAATAAAATTCCCTTGACTGTGGTTAGAATTAAAAATGCATTTTAATATTGTAAATGGCAAATATTTTCACACCTAAATACGAGTATATGTACTCGTTACTCGTGACCCAAAAATGTATGTAACTTATTAAGCATTTATACTTTTTGTACTTCAAAAACAATTTGAATCTCAACACTATTCGACAATTTATATAAGTTGCTACAAAGTTTGACAAATAAAATTAAAATAAAAACGATGAATTTCTAGTATTTGGAAGACGAGTCTGATTCTGTATTAAATGATTTTAGTTATTTAGTATATAATTTCGAAGAAGCAATAAATAAATTTGTTAGGCTAATTTTTCCACTCATAAATCAACAACTCTTAATTTTGTTTAACAGTATTATCACTAGTTCTCAATTCCCCATGGATTGGAAAATTTCAAAAGTTATATCTATTAGGAAAAAAAATTCAGAAAGTGAATTTAGACCAATATCACTTGTTCCAGTTTTGTCCAAGATCTTTGAACATGTTATAAAATATCAAATCTTACAATTCTTAAACCAAAATTTTTTGCTAAACCCGTATCAGTCAGGCTTTCGCGAAGGATATAGCACAACTTCTCTTTTAATTGGTCTCTCCGATTCTATTAGAGGAATTATTGATAAGGACGATGTAGCTGTTTTACTTTCCTTAGACCTATCAAAAGCTTTTGATAAGGTTGGTCATGCTATCTTAATCAACAAATTTTGCACATATTTCGATTTCTCTATATCCGCTGGTAGATTATTATATTCTTATTTATCAGGTCGCTCACAATATGTTCAATGCAGTAACCTTAATTCGAGGTGCCTACCAATAACTAGTGGTGTGCCGCAGGGCTCTGTTATTGGCCCCTTTTTATTTATGATATATATGAATGTTTTCTTTGCTTTACTTAACGGCTTTGAATGTGAAGCCTTCGTTTTTGCCGACGATATACAACTATTATTTAAGGGTCATACGCAGCTTATAGATGTTTTCGAATATGATATTAACACTTTAATGTCCAATGTTTCACGTTGGATGAGTAACAGCAAACTTAGTATAAATTCTTCTAAGACCAAAGCGATGATTTTTAAACCGTCTACTGCTACGTTTAACCTGTCTATCATGATCGATGGCCGACCTATTGATTTTGTCGATCGAATGAAATGTCTTGGTGTTTTATTAGACAACAATCTTAGTTTCGGACACCACATTAGTGGACCTTAAGAAGACTACAGGGTGCTTTTTTAGAGGTATAGAACTTCGAATTGAAATAAAACACAAGAAAATCGTTTTAATATCCATCAATTTGGCTTTATTGGAAGGATAATTTTATGCCATTAATGTTTAAATATGATTTCGGGCATGTGGCCGCCGCGGCTGGCTCGAATAAAGCCAATTCTACAGGTCCAATTTTCAACCACTTTTTCGAGCATATGGGGCCGTATGTTGGCAATAACGCCACGAATGGTGGCTTCCAAGTCCCCTAACGTTTCTGGTTTGTTGGCGTAGACGAGCGACTTCACATATCCCCAAAGAAAATAATCCAATGGTGTCAAATCACACGATCTTGGTGGCCAATTGACAGGTCCATTCCGCGAAATTATGCGCTCATCGAATGTTTCCCTCAATAAATCGATTGTGACAAGCGCTGTGTGGCATGTAGCGCCGTCTTGTTGGAACCACAACTCATCCACATTCATGCCATCCAATTCGGGAACAAAATAGTCGGTTATCAGCTCCAATTGCTGTGCACGGTGGCGAATCGATTCATTCGGGTCCTCTTCAACACTTTGCTCTACAGCGGCAATTGTTTCTTCGGTGCGCACTGTTCGACGTCTCTGCGGATGCGTATTATCACATAGAGTAAACGTAGTGCGAAAACGACCCATGGTTAACCGAATTAATTGCTCTGATGGACGATTATGTCGACCATAAAATGGACGGAGCTTGCGTTAAACTTCGCGAACTGAACCATTATTTTCGAAATAAATTTGCACGATTTGCAAGCGTTGTTCTTTTGTCAACCTGTTCATGATGAAATGGCAAACCAAACTAAATATTAATCACTTGACAGCTGACAAAATGGCCGCCAGTTAAAAAAGTGATGCCAACTTAAAGTTCTATACCTCAATAAAAAACACCCATTATATGCAATGAATTTATACCTGCCATTACATATTAGAAAGAGCATAGCTCACTCCTTATTGATGTCTAATCTATTGCATTGTATTGAGGTATATTCTGGCTGTAGCGCTGAAAATTTAAATGGGTGTGCCCTACTCTTTAAGAGAATAATACGCTTTATATACCAACTAAGAATTAACGATCATGTTTCAATGTATGTTAATGATTTTTTGGGCTGTAGTTTTAAAAACTTCAAACAGATTAGATCACTACTTTTCTTCTATAATGTTATGTTCACAGACTGTCCAGACTATGTCCGTAGACTTTTTACGTTTTGCAAAGTGATAGAAGCCCACAGCTTCTATTCCCCATTAGAAATTGTATTATTTATGAAAGATAATTTACTCGTACTGTACGAGTCGCCAAATCTTGGAACTCACTGCCACGATCCTTAAAAGCATTCCATCTTACTCGTAATTCATTCAAAGGTAAGCTTGTTGAACTCTTTTCACATCTAGATTCTGAATACATATAGTTAATTTCATGCGCATTATATCTTCCAATTTATAAGTAGTAGTCTCATCTAATAATTTTATAACTATTACATATTATTTTTTTTTTGCAAATTTTGTGTCTTGTTTATTTGTTTCCTAAATGTATAATTATTCTTATGCTATTCTTGTAGTCCACCAACTATATATGGCCCTATGGGCTCGCTGGTTATTGCAATAAATAAATAAATAAAAAATAAATATTGCAAAATCTGAAAAAGAGTTACTAAAAAAAATTAATTGTATTTACTAAAACATACATCGACCCTTATTAAAATTTAATTTAGCGCGTAGGAAAATAGCGCGTTTTGACTACAAATTGTTGCGCGTTTTGAGAAGGTGTATAGCGCGTTTGTGTTATAAATAGTTGGCATCGCTGCTTAGCATAAGACGAAAACTAACTTTTTTTATTACAAAACTTTTTTATTTTAATAGAAATTTGTTGATTAATTGTTTATAGAATATATACAATGACAAGAAAACAAATAGGGAAAACATTAAAAAATAAAATAAAACAGTTCTTATTTATATATTTCAAAACTTTTTTTTTTAATAAAATTCACGAAACTTGTGTAACCTTGCATTTACACATGTAAGTATTTGCTTGCAAGTAGTGTATACCTATTATCAATGAAAATTTCGAAGAAATAACCTAAAGTCTTGCAAGTTACTTGAGAGTTTACACATTCAGTAGTAAGTTCAATTTAAAAATGTTGTTGAAGCGTACAAGTCTTATGAAAGTAAATTTGCTTTTGAATGAAAAAATATGTTTATTTTAAAAATACCTGAACCCAGTATTGCCGTATTCCCGATATCATAAAATTACTGAAAATAATATTTTTTTTAAAAACTTTTTTGTCAATATGCATGAAATTCATATACAAAAATATGATTAAGATGCCTTGTTGCATAGTTGTGTTTTTTTATATATAATTTTTTTTTATGTATAAACATCTATGTATATGCTAGGGGGTAAAAATCTTTTTCACACTACAATCACACATTTTGAGTAATATGTGCGATATAATCGTTAACCAATAGTAAAGCGTTATCAAATCGGTGTGAGCTATGTATGAGTGTATAAGTGCAATCATACGGACAACAAGAAGTACAGAGAAACTTAACAGCTGCATAGAAATACACTCAACCGAATTTTAAAGCATACCTTCAGGAGTAATATTAATTTTAATAGAAATTGCTTGTGAAGTGTAATAATGTTGCCAGTGGGGATAATTTTGTTAAAAAGTTGAAAAATATAAAATAAATAAAATAAATATAAACTTTTAAATAAAAGAGCGTTTTAAATGTCAAAAATTTTTTTAAAAGATATATAGCAGTCTTTATAAAGAATTTATAAATTTACACTGAAGCTGCTGCACGACAATTGGGTAACAATCAAATAGGATCCAGCTAAACCCCTCAATAATCAATTTAAATGTATTTTTAATAAAAAAGTTATTTTACTAATTAAGTAAAATAATAATTTGGGATTATTAGTGCGTTAATAAACGTTAAACTTAAATTGTAGCAATTCCCAAAAATAAAACACTAATCAAAATTTTTATTTGACGTTTTTCATTTGCATATGAGCAATTCTCCACAAGCCCCCACAACTAATAATTCCACTACCATATATGCAGTTTTCCATCGATTTTTAAATACAGTAGATTCAAGAATTTATATATCTTATTTTAGTTATCATAAGCCAATATTAAAAAAAAAATTTCATTACTAGATGCTTACACATCTCCCCTGTGATCGGACACACATTGCCTTTTATTTAAATACGTAGGAAATCTGCAATAAATATTACTTTTATTATACAAAACTCATTCTCGGTAACACTGTTTCTTCATTTGTCATTTTACTAACAAAAATTTACTTACAAGGAAATTGTATTGTAAGCTGATCCATCTAGCATTTGAAAGATTGTTTTTTGAAAAATCACCTTGTTGAGTATTTTTAGATCACTATTCGTGAGCAATAACTGATTAATCACTTACACGATCAGAAAAGGACTCGAAAATGATTCGGGCTAATGGCTAAAACTAGTTCGATTTAAAATACAATAACAAATTGTATAGCAATCGAAAATTAACCATCCAGACGTGTAAAATGTGACTATTATTTTCGTTAGTTATTATTAATCTGGAAGATTGAAAAATGCTTAATCGAAAACAAATCACGCAGGATTTTTTTTTAAAGTGATTATAATTATGTATTTTATGATCATATTTTACGCAGATAGATGATTAAACACTACTTGATCTTTACGTATAATGTCAAAAACTTAAGTTTTTTTTTCATTTATAAAAGTTAAATCGAATATGAAATGATGAAACAGAATAATTCTGCAACTTCGGGAAAATCGCTGTCAAATTAACAAAGCCCATAATAAAATCAACGGCAGTAACTTCAACTGCTCTCTAATTTTTGTTTTATTTTCTTTCTGCTTATTTTTCTTTACAAAATGTATGAAATTGATTGAAATTGTCAAAATAAAATAGATTCTATCTCTGGACTGCTTTCTGTGACTTCCTTTTTATGTCAATTTGTATGGAAAATGTGTTTGTGCCGCAATTCTGTTTGACCATTAATCGTAGGACTCAGAAAGCCGACTAAAAAAATACTCAAAGAAGAGACAAATACGATTAGAAATGCGACTGATAAATGACTCAAATTACAGTCATAAATGATAATAAAAAGACTCCTAAGCAGATTGATAAATTTCTTAAATATGACTCGTGAGCGATTAGAAACATTGCTGAAAGAAAATTCGAAAAAGAGTAAAGAATTAAGCGAAATACGACTAATAAATGATCAGAAAAGGATTCCAAAAAAACTTTAAATACTACTAGAAAAGTGCTCGAAAATGAATCTTAACTAATATAGAAAAAGGCTCATAAATGATTTATTAAGAGGAGTCGCATATAGTCACGTTTTCCTACGGACAAAAGTATAATTTATGATCAGAAAATGAGCGCATATTCCAGCTTTTTAATTGCGCAAAGGAGTCAAAAAAGACTCGAATTTGATTGAATTTTTCAAAAAACTGATCTATCACTTGGGTGATTGAAAAAGGATTCACTTATGATGCATCAGTACGACAAAGTAATGATTTCTTAAAAATAGAGGAACAGAATGCAAAGAAGCTGCAAAAAGAAACCCAAATGATTTAAATACTACAAGAAAATTGCCCAACAATGAATCAGCAAATCTTATCATAAATGATTCTCTGAGATGATTCATCTGTAGGGTACCATTTTCTCACAACGGGAGTATCATTTATGATCGAAAAATGATTTCATATGCGGTTATTCTTCCCGTCAAGCTGATTCCGAAAAGATTCGATTATACCCAGCTGGCATTTTGTATCATAATCGAATCCGTTGTGAGAAAATGGTACCCTACAGATGAATCATCCCAGAGAATCATTTATGATACGATTTGCTGATTTATTGTTGAGCAATTTTCTGGTAGTATTTAAAACATTGGGTTTCTTTTTGCGGCTTTTTTGCATTTTGTTACTCTATTTTTAATAAATCATTACTTTGTCGTACTGATGCATCATAAGTGAATCCTTTTTCAATCACCCAAGTGATAGATCAGTTTTTAATCATCAAATGTGATCTGAGGAGAATCATACAAGAGATTTATGCAAAAAAATTATCACCCAAATGCTAGCTGGGTAATACAAAATGCTAGCTGGGGAGCAGTAACCCTATAGGAACTCAAACACATTTGTAAGTAACTTCAAACTGGTTTTTTAATAACCACAACTGGTTGATTAAGTGACTTTTTTCCTTGTCGCTGACTCACTATTTTAACATAGGCATGTCATAGGCGGTAGTCAATTGGCCATCTCTGCATGACTTTTAAATTGACTACTAACTACTTATTTTTCAACCAATTTGTAGTTAATTAATATTATAGTAAAAAAAGATATATCCATATATATCTATGTAAATATATAAATACATATACATATGTCTATATAAATATTTATTATTATTATATTCGCTAAAAATAGAAAATTCGTACATACATAAATATATCCATACATACGAACCGTTCTTAGAAAATATTATACATTTTAAGTATTGAAATTATTTTTTTTTTTCAACACAAACATTTGGCATTTGATTTCATGTCATGCTTCTCTTAATTTTTTTATTTTCTTTTCATATGCTTATTTTGCTTTTATTTCTTTCTTGCGTGTGCTTCTATTCAATATGTTTGGTTGATATCTGCATAATATTTAAACCAATTTGTAGTCACTTGCAAAATAATTAATTTATAAGTTAGTGTTTTTTCTCAAATGATTATTTTATTTACTACAGGGAAGTAATAAAAATGTGAATGTATTAGTAAAAAAGTGTGAGTGTATTGAGTTTTTCGAACTTGCACTTACATGTGTAAATGCTAGGTAAATTTAAGAATAACAGCCTGACTGTCGTATACAGTCAGTCACAAAACTTTTTTAAAATACTGTTAATAACATCTTGGGCATATGATCTTAGTTACTCCGCCCATATTTGTGCAACACCATAGTATACAAATTAACTTTGCAGAATATGTTAAAATAAGTAAATAAAAATGAAAAAAAAAATTTTTTGTCTAAGACGGTATATCGGCCCATTGTAAAAAAAAATATATATATAGTTTTATGATATTCTACTTATTTGATTGCTGGGAAACCTATTAAACACCTTTGGTTCTTGTAATTACACAATTTAAAACTTACAAAAATGGGCGGAGTTACGCCCATTAAATTTTATTATAATATTTCACATGGTCTTACTTAACCGATTTTTACGAAACTTACCACACAAATTGAGCTCTAAAATAGACGAAATCTTTTATTTGAAAAATGGGCGGAGTCACGCCCATTAAAATTTGATATCTTATTTTACGTGATTCTACTCTATCGATTTTTACAAAACTTAACACACACCCTAAGCCCTGAAAAACACACAATCTTACATTTAAAAAATGGACGGAGGCACGCCCATTAAAATCTAATTTTGTATATCACGGACTTCTTCTTATATTCTTCTATCAGATCTTTGCATTGAAGACGGTTTTTTTGTGTGGCACAAAGAATTATGTCATATCTGGTTAGTGTGGTGAAAGGTTCTAACGAGATATTGCGCACATGGAAAAAAGATATAGCGGCAAGTGGTCCCCAGATATATGAACCGATTTCTGCTGGGAAACCAGTCGTGAAACAGCAATAAAATTTATAAATGAAAGCGCTGTACTAACAAGTAGTTATTTTTTTATGTTATACTAGTGCTTAGTTTCATTTAAGATTTTAATTTATATCAGAAGTCATTTATGTGCACGATTTTTTACTTTTATCATACTAAATAGGTATCTTAGATTCCAATGTCAGTATTTTATTCAAATGAAAAAAGCTCAAAAATTTTGGAAAACCTGGAAACAATCTGAGAACAGATTTGGACTCAGCACACAAAAATCCATTAAAATCACTTAATGAAGTTCTGGCTCCCATTAATTTTTTTTTTTTTTTTTTTGCTGAACAGTGTAATTATCACATGTAATTTGGCTTACAAAGCGATACGAACTTAAGCCTAATCAAATCTTAAAGTTAAAATTTTCTTTTTTTGCCTGAATATTTCCTAAACTGTAAGCGAAAACCCACAAATGTAGCAGACTTGTTTTTTTAGCTCTTGGATAGAAAAATCACTTGCAAAAAATCTTTGTTATCAGTACAAAAACATCAGCTTGGCAACGATTTAAATTTCTCATTAACCACTTTCGGGGTTTGTGGCTCCACTTGCTTTAAATATATATTGTGAAACATTGAATGAAATTTTATAACAATTGGACAACTAGTTTAGAAAGTGCAGAATTATTTAAATTTTTTTCAAAATACCCGGCTGCAGTGCCTGCTGGCAGGTCCTTATATGTATATATAGAAGCTGAGGTTTCAACATCCACCACAGTGCATTCCGCAATCGCTTTGTTGAAAGGTACGTTCAGTTATTGGGTAATTTTCTATAACAGAAACTTAAACTGTCCTCCCAGCCAACGGACTATGTACTCGTAACTCGCTAAAGCTATCGATTACCTATTATCGGCTACGAGTACAATTTTCAAACGTGAGTGGCTTAGAAATCTAATCTGCCGAAATTTTAATGTTTTATGTCATCACCAAAAATTTTAAATTTTGTATTTGTTCGGCATTTCAGCGATCGAATTTAGATTTAGCGAGTTACAGAATTTAGGGGCAGAACTTGTGTTGTATTTCTAAAGAATATGGCCTGTACCAATAGCCCACAAAACGATTGACGAATGAAAATAACAAACACGCACGTTTGCTTTGACACATCGCACAGTGGCGTGAAATAAAAAAAAGTGGTAAAAAGTCGGCAACTTTTGAACTAGTGAACCGATTTCGATGAAACTAACTGTGAACTGTAACTGGTATGTACCAGTACCAGTACCAGTCCTTATTTCTATTCTGATATTTACAAATTTATTTATTGCATTCACTAATCTTTTTTTCATATAATTAAAAAAATTTTCAATTTCAATCGGTGTTTGCCGATAAGTCATATGTAATAGTTAATATGTACAACATTTGGTCAACCTTGTCCTACCGAGTAGTCCCATCAGTGAGGTTTTCCCATATCAATTTGTAGAGCGATTTATTTTAAATTTTTATCTCCATGATAGCTATAACTGAAATAATAACATTGAACCCATCGGAACTTAAATGTATATAATTTTTATATTTTTGAGCCAAATAAAAGTAATTAATTACAAAAAAATATTTAATACACCTTCAAGAGGTCATAAAAAGTGTGGTTTGTTTGAATAGCAGAAAAAACACGTAAATTTTCACCTGAGGTGTTATATTTGTGTGTACATTTTAAGACTGATATAATAGCAAAGGTATAGAAATTGTATACCGTTGAATAGACAATTATGTCTTCTATTGTGATAACATAGAAAAAGTAAAAGAACATTTGAAGTAAAGAAAACAAAAATAAAAAATGTAGAAAATTTAGTTTTGTAATCAAAATTGGATTTTGAATATTTGGAAAAGTATTGAAGGTATGAGAATAATTTTTTTACGGTTTGGAAAGCTAAGTGTATACTATTGAAATAAAATAAAATGTTTCCAAATATATAATTTTATAAAACTTTTTTTTTTTTGATTGGGAAAATTGTGTTAGAAAAATTTTAGCAGAAAAAAAAACAAAGTAACATAAAGTCACTACAATAATATCTACTTATATGTATGTACCGATGGTGCATCGAATAAGTAAAAATAATTAATGTGATGATCGTAAAAGATAAGTAAAGAATAGTTAAACATACTTAGGTAGAGTGATATAACTGCGTGCTAACCTAAATAGAAAATGGAAAAACAGAAAATGAATAGTGATACTTACAAATGTGTTTGCCAAAGGTAAATCAATAATTGTATACACAATCAATTCTCATATTCCATTTCATAGAAATTTAAGTTAAATAGCTGATGTTAATAATAATCTCTACCCCAGTAGGTAGACATGGGTGCTGATGAAGTGCGTGGCTGCACAGAAAAATATCGATATTTCCCCCAGCTAATAAAGTCTAGTTTAATTTTTCTTCTCTTCTTTAGATACTCACATTAATTAATAAAAATATTTTCATTCAATAAGAATTGAAATTACTGAACTCAAGCCTGATTAAGAAATTATTTCTGATTAAAATTAGATTTTTTGCAAAAAAAAAAAAAAAATTCTAATTTTCGCCCAATGCTGGATGTTGGGTGCACCATCAAAACTCTCTAAAATCTAATTCACAGTCTTTCTTAATGCCTCTTCTCTCAGAAACAAGCTTACGAATACAGCAAAGGATAGAAAAGACGATGAATATAAAAGAAGATACTAATAATATTAATGCTAGTTAGATTGTTGCAATAAAGTAAATCTAAACCGTGTTTAATAATTTGTTTCATGTTTTGTCATTTCTAAAGCTGTTTAAAAAAAATTGGTTTTTAAACAAACCAATTTTAATGTAAAAAATAAGAAACTATTACGAAAAAATCCCCTGAAGAAGTCAACAAACAATTGACGAAACGTTGAGAACAAATGTAATAAAGTCGTTTTATTAACATTAGAAACAACTTAGGCCTTATTAGCTCAAATAATTGGAACACACAAGAAAAGTTTATATCAACTATTTAATATTTTTTTAAAAAATTCCAAAAAAAAAAAATAAGAATACTTTTTTCACAAAATATACACAATATTCTCATAATTTTCAAAAATCCAAATTGCAAAATTATTCCTTGCTACAATTTTTGAGATATCAAAAAATTTTTTTTCGTATGAATTGTAATGAAGTTTTCTTTCAAAAACAACAAAACCAACTGATTTTTGTTAAATAATGAAGAAGTTATGTACGAACAATTAAAAAAAGTCAGGACCAAAAATTTAATAAAAAAAAAATTTCAAGCCAAATAACTTATAAATTGTAAGAGATAAAATAGTGCTCTATGCATGTTTTATTTTTATTTCTTAACGCTGATTATTGTTTAGATCGGTCCATATTTACAAAAGTTACAAGCTCCGAAAGAATTTCAACACCAGCCGTTTCCCACTTTGAGTCTCTTTGGAGCTACCCTGTCTTATAATAGGGTGCCTGCAAACATACTTTCTCTGAATTCAAACACTTCTTCTTTCCAAAACAGCTAGTTTCATCGAAATCGGTTCACTAGTTCAAAAGTTGCGGACTTTTTACAACTTTTTTTTATTTCACGCCACTAGCGTACTCAAGTAAAAATTTCACATTTTTTTTTTTTTTTTGAAAACTTAGCTTGTGGCAATTAAAAAGAATTTATTTATTATGTATTATATTTATTTCACAACACATTATTTTAAGTTAAATTAAAATACATATCGCTCATTTACTCAGAATATACATCCTTAATATACATATACTCGTAGCTTCATTGTTCATACATACATATTTAGTATAATGCATTGAACTTTTCCTTGAAAGCTGGAAAGTCCGCTGGATTTATTATACCTTGAACACGCACACTTCCGACAGTCTCAATTGTATAACGCGACTTCCCATTGGTACTGGTTAATTCAATTAATATACTTCTATCTATTTTCAATGGAATAGATTCTATATCATGACTTGCACCGCCGACGCACCCTACGTATTTTTGTACAACTTTGGGTTCAACTGTTAGCATTTCTATAACACAGCCAGTACTCTTCCTGGTACATTTATGACCAGCACATACCCACCGACCTTAAGAAATGAAAAAAACATATGCGGTTAATTATAGAAAGGGAAGGATTCCATTAATTTGTGTTGATTCTTGGGCAATGGCTTATATTTTATATTGTATTCTGGTAGCCAAGCTAAACTTACCATTCACGTTTTTCATATCAAGTTTTTCAATGAAGGACTCCTTTTCAGATTTCACTCCACTTACTGCCAAATAATTTATTATGAATAAAAGGAAAATTCTCTTAGTCATTTTGAAATTTTTTCTGGAACAAACTTTTTTTTTTTTTGAAATGACTGCCGTAATGGTAATTATATATTACTGACTAAATTTCATTTCAATTTTTCCCTTTTTATCTTATTATTTAAAATATTGTGTTTACCCAGCAAAAAACTTTGCCTACTAGAATGCCAAAAAGTGTATGTACTCCTCAGTCGTAAGTACTTACAATTTGACTGAATAACCCATTATTTTTGTTTGAGAAGTTCAAAAAGTATGCGGTACCCTGTACTTTTCGCCTACAAACATGCAAAAGTTAATATATTACTGATTGCTTAAGAGTACTCAAAATTTAATGGGTTATTTTTTTGCTTACAAATATGCAAAATTTTATAGATTAAATTTTGCTTAATTTCTAATTAAAATAATTTTCACGATCAATAAATTTTTCTCTAGATATATTTCCTTATTAACTGGAAAGCACTACAATAAGTACTTTCACGTAATGATATAAATAAGTTCTTATTTTATTCATTATAGGGCTGTCATTATTATGCACATAAAATAATTACATAAATAAGTATCAGTCATTACTTTGTAAGCCATTAAAAGAGTACTTACTACCCATTACAAAATTTCGAAAATTGTTTGCTGGGTAGTAACTAAACTTTTAGTTCAACGCAAATGCAAACAAAATTCGCTCACTCATACACTAAATGTCTATCTGCTATGTACATAACTATACCAGTTGGCCACGCCTTTAAGACATTTTTGACGACGGGTAAAACTCAATGGTAAGTCGTAGAAGACATATTGAAGACAGTTCCATACAAATCGTCGACGAAATTTTCATACGAATGGCAGCGAGGTCACACAAGACGAGATGACCGACAATGTCTCTCAACTTGTCGTTGACCTTTATCCAATGACATGTTCCTTAACAATTGCATTGATGACTTTATAAAAGACAATACCTCCACATTGTCACTGATGACTATATAAAATACAATATCCACAATCTTGTCGTTGACGACTACATAAGCGATATAGTTGCAATATAATCGCTAATGACTGCTCTGCAAAATTAAAATTTGCGCTGAAAGAAGTAGGTCTAAGTTAGCAACTAACTAAAAAAAAATCTGACTACCTAGAAATTATAGCCAACAGGGCGGGGCTACGCCCATAAAGCTCAGAATTGAAAAAAAACCTAAGGTGTTTAACTCAAGCGATTTTGTTGAAATGTATGCCAAATGTTGCAATAATGTGCAAGGGTATAAATTTTCGTTGAAAGAAGTGGGCGTTAACACGCCCACCCATAAAACTTAAGCCTTCTATTTCATGTACTTCAGCTCAGCACATTTAAATATATTATTTATATATTTATTATTATTCGTTTCCAACGAAACTTGACACGAATGATAAGCATCGGCCAAAAAATTTGTTCTTTTAAAGAAGTGCACAGAAAAAAGTATTCACCAATTAATATTTTCAATTAAGAATTTAATCGATTCAATTAAATTTTTAATTGTATTTACCAATTTAAGCGGAAAAACTTAATTAATATTATCAAATTGTTTACATATGATAATTATTAATGAACAAATAACATCAAGTTAGTTGTAAATATTCTGACAAACACAAAACATAGTTGAACGGAACAACTAGCTGTTTTCGAAGGCCACTAAAATAATTTAATTTGTACTAGAGAGCTGAAATTTGATACGCAAGTAGGTCAAGGTGAGAAACCAACTGGAAAAATCTAAAAACCCAGACATTTTAACCAGGAGTGGCGGAGCCACGCTAACATTGCACTGAAGTGAAAACTAAATATAAAGATTTTAACTGAAGCCATTTTATTGAAACTTGTATGCATTTATGTAAGGCTTGGAACTGTAATCTTAAGAAGTGGACGATTATACGCGCTGCTCACAACGAAATTTTGAGATTAAAATAGTGTTGGAAGGAGGGCGGGCATTAATATTTTCAATTAAGAATTTAATCGATTAATCAAGTTGTTTATATACAAAATATACACAAAATCAGAGCTGTTAAATGTCGATTACGATTAGTAATCAATTAGATTACATTTTAAAAAGAATTGTAATGATTATATAATTGCCTTCAAAAGAATTGCCGATAAATAATTGATTACGATTGCTAATAATCGAAAAGTAATCTGAATTACTTAAAATTACTAAAAAATAATCAAAAAGAATCAAAAGTAATCCGACTACTTTCAAAGATTACTTTTGATTCATAATAAATAATCAAAAAGAATCAAAAGTAAGCTTTAGAAGTAATCGGATTATTTTTTGCTTACTTTTCATTCTTTTTGATTATTTTTAGTAATTTTAAGTAATTCAGATTACTTTTCAATTATTAGTAATCGTAATCAATTAGCAATCGTGCGAAACTGAATATAATCGTAATTTAATCATTACTTCATCCTTCAAAAAAAAAAGTAATCAAATTAGTAATCATTACGATTAGTAATCATTACTTAACAGCTATGCACAAAACTATGCATAAAAAATATGTGCTTAAAAATAAGACTCGCATTGTGTGAACACCGAAGATAGTTTAAAGAAGAAAAAATTATAATCAATTTTATCAATAAGACTTGACTGGTGTGAACTGGGACTACTGAAATATAAAATAAGTTTATTTAACAAAAATAAAAAAAATAGTTTTAGCTAGTTGGCAAATCCGTCTGCTCGATTTTGCTGATTTTCAATACCAATCTATTTTGAATCATTTCTGACACACCAGCTCAAAACCGAAGTCTCTGCTTTTTCTGGGAGCTTCGGAAAACCGATTTCACGTATAGACGGACAGACGCTTATTCGCCTTCCTTATGCATAAGGATCCAGAATGTTTATACTTTATGGGTCGCTTATTGATATTGTGGAAATTGCACACGGAATGACAAACCCTTTACCATTTTTGATGAATGATTTAGTTTATTTTATATATTAATTTGTTTATTAAAAAAAACTTTTTCCAAAAAGTTTTTTTTCCAAATAGTACCTACATCAAAAAATATTTTTCCAAAAAGTACATTTTTCAAAATTAATTTCCAAATATACTTTTTTAAAAACAACCTTTTGCAAAACATACTTTTTTCAAAACAACCTTTTTCTAAGTACCTTTCTCAAAAAGTACTTTTTGCCAAAAAATGCCTTTTTCCAGATAATACCTTTTCAAAAAGTAACTTTTCGAAAAAGTACTCCTTTTCTTTTTCAAATACTTCTTTTTATGGAAAGTACGTTTTTCAATAAAGTATCGCTTCAAAAAGTATTTCACCTGAAAAGCATTTTTTCTTGCGTAAAATTACTTTTCTTAAATGAGTACTTTTCCCAAAAAGTACCTTTTAAAAATGTGTCTTTTTCTTAAAGCACATTTTTAATTGTAAATAACTTTTCTTAAAAGTACTTTTTTTGAAAGTTGATCCAAAAGGTACATCTCTTAAAAATTACCTTATTCAAAAGCTTTTGTATACCAGAATTACATTTTCAAAAAAGCACTGTTTCCAAAAATTATAATAAAACTTTTTTTTTGAAAAAGTAGTTTTTTCACCAAATGCATGTTCGAAGTAACTCGAAGAATACACTATATCAGTTAACAAAATTCAACCCAAACTTAAAATGTTTCATATATATGAATTCTTCCTAATATAAAACTTTTTCGTACTTACCCTTTTTGGTACCTTTTTTGGGCCCTTCGAAGAAACCTACATTTTATTATCTCAGTTTCTACTGAGTGGAAGTCTTAACAAATAAGTTTTACATGAATGTCATACGTGCCTTATCATTAACAAAAAAAGTACCGAAATCGGGTACAATTTTACCCATTATAAGTGCGAATTTTGAGAAAGTGCCAAAACTCATTCGAGATTCTGCCAGGAAACAATGACGCTTCAAAAAGCTTTCTGCTACGGTCAATAATTAAGAAAATATGTTGAGTGCAAAAAAGGTAACAAAATTCAGGTTTTACCCCTTTTAAGCCCCTAAAAGTACACATATCGAGAAAGTACCAAATACTTGTTGGTTTATTTTTTAGCAGCATTTGTGTGCTTTTAGAATTTGGAGTATATCTAATTCATTTTCCGATATATAAAGATACAGATTTTACCATTTTTTATCCCCTTAGCATTCGAGTTTCCAGAAATCCCTTCTTAGTGGATCTAAAAATCGAAAGAGGAACCTCGACAGCAAATTTCAGCTCTCTAGATATAGTCGTTTGGGCTGTGCGTTGATACATCAGTCAGTCAGTTAGTCAATCATTAACGTTACTCTTTTATATACAGAGTATATGTGCCCTTAATTATGAAAGTCATATATTCCTTTGGTGTTCCTTGAGATATTTCGTAAATTACATTTGAACAAATCAAAATATATTTTTATATTATGCAACATTTTAATTTAGAGTGCTACTAGTCGCGATTAATATAAGTTTATTTAACATATATTAAATATTAATCGCCGAAGACAATGTCGTCTGCAACGATTTGGCCAACTGGGATATTTCGAAGTATACATATGAGTACTACTCTGTATTTATCAAAACAATATACATACATATTTGCAAATTGTTTTTTATTTACTTCGAACGCCTCAGCCTTAGCTCCATACGAGCTAAGGCTAGGAAATCTTCAAAAGATATTGGCAGCCCGAACTGGCCAATATGCACGATTCACAGCAAGACTTACTTTTTGGCTTGCCAATGCGCCTACGTGCTATAAAACCTACTCTCGTTCGCCCCTCTTGCAACTTCGGGGGTGGTGATTCAGCGTATGCTGCTTGCTATTATTTTATACATCTTTTTGCCTGATTTTGATTTAAAATATACTGATTCTTGTACGAATCTCTTTTAGCCTGTCTAGTTCTAGAAGAACTAGCTTTACAAAATTATTTACACTAGTCCAGTTATACAAGCATTCTAGCATAATCGGACTATGTTCTCCGCTCTAAAGCTACGCCCTACACTAGCTTCTAAATACGACCTCCAATTGTAAAATCGTGGACAGACAAAAAATACATGCTCGACATCCTCTATAACGTTTCCGCTACAATTCGGGAAAAACGGAACATTGTTGTATACGAAGCGGTATAAATACAACCTGCAACACCCATGACCAGTCAAGAACTGTTTTAGGCAGTAATTTAAGTCACCATGTTTTCTAGTCAACCAGGTCCTGATCACGGTTGCCAGATTTGATGATTTTGGGTGCCAAAAATGGCATTTTGACGACTAGACGATTTTCTCCTTCAATTCGACGATTTCAAATAATTATAAATTAACACATTTTTTCAGAACTATAAAACAACTTTGAGCTTGACCAAGAACTTGACAGCTTTTGCTCGAATATGCAATCAAAATAAGGAGTAAAAGGAAATCGATCTAAATTTTTGTATTAATAATTTTGGAACTAAATGGTCTCTAAGCAAATTGTTGTACATAATTTATCAACAGATATATAAAATGTATATGGTCAAATTCAAAAACTATTTGAAAATGTTATAAGTAATTTTTTAAATTTTAAAAGCAGATTTGCTTGAGTGTGATCATTTTTATTTGGTAGATTATAAAGATGAAAATAATTATTTCGAATTGAAAAAATTTACTTAGGAATATGTGCTAGGGATATATTTGCAGATGCTAAAGTTAATCAAATTTAAAAATGTGTGACAAGATTCAAAGCCTGAGGCTTAACTAATCACTTCAAAATTATTATAGAAAATAAAAGTTCTAAGCATTTCGTCACTTTTTTGAAGAATGTTAAATACAGGAAATTGAATTTGAATTCAGACAATTAAAGTCATTGAAATTCCCTGATACACTTGAAAAAAAAAATAATAAAAAATGAAGAAAGGGACTTAAGGGTCTTTAATTTCCACGTTAAGTAATTTTATCCCACGTTAACTAATTTTATTTTACTTTCACTGCAATCCTTAGCAAATGAAGAAAAAAAAAGATTATATACGAGTTAACTTACAATGGACCCAATTGGGTCTCCGAGTGAAGATGCGGTATAGCACCACTCTTCCTAACTTACTAGTAAACAAAACCAAAGTTGGTTATATCATCTTTAAGCAATTTTGTATACTAAGGATAATTTAAAACTAAGTAATTCTAATTACAGTATACTCCGTTTAATTACCCATCTGTTAAATACCCCAACTATTGAATGTCCGTTTTTTACACTCATTTTCATACAAAAGTCCACGCTTAATTAACTTTCGTTTAATTACCCATTTCGGGTAATTACCCAGAAATATTTCACCCCAAAATGAAATTTCCTCTAAAATATCTTCGTTTATTTGGCCAAAACTGCCTAAGTATATATTTATACAATTCTGTAATCGAATATATGCAAATTATCTATTTATTTTTTGTAATATTAATTGATTTTGTTACATAATAAATTACCTCTGTGAGCTAATTAAACGTCTTCGCTTTATTACCTTTCTCGGATAATTACCCCAAAAATTATGATATTTTTGATGAGGTAATTAACTGAGGTTTACTGTACTTTGATTTGAGACTAATAACTGATCAAATAGAATTGTTCTATTCCAATATACATATGTATATGCATGAAAAACTGTATGTTTTATATGTGATGAATTTTTAACGTTCTCGGATAATTATTTTGACGATTTTCACGAATTGACCCTTATTTCATCTGGCAACTATGGTCCTGATGTCGAGTATCAATGTGTAAGTCCATCTTCCCTTTTCAGTTGTTGACCAACGTTCTTGCCATTTGCGTAAACATAAATGTGTATCACCTTCCCTATCTAAGACTTCTAAATCGATGGGCATTATACCTGCAATGATAAAAGCGGCTTCGTCCGACACAGTTCCAAATGCGCCTATACACCGGCGACATCAATCTCACATAAGTAGGTTATCTCAGTGTGCGCATAAGATAATGTTCCTTACAACACCAGCGAGAAGTTTCCTCTGAAGACATTTTGGGCCTCTTGTATTCGGCATAATCTGAAAAAGCGCCAAGCTGGTTTTTGATGCCTAAGTATTTCAGAAATGGCTTGGATTCTATGCAACAAGTGCCAACATTAAGGGTAATAGTTTCCCTAGTTTTCCGACTACTTATCAAAACTGCTTCCGTCTTATGGTCTGCTAGAGTTAATCCCATTGAGCTAAGCCAGGACTTTACGATCTGTACACTGGCATTTGCAATGGCTTCTGCCTCTAGTAATTCTTTGACTTCACATACTAACGCTATGTCATCTGCGAATCCAACTATTTTCACTTTTTCAGGTAAACTTAATATTAATATTTCGTCGTACATCACGTTCCACAACAGTGGTCCAAGTATCGATCCTTGGGGCACTCCACCAATAATCTTGCACCTCCTTACACCTATATCAGTCTCATAAACTAGCTCCCTATTCCGGAAATGATCCTGTACTATTGCCAGCAGATATCCTGGGATGTCTAGTTGAGCCAAGGCATCAACAATATACTCCCAGTTTGCAGTGTTGAACGCGTTTTTTACGTCTAAGGTCACAACTGCCGGTTGCCCTTGCTTTCCTAAAGCCAAATTGGTTGTCTGATATACCACGGCTAGCTTCAACATAATCTACAGTTCAACATAATCTCAAGCGGCTCCATGAAAAATCGCCCAAAACCAAATCGCCCAAAAAGAAAAATGAAAAATCGCCCAAAAATTTTTTCATACAACTTTTAAGTAATTATTCAATTGAAAAATCGCCCAAAATTGTTCAAACATTTAAAAATTAAAGGAAAAAATACACCCAAATACCATGGTGGAGAAAATTCTTAAGGCCGGCAGTGCAGGAAAATGTTATTAAACAAAAAAAAAATTGGCAAAGCAGAAAATCTTTATTAATCAGCGCCGTGTCGGGATACACCATGGTGGGGAAAATCTTTAAGCCCGGCCGAAGGCCGGTAGTGCAAGAAAACGTTCTTACGCAGGAAAACTTTACAAGGCAGAAAATATTTTAGGCAGCGCCGTGTCGGGATACACCATGGTGGAGAAAATCCTTAATCCAGGCCGGGAAATTACTATAATTTTAATTTTTTTCTGGGCGATATTTCATTTTTTTTTGGGCGATTTTTAATTTCTTTTGGGTGATTTTTCATTTTGAAATTTTGGGCGATTTTTCATTTTCATTTTTGGGCGATTTGGTTTTGGGCGACTTTTCATGGAGCCATCTCAAGCAATTTCCCACATGTATCTGTCATAGACAGTGGTCGATTAGAGGAAGGGTTACCTAAAGGCTTATTGTCCTTAGGTACTAACACTAGCTTCTGTCACTTCCACCTTGTTGGAAAAGTTCCCTTGCTTAAGCATATGTTTACTACTCTTAAGAATTTCTCGGGACACAGTTTTACGGCCTCTTTCAATACCCTGTTTAAAATATAGTCCAAGCCCGGTGCTTTTTCGTCCCTAAATTTAGAGACAATATCTTCAATCTCTGTTATAGTAACCAAAAAAAAGTTAAAACTTTCACTAGGAAAATTGTTCTCCCATGATGGTGCTTCTTGGTGAGGAAGGAGGTGGTCTACGATTCCCTTCAAGATTTACTTTTCTCTTGGTGGCGATGGGTCAAGACATTTTAGCTTCTTAGTTACTAGCTTATATGCAAAACTCCAGGGATTATTCTCTACCTCATCACATATGTACATTAAGAAAACACTGAGCACTTGCTCCTATTAATAGCAATTTTGAGCGCCTTTCTCTTATCCTATAGTCCTGTTGATATGCATTATTATCTAAACTATCCCTGCTCCTCGTACACTGTCTTCTAGAACGTATACACTCAGATATCAACATTGCAATGTCATCATTCCACCAGTAAACCGGTGGCTTCTTTGTATGTGTATGTATGTATGTATGTATGTATGTGTGTTCCATTGCCGCACTAATATTGAAATGCAAATTCTTAACTTACCAAATAGACTAACGGACATCTTCTATTTTATTTCCCTGAAACTATTCCTTTCTGCTGAACAAAATCGATAAATTCTTTGCGGAAAAATATTTATTTAATATCGTAATATCAAAAATTTTTTATTTTCTGAAAGTTTTTTAAATTGGTACTCGTGTGTACATATGGTTGTACAATACTAAACTTATCTTAAGAATAGCCAATACGAACACGGCTTTTGAACATCATATATTTATTGTGAACAAAATTACGATCGTATCAACTCTTCTAACTTACGATCGTATCGACTACATTTTAAACCTTAAAATTTGTGAATTAAATCAAGTGTCGCTGG
Source organism: Tachina lurida (assembly GCA_944452675.1). Lineage (NCBI taxonomy): Eukaryota > Metazoa > Arthropoda > Insecta > Diptera > Tachinidae > Tachina > Tachina lurida. The sequence goes on from OX101754.1 coordinate 117,267,130, forward strand.
AATGTAGACAATTGGCAACAGTATGCATATATTTTGTGTTTTATACTTAAACAAAAAAAATGTTTTTATATACATATATTTAAAACATTCTATGACTTTTGAAGTGTATACTTATGGGCAATTATGTAAGATTCGGCACAGCCATACAAAGCACTCTTAAGTATTTAATATAAATTATGCCCCAGTTTCCACCACTCAAACTGAAGTATTGATTAGAAAATATGTATTTATTGAAAAGTACACATCTTTTTGAGATACCTTCACACAAATTTTCTAGACGGGTCGACGGTTAGTGTATACCGTAGCTCTTAAATAAAACTTATAACATCCCAGAAATAGTTGAAAGAAACTATGGAACAAGTGTAGTATAACGAAAAAGATTCTTAGACGTTTCTATCAAGTATACATACATATATACATACATAACTACACACTTATACCTATACATACATATATAGATATAGATGTTTATGATACATAGATATAATTAGAAGTAGAATTCTAAATGATATTAACTCGCATTTCTACGCAGTTTCGAGTTTAAAATTTTTAATTACTTCAGTAACATAAAATGTTTATAATTTTATGAACACGAGCTGATAAACGATTAAATATTTGCTCAGCGTTGAGTTGATAATAACAATTATTTTTAAAAACAACTTTATGAGCGTTCTAGGAACTATACCTGAAATTTCTAACTGTGCAAAATTATTTATCTGACAAAAACATTAAAAATTGAAAATGAAATATTTCTTCTTAATTCTACTTAAGGCAATTTTCATAATGTTCAGTTAAAAGCTAACAGGAAGTTTAACGGCAAGTTTTTTATGTATGAAGAACTTGCATTTAAAGCTCACGTTAATTCTTAATCATACATTGTTGAAAAGGGACGTTAATTGAGTTTTTTATATATTGATTGTGTAGAAGCGTTTTACAAATTTTTGTTCTATAGACTGGCAATTATAGAAGCCAAGTAGAAATTGGTAAAACATATATGGTTTAAAAATTATTTTTGTATAGATATGCACAATATAAATATTTTCCCAAATTATTGGTAAAAATCTATTTAAATTTGCTTGAAAAATATACAACTTTTTTTTATAAAGAGAAGTAACACTCAGGGAATGAATGCCTACTACTATTACTAGGTGTTATCTTCCTTAAGAAAGGAATAGTAATAGAGAAGACAGCGGGTAAAGGAAGATATAGAGAAAAGCTTCATTCTTTTACAACTCGGCTTTCTGCAGCACCTCTGGTGTTAAATTAGGCGTATTAAACTTTTTGAATCTGTAGTCATTTTGTTGCTTATTTTACTTTGCCGATAATTTCGCTACACAACGAAGGAGGGCGCTACGATGTTACATTAGGAATAGTATCTGCTGAAGTCGGTTCAGCAGCAGTGACCGGTAACTATGCCTTCATCACTTGAACTTTCCTACAACAACCGATACAAAGGGACACTAATGCAAGTCAGAAAAATGCTTGGTGTTGTTATTTAATGACTGTTGGATACCGGGCTCGAATCCAGGACCTTCGGTTTTGTAGTAATCGTGCTAACTACTTCAGCCAATGCCATCCTGCTTTTGTTTTGTACACATGTTTATAATAAATAAGACATACTCGGTGTCATGTGGTCTAATTTAGACCACCGGTCGATTCTAGTAAAAAGAAATATACTTTTGTACATATGTATGTATGTATGTATATGTATGTAGATGTACATACAGACATACATCAACTACAAATATATTTGAATTTAAATATTAAGCATCCATAGATATGTACGATTGTGTAAGTATGTAACTGGGAGATGCAATGTATTACATACGAGATAAACATATCGATGGCTTAATATAAGAAAGGCGGAACTCGAAATAATTTTTTAAGTGGCCATAAGTCCTTGATTTTTAACTGCAACGTACTTAGATCTTCAAGAGGATGCAATTATACATTGTGTCCCATAAAACGTTAAAAACGCGATTTAAAAAAAAAAATTGAGATACGCCCTTTTTATATTAAGCCAACGATATGTATTAAATCCTTTAAAATCATTATCAATCGAATAAAATGGCATTTAACCGGTTCGATAAATATTAAACCGATTGCTGTGATATGGTTTTACCACAAAAATTAAGTAATTTCAAGCTGAAATTACGAACGAAATCGAAAGTGTTCATATTGGCAATGAATGACACTCGATTTCATTTCGAGCAAGCATCTGATTCACTGCGGCACATATTGGACTAATTTCTTTACTTGAGTAAAGGCTTTGTTATATTTATATAAATTTTTGTCACAAAATCGCCATCGTCTAATAGTTTTGTATCATCTTAATTTAAAAAAGATTATTTCTGATACAATATGTGACGCGCAAAATAGAAAGTGACTTAAGGGTAAAAACCGGTTTTGTTCAGGAGAGCCATTTTAAAGATTTAAATACGTATATCTTTGGTGTACCATCACTGAGCGTGTTGGTATTGATCTCATTTGAAAGCGACACATCTCATGACAGCAGGAACGTGTTGGTCAACCTTGAAAACGCGCGTATGTCGTCCCTACCTCTTGTTTTGTGTAGTTGGTTTTTACAGTTTTCTACCTAGCGCGCTGTTTCCATGAGCTTGATATCAATTTTGCTCGCGTTTTTTCGAATCCAGGTTTATTTTCTGAAATTATTAATTGTGAATTATAATAAATACCTACTCATTTATAATTCTTTTAAATCGTGAATATCACTCTGTTAGTACGAAAATTTGTTCACATAACCTTAGAATCGTCGACTTCAATTTCATAAAACGCGCATATCTCTGGGAGGGAACACTTTTGGGGCATGGGATCGGTCTCATTCGATGCTCAGATGTTGTCCACATCAAAAAAAAAGTGAAAATTGATTTTTTTACCCTTAGGTCCCTTTTTCTATGCGCTGTCACATATGTATATTTATTGTTGAAAAAAAAAATGTAGTTCTTAGTAGAATAATTATTATTTTCGGTGCCTTTTTCTTAACATTATAAATTATGTATTTAATGTTAAGCGAAAATTCTGTATTCAGGAAAATTCCGTTTTCAGGATTTCTGCTTTTAAAAGACATTTCACTCTAAACACCAAAATCAAACTCTTTATTTACATTACATTATCTTATAGTTATTTTCACTTTAAAGGCACCAATTTTTTTTATCTTATTCTACCTTATCACAACCCAAATATTTATAAGATATCTGTAAAAAAAATTCTCCCAAACCTATTATATTGATTAGCAATTATTAAATTATTTGTAATATGGATAAAAAGTTGGTGCAGGAACTGGTGAATGGGGAAAGGTTCGATTCTTTTGTAGCCATATTGGTCTCATCATATGAGGCATTGAAATGGGAATATGGATAGGTCTTATAAAGGGATTTGGTACCATCATCGGGACAGGCACGTAGATAATTTGAGGTGGCACACATGCATTTGCTTGAGTTTTAGTATGCGGGATATTTTTAACAGGTTTGCGCACGCTTCTTCTATTCTTTGTATATTCAATAGTATTTTTAGGAGTAAATGTTGCATTTTTCGATTGATACTTTGCAGCAACTTTTTCTTCCTTTTTGTTATTACCATACAAGTGCTTTAAACGATCCATTTCTCTCTGCGCATCACGAAAGTAAGGAGTTGTGGATTTTGAAACATTTTTCATCTCAGTCGTTGTAGTCTTACTCGTATGAGCTGCTTCTCTAGCTATTTTATCTGAAAATAAAGCATATGAATATTAAAATTTTATCATAAATGTACTCGTAAATTGAGTGGTATGATGAAATAAGTTTAATATAAATGATCAAACAGTATTGCTGCATAAACACATTTGCCATACAAATTGATCCAAAAAAGCAGTCCCAGACAGGGTTGACAGATATGGCGATTTCTCGCAAAACGTGGCGATTTTTCAACTTGTTTGGCGTATACATTTTTGACTTGGCGTTTTGGCGATTTTTCTGGCCATGAATAAATTTGATGGCTATTTTTTTATAACAAAATTGAACTTCCAAATTTTTGTAATTCAGGAAAATTAGTTTGTTGACGGAGTAGATGAGTTTTCTTATATTAATTATACCAATTAATGCGTTTTGAATTTGGACTAGAAATATTTACAAGAAATAGTTTTTGGCGATTTTATTTCTACTTTTGGCGATTTTCTGTTAAATTTTTACGCGTTTATTTTATAAAAAAATTATTACAAAACAAAATTACTATCAAATAGTTATTAAGAAAAGCTATTTTAAATTGATTTTGGCGATTTTTAAAATCAAAATTACAAAGAAAAATAAGCACAAAAGAAAATAAAACAAAACTTAGGGAGCATTTGAATAACTAAATCACTAAATAATATCTTTAATCAGTAAATATCTTGATGTAACATGTTTTATAAATTTTATCTGATTTGCTGTATAAAATTTGCCAGTCAGCTAATATGGAATACCTGAAGGCGGGAATCATGGAACCCCTTTTCACATTGTGCGTAATGACTGCCTTCCACAAAAAAAAATAAAACAAGCAATTTTCGAGTGCGAGTCCAGTTTAAATCTATAATTATCTAAAGATGCATTATATTCGATCTTTCATGTGCTTATATGTAGACTGGAACCAATAGTAATGAAGGCTGAGAAACAATGTATAATTTATTTTATTTTTTCAATAAAGCCAAAGAAGTACTCTAACATTTTAATTAAATTAAAATAAAAGAAGCGGATAATATACTAAATTGAGCTTGCAGTATATCATTGTTTCGTTTCTGGTGATATGGTATAGTATTCTACATTACCCACCTGGTGGTTCCACATTACCCTCCACTTTTTTAAACGACTGTTTTTGAGGTATCTCAGATTTTTTATGCACATATAACTTTTTTTTAGAATTACGATAATATAATTTTTGTGATATACTCAGTTAGGTAATCGATCAAAAAACACATTGCAACCAGTCCGATTAGACTTGGGTCGAACTCGTTCACTATAGACTTGTATCGAACTCTTTCAGTAGCTCGTTTTTGACACAAACCAATGATCAAACCCATTTAAATTACATGGGTTTGATCATTGGTTTGTGTCAAAAACGAGCTACTGAAACAGTTCGATACAAGTCTACATGGCTTTGATCATAGGTGTGTGGCAAAAATGAACTAGTGAACGAGTTCGATCCAAGTCTAAGTCCGATAACACTTCTCTGACGAGCTCAAAAGGAAATTTAGGGGTTCCACAATATCCGAAGTTACTCTACCAAGTAATATCACATGCGTTTTTAATGAGTTCAAAAACTATAGCTTTATTTACGATTTGCGATAACATTCAGAATGCATTATTTCATTTTGAACGCGTTCATTTATTTTTTGCTGGGCAAATTTAACGGTTATTCTATTCGTTAAAGTTAGCGGATCCCACCACCGACGTGGTAGCACTCTTTTAAATATTACTTCACACCAAATATGAAATAATATTCAACTCGGATACGATTTAAACCTTACCGCCGGTTGTGAGCCACAATAAATATCTTATCACAGACACAAATCAAGGAAATTTTTTAAACACTTTCTTAACAACTGCCACCTGCGTGTCAAACAAGAACTTATAACATTAAAGCTGCCAGCTAAGAAAGAGGAATTTTTCCGCAATAGTGCTGCCAGCTTAGTCAGGGAGGACTGCCAGCCTTGGACACCAACCACAAAAATCCAAAAATCCGGCGATTTCGCAAGTTTAACGAATAACGGAAATCCGTTTGACGAATCTTGTTTATCCATTAAGTTGGTAGTGGGGTGTTGAAGTGTTGCCGTTTGCGATATCTTTTTTTCAAACTAATGTTTCGAAATAGAAAAAAGCAGAAAATAAACGTGATTCTCAAAAAAATCATTTTGAAAAAAAAATAATTGTTGTTTTTTTTTTGTGAAAATGGTTTTATATAATATACATATGTATGTATAATTTATTTATAGATTCCTTGAAAATGGTTAACGACGTTAACCGAAATATCGGAGATAATTAAAATATAATTAAATAAAAAAGAACAATTCTCGTCAAAAAAAAAAAAAAATCTTTTATGTGTCAAACCGGAAATGACCAATTCACATTAAAAATTTTCGAACTTCAATCTGTTTTTTAGCCTCGGGTATTTTTATTACACTGTAAAAGCTGGGAAATGGGATCTGCATAAGTATAAGAATTATGAAAATTCCTTTACAGGCCGTAACGCACTTAAAAACTGGAAAAGAAAATTTTGAAATCGAGTTTTAATAACTTTGTTCCAATGTATTTGGGAATAAATTCGAAATTATTTTTAGTATATTCATAATAATCGAAACGTTTTAAAATGGAAGAAACATCAGGTTAAAAGTCTCGTAAATAACTGTGCATGATTATCGCAAAGCGAAACTGGAAGTGAACATTTCATTGAAATTTTTTTGGACTCCTCCTAATATACATACATATGTACATACATATCGCATACTAAATCACAAAGAGTCACAACTCAAAATTATAAAAGTGCTTTTGATTTTTTATAAACAATTTAATTGAAGAAATCTGTAACGACCTCAACAATTTCTTTTGCAATACAGTCTTCTTGAGGAATATAAAATACCGTTATGCTTGTTTTTATGTCACATACTTGCGTCATTTGCACAGTATCAACAGTTGTTTGCAACTACCCAGCATCTGAAATTTTTTGAGTTGTGACTCTTTATGATTTAGTGTGCGATATGTATGTACATATTTTGATTTTTCTAAACCGGAAATAGTAGATTGGTAGAGCTTCCCTATTATACTGCAATAGTTTTGAAATGAGAGACGAAGTAGTGTAAACTTTATGCAAATTTAACGTACATAAAATTCGAGAGTGAACATATTGAACTAAAATTTTTATAAGTTTGCCCAAACTTCATTTATTTTTTTAATTCAATATTCACTTAACCCTTTCAATACTGACGGGACACATGTATCCCACTGAGTGTTCGTGTTTAACTAAAACACAATTATTAACATTAATTCGTTATGTTTTTGTCCCGTCAGTTTTCTACAAGTGTTAAGATTTTTTACGGATTCTTTTATTCCGTTATTCTATGTACTTGTGCAGAAATTAGCTTTTATTTTGCAGTTGATTCTGGTACGTGCTAGTTTAGTGAGAAAAAAAGTAGCATTTTTTGGTAAATTCACGATCGATTCTATATAGAAATCAATGAAAAATGTCGGGTTATGTTAATATTAATACAAATAAATAGTTATCAACAGCAAAACTCAAAGAATATATAGAATATATAGAAAAAACTAAATCTGGGACATATGTATGTGTCCCAGCAGTAACTTTTACTGGGACACATTTGTTCCAATAGTAACGTACTCGTACAATAAATAATTTACTCCTTTTTAAAAATTAGTGAATGTTTTTGAAAACGGAAGCGCCAGAGGTTATTTGATGATGAAGAGATTCGAAACTTTTTGGAAAACACTGACTCTGAAAGTGGCAGTGACTTCGATGGTGACAGCATCGTCGATCCAACTTACTCAAGTGCAGGTGATAGCTCATCTGAAGAGCATTCAGATGTCGAAAGAGAAAAAAATAAATTTCAAGAAAAACAGGATACGCAAGTCAACAGGGAAGTGATATGGAACAACAGCGTTAATAATTTTTTGCCTCGAAAAACAATTCCGAACTTTGAACAGCCAGTTATTCGTGTCAACATAAACAGGGGTTCAAAAGAACTTGAAGTTTTCTTCAAAGTCTTTCCAAGAAGCTTATTTATAAAAATAGCCGATTGCACAAATAAAAGAATTGAAATATTCAACACAAATCTTCAAAATAAGAACAAGAGACTTGTTGATAAAAGAGGAAAACTCCCAATGCAGGCTACTGATCCATATGAAATGATGATTGTTGTCGGTGTATACTTGGTCATGTCTTATAACCATTTACCACATATGCATATGTATTGGTCTCAAAACTTATCTTTGGGTAATACAGTAATAAAAAATTGTATAAGTCGTGACCGGTTTTTATTTTTGTCATCAAAACTGTATATTAATTACCCAGAAAAACCTTTGCATGCTTCAAAAACGTACTATATTGATGAAATGATTTCATGTCTAAAATATACGTTTCAAAATTGTCGAACTGACTGCGTTTTCCAGTCAATTGGTGAAGCTATAGCAAAATTCAAAGGCAGGTCATCTTTGAAGCAATACAACCCGATGAAGCCAATAAAACGAGGCATTAAGATTTGGGAACGATGTGATTCTACAACTGGATACACCTACGATTTCGACATATATTGTGGAAGAGAAACAGTTATTTGCGATGGTACTCTTGGAGAACGAGTTGTGAGAAAACGTAGTTCCACGCTCTCAAATCCTTCAGCCGTATAATGTTGTGATCGGTTTTTTACTTCAATCAATTTAGCTCAAACTTTGAATTTCGGTTTAGTTGGAACCATTATGAGAAATAAAAAATTCTTACCAAATCTTGACGGTACAAAATTAGAAAGAGGAGGTAGTGTTTTTAAATTCTGCAACAATGGTATTATGTTTTGTACATGGCAAGATACAAAGGAAGTTTTATTAATCAGTAATTGTCACAGTTATACCGTAGTGAATGTTAAAAGGACAAACAAGAAAGGAGACGCTATTGAAGTTTCATGCCCTGAGGCCGTTTCTTTCTATAACAAGTATATGGGCGGCGTCGATCTTTCAGATCAGTTTTCTTCCCTTTATGATCCTGACAGAAAGTCAGGAAAACGGTGGAAGAGAGTTTTCCAAAAGCTGCTAATGATTTGCGTATCTAATGCTTGGATTATATTTCAAGAAACTCGACATACACAATCACCATTAATTGGTTTTCTCGTTGAATTGGCTGATTTCAAATCATATTAAATTTACAAGAAATAATATGTTGTTTAAGTGTGTTGGTGTTTATTTGCTCTGTTCATAGCTGCAATATATTGTTGTGCTTAGTTATTCTTTATTTTGATGTTTGTCAACAGCCTAAGAACTGTTGCTGGCAGTGCAATACTCTTGTAGTCGGAGGATCGCAGGTTCGAATCCTGTACCTGAATTCAGTAACTTTTATTATGATAATCGTATCGCTATAATAAATATAACGAAAATTTATCAACTTTGCTATTCAGTAACAAACTCTCTGTCTGGTGGAGAAATAAAATTAAGTCATAAGATCAAATTCATTGAGTTTTGTTTTATTTTAATTTGTGGTTTTCGCTTATTTTTACATTTTCTATACAGATACTCCACATAATGTTGAATTAAATGGTGAGTAAGATAAAGCTGGAGACTATCGTAAAAAAGGTATTACGGAATCACAATTTAACTCTTAACCTCAAATTTTTCCACCCTTTATATATTTAGTGGGTATCTAAAGAATATTTAATGTTGTGGTGGCTGCAGCGGTAAGCACGTTGACTACCACGTGAGGAGTTCTGAGTTTAAATCTTACCAGGGGAAGCCAACTATGCACATACAAACATTTTTCTGATGCCTGTGCCAACATAAACATGTCAGTTAAATAATTAATTACATTAAATTAATGAACAAATAACACCAAAGTTGGTTGTAAATATTCTGACAAAGACATAGTTGAACGGAATAACTAGCTGTTTCCGAAGGTCACTACATCTTCATCATCAGCGTGATTTTGTGTTTGGTCCACTGTATGTGGTGTCAGGTGATTATCAATAATTATCAATAATATAAGACAAATTTTGGCGTGTACTGCGTAATCTTTAATCTTATTCTTGCAATCCAAATGGCCTAGAGGTTACTCTCTCGGACGTGATTGTCCTAATTCCCGATTCGCTGTCGGTAAATATGTTGACACGTGTAGCTTTTATATTCACACTGACCCATTTCAGGGTCTCCTTGATCATAAGAAGTTACGCATCAAATACTGTATTTTGGTCAGGCAAACGGAAATAAATTTTGGTCTCCTATTCTTCTATATGGCAACGTGCACCCGTTCTTTCCCCCAGCTTCGATCCATCCGTGTAGCAGCAAACTTCTTGGGTTCAATTGATCCAGGAGTACATTTCCGGTATCAGTGGATCCCATTCAGTTATAACCCTAGTCTCACGTACCCTGTCGGATATATTCAATGTCCTTTCAGTAACGTCCATATGTTCTGATAGTGCAGTATGTTGTGTTGTCTGATCCATTCACCCTTGATTTGTAAGTGTTTTGTAGATAGACATAGAGCAATGCCCTGGAAGATACAGTTTTCATAGCGCCACTTAGACGAAGGCAGCAAATACATTTTCTCTCTATTAACCTGAACCATAGATGCGTATATTAAAATTGGTTTAATCATACTCCTACATAGTCAGTTTACCTCATCAGTGCTGTGTCTCCATATGGAATGAATGCTCCTTCTGAAGAGAGACCAGCATGAGTTGTCTCCATAACAATTCCTGATCTAGCACCACTCCTGAGTATTTGATTCTGTCAGATGATGATGATTGTCTTTCCCTAAAAATTAGAATCGCTATGCTTTATACTGCTTGTCTTCCCGATGGAAAGGCCTACCTCAATTTTTCTGTGTTAATATTCAGTCCTCTCGGCCGATCTCAGTTTACTGCAATGTTAAGAGTCCTTTCCGTCTCCCTACAAAGTTACTTAAGGTTTTTGAACTTTAGAAGCATCATGACATTGTCTGCATAGCAGACGAGTTCATATCCTTCATGGGTCAGGTCCCCCAGCTATCTGTGCATTATGATTATACCAAGTTAATATGATATAATTCCCCTTGAGGCGTCCCAAGTTAAACCTTGTTTCTTAGGCTTATATTGTGCATACCGCAGGTTATCCAACTCTTCCCTGGCATAAGGTTTAACCGGAAAATAATTATAATAGTTGGGCCAACTTGATACTTTACTAAGGATTAGATAAGAGTGTATGTATTCACATTGTCAAAAAGCACCTTCAATGTCAATGCAAACGTCGAGTGCCTGATAAGCCAATTTGTTAACGTTATTTGTACCATGAATACCCAGAATACTAGTCTTCTTTGGTAAACTTTTCATAGATGTTTTTAAAATTTTATTTCTTATCTCACCACTTGAAAGTGATTTCATATGCTGACACTAATTTTTCATCATTTAACAAACATTTCAGTTGTTGCTGCGCAAATTCAGCGAATAATTTCGTAATACGATTTTCAATGTTCATGGAAGAAACAATTATATCTTTGCCAATATGCAAGATCGGTTGGTCTAGGCTCAAAACTAAATTAAGTAATTAAAAAAAGCAGAACTAAAAAAAATTTACAATGAACAAAAATCGTGAAACTGGAAATCCTGTGTGGTACCTTAGAAGTGCAACTGTCCTTTTGAAGGTACATCAATCTATGTCTTATCGAAATCGGTTAGATAGTTTCAAAAAGGAAGAAATTTCCTTCTATTATCCATTATCATTATCATTCTTCTGGATAGTTTATATATATATTTTGTTTCCTTTTATACGCAGATGTGTCTATGTTTTTAGTCTTATAAAAATCGGTTTCATAGCTTTGGAGAAGCAGAAATCACCTCCTGCCACGTACCACGTACCTTTTAGACAATATTCTTTTTGTGTCTTAGATTTCATTAGAAACTGGAGGTGCAGTTTTAAAGTTTGCCTCTTACAAATACAAAACATACAAACATATCGTTAAAAGTTTCTCGTAATGTTGTACTAGAAAAATTGTAGCAAACACTCTATAAGACCAGATAGTAGTGAGCTACAAAGCAAATCACCCAGACTTGGTGCAATGTGTTTTTTCCAAACTAGGCACCACCAAAGGCTACTTAGGTCCGTATAGAGACCAATCGCATAGAAACTCCCGCTGAAGGTGCGGATAAGGCAGTGCCAAACAAGTTTCCTCAAAAATACTGCCAAATCACCTTCATTATTGCCTTGAATTACGTAAGAGGATTTAGTGAATAAACTTTTAAAGATGTCCTAGGCGTATGCTTTAGATTGTGCCCTCCAAGTTCATCTAAAATGTGCTCAATGCCAGATGTAGCACCTGCAGAATTATCAGGAAGCTTAGTCCCTTAGAAACATTTTGCAGATTTCAATGTTACTAAGAGTCTTCCTCCTTCTACAGAGGAAGTATCTTCCTCTTAACTTAACTGATTTACCTCAAACGTAGCATATAAGCGGCAGCGCTTTGAGATAAATAGTTTCTTGTTAATGACAAATTGGTTATCAAAACATGAAATGGGGATATAAGGAAGATAATGAAAGCGGGTACCAAAACGTTCAGAGCAGCATGATAAGCTTCCCCTTAGATCCACCTAAATCGAAGAAATATCTCGTTTATTTTTCATAATATCAAGATTTATCGCTAAGACCAACTGTCCTCTAAGCCATTCTATGGAAATATTGGGAGTTTTCCAGAGCAGCAAATGCTCAAGTTCCCACACAATTAGAAACAGGTTTTGTAGAGGATTCCAGAAATGCCACTGCTGCCCTCTTGGTCTCAGAATGTTGCATAATCTTTTGATAATCCGTAAATCTTTCCCCCTGCAATAAACAGGATTCTTGGATACACACTAAGCCTTTGGTGTCTTAAAGCTAAGTAGAGGTATCTATAATTCGAAAGAAATAAGGTAAGACATTCTATGATTTCCCAACTACCTTCTTTCGTGCTTTGAGAAGGGATAATAAGGAGAGATCTCAAGATTTTAAGAGTATGGACCAAATAAACTTGAAATTAAGAAACCCACTCAGTCTCAGTGAGTGACTTCTTTGGCTAGTAATGGGACGATATCTTGGATTCTACATAAAATCAATCAATGTCAATGACGTCTACAACAGTAAAGTGTAGTGAAGGTTTCTTAAACTAAACCTACTCCTGTTAACCTTCAACACTGCAAAAAGGAGTTAGCAGCTCTACTCCTTCCATTTAGTGATGGCACGGACTATTTCAAATGTATTTAAGAATTATAGTTGTATACGAGGACGATTTATTAATTGTGCAGGGACGCGCAAAAATAGTCATCCGATGTTCCTTTAATGAAATACAGTATGTGCTATGGCTCCATACTGTTGAAACCAAATATTCTCTAGTACAAATTCAACTAATTAAGGAAAAAGAAAGCTGTTGAGCATGGCTCTGTAGTGCTAAACATTTACAGTACTCGCTTGGCCCGTGGCGTTTTCGAAAAAATAGTTTTCAACACAACATACAGTAACTTTGAGTAGGTTCAATTGCCCCTTGAGTGTCATACGTGGATTTTCTGTGCACCACAAGTGACAAGTTTGCCTATTAAGCACAAGCTTAAATCTTGTATATTTTTCGATTTTAGCGGTAAAGATATGTGCACGACAGGCACCAAAAACAAACCGCAGTAGCTTGGGATATGAAATGCTATTGACTCACGGCCATGGAGGATAATCTCAAAACTCCATGGGAATGAATGAATTAGGCTAAACGGAAAACACAGGTCAGTGCGACCAAATAGATCTATTGTATCCCTTGCCAGGTGCTAGAAAAGCTCACCTAGACCGACCTACTCTAATGAGGAATCTCAAGATTCCCAGTGGGCCTAATGTTGGCAGTTCCCTATCTTCCAATAGGTGTTTGCTCAATTGGCTATATCTTCTGTGGCATAACGCTTCATAGTCCTTCAGAATATGCTATAGAGATTTATCGTCGTAATCACAGAATCTCCACAGGCTGTTACTATCAATGTCAAGTCTGTTGAGGGATTTTCTCAGTCTGCAATAGCGTGTGAGGAAGCTTGTGAGTATTCTTAGATTGTTTTTACTCAGAGACATGAAAGCTATGAAACGATTTTGGTTATACGTTCCAATCATTAGCTTTGCAAGTGTCAGTCCAGTGAGATTGAGTTAGAGGTGTTCCCTAGTACTCTTGATTTCCGTCGATATATCTTCCAAGTTCCAAGCCCGCAAAATGGTTCTGGTCCAACCATGGGTGTACTGCCCCCCTTTTGGCCATTTTTTCTGCATTTTTGCTTGTGTCCAGAAACCCAGCAGAGTGTGTTCTTATTCATGCTACTTAGCTGATTTAGCTTAATGCGGCATTCCCAAGCTAATTTAGAGGTAAACTCATATGAGCTGAGCAGTTTGATGGCAGCCTGATTATCCAAGCAGATAGATTTCTCTCCCTCGGTAGCCCCTCTCAAGATTAAATTATGCGCATCTGTCAATGGAACAAACTTCCGATTGAAAAATGGTAGGAGATTCTTCGAAGCACTCGTGGAGGAAGTCCTTGTTCCTACGACTCCCACACCAGAGCCTGGTGGCGTTTCGGAGCTGGTGTCAGTTCCAAAGGAATATCAGAGTACCATTTCCCTCCCAAAATCTTTTTATTGGCCAGAACACTTTCAAACCTCTTGTCAAACTGACACACTTTATCAATCACCTGTCTCTGACCCTGTCCAATCAGGCAACAGCACCATAATTGAGGAAACGTCCCACTATCATGGTGTATATTCATCTCTAGATTTTTTTAAGAGAAGTAGCACTCAGGCAATGAATGCCTACTACTATTACTAGGTGTTACCTTCCTTAGGAAAAGACAGGTGGTGCAGGAAGAGATAGAGGACAGCTCCATTCTTTTACAACTCTGCTCTTTGCACATTTTTAATAATGCAGTGTTGCAGCGTCTCTGATGTTAGATGAGGCGTATTAAATTTTTTCGAAGCTGTGTTTTGTAGCCATTTTATTGGTTATTTTACTTCGCCGATGGTTCTGATACACAACGAAGGAGGGCGTTCTGATGTTACATTAGGATTAGTATCTGCTGAACGGTATAGTTCAGTGGCCAGTGACTATGCCTTCATCACTTGAACTTTCCTACAACAACTGATACAAAGGGACACTAATGAACACCAGAAAAAATTCGTGGTGCTGTTATTTAATGATTGTTGGATACAAGGGTCGAACGCAGGACGTGCGGTTTTGTAGTCAACGTGCTAGCTACTTCAGCCAACCCCATTATTTTCCAGCAACAAACCATTAGTGTTTTTATTGCCATAGTAAAGAAGGAAGTGTTTGATGTATATAAAGACAACATCATGCTGTCTATGTCTATAGTTCGCATGTGCATAGGTAAACCGTAACTTTGTAGTTACTAATAAATAGTTTATAGTGATAATGGTGACCTGAGTATGTCAAATTCTGTTTTGTTTCTAATTGAATCGCAAAACCGTTCCTTAACTAGAAAAAATACCATTTGGTTCATATATCATGCTCAAGGAGTTACCCATCTTTTTTGAGTTTCTAACAAAAACCTTAGCTCAAGAAAAAGGATATCCCGTGAGAAAATTACTATTATCATTTGAGTTTCTACACAAATATTTTAGCGAAAGAATATATCTAGTACGAAAACTATCCTAATAGCAAAGCGTAACGGAATACCAAAGAATTTGGTTTTGAGGCTAGAGAAAATCCAGACATCAGCGACATTCAGGACACATAGCATCTCATACAAAGGACAGTAAATAATCGCCAGGTGGTGCTGAATAATACCAAGACATCAGCAGCATGGCTTTATTATCTCTATACCATTGCTCTTCAATCATTTTCAGTGCTTGCTTCCATCTTTTTCATGTTCCAAAAATATGTACATTGCACAAGATTGTCTTCAATATTATAAAAAAAGGATGACATCACCTTAATATATATATTTAATTTTTTTAGTTTGTAAGAAAAGTCAACAATACAACAATTTGCTTCAAGATTTTTGGTGACCTCGCAGGATAAGCAACTCTTGAGCCCACAATAGGGCACATTTCTGTCATGACATCATTCGACAAGCTAGTCAACACTCAAAAACCGACAGAATGTATTGAAGCAATAGTCCGCAAGTTAAAGAAGGACACAGCTACTAGAACAGAGAGGAATAGTTAAAGTTAAAAATAACCGATGACAAAAACTGGTGGCTTGAGAGCCCACTTTTGGAGCATAAATATTTAAGCCAGGTCTATAAGGCAATTATGGATGTCAGTTAAGAATATTAAGAAATCTTTGAAGAAAAAAAATATTGAAATCTGCCCCAAGGTCAAGACTCGATCCAAAACCATTGAGAAAGTAGCGTCAGAAGCTGATGAAGTGGTGAGTAAAACTCATTCAAATGCAAGAAGCCATAAGGGCATCTTTAGAACGATTCTTAGGCCGAGTTTACATCTGTGTGAAGACACTATGTTCCGAACAAGACAAAATGCAAAAATCTGGCTTGTACTACCAAATAGCAGAAACATATGGCAATCCTAGGGACCCAATATGGAGTGGCCTCTACAGATAGACAATTTTTTTTTCCGAAAAACTTAGCAACTCAGCAAATCAGATCAATTCTGGTTATGTTAATAGTCAAGCAGACTCATAATAGTGCCAATTCCAAAATAACACTGTGGGAGGAATTCCTTGACTTGTTTACTTATAATACTGCAACCGATGGCCTGAGTCTAAGCTGCAAATCTAATCAAACACTTCGCTGCCCCTCTAAAAAAATTTCTAGGCTGCATGAACTCGTTGATGCTCCAAATAAAACAGTGAACGACAATTAAAAGCCCCTTAACTATAAAACGTAGCAGTATGTTTTATCACTTAAGAATCTTAAAATTAATATATCAATCTATGACCCATTGTTACTTAATTTAATATTGAAGATATTACACAAACCCACAGAACTTTGCTACAAACAGTCCTTTCTGCAGCCAAAAGATGTCCCAACAATGAAAACATTTTGGAATTTTTTTTTAAATATTTCAGAAAGAAAAATTCACAAATTCAAGGCAAAAGTTGTGAATATCGATCAGGTTAGAAAACCCAAGAAACGACTTTTAAGTTGTGTTAGGTTAGGTTAGCAGGCTGCTGGTGAAGAATGAAATTTAGGGTACCTGTAAGTTGTGCTACCTGTAAGTTGAAAGTAGTAGAATAAGGGGAGATAAAGAATATAGGGAGGATATAGATGGAAAGTTTCTTTAGAATAAGAAAGAGAGGGTGGGACAGGAGAGGGTTTAGTACATAGGAAGGCTAACGACCATACCAGCCGCTGCTCCTAATCTATAGACTTAGGTTTCTGAGTCTTATTTCCGATAACTCGGACAAGCTATTGAAGGATATTCTGCCGAAGAAGCGCAGACGGAGATCCTCCAAAGTAGGCCAGAAGCAGAGAAGATGCGAAATGCTTTCATCCTCTTCTTCATCATTGCAGCTGTAGCTGTAATCATTATACGGGAGACATATACGTTTAACGTGGGTTCCAAATGTACAGTGGCCGGTTAGTGTGGCCAAGAGATTCCTCAGGTGCTTCCTGGTGAAGCTAATGAAGTTTTTGGTTCTGTTGATATTTAGGCGAGGCCAAAGGGTTCTCGATATAACGCAAGTAAGCTCATTGCGCTATCTTTCTTGAGCTGAATTTAGAAAGGCAGTATCGAAGCGTCTCTAGCAGGATGAGAGAGGGAGCCCACAGAGATTGTCAATATCGACTTCTCCGAGTAGGGTTCCTCTCTTTGCCAGGTCATCTGCAACTAGATTGCCTGAATTAGTCCTGTGTTCATGCACCCAATATAGTGTGATGGTTGGGTGCTGCGCCAGTGCAGTGAAGGAAAATGCACATCTAAGAAATTCAAATCAGAATGTTATCAGCATCGGCAACTAATATTTCAAATAAACGCTTATCCACAATCTAAACACTCTAGATCAAGTAACTGCGTAATTCGTGGAACACCAATTATCAAGTTTACAGCAAGCGAAAAATATATACAATGTAGAGTACTTTTTGACTCCAGATTACAACTCAGCCTAGTAAAGAGTGGTGAAGAGTTAGTAAAATTGCTTTGACCCTCACCTAAACAGTTTAAATTTCATCAGCGGTGTGGGATATAGTAATAACAGAGCTCAACATTGGATGAACGTATCCTAATAAAGTAGATGTTGGACAAATTTAACCACATAATGAGCTGCCTACATTGCAAAGTACCACTCTTGGTTGGAGTTTCGTTGGAGAAGTTGGTATATCACTTGGGGCAGCATGTAGAAGAATCAAGCTTGGAAAAGGCCATTGCTCTACTTTTAAGGATAAAGAGCATAATAACAGCTGTTAGGTGCTTGCCATTTTAGACAAGCTCATAGCATTCGCAAAAAGGAATTAATAGTTAAAATCCATCCATTGGCAAAAATGATGATATATTCGCTGACTCACACGGAGTTACGTTCAACAGATTTCTTTTACCAGAAATCAAAACGCAATGCATACGTTTCATGAAGGAATATGAAACATGGTGTCACATAAATTGATAGAAATTATACATCAAAGCCAAAATATTTTGTTCCGTAAACACAAAGTTACGAGTGGTCTTCAATGCTAGTACCATGATACAATAATATAAATGATCAAACAGAATTGCGGCATAAACACATTTTCCATACAAATTGACACAAAAAATTAGCACCAGAAAGCAGTCGATATATAGAATTTATTTTATTTTGACAACGTTTTTTCTTATGCTCTCATATATAAATACTTATTCTCTCAAGAATTCTACCATACTTTCAATAAATTTCATACATTTTGTGAACAAACCTACAAAGAAAAATAAGCACAAAAGAAAATAAAACTAAAATTATAGAGCATTTGAAGTAAAGTTCGACCGATTAATCGGCTTCGGCTTCGGACTTCGGCCAAAAATTGGTAATCGGCCAACATTCGGCCTACGGCAAAAATCGGCCGAATATTTTTCATTCCAAGCTTGAAAAATAACATTATTTTTGGTCGTTGCTCGCCGCCAGTTTGTATTGTGTTTAACGTTTTGAAAGGGTTGCTTTGAAATACAGCCCTGTTGCTTTCTATTTTCTTTTACTTGGACGTTCTTGTGAGTGATCAAATGAAAAAGCAATCTAGAAATTGCAAAATAGTTTTATTTTTCTTGTTATGTATCCAATAGATATTACAGCTATTTCAGTGATCTCAAAAAAGCAAACTTTTTTCTTAATTCATATAAAACAAGTATCATTTTTAAAATTTAAAACATTCGGCTTCGGTTTTGGCCGAAGTTTAGGATTGTAGCCGAAGTTCGGCTTCGGCTTCGGCTTCGGCTTCGGCTTCGGCCAAAAAAAAAACGCCTTCGGTCGATCTCTAATTTGAAGTTACTGCCGTAGATTTTATTATGGGCTTTGTTAATTTGTCAACGATTTTTCCTGAAGTTGCGGACATATTCTGTTTGATCTTTAAAGGTACAACCACATTTGACGTATAAAATTAATTTTGACTTTTATCACAATTATTTGATTTCTGTTTTTTTTTTTTTTTTGTTAAGAGAGAGGAAAACGTTGCCACACGAAATTACGGGGAACTTTTTTTTAGGAATGTTTTTGGAAATGTGTAATTTTAAGTTTAGAAATTATAGTTTAATGCATATTTTTTTGTATTAATTGGATACGTGGATAACGAAATATGTATGTGTATGATATGATCTAGAAACGTTACCAACTGTCTGATTTATTACTTAATTCATCAGATAGTAAAAAAACCTCATGGATAGGGATGCGACATTGTTCTCAAAAACATCGATGTAAAGAAACGCCAGTAATAGAAGCGAAGAATCTATGTTTTATTTTCTAATCATTAGATGATTTTACAAAATTGTTTAATTAATTTTCAATGGATAAGAAATTTAAATTCTTTTTGTTATTGCGTAGAAAACATTCAGCTAAGATCACCTGATGATATTGAATTTAATATTGCCAATCTTAACGAATACATTAAACAGGCTGCTGAACATGCCACTACTTCCTATCCGCAGACTGGCTTTAATAGAATTTATTCTACGGAAATTGAACGTCTTGTATGTGAAAAAAGGAGAGCTAGAAGAGAATGGCAACAACACCGATCACCCCTAAATAAAATCAGACTTAAAGAATGTACTAAACGACTCAAAGAGCTGCTATCGTCGGAAAAGACTGCATTACTGGAAAAGTATTTAGAATTTCTTGATGTAACGTCAACATCTAATTACTCTTTATGGCGCGCTACTAGAAATCTTAAAAGACCCGTTGATCTCAAATCACCATTGCGTACTTCGACTGGAGGCTGGGCAAGAAGCGATAGTGAGAAAGGTAACTTATTTTCTGAGCATTTAAAATCTGTATTCACTCCCAATTCATGTACGGGTGCTGCCAATTTACCAAGTGTAGTCTCTCTACCCTCTCGTCCCATAAGGTTTAAGATGCGTGAACTACAAAAAATAGTTGCTGAACTCGACCCTAAGAAAGCTCCAGGTATTGATGGCATTAGTAACAAGATGCTGATGAACTTGCCTCATATTGCAATAAGAATTTTGCTATTTATTTTTAATGCCATTTTACGAATGCAGTATTTTCCACATAACTGGAAACTTGCCAAGATTAAAATGATTCCAAAGCCAGGCAAAGATCTTACCAAGGCTGAGTCATATAGGGCTATAAGCTTACTTTCAACAATTTCAAAGCTTTTCGAAAAGCTGCTCATGACTAAATTGTCCACAAATCAATTTTAGCTGATACTGGGTGCATCCCGGACCATCAATTTGGCTTTAGAAGTCAGCATAGCACTATTGAGCAAACGCATAGATTGGTTCAAATTATAAGGAGGACTTTTGAAGAAAAGAAGTATTGTTCTGCCCTTTTTATTGATGTTTCTCAGGCATTTGACAAAGTATGGCACAAAGTTTTAAAATTGAAGACATACCTACCAATAAATATACAAAAGCTTTTGGAAAGTTATATTGTTGATAGGACATTTACCGTTGTGGAAGGAGACTTCATGAGTGTACCCGAATCTATATCTTCTGGTGTGCCACAGGGTAGTATTCTGGGGCCAGTCTTGTATCTAATATATACTTGTGATATGCCTGTGAGCAATAACATCCACACTTCTACATTTGCCGATGATACAGCCTGTTTGAGTATTCACAAAAATCCTGATGAGGCATCCCGCAATCTCCAAGCACACATTACCCAGCTTGAAATATGGTTGAACTTATGGAGAATTAAAGTCAATGAACAAAAGTGTGTTCATATAACGTTTACCCTAAGAAAAGATACCTGTTCCCCCATTCGAATCAACAATCAAAATATTCCTCAACATTCTCAAGTCAAATACCTTGGCATACACCTTGATCGAAGGCTTACATGGAAATATCATATTGACTCTAAGTTAACCCAAATGAAACTTAAATTGACTCAAATATATTGGTTAATTAGCAGAAATTCAACACTCAGCCTAGACTGCAAACTTTTGATATACAAGTCGCTTTTGAAGCCAATATGGTGCTATGGAATTCAGCTGTGGGGCACTGCTTCAGCTTCAAATGTCGAGAGAATCCAACGAAGGCAAAACAAAATTTTACGTTTGATAACATCTGCTCCATGGTACGTTAAAAATTCAAATATTCATCGTGATTTAAATATGCCACTAGTGAGTGAAGAAATTGCAAAATACGCAGGCAAATATTTAACTAAACTCGAGTCACATCCTAATCCGCTTGCCCGTAATATTTTGAGCTTTACTGGACACATCCGCTTAAAAAAAAGGGAGACAAGGGCTCTTATACCCAACACTCCAGATGGGACTGCTTAAAAATACTTCTTTTTGATTATCACTACTTATGTATTATTTATAACTATCACTAAGCTTATGTCCGATATTGGTCGGGCCTAATAATTATATTTAGATTTAAGATTTGATTACTTATTGTTAGTTCATTTTTGAAGATACAATAAATAAAAATGTATATGAAAAAAAAAAAAAAATTGCTTAGTACAGATAATGGATGAGCGTGTTTTATGCATATAATACACATTTACATACACTTCGTGTGCAAATTTATTGCAGCTTACAGTAAGAATTGATGCTTTGTTGAATAATCTGAACAAAAAAAGACATGCAAAAGAAATAGTTAATGCATGGGTTCTATTGCTAATGAATTGGTTAAATTTAGGTGCAGAACGCATGATTTTAACACAGGCGTGTCATTGACGAGCATGAGCCACATTTAGCAAAACCGCTCATCATTCAAATGAGTGCTTAGAACCCATGATTCGATGACGTTTTTCACGTACATACAAAACGAAGAAAAAATGTTTTTCGCATCCAGGATATGAACCGTGCTGTTCTGACTGTTAAGGCATACCACTGAGCTATTGCACTCTTGTTATTTGTTGGAGATAAAACTTGATTTATGCAAATGTGTCATGTGATGATTTAATTCCGTTTTTGCATGCATTTTTTGCCGAATATTAATTTCAATGTATTACCCAAAAACTATAGCATTATTTACGATTTGCGATGCCATTCAGAATGCATTCGAAGAAGCAAATGCTCAAGAAACCATGAAACACTACTTCATTTTGAACGCGTTCATTTATTTTTTGCTGGAGTATAAAGCAGCAATATACGTTTATATATATGTATGTTTAAAACAGAGCATAACGAAGTGCCTACGGGCGGCCTTTTGCATCATTTTAGGCTCTAAGCACACATACTCTGATGATTGTATTTGAAGCAAACAGCTTTGAAGGCTGTTAAATGTGCTCTTGTTTCCTTGCAAATTAAGAGGAAGCATTGTTCTCACCGATATCTGATTGGCAATTGTGCTCTCGTCGGCGTGAAAGCTCAATAGCTCTTTTACAAAAGTTTGCACATTGTGCATATGGCTTGGACGCACCTGATGTAAGGCAATAAGCCAGAGCAGACGAAGAGAAAGTCCCACCCTTGATTAGGAAAGTGCTGCAGAGGCTTTTCCGTTGGTAATTTCCTTTCAATTGTTTATGCTGATGTAAGTTTTTTATATGTATAGATTATAATTTAAATACATGTTCTTCAATATTTTTCAATAAATAAAAGAACGTCAAAAATTAATCAAAAACTCGGATTTCATAAATTAATAAGGTAGCATTAATTTTGAGAGTAAAAAATTGTCGTCACAAGCGTCAGAAGGTTCATATGGCGACGAAAAGAGAGAAAGATTGTACCTTTATATTATTCTATCATGGCTAGTACTAAAGCTTCTGATGATTCATTTCTGAGTGACTTAATGCACAAAGGACCAACGTCCCAAAATTAGCTTTTCTTCATCTTATTCCCCTCTCGGCTGCCATGGCAGAACGAAGCTCCAAGTACTCAAATAAAGCCTAAGATAATATGAAACAATACCCAAATAAAGTCCAATTGTTTCTACATGGATAATGGAACTGATAGAGATGATAATTTACGGCATGACCCACGATATCGACAACGTTAGACTTGTCGCACACCTACATTTGAAACAACAACAAAATATTAAAATTTGTTTTTGTTTTTAATGTAAGTCGAACGTTGTGGACATCGTGGGTTTGGCCCTTAAATACAACCAGGGTGTCGGGTAGCAGATTTATGTTTTCAAAATTAAATAAGAAACGTAATATTGACACAAAAGTTTTATTAAGAGCATTGAACGATAGAATGGAAATCCGGATTTTATTTTTTTAAGAGTATGTCATCCAGATGTCTTCCGTCGAGTTGAACATACAATCCAAACCGAACCTTGTGTTCTGCGTCAGACGCTGCAATAAACTTGGTTCAATTGAGCTGATTTCTCGACGATTATTTTCCTTTAAAGCCACAAGAGATTGGGAACTGTCATTATAAACCCTCTCTTGGAGGTAACACCATAAAAAAACCCATAGGAGTTAGATCGGGTGACCTCGGTGGCAATGGGATGTCTCCAAAGCGAATGATCAGTTTTTGGGGGACAATTTTTCCGAGGCAAATTCATCGAAGCTCTGGGTGTGTGTGCAGTTACCCCACCCTATTGAAACCATGTGTGTGTGAAGAGTACAATGGATAAGCTCTTAGGTTTGGCAAAACGAACTCTGAAATCATGCGTCGATAATTTTCACCGTTGACATTCGTCGCCTGGTCTCGAAAATTTTGGAAAAAATGGTCCAATTATCTAATGCGTGGATAAAGCATACCAAACAGTTACCCTGGGGCAATTCAATATTTTTGGATGTTTCAATGGATAATTGCGGGTTTTTGGAGACCAGTAACGGCAGTTTTGCTTGTTGACGTGGCCGTTTAAGTGAAAATGAGCCTCTTTGCTCCAAAAAATAGGACTTACAGCGCGAAAACGTTCCAGCATCGTTTTACAAAAATTGTTGCTTAAATCAAAGCCACTTTCTTTCAGTTCTTAAACGATTTGAGTTTTAAAAGGATGGAACTTTAGATACTTTTCTAAAATTTCATAGACAATCGCTCTTGAAAGTCCCTGTGAAGATACTCATTTCCGTATTGAAAGTCTCGGATTTTCACGTAAACTGCTTTCAATCAGTTCAATGCTTTCGGGAGCCCTTGAAGATCGACTGGTCCCTGGCCGTGTAATATTCATAGCCAAAGCAGTAGCATTGAATTTCTGAACCCACGAATGAATTCGATTTACACTCGGTCCATCACGTATTCGCCGAATACCGAACTTTGAACAAAATTGTCGACGAGCAATTACGTAAGAATCATTACTCCTAAAAAATTTCTCCACAGCAAACGCGCGATGCTCACTCGACCACTGCGACATCGTGACTAAGAAATCCGCACAATCCATAATTCCAACGGAACCACCATCCCATTTATTGCTTTTTGAAATAATCGTATTTAAAAATATAAATTTGCCACCAGACACCCTGGTATAATACTAACCATGTATCCGCTGACATACTCAGAGATATTTTCATCCCAGATTAATTCCCAATCTTCCACACACGAATCTTCCACACACGAATAAGGAGATATTTGGAAACAAGAATACCATGTCATAAGTGACACTATTGGTTTGGAATAGAAACAACTACAGCCACCACAGCAAGTGACACCTCAACGAGCGTCATTTACCAAATACTCATTTCGTGCTTTAAAAGTCGTAAGTTTCCTACTTAGATTTAGCAAGAACGCAAATTAGGGCACTCAACAATGTGTTCTGGCTCTTATCAATTCAAGAATTAGAAAGGTCTCTTATTATTATCGATCGGTCAATTCAACAGGCTAACTTTGGATGCTACTTAAAATATTTCAGGAAGTATACAACAGAAGAACATAGAGCAACCTCACTCTCTTTATAGTTACTTACAGTATTAATTAAGAAAGAATGCGATTGATTTCATCAGTACTCCCATATGACTCCAAACACTCAATATTAATTCCAACATAGACATTTGTGGTTCTTAAGCACTGTTAGCGGACAGAAATAAACCTCAGTTACTCAACCACCAATTCACACCAACTACTCATCAACTTTGGCATTGATTTTGTGTATGACTCGAAAGTAGTACAGCACGGTGTTTTTCCACCAAGGCTGTGAATTTAGAATTGCTAATTTAATTTCACAGAAGACCAACTCCAAGCAATTTATTTGAGCTCAACTCATGACAACATCAACAAGGAATGTAGAGTCAAGGAAATTACGCTTCATTTCATACCACCAATAAT
The DNA here is from genome assembly GCA_944452675.1 of Tachina lurida. Classification (NCBI taxonomy): domain Eukaryota; kingdom Metazoa; phylum Arthropoda; class Insecta; order Diptera; family Tachinidae; genus Tachina; species Tachina lurida. The sequence continues at coordinate 117,292,600 of OX101754.1, forward strand.
ATCCCACTTTGAAAGCCTATAGGATGCCGTGGCCAAATCAGCAACACAGTTGCTCGTAGTTAGAAGAGTAGCAGCAGCACAAAAAATATGATATGGTTGCAACAGAGATTGAGGAGACTAAAAAGTCCAATGTCAGAAAATCCAAACGATTTAGCTGGATTAAACCCTGTTCACTTTTCATCGTAGAGGCACTGAATGAAGTCAATATAGCTACTCAGCAAACAAAAATCAACCTGCTGACCCAAATTGAAAATTGGTCACCCATTTGAAAACAAAGTTTTGGAGACGATTGTCAGGATATGAGAAATGCAGTATTGGCAAAAGTGGAAGACACAAAAGGAAAAAATTAAGTTAGGAGATTTTTTAAAAGTTAGTTAACAATATTTCTTTTTTTTTGCCGATGAAGTATCAGTGAACTCCACAAAAGCACAAATAAATAGCAACGGCTTGAATTTTTCTATGGAACTGCCAGTTGAATATCCAAACCTTAATCAGTTTTCTATCCAGGCGTTGTGACAAGACTTACATGGTTGCATGGTATACTTGGACTAGTTAAATTGTCCCTCAAGGTATCAAATCACTATATTATCGTTCATGCTGAACTCATGGCTATAAAAGTGGTGGCGCAGAAATGCTTTTATCATGCGGTAAGCAACAGGGATATCCACAGCTTTATTGATAGCATGAAACAAATTTGAAAAATGCCGAGTGACTCTGGAAAAGAGAACGATACATCAGACATGGGTTCTTCGAAATTTGACCTTTGACTGCAATAGCAAGCAGGATAGCCTGGTACTCAGATCAAAAATGAGACAAGATAGAAAGAGAGATCAATGGTACGAGTTGCAATGAGAACGCTTTGTTAACAAAAATTGTATCCTACAAAAGATGCACAAAGAACGTCTACACATTTCCAAAATTTTCACCTGCGAGACCTTATAGCGATCACAGGAGTTTCACATGCCGAAAAGCTACAACTACCTCATATTGACTTTTGCAGAAGATGTCACAATAAAGAAGAAGATATAGCCGAACGCTTCTGTCTTTGTATCGTACTCCTGGTCTTAAGAGGCAAAATATTAAACTGATTGACGGAAGCTGGAGAATGTCCTTCGATGTATTGCACGTTTTCTTTTTAAATCAGTCGATCAGGAGCCGAAGAACTTATCTTAACAGCTCGTAATATTTATTTACCGTAGTTACAAAAATGAGAGTTGAGAATGGAAATATCATAGTCGAACCAAAGCATTACATTTATATATTATATTATATCCTGTAATTCCAGCATTACACCAGCAGTGTCATTTTATTCACCCCTATTGAGCCAAACTTATTACCCAAGAGCTATTTCTTTGGATGATATATTTCTTTGGAGAGCTTATACTGTCCACAAGTTCTAGAGAAAGAATCGGACCACATTATTACTTTCATGAGTAAGGCAAACTCTTTTAGATCGTATTATGAAATAGGGATGACTGGAAATGCAATGGTAGATTTTAAAATCGTCAGCATGCCGCAGACATAACCCGAAGATAGTTGGTTGATTGGTTCACGTAGTTGCATGCTACCTACAAGAAGTCTAGCAGAATTGTCAGGTTCCTTTTTGATAAATATCACTCTAACTGTCCGAGTTCTAACCTGCGAAAAAACGTCTAGATACAGTGATCAGTCGTTTAAGTTACTTCCCGTTGTATTGAGATACCTCGTGAGGTACCCTATGCCAATATGTGATAACTCCGATAGGTCGTCTAATCTGTGTTTTATTAGAAATTTTTATTGCCTATTAGAAATGCCGGACACTTGCAAATCAGGTGAGAAACTGTCTATTCTGTGTCCTGTTATTGACAGCTATGAAGGAATGTATTATACTCGTAAGAAAGGCGTAGCGTACTAGAATGTCTGTTAATCGCCCTGTGTATTGACAAGCATACCGCGACCCACTTCGAGATACTTTTTAAATTTTTGGTTACTATTTCTTCTGAGCAATTATCGTGGAAGCATGGACACATTTCTTTTGCGATCCTACACGTATTAAGCATATTTGAGGATATAATTTTAAATTGTACCAAATGGCACTGCAACTAGCAGTACATTTAGGACATCCATAGTGGATCCAGATCTGACTAGTTTGTCCGTCCATCTACCGAAAATATAATGCCAATGTATAATACAAACTTTACTTTAGGGTGCACAAAGTGGCTGCATCACCCCAACACCTGAAAGTACGGAATGAGAGGGAATAACAATAATGGCGAATAACCCCAAAACTATCCTTTACACAGAAGTTTATAAAGTCCAAAACCGGTCGGGTAGCGGAATTTACGACATGAATCGTAATATGCGTGAATTGTTTCGCTTGCCGAATCATAATACAATCTTTCAGACTGAGATCACGGCTCTATAACACAAGTCATTAAGTATCTAAAGGAGATTGACAATGAACTAGTAGTCTTCGAGTAGTCTGCTTAAAATTATGTTTTCTCTGCAGCGAGTTGCAAACATAACCCGAAGAGACCTAACCTGCGAAAAAAAAAGTCTAGATCCAGCGATCAGTCGTTTAAGATCCTCCTCGTCGCATTGAGATACGTCATGAAATCCCCTATACTATTCTGTGATAACTCCGATAGGTCGTCTAATCTGAGTTTTATTAGAAATTTTTATTGCCTTTTAGCAATGCCGGGCATTTGCAGAGCAGGTGAGAAACTTTCTCTTCGTTCGTACAAACTTTCAGACTGAGATCACGGCCATAACACAAGTCATTAAATATCTAAAGGAGATTGACAACGAACTACCTATTTTAAATAATAAAGTTCAGTCACAAAGCGTCAAAAATGAGATAAATTCATACAGATATTGTAGAAAAATCTAGATAGTATGGTTTCCAGGACATCGGGGTGTCTCTGAAACCGAAAAGGGTCGAATAGAATTGCAAATATGAGAGCATTACTGAGTAACATCACATTAGAAAATGGCAAACCTTTTCTAGAATTTAAAAATGACTTAAAACAATGGGCTATAGAACAACACGTCAGAGATTGACAGAACTGTACTGTTGGAAGAGTAACCGAAATTCTGTGGGGAAACTCAAATATTGAAAAGAAGATAGAAATTTTAGGTTTAAAAATGCCAAACACTTTGGAATAATAACAGGACATACAGAGTTAAGGAGTTACCTGGCTTGCATAAGCGTTGTTGACGATACGATATGCAGAGCTTGGACAATGATGAACTTGTTTCACTGTCCAGCATTCAGTCAAATAACAAAACAAATCTTTCATTCAAAAAGTATACCAGACATAGAATATTCAGACTACAAAAATCAGAGAAAGTATATTGAGGATACTAGGTTCCTAGTATGATTAAGTTTAATAGGTTTTCATGAAATTTTAATTCGGTATCTCCCCAATATTTAGTATCAAGAGCACATAACATACTATAATATCATAGGTGTAATCCTAAACGGATTAGACCAATGATTACTGCCCCTCTTTCAACCTAACCTAACCTATTGCCAATTGAATTACTATGTACAGGAAACCAAATAACAGCAGCCTCGGTCTGAAGATATTAATTAACTAAAATTAAGGAGTTTTAGACCAGATATTCACACTGCATCAAATCCTGGAAAATACCAACAAAAAACAAACCTACACCGATTATAAAGCTGCGTTCGATAGCCCATTAAGGTAAAATTTTACGTTGCCATGTCTGAGCTTGGTATTCCTGCAAAGGTCGTTCGACTTTGTATAATTATTTTGCAAAACACAAAACGCTCCATCAAAATAGGAACAAACCTCTCCGAGCCATTTGGTACCAAGTGGGGTTTTAGCCAAGGTGAAGCATAATTATATGACTTTTTCAACCTACTAGTGGAGAAGATTTTGCTAGAGGCAAAAATTAAAACTACTGACAATATTTACAACAAAAAGCATGACTGCTTGCTTATGCTGACAATATTGACATCATTGGTCGCAACCACGAGCAGTAAGTGGAGCTTTTGTAAAACTTGAAAAGCAGTGAAAGATTGTGGGCCTTAATCTGAACGAGGTCAAGACAAAGTATTTTATTTACAGCTGCGGAATATCCGAGAGTATCGAATAACGTATAGCGATCGAAAATTACATCTTTAGAGTTGTAAAAGACTTTGTCTACTTAGGTGCCAGTGTTATAGTAGAATTAGTAGATTCGTATCGTGAGTTGACGGAGCAGCTGAGAAAATCTGTAGCATAAATATAACATGTTGCTGTTTATTTAATATGTATCGTAAGTGTATGTGAGGTAGAAATCTACAGAAAATAGATTTCTACGTCAACTTCTCTCGTACATACATGCACACACATGTATAAAGCAAAGAGAAATACAACAACAGCTGACACGTTTGGTGGAATTCTCACGTTTTTACTAACTAACATCCAGAATTAAACGATACCGCCACTTCAAAAGTAACACGATACGAATCGACTAATTCTACCATTAATAATAAAAACGATGTCAGCTTAGAAATTAAGTGGAGAATAACTCTGGGAACTACTACTGGCTACAGTTAAGAATTAAAGCCCTCTCCGTTGGCTTGGACACGCTTGGCGAATGGAAAATTTTGTTCCAGCCCTTAAAGAATGCAAAGAAAACCTATTGGAACCTATGGAACCTTCGTTGGAACGACCAGGTACAACTAAACCCAACATCACTTGGCATCTCTAACTGGTACCAGCATGCCGAAGACAGAAATTATTTATTTATTGTGTCTTCAAAAATGTACTAACAATAGATAATCTAATCTTAAGTATAGAGTGTTGCGTGTTAGAGCCGTAGTGTCCCTCTTTTTTAAGCGGATGTGTTCAGTAAAGTTCAAGATGTTACGGGTATGGGGATTAGGATGGGACTCAAGTTTTGTATATAAATATTTGCCTGCTTGTTTATCCATTTGAGCAGTCACAAGTGGCATATTTAGATCACGATGTAAATTTGAATTTTTGATGTATCATGGAGCCGATGTTATTAACCGTAAAATATTGTCTTACCTTCGTTGAATATTCTCTGTATTGGAAGCTGAAGCAATGCCCCATAGCTGAATTTTGTAGCACCATATGGGTTCCAAAAGAGACTTGTCTAAGCCTTCGATCGAGGTATACATCACTTATGAATGTTGAGAAATAACTTGATTGTTTATTCTAATGGGTGAACAAGTATCTCTTCGCAGGGTAAATATTACCTGAGCACACTTCTGTTCATGTACTTTTATTTTCCATAATTTTAGCCATAGTTGAAGCTGGGTTATATGTTCGTGAAGATATCGGAGTGCCTCGTGAGGGTTTTTGTGCATACCAAGGCAGGATGTATCATCGGCATATGTAGAAGTGTGGATATTACTGCTCACAGGCATATCACAAGTATAAATCAAATATAAAACTAGCCCCAGTATACTCTCCTGTGGTACACCGGATGAGATAGATTCGGGCGTACTCATGAAGTCTCCTTCCACAACAGCGAACTTCCAACAGCTTTAGAATGTTTATCGGTAAATACGTCTTCAGAACAATGTTTATTTTCTTTAAATGTTCCTCTTGTAAATTGAACCAATGTATGCGTTTGTTCAATGGTGCTATGCTGACTTCTAAAACCAAATTTATAGTCCGGGATGCACCCATTAGCAATTAGAATCGGGCACAATTTTGTCATGAGCAGCTTTTCGGAGAGCTTTGACATTGTTGACACTAAACTTTATTGGCCTAAATGACTTTGCCTTTGGAATAATTTTGACTTTGGCAAGCTTCCAGTGGTGTAGATAATACTCCAGCTGTAATATGGCATTAAAAACAAATAGCAGAATTCGAATTGCAACACGAGGCAACTTCATCAGCATGTTGTTACTAATTCCATCAATACTTGGAGCTTTCTTCTGGTTGAGTTCATCAGCTAGTTTTTGTACATCACGCATCTTAAAATTTATGAGTCGGGGGGCTAGATCAACTATACTTGGCAAATAAACAACACCATTACACGTGTTTGGCATAAATACATATTTTAAATACGCAGCAAATATGTTAACTTTTTCAGAATCGTTTCGAGTCCAACCTCCGGTCAAAGTGCGCAGATGTGGTTTAATTTCAATGTGAGTTTTAAACTTTCAAGCACCGCCCCACAAAGAGTAATTAAATGCTGGTGTGATATCGAGATCTTCCAGTTAGTTTTTAAAAGATACAGTTTTTTTTTGGATGCCAGCAACTGTTTAAGTCGTTTATTGCACTCTTTAAATCAGACAGAAACCGACTACTGGTTGCATAGTCATAAAAAGTAAAGCAAGTACGAAGAGTTTAAAATGCTCTTAGTGCAAGTGGTGCCTGACTGTAGACAAAAACGTGGACTTTCTCCTGAGCATTTCATTTGGATAGTATACTATCTGCATTTCTTATGCTCAGTATTGCTTGGAATATATTTGCAGCATCGAGAAAACGTTATGGTAGCTCTCTGAGCTTTCCTTTATTCTGGAGGTAGCCGTCTTAAGATTTTTTCCTTGTTCATGTTGATCTCCATCATCCAGATGCCGTTGGTCTTTGCAGCACTGCTTGTGGTTATGACTATCACTACAGCATTCAGGTCTTCCAAAGCACTCGTGTGCAAACAACCCGTAACCGTAACAATAGACAGATCTATTGCTGAATGTACTTAAACTATTGGTGATGGTATCGCTTATCACGTCCATGAACAGCCTCAATAACTATATTGTCACATTATTCGTTAAGTGAAATCATCGAATTTTTATTTAATTGTAAAGAAAGTTAGTGCTATTCATCAGAAGATACAAAAAAAAAATAACTTTGTAAAGCCTAAGATGGGAGTTGGGAGTTGCAGCAAGCAGAAGAAGCCAAATGCTTGAGAGTTTTCCAAGATAGCAACCTTTCTTGACAAAGAAACAACATATAGGAAAGGCTAAGAAAAGGGCATTCAGGAATTCTATTGAAAAAGGTGGTAAATTTGAGTGACTGGTTTCTTCTAATGGTTGTATGGTGTGGTGGGAGGCATTGAGAAACGAGACTCATAGAAGATTACTTGCAACGGTCCAGAAAGTCTGGAGGTCTACTCTGTAATTCTAAACGAAAGAAAATGCTTACGAATTTACATGTTATAAGCATACAAATTCGAAAGTATTTTCTTTCGTTTCGAATTACACAGTAGACCCCCTGGGCATCATATATGCCCAGAAGAGCATATCATTGGCTCCCTTGGGCGTAGTTTTTCACCTGCTTCCCATAGAAATACTTGTAGAGAGAACGCCGCCTAGAAATCTCTTTAGACTTTTTGAGGCAAGTTTGATGAGGATAGGCTTAATAGTTGACACATCAATCTTAAATGAGATTAGTTTTAGTGGGTGGATTTCCATAAACCCTGGGTTCACGAACTATGAGGTCGTTTTAATTGATTTTAGTAAAACACGCTCACTGGTAATTTCATATAACGACTCTTGGGTCAAACCAGATAAGCTCTATGAGGGTGGTGCGGTTTTTGCAGACTGGTAAAATATGAGGGAAGGCTCAGGTGCTGCTGTCTTTTTCTTGTAGATGAACATTGATCGTTTTTTGAGACCACGGAATGAATTTGACGTTTGTCCAAGCTGAGATGTTGGCGATCCTTAGGGACACGTAGCTGGTGGCAAGAAATATGGCTCAAAGTGAGGAGTTAACCTTTTAGGTCAATAGTCAGGCAGCGCTAAAAACTGTATTAGTAAGTTAGCCCCTTAACTTGCTAATGGAAAAATATAGTGTCAGAATATGTTGGGTTCTTGGCCACACCAATAATGAAGGGAATGAAATTGCCAATAAGCTGGCAAGAATAAGGTCTGCGTTAGATGAGGGAATATGCGATAGCTCGGTTTGAATTATCGATGGAGCATTACCATAGAGAACTCAATAATTGGATGGTGAACAGAGTCAATGGTGCTTCATGTGGGAGTAGGGAGGATTGTAGAGCCTCGAGGGTCAAAATTTGACTTAGGAAGATCCAAACAACTACTGGATAGAATAGGAAACTGATAACAGTCTTGATTGGTACATTGACTGGTCACTGATCTGTCGGAACGAGTAGCAGCATTTGGGAAACTAGAACTCCAGAATTCTGCACTATGTGCGAGGTTGAAGAGCAACCAGAAACTATCAGCTTCATTGCCCAAAGCTGCAACGCCAAAGTTTAAGGTGTTTAAGTAGACGCTTTCATAAGAGCAGTAGTGATATCGCAAAGACAAACTAGAGAATATGAGATGCCTTATCATGGGAGTTCAGTGGCTTTATGGCAGACAATATAAGTTAAATATTTATATAGTGGAAGAGTCAGAATGCACCTAATCTTACTTTTTGTACTAAGCTTAAAAAGTATTCTGAACATACATTTTTTATATGTATATATATCCCTTTTACTCTTGAAAGGAGCATAGGGCCGCCACAAGACTTTTCCAATAAGTTCGATCTGATGCACGATGTTTAACTTCAATCCAAAACAGTTGTAAACGGAATATTTCAGTTTCAATTTGCCGTCTCTAGATGTGTGATGGTCTTCCAATACGTCAATTGCCCTGCGGGTTCCAGTCTTTGGCTTGCTTAGCAATATCGTTGGGCTGTCTACGCAATGTATGTCTAATCCAATTCAATTTGCGTATTTAAAATTAGATAGGTTACTATTGACCAGTTTCTGATTATATTGTTCTAGCCCAGAATATAGATACAGAATAGTAAAATCTTTCCCAAGTATTTGTTTACAAAAACTTCTATGGCATGTATGTCACGTGGCATTGTATTACACATCTTAAATCCATTCAACAGTGTGGATTTTACATGTGAATTAAACCTCGTTGGCTTCGATCTTCTTGATATATGTATATATGATTTGAGTTGGTCGAATACGTGCCGGGTCTTGTTCATGCGACTGGTGATGTCAACTTCAGAACCTCCACTTTTGTCCAATACGCTTTTCAGGTAACAGAATGATTCTACTTCGTCGATAATTGCTCATTATTTACGTTCATTCGATATTTAATGTCCAGCCAGCAGGTTTCGCAGCAATCAAATAAGCAGAATATCATAAAATTAAATAAAAAAAATTTGTGGGTGTGTCCCACTTTTTTACAATGAGACCAATTGGAAGCTATACCCTCTTAAATAAAAAAAGCATTTTAACAATCGTTCAAAAATGTACCGATTTATAAAGTAACAAGGTAAAAAAATTTAATTGATAACTTTCTCCTTTTTTTGAAGTCGGTTATTCTGCTGAAGATGTTTCAATGTTACCCTTCTTGAATTAGCTAAAGTAAGATGACGAAATGAGCCCATATGTGCAAAAGCGAGAACCCTCTGGCCTCGCCTAGGCTCTCACAGAACGAAAACCCTCATGAACTTCAATCGAAAGCACTTGAGGAACCTTATGACCAAGTTTTCCGGTCACTATGCTTTAGGAACCCATGCTAAACGTATGGGTCTCCCATATAATAACTACTACTTCAGTTCCACTGATGAGGAAGAGCACATCTGGAGGATCTTCGTCTGCACCTGCTTGGAAGAATATCCTTCAGGAGCCTATCCGAATCATCGGAAATTGAACTCAAATACTTGAGCCTTTATATTAGGAACAGTGGCTGATATAGTCGCTGACTTCTCCCTAACCAATTCTTGACCCACTCTCACCTCCTCTATAATGGCTCTTTTCTACATCCACCCTTCTCACCTCTTCCTCCCCTCTCTCTAACTTCTCAACTAACAGATAGCAGAAAGGGATCATTGTAATGGACTCACCTAGAAAAAATTACTGCTTCCCAGAAGCGTATTTCTAAGGGAGACAATGTGATAGAATCACTTGCTGTTGCGCATGAATAAGGCATTTTTATTTTGTTGGAGATTAGCCAGCTAGAAGCAATGTATTCAGCGTCCAAAAAGCGATGAATTCTTTTCATTACTAAAGTGCTTCATAAAAGTAATACTCAGATGCAAAATTTACTGGTTCGGAACACTTTTTGTAATAATGTTCTACTTTGTTAGAGAGCCCGCCTGACGTTAGTGCTTTTTATAAGCATTTTTCGAAGCTTTTGTTATCAACTAAGCAACGCATTGCTTCCCTCAGTTCCTAGTGCTTCCAAATTGGATTGTTTTTGCTGGTCAATTGAGCTGGACCCTAACTTTTCACTTTTCCTGGCCAGCCCCATCCTAACTTGTTTTATTAAAAATACATTGAAAAGTGAACATTATAGTTATCTCTAGTTGTTCTAAGATAAATTTTTGGGTAAAGGTTCCCTGATGATCTGCATTAGCAACAGTGAAATGCACATTGGAACCAGCTGAAGCCTCAATAACCAATTTCAATGTTTTTTTTAATAAACAAATATTTTACTGAATAAGTCAAATAATAATTTGGAATTATTAGTGCGTTAAGTTAAGCTTAATTGTATCAATTCCTAGAGAAAAAAACACCAATTAATAAGGCTTTAGTATTCGTATTACTTACCTGTTTATTTTACATAAAAATTCTTTTGCATAAAATTCGTTTTACATTTAATTTAATAATAAGAAAATCATGCAAACTTTCCAACAAATTTTATAAATTATAAAAAAAATGAATGTATGTATGCACTATAGGGTCGAATATTTAAGAAATTTAATGACAAAATGATAATAATTAATTTGAATGGAATTTAAAATCTAATTAGCGGATATTGTGCAGACACAGCAACTAGGAAACCAAAATGTATCGGTGTATAAATTTTGCCCGTTGCCTTGCAGCGCAATTAAACGTTTCTGTACAAATTTCTGTTCACAACGTGAATTGTAGCCATTGGGTAGCTGACATAGGTTGCTGCAAGTGTTAGAGCTACAAGTAGAGAAAAAAAGAAGACATGTCATGTGATAGATAGAATTGCCAGAAATGCGAGAGCTAATATCTAGGAAACTTAAAAAAAAAAAAAACTTACGCGCATAGTTCGGCTTTAATGGTTTGACGTGCTGTGCTGGCCTCGTTAACCACAAACATCCAGTTTCCTAAAAAAAAAATTGGTTTTCATGAAACGCTTTGCTGTGAATTATATTTGTTTGCCCATTTTATTACCTTTACTGTTTAAGGCCGCCTCAGGGGTAACGAATTGGGAGGTTGTCTGACACAGCGTAGATCGTCCTGGACTTTGACGTTTAATGCGTGAATTTGGGCCCTTGTCTACTCCAACAATATCCCAGAGATCCATATTTAAAGACACATCACGTGTCGAAGAAGATTCCCCTTCAGTCTCTTCGTTAGTATCAATTATAAGAGTTGCTTTTCCACCGTGATTGTTGGCTGACTCTTTACCTAAGTCACGTACAAAACGCTTAAGCCACAATGTTGGATTGTTAGGTGTGGACTTACTTGTACTACTGCTAAATGCTGAAACTCGATTTTTATTAAAGTCTAAACGTTGTTGGCCTGCCGATGCAGATGATGTTGATGTATATAAAAGATATCTGAAAGCAGCACAAAAATATGAATATACATATGTATAAACACACCCATACATACATACAAACATACATATCGCACACTAAATCATAAACAGTCACAGCTCAAAATGATCAAAGCGATTTTATTTTTTTATAAACCAGTTAATAGCAACAATTTCTTTTGCAATACAGTCTTCTTGAAGAATAGAAAATAACATTATGCTTGTTTTTATGTTGCATACTCCTACTTGCCGTGAATCAAGAAAACAAGATTGCGCAATATACTACAATACGAACAAGTGTTTGTTGTAAAAAGTGTGGAAAGAGAGAGAGAGAGAGAGAGAGAGAGAGCCCATTACACAAACAAATATACATATATATGTGTACTTTGCTTACAACAAAATTCTATGTCGACGTCACAAGCACAAAATAAAATAACGGACCTGCGCAATTTTGTTTTCTTGATTCATGCATACTTGAGTCATTTGTACAGTATCAACAGTTGTTTGCCACTACTCAGCATCTGAAATTTTTGGACTTGTGACTGTTTATGATTTAGTGCGCGATATGTATATTCATTTAAAGAAATCAATTAAAACATTGAAAAAGCGTTATCTAGTTTGATAATGACTGTTGATAAATAATAAAACAAACAAAAATAAAAAATAAAATATAAAATACAAAAAATAAAAATAAACGCTAATTAGTACTCACGTTGGACCTTCAGTAGTTGATGGCTTTGAATAGTGATATGGATCATTGTTGAAGTTTGTATTTCCATTGCCATGCCCGCTTTCATATGACGGCATTTCATAGTTGTATCCATTAAAGACTTTACCATTATTATTGTTATTGTTGTTATTATGCTGGGGGAATATATACGCTGGATCGTAAAATACGGGTGTGTCATGCCACGTAACTGCCGCAAAGTCATCCCATGTTTCATCAACTATTAAATTTTTGGCCTCATAACCCCATTTGAGCACAAGGTGTTTAATAAGATATCTGAAATTGGAGAGATGAAAATCTCATTTTATTATTTTTGGGCAAGCTTGGCATTAATATTGTAATAATTTTTTTTTCTACTATAAAGCAAAAATAAATAAAATAAATAAAAATAATAAGTTAATTTTAGTATCGTCCAAGATCAAATTGCTGTATAATTAATTGGAAGAACATAAAATATTTGTTCACGTTGTCTCTCAGTAACAAAATTGGAGTCGTTTGAAGAATTTATAACATTTTTCACAAAGTTTCTATCTTTTATTTCAACCCAGCAAAAATTAAGTAATGAGTCATTACTAATGACTTATGGTTGGTTGGTTGGTTGGTTGCTTGGTTTACTTGGCTGCCTTCTTCACGCAGGCATTAAACTAAAATCTAGATGATTCCTTTTTGAAAGGACCACTTCACTTGTCGGTGTCAATCTATCTAGAAACGTATCTAAGTATTTGGATAGGGTGAAACTTATATTAAACACAACTTAGGTTAGGTAAGGTAACGGTATCAGTCAGAATACCGGTCCATTGTGATACCATGGAGACTCTACTTAGTCGCCACCGTTGAACCAATCAGAGCTCAATATGAAGCTGCTAATACGTTGCAGTTCCACACCAGCAACGTCAGAAAGTTCCCTGAACTCAAGATAGCCCATTGTGGCCATTTTATTTCTTGCAAGTGCAAGACAGTGAAACAGACAATTTTCAACACTTTCCTCTTCATCGATATCTCGGCAGCTGCTGCAAAACTCACTATGCTCGACCTTTAACCTTTGTGCATGTGTTTTTTTTAGAGGTATAGAACTTCGAATTGAAATAAAACACAAGAAAATCGTTTTAATGTCCATCAATTTGGCTTTATTGAAAGGATAATTTTATGCCATTAATGTTTAAATATGATTTCGGGCATGTGGCCGCCGCGGCTGGCTCGAATAAAGCCAATTCTACAGGTCCAATTTTCAACCACTTTTTCGAGCATATGGGGCCGTATGTTGGCAATAACGCCACGAATGTTGGCTTCCAAGTCCCCTAACGTTTCTGGTTTGTTGGCGTAGACGAGCGATTTCACATATCCCCAAAGAAAATAATCCAATGGTGTCAAATCACACGATCTTGGTGGCCAATTGACAGGTCCATTCCGCGAAATTATGCGCTCATCGAATGTTTCCTTCAATAAATCGATTGTGACGTGCGCTGTGTGGCATGTAGCGCCGTCTTGTTGGAACCACAACTCATCTACATTCATGCCATCCAATTCGGGAACAAAATAGTCGGTTATCAGCTCCAATTGCTGTGCACGGTGGCGAATCGATTCATTCGGGTCCTCTTCAACACTTTGCTCTACAGCGGCAATTGTTTCTTCGGTGCGCACTGTTCGACGTCTCTGCGGATGCGTATTATCACATAGAGTAAACGTAGTGCGAAAACGATCCATGGTTAACCGAATTAATTGCTCTGATGGACGATTATGTCGACCATAAAATGGACGGAGCTTGCGGTAAACTTCGCGAACTGAACCATTATTTTCGAAATAAATTTGCACGATTTGCAAGCATTGTTCTTTTGTCAACCTGTTCATGATGAAATGGCAAACCAAACTAAATATTAATCACTTGACAGCTGACAAAATGGCCGCAAGTTAAAAAAGTGATGCCAACTTAAAGTTCTATACCTCAATAAAAAACACCCTATATAAGACAGTGTCCGGCTAGCACGGACACTAGAATCGAGATTTGTTTTAAAATCGAAGAAACTGTATTTTTTCTATTTGGATGAGTCCATAACTGGCTTGTTATCATGCAATAATTTCTTGTGAGCCACCTTCTATTTGTTTCATATTTTGTCTTGCACCTAAGTCTGAGTTTTGTAAGAGAGTAGTGGTAAACCCACACATTCCTATTCCAAGCTCATTAGCCCTAGAGCTCCCCTGAAAGCCTCTATGCACCGGGATCCTCCTGATGCTAATATCAAACTGCTCTGCCATCTCGTTTAGAGATGATCGGCAGTCAAGGGCTATTGTTGTTCTTAGAAGCGGGGATTCAAAGGCCATATAGCTGCTCGGCTATCAGTGTAAATATTAATTAAAGTCTTCGAAGATGCATTCACTTGCAGCTAATCCGCAACTTCTTTTAAAGCAAGTATCTTTGCCTGGAAGACACTGCTTTGCAATTACAAAGATCTAAAGTCCCTGAAAAGACTTCATAACCCACACCTTCTTGTGTTTGGGAACCGTATAAAAATCAACGCTTTTTGTTCTGCCTGGAGTACCATTCCTCCAAAATCCTGTAGATGGCATCCATGTTAAAAAAAAAAAAACGTTCGTGTAGTAAAGCAGGATAGGTTTGGTCAATCCTCTATTCTCAAGCTTCGTCGTCAAGTATTTTACAGTGGCTGGCAACATTTCGATTTCACAGAGAAATACAACGAAGACGGATTGCTGAAGTTATTGCTATCTCCACAACTTACTTTTCCACAAAAACTACATACCATCTGCATTACTTAAAAGCAGTTATATAACAGCTGCAATGTAAAAATAATAAATTAATTATGGTCTGCGTGCTGCAGTAGTAGAGTGCGTGCTCGTCATGCAGATGATTTGATGTTCAAACACTGCTGAAGGCATGTGTTTTTTTTAACCAAGGAGAAGGTTTTCAATTCGTCTGTATTTTTGTTTTGGTTATGTGACTTCATAACTCGGTGCCTTTTAGAGCAATTTCAAAAGTTCGTATTTTGTATGAGAGGCTATAGTTTCCCTTTGGTCCTATTGTAAAAAATGTGAAAGAGGATACGCCACTAATTTGTTTCTTTGATTTTATGATATCTTACTTATCCAATTACTACGAAACTTAGATAAAACATTTGGCTCTCGTAACGATACAATCTCGAAATTGAAAAAAAATTGGAGGAGCCACGCCCATTAAAACTTAATATTATATTTCATGTGCTTTTAGCTGGCCGATTTTTTAAAAACCCTAAACATACTCGTAACATAATAAAATATAATATAATATAAATATAATATAATATAAAAAACATAAAATTTTGCATTCAAAGTAGTAGGCGAGGCTACGCCCATTAAAACTTAATATTTTTATTTCACGTGCTTGTACTCAACCGATTTTTAAAGAAGCCATAATCTTGCATTCAGAAAAGTGGGCAAATCCACGCCCATTAAAATTTAAAGTCATACTTCATGTCCTTCCACTTTAGCTATTTATACAAGACTTGCCACAAGCCTTGAATTCTGAAAAATACTTCATTTTTTTTTTTTCAAAAAAGTAGTAGGGCCACCGCCCGTGAGAGGTTAGTTAGTATTAAATTATATGTACTTCTACTTTTATCCAATTTCCACGAAACTCGATAAAGAGTTTTGCCTCTTAGAATGACATAATTTTGAAATTAAAAATATGGGCGGGGCCGTGCCCATTAGAAATTAATATTATATTTGAAGTGCGTCTACTTTACCGATTTTTTTTTCGAATTTTTTTTTTTAGAGAGAAGTAACACTCAGGCAATGAATGCCTACTACTATTACTAGGTGTTACCTTGTTTAGGAAAGGGATAGTGATAGAGAAGACAGGTGGAGAAGGAAGAGATAGAGGAAAGTTTCATTCTTTTACAACTCGGCTTTTTTGCACGTTTTTAACAACACAGTGTTGCAGCGCCTCTGATGTTAAATGAGGTGTACTAATTTTTTGAAGCTGTGTTTTGTAGCCATTTTATTGATTATTTTACTTTGCTGATGATTCTACTACGCAACGAAGGAGGGCGCTCTGATGTTACATTAGCATTAGTATCTGCTGAAGTCGGTATAGTTCAGTGACCAGTGACTATGCCTTCATCTCTTGAACTTTCCTACAACAACTGATGCGTGGTGATGTTATTTGATGACTGGTGGATACAGGGATTGAACCCAGGACCTGAAGTTTTTTAGTCAACGTGCTAACTACTTCAGCCAATGCCACCCTCAAATTTGGCATACACCTTGACCTCTGAAAGTGCTGAAAAATTTGCGGATAGTAATATATGACAAATTGGGCGTGACCACGCCCCTTTAAAAAATTCAAAAATAAAAATTTGAAAGAAAAACTAAACCAATTTCTAAAATAAGCACTAAGAAGTTAAAAATAGTTTATATAAAAAAATACTGGGAAATTATTTTATTGAGATGATTTTAGCCATTTAATTTTGCACTGCTGAAGAGGCTAACGGGCGAACGCCCCAGTGCGGGAGATTTACCGAGAAGAAAACTCTATAAGGCAGGCCCTAATAACGACGCCATCCCAAATCATCAGAAGCAGTATCAGCTGAATATGAAGACCTCCTAGATAAGTGTGTGGTTAAGCGTGTCTGTCCAACCACTCGAATTGATCCAATTTTAGACATTCAAAACAATTCTGTAAGCTCTTTTGCGCTGCTCACAGGTCTGCAACATTATCCAGAAAAACATTAACCAATCACCGAATGCAAAGTGTGCTCTCCTGCAAAACAGTTAAATACTCGTATGCCTTAAGCACTTTTTTCCTTTTTGCTGCAAATATTTAGATAGTGCTTCACAGTGCATCGTAACATAGCCAAAGTAAATGAAAATGAACGGAATTTCATGTTTTTAATATAAAAAAATTTTATTATATAATACCTATATTCATACATACATATATTTCACAAATTAATATATGCAAACATTCCTGTTAAACTTATGATGACTCTTTTCTTTAAACAAACCAAATAAGGCAAATTTCACTATCACAAAAGATGTTAAAAGACTACTAAATGAGTAAGAACAAAACTTTTGATTTCCATAAGAGTATCAAGTATAAAGACTTTAAATTAAAAAAAATAAGTTATAGAAAATGAAAGTAAATGATTCACTAACAATTTTCGAAATATTTGGCATCAACTGACAAATTTTTTTGTACTGAAAAAAAAAAAGATTTTACTGTATACAGCTTCGCGTGTGATTTTTTATAAGGTAATAAAAAAAAACTGGTTGTGGCTGAGAGTCTTTTGATCGTGTTCATAAAAAAAAGTATTTTTAGACAAAATAGAAATAGCAAAAGTAATAAATTATAATCTGCAAAAACTGAGGAAAAAACCCAGAAGTAATTTTTTATTATTCAAGTTTATTGGGTCAAGGAATTTTGTGGCTCTACATTCCTGCTAGTTGATCAAATATACCTTGTTCCGAAGAGATAGAGAGAGGGCGGTATTTATTTAATAAGAGAAAACATTAGAAAGGTGTTTGACTTACTCCAAAATTACTCTATAAGCCAGTTGCTTTGAAATGTTGGTTTCTTTTTTTTTTTTTTTTTTGAAACATATCTCTAGCTCAACTGTAGCTTTGATTCCTACATTTACTCGCTTAGCATTGCAAGATCACACGAACTTCTTAGAGTCTGAAACTAAACTACAGGATGCTTAAAAGAAAGTCTCTACAGGGTGTTGCAATAAAACGTTTCATTCAAACTGTAACTATGTGACAGATGACAAGTAAAAATTAAGCCTTAATTAAGTCGTAGTTTACATTATGCAAGTCTTATTGCTAAGCTGATTAGTTTGCGGGACAGAGAGAGACGAGGGCAACATAAACGTTTCTTTTCTCCTCGTCTCTCTCTCTCTCTCTCCTAACAAATTAATCAGCTTAGCAATAAGACTTGCCTAGTGTAAACCAGGACTAAAAAAGGAACGATTGAAATTACTAAAGCTTACAAAAAAAAAATGGTGAACACTTCGTGGTCACAGTTCGCAAAATAAAACATTTTTCAGTCGTCCATGAAGCACTTTCTCGGCCAGCATTTGCGGAACTGGTGCACAAATTTCAGCTTTTGGGATGAGTTAGTGATGTTAAGAGTCGAACTCCACCACGTCGTTGGAGAACAATTCAGAATATTGCTGTTGTACCCCATAGCGTTGAGGAAACCACATGTTTGTCCACTTCTCATCTATCTTTGAATGCCCAGTATTTAACAAACATCAATACATCGTATTTTTCACACAGACTTCGACCTTAAGACGTTTAAAGCTCGGTTAACATAATAGCTTACGTCAATAATGTGGTGTTCTTGCTGATGGCATCCTTGAAATGTATCAAACTGATCCAAAATTTCATGGAAAAATCATTTTGAGTGATGAGTCTCATTTTTACATTGGAGTAAAACCTCCTGTTCCCACAACACGCACGTTCAATTTGAGTAGAAAATTTTTATGACAAGCACTTATTTTTTTTAGTGATTTTCATAAAAATCGTCTGCCTGTTTTATACCCTGGAAACAGGGTATAAAACTAAAAAAAAAAATTATTGTAGAAAAGACACTCTATCCGCAACGTGCGAATATTTGGTGTGGTTTTTGGGTTTGGCGGGGTCATTGCATCTTACTTTTTCGAAAATGGTGCTGGAACAGCAGTTAAGGTGAATATATTGCGTTAATCAACGATGATTAATAATAAATTTTGTGTGGCCTGAATTGGAAGATATTGATATGAACGACGTTTATTTGCACTTTTTTTTTCTAAGAGAAGTAACACTCCGGCAATTAATGCCTACTACTATTACTAGGTGTTACCTTCTTGTAGGAAAGGGGTAGCGATAGGGAAGACAGGTGGTGAAGAAAGAGATAGAGGGAAGTTTTAATGACCGTCTTCTTTCTCTAAAGGACTATAGCAATTGGCCAGCTTGTTATTGAATTGTTTTCTCTATGGCCACGTGAAAGATAAGGTATTTGCAAATAACCCACAATCAGTTCAAGAACTCAAAGATAGGGTTTGTGAAGTTATCGAGAAAAAGAAAACTTTAAAAAGAGAACATGGCAAGGGTAGCCATGGCAGTCATTTGGCCGATTTTGTTTTCTATTATTAATGCCAAGCCCTCTTCTTTGTATCAAATTGTCTTAAAATGAAACCTCCTGTTGGCAGACATTTTTATTTGTTTGGGTTAATAATTCACGACTGCTCCCTTTGCGTGCGAGTAAAATATTAAAAAGTTCTCTTAGTTCTTAGTTCTCTCAAACAATCGGTCAATCTATCTATGGTTGGTTTTCCCAAACAAAAAAAAAAGAATTAATTAATACAAATGCCAAAAAAGCGCTTAATATGCAAATTTATGAATACTTAAAATTTTTTCTACATTTAATTTTTTTATTTGGACGGCCTTTGTGACTTTTGCTGTTGACAACCAGTTTTAGATCAAATCATTTATCAGAGGGTATTAATGTCTTCTTAACAGACCCACTCTACATAGACCTGGAAATGTTATTAATGCTAATGGATGAGATGCTTGTATTAGTACAAATGAAAAAAAAAATGTTAACAATTATTTTTTAAATGATTTGGCTTGACCATGAAATCTGTGTGGGAGATATTTTTTCACACAAACACTGAACTATAATGTTCGCTGGCAATTACGGGTTATTTCTATTTTGTGTACATATAATAACTTAAATTTAGCAACAAATTGCTTAGCTAAATCATATTTACATAATGATTGACTCTTAAAACGCTTATTGTAAGTTTTGTATTAAGTGTAGAGATAAAACGTTGGGTAAGGTTAGGAATAGTGGTGTTGCAACACATCTGCACTTGGAGACCCAGTTGGGTCCATTGTGATTCCCTTCTGTTAGTCTTCCTTGTAGAGATACAAGGTTAGGTTAGGTTAGGTTAGCAGACTGATGGTAAGGAAGGCTGAAATTTAGAGTCCAGCTCACTTCGATTAAATTAAGTGATCCCTTGAAAGAGAGTGATAGCACTAGAGAAGACAGGTGGTGAAGGAAGAAATAGAGGAAAGAAAATTTTTAATAATGCAATATTGCAGCGCCTCTAGTGTCAATGAGGCCAATTAAATATTTGAATTTTTGTTACATTAGGACTAGCATTCGCTGAAGTCGGTATAGTTCAATGACCAGTGCCTCTGCCTTCATCACTAGAACTTTTCCTACAACAACTGATACAAAGGGACACTAATGCACATCAGAACAATACGTGGTATTGTTATTTAATGACTGTCGGAGACCGGGCTCGAACCCAGGACGTTCGGTGTTATAGTCAACATGCTTACCACTTCAGCCAATGCCACCACAAAGTTTCGACACATTCAAACCACAAGCTTTGAAACTCTTGCTCTCGCTAGTTGATTCTTTGAAGAATTTCTGAAGGTCCAACCATAATATGCTACTCTGCGAATATAAGTAAAAAATATGTTTTCTTAACCCAATAGAATTTACAAAAGGTCTAACTGCCAAAAAAACTGTCATAGTGCGTTCATTCTTTCATATTTATGATCAGTATACTCTGGCAAATTATCATGAATAGCTTGAGGCTTGAACAATGCTGCCAAGTTATCCAAATTTATTTTTAAAATCAGTCATCAGTTTGCGCAACTTGTGTTTAGCAATGAGGCTCATTTTTGACTTAGCGGGCTTGCTAGGAAACAAAATTGCCGCACTACAGATCCGAAGGATTCCATTGGTTGGTTGGTTGCTTGATCTATTTACGTGGCTACCCGCTTCATGTAGAGTCTAGATGCGTCCACTCCACTCGTCGGTGTGTGTATGTAGAACCGCATCTAACTACTCGAATACGGTGGTTGGCATTATCTCCAACCCGTTGCACTAAGGTATCTGACAAGGTCATTCAACCCAATCTCTGATAAATCATGACTGTCTAACAACTTGTCTCTCGAGAGATTAAAAGTCTGCTTTCTTCTCGACAACTTCGCAGAACTCATTGTAGGACAAGCCTATCCTACTAGCATATCTGCCAACCATCCAATGCCCCGTCATGTCTACAACAAGCTTTAAGCTTCTACTTGTTAATTGAGCGCCTATCACTGTAGCACGGCCACACACAGGCTCCATTACATCCAGACAAATTTATAGTTTCGTGCGGCTTACACGCTGGTGGCATTATCGGACTTTCTTTTTTAAAACATGAGGACGGAGCTGGCGTAATGGTCAATTGAAACCGTTAAAGTGCCATCAATGATTTTTTTAGACATTTATCCGGACGATATGCGGCTTCAATATGATGGTACTACGTTCCATACGGCAACCGCAACGATCGAATTATCTTATTATATATAATACAAAAACACGTTTATTTGTTATGGGTAAACTCTTCAATGCCCCAACAGATTTGCGCCTTCCACCCCGCAAAACATTCGTAAAAGACCTGTGCGTGTTTATATATATATTCTATCCCGGTAAATGCTACGCCCCTTTCAGAAATAGTGATTCGTCCGACAGATGGCGCCATATTTAGTTTTTTTGTGTTTTTGCACCGTAACTCAAGAACTACTGCACCGATTTAGACCAAACTTTATATACATGCTCTATGGGGCGTGAGGAGTGTTTCTGTGTAGTTTGAAGTTCGTCCGGCAGATGGCGCAATATTTAGTTTATTCGTGGGCAAAATCCAATTTTCATATTGTACCACCAATGCCATATACAACACTAATGTTTGCTTAGGGCCAGCAACGCGGACCGGGGTCAGCTAGTATTCATATATATATATATATATATATATATATATATATATATATATATATATATATATACATATATACGTCTAAAAAATCATTGATGGCACATTAACGATCTCAATTGACCGTAACGCCAGCTCCGGTCCTTTGGTTCCTTTGGGTTCTTATAAGGAGCATAGAGCCTCGGTTAGGATACTAATGGTGTAGTGATACGCCTCTCCTGTACAACTGTCAACCACCCCTACACGTGGCGTTTCCTGTTGCTAGCTGACGAGGCTCTGACGACAGACCATGGGTGATATAACTCTCACAAATGGTGGCAGATAAATCTTCCCTGTCAACTGTCTTCGTGGAGACGTGCGGACAGTTATAGATCCAGGATCGGACGCAGAAGCCCAATCAGCTACGCATCTTAATTTAAGCATAGATTAGCAAAACGAGCGAAATATTGAAATCAAAATTTAGCGCTTATTTGATTTCGAGAAATGGACCTGTCAATTATACGCCGTGCGATTTGACACTTTTCTATTATTTTCTGTTGGGGCCACTTGCATTCAATGGATTGTGCTGATAAGCCAGGCTCAATTGATGCCTTGTATGCCAAATCATTTTCAAATGTTAATGCCGTATATTAAGCTTTTTTTTTTTTTTTTTTCATATACATATTTATTTATTGTATCTTCAAAAATGAACTAACAATAAGTAATCAAATCTTAAATCTAAATATAATTATTAGGCCCGACCAATATCGGACATAAGCTTAGTGATAGTTATAAATAATACATAAGTAGTGATAATCAAAAAGAAGTATTTTTAAGCAGTCCCATCTGGAGTGTTGGGTATAAGAGCCCTTGTGTCCCTCTTTTTTAAGCGGATGTGTCCAGTAAAGCTCAAAATATTACGGGCAAGCGGATTAGGATGTGACTCGAGTTTAGTTAAATATTTGCCTGCGTATTTTGCAATTTCTTCACTCACTAGTGGCATATTTAAATCACGATGAATATTTGAGTTTTTAACGTACCATGGAGCAGATGTTATCAAACGTAAAATTTTGTTTTGCCTTCGTTGGATTCTCTCGACATTTGAAGCTGAAGCAGTGCCCCACAGCTGAATTCCATAGCACCATATTGGCTTCAAAAGCGACTTGTATATCAAGAGTTTGCAGTCTAGGCTGAGTGTTGAATTTCTGCCAATTAACCAATATATTTGAGTCAATTTAAGTTTAATTTGGGTTAACTTAGAGTCAATATGATATTTCCATGTAAGCCTTCGATCAAGGTGTATGCCAAGGTATTTGACTTGAGAATGTTGAGGAATATTTTGATTGTTGATTCGAATGGGGGAACAGGTATCTTTTCTTAGGGTAAACGTTATATGAACACACTTTTGTTCATTGACTCTAATTCTCCATAAGTTCAACCATATTTCAAGCTGGGTAATGTGTGCTTGGAGATTGCGGGATGCCTCATCAGGATTTTTGTGAATACTCAAACAGGCTGTATCATCGGCAAATGTAGAAGTGTGAATGTTATTGCTCACAGGCATATCACAAGTATATATTAGATACAAGACTGGCCCCAGAATACTACCCTGTGGCACACCAGAAGATATAGATTCGGGTACACTCATGAAGTCTCCTTCCACAACGGTAAATGTCCTATCAACAATATAACTTTCCAAAAGCTTTTGTATATTTATTGGTAGGTATGTCTTCAATTTTAAAACTAGGCCTTTGTGCCATACTTTGTCGAATGCCTGAGAAACATCAATAAAAAGGGCAGAACAATACTTCTTTTCTTCAAAAGTCCTCCTTATAATTTGAACCAATCTATGCGTTTGCTCAATAGTGCTATGCTGACTTCTAAAGCCAAATTGATTGTCCGGGATGCACCCAGTATCAGCTAAAATTGTGGACAATTTAGTCATGAGCAGCTTTTCGAAAAGCTTTGAAATTGTTGAAAGTAAGCTTATAGGCCTATATGACTCAGCCTTGGTAAGATCTTTGCCTGGCTTTGGAATCATTTTAATCTTGGCAAGTTTCCAGTTATGTGGAAAATACTGCATTCGTAAAATGGCATTAAAAATAAATAGCAAAATTCTTATTGCAATATGAGGCAAGTTCATCAGCATCTTGTTACTAATGCCATCAATACCTGGAGCTTTCTTAGGGTCGAGTTCAGCAACTATTTTTTGTAGTTCATGCATCTTAAACCTTAAGGGACGAGGGGGTAGAGAGACTACACTCGGTAAATCGGCAGCACCCGTACATGAATTGGGAGTGAATACAGATTTTAAATGCTCAGAAAATAAGTTACCTTTCTCACTATCGCTTCTTGCCCAGCCTCCAGTCGAAGTACGCAATGGTGATTTGAGATCAACGGGTCTTTTAAGATTTTAAGTAGCGCGCCATAAAGAGTAATTAGATGTTGACGTTACATCAAGACCTTCTAAATACTTTTCCAGTAATGCAGTCTTTTCCGACGATAGCAGCTCTTTGAGTCGTTTAGTACATTCTTTAAGTCTGATTTTATTTAGGGGTGATCGATGTTGTTGCCATTCTCTTCTAGCTCTCCTTTTTTCACATACGAGACGTTCAATATCCGTAGAATAAATTCTATTAAAGCCAGTCTGCGGATAGGAAGTAGTGGCATGTTCAGCAGCCTGTTTAATATATTCGGTAAGATAGGCAATATTAAGTTCAATTTCATCAGGTGATCTTAGCTGAATGTTTTCTACGCAGTGACTACTAATATATTTTTTGAATCCTAGCCAGTTGACCCTATTAATCGTTTTCGCATATGAGTTAGTTAAATCACTCCTTAGTGGGTTGAAAATTGTAACTATTGTGGGAGAGTGATCGGAGGACAGATCTACAGAGCCCTCTACGTGAATTAAGTCCCTATGGATATTTTTCGTGACGCCAAAATCTATAACATCTGGAATTTTTCTTACGTCAGTAGGCCAGTAAGTAGTATATTAAGTAGTATATTAAGCTTTTGAATAAAAAATATTTTGCATTAATTTTTAGCCTTTTGTGTTATTTTTGCAATTCAAAGCTCTGCCGTGCTTAAAAAATTAGCAAAGGAAGGCAAAGGAATTGACATTTGGAAGGTGAGCCATTTTGTTTGATGTATATATGTACATACAACATATATTTATTACGGAATAAAAAAAATTTTTGTTTTCTCAATAAAAAAAAGTACTTACGTTGGATAGTTTTCTATGTGCTCACAATATGTTTTACCTGGTCGTGCACATGAAGGAGTCTGACCAGGTGGTGCCGGTAAAAACCGACATGGTGGTGCCCCATAAAGTCCGCAAGATGGTGGAGGTGATGATGTTGTTGAGCTAATAAGAAATGTTGTATAAGCTAATATCTGAAAAAAATAAATAAATAAATAAATACCATAAAATAGTCGTTAATCAATTATAAAATTCTTGGTGGAGAAGAGTTATTTTTTAAAGTGCAGAACTACCAAATGATCACACTTTTTCTCTATGGCAAGTGCACTTGTCAGTAATAAAAATAGAAAGAACTTTATTTTTCGACCAAAATCGTTTACTTGCGATCGAAAATAATCGATTTTCTTCAAAAAAAACGAGGTCCGAAAAATTTGTCGGTGAAGCATTTTTTAAAGGTTATGGCTCTATATAAATAGTTTGTTAAAAGCAAAACTCTAAGCAAATGTATAAGTTTTGGCAAACAAACGAACGATCAGACTTTAACCATTTTTTAAAGTTGCTATTTAATGTTTTTCATTTGTTTCTATGCTATAGCCTGTTCCTAGTTTTTTAATTTGTGCCAAAATATTGAGTTTGAGTCCATAGTAAGCTGTTTTTAGATTTGAAATTGCATTGAGTTTATATTGGTTTGTCATTTAAGCAGTTATAGCTCTCGAAGATTGTCAGTTAGGCTCCTAGTTGTATCACACAAGGTAAAAATCTAAATTTTAATTTTGGCAGTTAATTAATTGTTCGATAATCGAAAAAAGCAGCCCTCAAACACCAACATATTTACCATGCCTTGTCAAAATTGGATCCAGTACGTTTGTTCTGAATTTGACAGCCAATACCCAGCAAAAATGAGTATATACATCATTAGTTACAGGTGCAAGTAGTTCTATTTCTGGTGAAACATCAATGAGTTTATCACATGGTTGTTAGAGGACAGAAGTGATCCAAATAACTGAATGGTATGTACTTAAAATGCTATCTAGATCAATTTTTGATATAAACAACAGCCTTAGAATATTAAATTCAGTAACTGTAAGCCTTTGGAACTATTTGCAACTATTTTTGCGAGGCAGTATTCAGATTTAATAACCAAAGTTTATTATAGGGAAGGTACTAAATAGCTTACAACAGAATAATAATCCATGGCGCGTAGTCATAGTCAAAATAAAGTACACTTTAAGAAATTAAAACCAGTATTTTGTACGGTAATATTGGTTTTAATTTTTTAAAGTCTACTTTGTTTTGACTATGACTACGCGCCTATATTTTTAAGGTTAGTAGAGAATTTATAGAGACCTTAAGAAATCCAAAAGTTCTCGAAACGTCCTTTAATGTAAAAATGTGATGAACTTATACAGGTCCTATGGAAATATCGAGATAATATGGATTACAGGACGTTAGGGTACAGCTGGAAGCGAAGGGGGTGACAGGATGACGAAGATGGGGTCAAAGAACAACACATCAGAGATAGGCAGAGTTAAACTTTTGACAAAGTGACATAATAACCGAAAATAAAGATCTAAAGCAATGATGGTCACCGAGAGAAATGTATTCGCGTATGTGTATTCATTTGTGTAAGAAACCGATTGATGTTCGGCATTCTGATGCTACTTTGGGAAGCGGTGATCTAAGGAATCACCTGGGCTCGCATGGTTGTTGTTAATGTTTTTATAACATGTCCAAATTGCCAGAAAGATGATTAAGCAATGGTACACTATTTGTGCTACTCTCCAGTGCTTGGAAAATCAGACTGAGGAAGCTGGCTTATTAACTTAACCAAGCCAGATTGGTTTTCGTTTTCTTTATTAGAAATGGGATTGAATCAACGTTGATTGCCCCTCTTTTTCAACAAAATGAAAGCTATTCTTTTTCTGACATCTGTATCTCACTCTTTTATTGGCACCGCTAATAATATCGTTCTAGATGTAGTTTTCTGTGAGAAGTTCATAATCTATTCTTCTGCACCAGGGCATTGGCTACCTTGCGCGTTCCATCTTAACGCCTGACGGGTAATGTTTTCGCTGAGGCTTCTCAGTATGTGATCAATCCAACGCCATTTATGTTCTCTGATTTGCTCGGAAACTGGGTTTTGGCTGGTTCTGAAACATAAAACTATTGCGCACTTCCTGATTGCAAGGTTAGGATTGTTTTGAATTGTTTTGAATAGCTTAATGAACTCTTTCCACATATTTTACCATTCTTGATGGTCTTGTTTGACCGGGAGTTTGGTCTTTTCAACCTTTTTGATCTATTTGCGAATAACAAATATGTTGGAAACATCATTTAATTGGCACAAACTTTTATATTCTTGCAGGCACAATGCGTAGTTCAAGTTTTAGAAACGATTGACAACGTTGGCAGGAAGTTATGAAAAAAAACGAGATCCACACAAAAGCATAAACGTAAAAATAAGGCTAAGCTTGCTATTCAAAAAATTTGCCCACTAAATTGCTAGTGCTTTTAACGGCATCAGTGAAGCCCACTGAAGCAAACTTTTTGACTCTAGCGAGGGTTTTCCAATATTTTTCATACCAAATTGCCTCCCACCACGCAACACATCCATATAAGCCGTATAAACTCAACGCAGACTCCGCTTATTTCCTATAATATTAAGTCATTCCTTGAGCCTCTCCTAAGTATTTCCTGCCCAAGATAACTTACTATGTAAAAAATTTGGCAAAGACGACCTACAGGACACGATGGAAAAGTGATACTGTGGGTAATCTAACCAAAGTTCTATGGAGCGACCCAGACGAAGACTGTTGAAACCTAACAAGACGAAGCTGGGAAAGTTGAGCGGTTGACCGATCTTAACGGGGCACTTTAATTTGCGAGGACACTTGTACCGGATTGGAGCCACGGATGGTAATGAATGCGTCACATGCAATGAGGACATTGAGACAATTGAACACTTTCTCTGTCATTGTGCAGCTTTTGCCCAGCTAAGATCCTGTTATTTCGGAGATGTTACATTACCGGACATTACCAGGTATTGACTGCAAAAGTTTGAGGGACTAGGTGAACGATACTGAGCTCCTTTTAAGGGTGGGGTTCGTTTTCTATTCACATGGGAGCGCATAACAGGTCTATACTGGCTTATGTGTATGTACCCGGATATGAGCGTAATGGCTTCCCTGTTCAACCTAACCTAACTTAACCTAACCTAACCTAACGTAGCCTCATTCGCTTCTACACCTCTAAGCCTGGGTAGCTTAAATCTGTCTATTTTTTACCTCCTGGATTGTTCTTTGCTATTTGCCCATGAAAATAGCTCGCTTAGTGATGTCTGTACGATTTCAATGGTGGTAGGAAGACATTTCAACGATATCAGTACCACAATATCATCCGCATAAGCTAACCCAGCAAAAATTATTGCTTGCTGGAAGCATTTTTGCAAGAAAGACAACGAAACGGATTCACTTACAATTGCGCTTTTATAATGCATGATTTAGTAATTAGCAAGCTTATGGATAAATATAGTGTCAGACTAAGTTGGGTTCCTGGCCACAGCAGTGTTGAGGGAAATGAAGCTGCCGATGAATTGGCAAAACTAGGGTTGGCATTAGATGAGGGAATAACGGACAGATCGGTGAAATTACCGATAGGTCATTACTATAGGGAACTCAGTAATTGGGTGGAAAGCAGGACCAACAGTTCATGGCGAAGTAGCCAGGATTGTAGAGTCTCAAGGGGGTTTTGGCCAAATCTTAACTCAGGAAGATCCAAACTGCTACTGGACATGGATAGGAAGGCGATGCGAATCATGATAGGCACGTTGACAGGTCACTGCTGGGTCAGAGCAAGAACCAGCATGTGCGAGGATGAAGAGGAACCAGAAACCATTGAACATATTATCTGCCACTGCCCGAGGCTGCAACGTCATAGGCTTAGATGACTGAGCAGACGTTTCTACGAAAGCATTACTGATATCGGGAAGTGTAAAAACTAGAGGGCATCCAGGGGCTTCATCATGGGGATTCGGTGGCTTAATGACGGATAATAGGGTCACTTCTGGATATAAATGGGAAGGGTAAATATTACTAGTAATGGGCAATAGAAGGGAATCGCAATGGACCCAATTGGGTCTCCGAGTGGAGGTGCGGTATACATACATATCTATATAACTGTGTACTGAAAATATTTTTCGGTAGATATTTTTGATGCAACTAAGAATGTGTTCCAAAGCAAGTAACCAAAAGAGTTATGATAAAATCCCTTCTTTTGGCGTACCTCTCAATATACAAGAACGTGTCCAAGGTATATTCTTTATAGTGCTGGCCCCGTTCTATGTCTTCAACTGCATAAGAAAGTGTGCTTTCTAAAGTTCTATCTAATGCTTCAACTGTTTCTAATGAAAACGTAGAGATCACAATCAATCTCATCTATTCTCTCCCCATCACTCTTATTCCTACAGCCAGGGAAGTACGTATCCATACGGAGAGAAAGGGTATGAAAGCTAAATTCATGAAGAATTTGTTCTTTGAGTGCATTCTGATACCGTAGAGTCCTTGGATAACATGCTGCTGAACCTCAACAATTTATTAACAGACTTTATAGCTTTTGTTTATGAACCGTTTGTTCTTTTCATGCATACCGGTACTCTGGAGTTCTTGGATAATATTCTGCTGAGCCTCGAGAATTCGCATTGGGTTGACCCATGGGGTTCACCAAGAGGCTCTTCTATCTCTCTTGATACCCCCATTATAAATATTGAAAGCTATTTTAAAGATGTCCCAATACCACATTCTGCTTCTCAGTCTTGTCCTATTAAACAGTCTTCTTACAATAGGCTGTTGGGTCTGTAGGTCTTTAGTCCACCACATCAGCTGCTCTTGTGTTGCGGAAAGATACCAGCGAGCAGGATAACTTATAGCTATCTTTACAGAAATTGGTATACAATTCCATTAACTCCTTCACTTCCCCTAATGAATTTAACCCAGTACATTTATATCAGCCTTGATACTACAAGCATCCCAACATGTTTTTCTGATTTTATTTGCTTATTGCACTAACCTGGCTGACGATAATATATGTGGAAGGTCACATGTTTTGTTTATTTGAAGGCATTCAGATAAGGATCTAAATGTTCTTTATTTAGCCGGAAATTGCATTTACTTGCTTGGGAAATAAAGCTTTTGAATTTTTTTTACATAATCTGAAGGTTTTATTTCAGGAATTTTAATAGGAAAATATAAACCAAGTTTTACATTTACTGCAGAAGCAAGGTCAACTAACATTCATTTGCCTCGAGTTAGATTTTGTTTTTTTTTTTTGGGAAGTTGTATTATAAATGAGCCACATATTTTTCGTTATCTCCTGTATACATCTCGTATACATATCTACATTAAATTTCGCTCAGTTGTAAATGATTTATTTGAGATACTTTCATATAAAATTCACTTCTGCTCCTTTTGATATTTTAATAATATAAAAATATATAAAAAACGAAACTCACCACATAAATAAAATTAATTCCATTATAACTAGAAAAATAACGGATAATACTCTTCATTGTTTTCACATGTGTCGGTGTATCTGCATTTGTATTATTTACGCGCCTAAAGCACCTGAAAAAGATAAAAAGAAAAATCATACGAAAAGCAAGTTATTAACTTATTATTAATTGTGCATGAAAATCTATATAATCTTTTATAAATACAATAGAAATTACTTAATAGGATTAGCAAATATAAACAAAATTTATGGCTATTTAGTAAAAACAGTCGCAACATAAAGTGGTTAATTTGTTCAGCTCAAATGAGATACAATACAACAATACAACTTGCTATCATTTTGTATTTGGTGCTGCAACATGAAATTTCTAATATGCAAATTAAGGTTTTATATTCCATCCATACGGCAGATTAAAAAGAATTGCTTTCAGAGAAAGTTAATGGGCCGTAAGATAATCGTACATTGATATTTTGAATACATAATCATTTGGTTGATGGTCAGTCATAGTCATATCTTATTTTAAACAATGATTTAGATTATAAAAGATGTGGTAATGGTATAAATTATATTTCATTTTAGTTTAAATTATTTGAAAGTTAAGGAATCACCCACATAAATATATGTTGTATGCCCTTGGGTTGTACCGATTCTTTGGTTCAAATAACCTTTCTATTGGGCCTAATTTTGTAAAACAAAAACGCTAAATATCTATATTAATGATTTGATTTGGCTAAAGTTCGTTCGTATCGCTTTGTAAGAAAAATTACATGTGATAATTATTATTGAACAAATAACACCAAAGTTAATTGTAAATATTCTGACAAACACTTAGTAGAACGGAACAACTAGCTGTTTTAGAAGGCCACTACATCTACATCTACATACACATCTTTATCATCATCTTTATCTTCATCTTCATCATCAGCGTTCTTTGTATTTGGTGCAGTCTTTTTTCTTTATAAAGAGAAGTAACACCCAGGCAATTAATGCCTACTATTATTACTAGGTGTTACCTTCGTTAAGAAAGGGATAGTGATAGTGCTTTTTTTGCACGTTTTTAATAATGTAGAGTTGCAGTGCCTCTGGTGTCAATAAGGCGTATTAAATTTTAAAAATTGTGCTTAGTAGCAATTTTATTCATTATTTTACTTCGCCGATGATTCTGGTGTCAGTTGATGTAGATTTCTGCTTTATTGCTTTTATTGCAAATTGCTAAGTTTTGACACATTTTGTATGTATGTATTTTATTGAAATAATTTATATTTTTTTCTATAAAATTTGAACGTTTAGCGTTTTCGTTTTACAAAACTAGGCCCTAATTAAGGTGCTACTATATGACTTTCTAAAGCTAAAATCTCACTATCAGCACAATGCACCGATTTTCTTCACATAGTTAGCACGTCCCCATTGTTTAAATGTACATATCGCTCATTTACTTCAATAGTGTAACAACTCAAAAAAACTAGTTTTGCAGAAAACGCGTTTAAAGTTTTCAATTTACATACAACTCAATGAATAAGTGAAAAAAATATTCTTTTCTCACAAGCTGGTAGTAAAAGCTATTTATATGAAATTTGTACATTTTGCATTTTTTGAGTTATAGCACTATTGAAGTAAGTAAGCAATATGTACTTTTTAAATACGCAATGATGAAAGCCAAAATCGTGCTGATAATGTAAACACTTTTTGGCACAAGGCCGACCCACAAAAGTATTAAAAATTTTTCGATTTTCGCTGGCTCTCATAAGCTCCAAATTTTCTTCGTTTCCATTACCACTATCTTGTTCAAATGCTTCGTTTCCTGTATTACTGTTTATTTTTAATAAATATCTTTTTTTTCTTGGAAAATGAAAAGCAAAATTGCAAAAGCACGTACTTTCAAGGAGCTTCCTTTGGGATGCAAATTTAAGCTTTATATGCATATTTTTCACTGCAAATAGAATATGTGAATTGTTTTGTTTCATCGTATTACAATTTGATAAAACTATTTCTATAATGAAAGCTCAACTTAACCATCTCTAATTACGGTGACGCGACAGCTGTTCTTCATCCCAAAGCTGCTTCGCAAATTGTATTTTCAAATACATACACACATACATACATATCGTTAGCTAAAATGCAAAAAGGCGTAACTAACAAAAATATAATTTTACAGGAGAAGCAAGTACCTAAAAAAAAATGAACAAACTTGTACTTAAGTCCCTTTGTTCTTTTGTTAATAAAAGCATTATTTTTGACCGCAGAAGTGCAATATTTTGCCAAGAGATGTAGTTTAATGGCATTCATAATAATCAATCAAAAACTCGATTTTGAATTTTTTGTTAGTTAGGCCTTTTTGCATTTTAGCTAACGATATATATTTTCAATTAATTTGTTTTTTAATTTTTAGACAATTTTGTTTTATTAATGAAATTAACTTAGAATAATATAAATAAGAATGTCATCTCCCGGAGCCCGAGTTCAACCCCAGTCATATCAACAGCATTTTTTTATGTTGGTTAATTTTTTTATGGTTTTATTTTTAACACTTTAGTGACAATGTTAAAATTTTAGGGGCGTGCTTCCGCCCATCTACCCCATCTACTTTTCTCAATGCAATATCGAGTCATTTTCACAACTCAAGATGGGTGTCAAGTTTAGTCCGAATCGGTTAAGTACACAAACGTTAAATATAGTAAAAAGCTTTGGTGGGCATATCCCCGCCTACTTTTTCAAACACAATATTATATTCCATGAGACCAAAGTATTTCTCAAGCTTTATAGCAATCGAATAAGTAAAAGTAATAAAAATTTAAGGATAAAACTTAATAGGCGTGGTCAAGCCCGTCATTTTCTATAACATGGTACTAAATTTAGGATATACATATACTCTTAGACAAGAAAATAATTTTTCTAATCGGTCTAATATGTAATTACGGAGCTAAAAAGTAACATACATAAATAAAATATAGCCGAATTGAGAAACTCCTGCTTTTTTGAAGTCGTTTAAAAAGAAATTCCAAGGATCATATCAATTTTTTAAAAAGAACATTTTCAAGTGTAATTAAGTTAATTATTTTATTGTGTAAATGTAATGAAAGATTTTAATGAAAAATTACTTGAGAAAGTAAAGTATGATTATTAAATGGGCGTGAAATCTAGCAGATTTCAATTAAAATTTTTCTATCACAATCTATATCGTTTACACTAAGTTTTTTTACATTTATCATGATTTCGTATGTGAAACAAAAACCATGGCATAAAAGTTTTCCTAATAGGGAATTTACATCAGCATATTTTGATTAAAATCTTTATAAAAATCTATACCGTTTACACAAGCTTTTTTTTTTGACATTTATCAAGATTTTTTTATCCAAAACAAAACCCATCTACTGAATTGTTTCCAAAGCTACAACCAAACAACTGAAATGTAGCCAATTCACATACTTTTTTAAGCAGATCGTAGCTAATTCACTCGTCTTTTATTGTACAGGGTAGTAGAGGATAAATAAGAACATTAGATTTTTATTAGATTTCCTAAAAATCTACTGAATAATTAGATTTGATTTTATATGGGAAATCTGAAAAAAGCAGCTTGATTTAGCTCGAAATCCCGAAAGTACTAAATTTCGAGACAGTGTAAATGCACTATAAACTACAACCAAGTAATTGCAATATAGCTAATTCACACACCTTTTGAGAACATTGCTTAATTTTTTACTACAATTTTATAGTACTAAGTTCTACTAGATTTTAAGTAGGTCACAACAAAATAAAGTTATAAAGTAGATTTTATTTTATATGACAAATCTAATCGAAATCTACTAGATTTTGCTCCAAGTCTAGCTCAGTTGTAAACAAACTATTAGAAGCAAAAACTAAAATTTAGATTGATTTTTTTCTTTCTGTTTTGATTTCTACGATAGTTTTTTTATATTTTTCTCAAAGACTCAGTCCAAGGCATATTCATTTTCAGGTAATATCAGGATTACAAAAAAAAATGAAAAAATACAACAATGAAAAAAAACTACTTGGATCTTAGCTTATCCAAAGCTTCAAAAATAGAATTTGTTTAACATAATAATAAAAAAAATTATTCACATAAATTTGAAAACATTTCTCCACGGCAGCTACCACTAACAAAATTTTCAACGCCTAGCACTTTTCACAATTTTTTAATAATATTTTCATATTTTTAAATTTGTTTTCACAGATTTTTTTTAATAAAATATATTTCTTATTGAAATTTTTTTAAATTTTTTTTATTTCTCTTTAGTAAGCAATTTTTGAAGTTTCGAATGAACTATAATTAAAAAAAAAATAGCTCAGCTGCATTTCCGCTACTAAATACCTTGTGAATGTGCCTTGAGTCAGTCCTTGGTACAGTTTGTTTGAAGTCAAAAGTCTTAACATCAATGTAAGAGGAGTCACCAATAAGACGTACTTTGAGAGATGATGAGCACGACAATGAAATTGTCTACCCTAATCCTTAAATCGATCTATAAATACTATTTTTGCTTGTTAGCTAGTGTTAGGCCAGAATTATTTCATAGAAATCATTTTTTTTTTCTTACTACCAATCCAAGTTACCTTTCACATCTCGAAAATTAATTAAAAGCTTTTAATTGTTCACATTGCAAACAATTCAATTATAATTGAACTTGTAATTAAATTCAAAAAATAGAACATTTTTTTTAAACATACATAATTAATAAAGTGTTAATTATCAGGAATGCTGCAAAGCAGAAAAACTTCTTAAACAAATGTAAGTAAATTAACAATTCATTATTTCTTTTTAAAAAAAAAAATATTTTTTGCTTTTATAATTTCAGGCTATAAATTACAATGCTCAGCACGCTTTTATTTATTATTGATTTCTTGCTGAAAACAATCAACATTTTAAAACTGTTAAAGTTTGAAATCAGCACCTGTAATTATTTTCATCCAGGTGCGAGTTACTAATGGGAAATCAAATTGCTCTTGTTATTTAAAAAAAAAAAAACAATATTTTCTAGACTACAGATGTGCATGCAATGATTGCAATCATTAAATTTGATACAAAAATTCACACAAAAGTAATTATATCATAATTTTCTTGATAGGTAGTAATGAGTCAAGTTAATTTGATTAAATTTAATATGCAATTAAATATATATATATACACAGAGAAAAAACTACCTAATAGAATCAACAAGATTTTCTCTATGAAACGTTTTTAGGCTTAGGGGTATGCCAGCAAAAGAAGCGAAGATTTTTTCATAGAGATTCCTTATTGTGTTTATGTGGTAAATCTTATTAATTTTATCAAGAAGAAGACCACATAAAATCAAGAAGAAATCTTATTATTCACAACTTTTTTTACTCAATTTCCGTTATTTTTGGCACCAAAAAAACAATCCATAGAGAAAAACTTCTTGATTCTATTAGGTTTTCTTATAAATTGTAAACTATAGAGATTTCTTATTGATTTTATTAGGTTGCCTTGTTGATTTTTTTTTAAAGGTGTTGGTCTTGATTTTATTAGGTTCCTATATGATTATGTGTAAAGCATCTTATTGATTTTTTGGTAAGGAAATCTTCTTGATTTTATGAGGTGTCTTGTTATTTCGTATCTATAAATAGACCTAGAGACAATTTTTTGCATGATCTTTTTAATTTTTGTATAATAATGTTTGCACAATAATTTCAATGGCTATTCAGGCTGCTTGTTTCGAGTGCTTGTCTATCAGTTAGAAGTTAGCTGGTTCAATACTTGGTGAGTAAGTTAGTTAAGAATATAACATAATGTGTAAGTATGTATGTATAAATAAATAACATCTACAATATACTACATACATGCATACATATGTTTATGGTATAGAATTTAAATGAAAGTACATAAGTACAGAGAATAAAGACACAATTAATTTTTTATTTTTTATTAGGTCGCCTAATAAAAACAAGAAGATTTCTTCTTGATTTTTTCAAAAAGGTTTTCCTTATTAAATTAATAAGATTTCCTTATTGAAAAAAAAAACAATAAAGATGTCTTATTAATTTTGTTCTATTCTATGAGGTATTTATTAGGCACTGTTTTCTCTGTGTATGAATATAAACATAGGCTTTGTTTTTTTTAAAGCGGCCCATACACTACAACAGCATGCACGCACAATCAAGCGATTGAGCATTCATGCTCGAACCACACAACATACCAGCAAGTTGGTACAATATTCATTTCTTACAAAATTGCGGAAAGGGTGGTTATGAATAGTGACACAGTTTTTGCAGCAATTATTATTGGTATGTTGTTAATATGTGCATCTATGTATAACTAAAGTGCTAAAATTCAGTTTTCCATTGAAACAAATTATGTTTCAACAATTTATATTTCTTAAATGCATGTTTACTACATGACAACTTTGCTCAACTGAGCTAAGTTCACCATATACCACACCAGCAAGCTGGTACCATCAGCAAAATATCAAACTCTACTTGACATCGCTACAGCAAACCGTACAATCGCACAAAACGCCCATACACGTTTGGTCGCTGGCACAAACACTTGATTGCGCATGCATGCTGTTGTAGTGTATGGGCCCCTTAACTATACAATGCAAACAAATCACAGCAATGATTTGTTTCATTTAAAATGTTTTGCTCATTACCAATTACTTCTCTCCTTTTGTACGTGTGCTTCCTTGATTTGAGAGAAAAAGTTCAGGTAATGTGTTGTTATGTTTTGTTTGATACTTTAGCAATACTGTGCGTGTGCTTATTCCCTTAAATTACTGTGAATTGAAAAATTAACGATTTAATTTTCAACCCACCACACTTACTTCACATATTGCGCCTCTGGTCAAATTATCTATTGAAAACTAATGATTTATCAGTGCTAAAATAACGATTATTCAATTGATGACTTTTAGTGTTTTTTTTTTTTAAATAGATTTATGCATTCAAATGATTTGTATTGAATGTGTCAGTTTAAATGGGCAGAAAATTGTAATGGAAATAGAAATAAAAAAAAACAACTGGCATTAAGTTGTGACAATTGCTTGCTTGCAAGCTTGTTTGTTTGCTGATTTCTTCACATTTACAACAGTTTGCAAATACTTTTAGTTGTTGTGTTTGTTTTTCAAAGGGGTTTCTGTTAAGGGCTGGTCGCTATCGAGATGGCATAATATAAAGAAGCCGTGTGAGAGCAAGTATTTGGAAAAAATTACTCTAAAGATGGATTCGCCCATGTCCGAACAAAATGTCGAGGTGATATGGCTTTTTCCGTTGACGTACGTTTGGTACATTACCCATAGAACTTTTGTGTTACTACCCGATCTCTGGCAACAGAGCAAAGGATGTGCACATATTTATAAAACAAAAACAGGTCTGTTTATGTCAACCAGGTGCAGCGTCACCTGGAACTTCCCTGAGTTCAAAAGACGGTAGAGTTGAAGCCTTTATGGTGGAACTTCGAGGTATCACCAGATTCTTGTCTCTGGTACCACGAGTGCCGGTTGCCCGACAGTAAAGCTGTTATAGGAGTTTAGCTGCATGTAGCGGTCGTCAAGATCCTTTTCTAAAAGGTCGAGTTCGTCCTACCCCATAGGGTTAAAGAGATGATTTTGAGCAGTGTGGAGTAGACACTGGATATTTGGCGACACAGGCATGCATCCAAACTCTGATGAATGATCAAACTGTACCTGCAATGGTTGAGGTATTATCTTGGTTACCTCGCTGTGAGTGTAAGCAACTACACTCGTGGCGTAAGAACTTGGAGAATCGTACGTGGTGGTTATTGGTTGTCACCAAAATCGCTGGGAGAATAGTCTTGGCTTTCTAGTGTTATATCAATGCTAGTGGTTGGTGTGACGCGGTTAGTCAGACACTATTCTAGGTGCTGTTGCCATACAACAGATAGTACTGGTCACTTAACTATACCGACGTCAGCAGATACTAAATCCTAATGTAACATCAGAGCGCCCTCCTCCGTTGTGTAGCAGAATTATTGACGAAGTAAAATAATCAATAAAATAAAATGGCTACAAAACACAGCTTCAAAAAATTAATGCGCCTCATTTAACATCAGAGAGGCGCTGCAACACTGCATTATTAAAAAAACGTGCAAAAAAGCAGAGCTGTAAAAGAATGAAGCTTTCCTCTATCTCTCCCTTCACCACCTGTCTTCTCTATCACTATCCCTTTCCTAAAGAAGGTAATAGTAGTAGGCATTAATTGCCTGAGTGTTACTTCTCTTTAAAAAAAAAAAAGTCATTACAGCTAAAAAAAAGTTTAGATAGCTCTGAGTACCTCAGCAACCCAGCAAAAAATTTCAAAAAAGGTTATCGGGTTTGGAATTAAGCATTTTTGGTGGAAGCTGTTCCTTACTGGATTACCAACTTAATGATTTTAACATGGCGTGAGACTAAAATAATCGATTCTTGGG
Source organism: Tachina lurida (assembly GCA_944452675.1). Taxonomy (NCBI): domain Eukaryota; kingdom Metazoa; phylum Arthropoda; class Insecta; order Diptera; family Tachinidae; genus Tachina; species Tachina lurida. The sequence goes on from OX101754.1 coordinate 117,331,603, forward strand.
AAGTACTTACTTTTTTTATTTGGCAACTTGGTCACGTAATCTATCTAATCCAAAAAAAGTATTCTCCTCATTTAGCAACTTGTACATAATTTTTTTTAAATTTTAGGTAATGTGATTTATAAGCGAGTAATGAAATTTGGTAAAAGTAAGTCATTATATGGCAAGTAGTTAGTTCTGATGGTAATGTGTAATGATTTGGTGGGAAGGTGCTCGACGTAGTACAGCGATAACAACTATGATCGAAGATTGCAACCAATGTTCCTTGGGGAATGGGTACAGGGGTCATTCTAAAAGGATGTATGGGGGCGATGCATCCTGCACCCGGTGTTTCGCTGTTTAGACCAGCGTGAGATAAGACCATAAAGCCAGGTGCTCACGATAATCTGAAACACATCTGTCCAAATAAAGTGAATGTTCGTCCGGAATATCAAAGCTGCCATACTGCAGCGATTTGTTCTGCGTTATTTTCTCTTTTTTTTGCAAAGTGCGCATACAAAGAAATGTTATATGGTGTGGCAACTCAACACAACTTGGTGTGAAAAAATTTAATCTATTGGCATCTCAGTTTAATTTTGTCTGGTGAAAACATAAAAATTAAACCAATTCAAGCTGAGAGGTGTTCGTAGTTTCTCTATCTCTCTCTCTCAAGAAGAGAGGAAAACTTTTGTCTGGACAACATGGGTGCATCCAAAGTGAATTTATACCAAGGTGGCAGGGTTGGCAAAATTGGTACAATTGTACTTTTTTGTTACTATTCAAACTGAAAAAGTACAATAGTACACCAATTGTTAGTTTAGTACATTTAAGAAATATCCCCAGTTTTAGTAATTTCACTCCAAATTTATTTTTAAAAGATTGTATATAGATATTTTAACTTTTGAACAATGAAACTCATATTCTGCTCTTCTTGAAAATACTACAGTGTATGTAAAACGAAATTAGAAAATCAAAAAATGTGAACTCGTCCATTTCCAAATTTTTTTTTCTCCTAAATTTAGATGCTAGAGCATATGCTATTAATTTTGTATATTCAAAATTTCACCTTAAACAGGTGTATCATATGTTTGAACAGACGATTTGGTAGAAAACCAGTACTCATCTTTTTTTATCTTAATAAATGGTATATATGCCATTTAAATACCAAAGTAATATTCTTTGTTATACATATTATATTTAATATATACACATAAGACTCACGCGTTGGTTCTGTATTCCTCATCTTGCAGCGCCTCTGGTGTCAACGAGGCGTATTAAATTATTTTTATTGGTTATTTTGCCAATGATTTTGCTACACAAGACTAACGGAGGAGGGCGCTCTGGTGTTACGTTACGATTAGGTCTCGCAATGAAGCTAATGATAATTCAGTTTCATCTTTTAAGCGTATTGCGAAGCCGTGCAAATGGTAGCTGAGTAACAGCAAACAGTTTTTGCTGCCACATCGCCCGACCTGGGGTCAAACCACGGCATTCGAAATCGAGTGCACCTTCGTGTAGAGAAATATTTCGATCGTATTTATGTTACCTGCTACTATTTTTTACATTGCTGTTAGCATATGATAATAAGAAAAAAAAAAACGAAACATTATCTTCCATCATAAATTGGTCCAATACTTATTTTTGTTTCCCATTTTCTTTATTTGTATTTGTTCTGGAAGCGGCTTTTCCCTTATTTATTAATACTCCTTTCTTTTTTCCTTTATTTTGTTTCTTTTGTTTTCAATAGTAGATTACCAATCGAGTACAACTTCGAGTAGATACGTTTCAATAACGATTGCCGTGATCCACTCTTATTGGAAACCCCATTAAATTGGCGGTTAAACGTTTTGTGTAAAATGTTAGTTTAGCTCAGCGATAGAAATTGTGATTGGGACAATGAATGCGATTGCATTCACTAGAGATGAGCGATTTGATAATGTTGATTGTAGTGGATGTGATTTGTAAATCACAGCGACCGTGATCGTGATTTAAAAGATATGAGAACTTCAGCTTTAAGGACGAATTTAGCCCACATGTGATGTGATTTGTAAATCGCTGTTCTTTTAAACAGCAACCGTTATCGTGATTTAAAAGATATGAGAACTTCAGCTTTAACGACGATTTTCGCCCACCACAACGAACTTATCGCTAAGAATTCACTATGCAAATTTGTCGTAAAATAACAGTTTTTATAATTGATAACGTTATTTACTCTATCGTTGTTTGCCGACCTAAAGGCTCAGTTAGCCGACTGTAATGGAATGTAACTGCAACGGTAGGAAACAACTGATCGATGCTGTTGTAGTTTCTGAACTAACTGAACCTGAAGAAATGGAAATAAAACTATTGCACAGTTCGCAATGTAAGGCAAATTTCGACCGACACCATGATTGTGAGCATTTTCATATACACAAATATGTTTTATTTTTGGCGACGAATAGTCGCGTCAAAAAATTCGTCGTTCAGCCCAATTGTGTTTCTAGCATAACAAGAATATACGTTAAGCAATCAACTCTTTCAAAATATTATCGTGAAAGACTCATAAAGACAATAACATTTTTGTAAACGAAAATGTGAGAGGTTAATTGCCTGCTGGGGGCATATTATGGCATTCGATACGATTCGAAATTTGAAAATATTTCCGTATAAACTCTATTGAAATATTTTGCAATTTCGTTCGATAACGAGTGCCGTAATTTGCCCCCTGATTTGACACGATTTTTTCGACAAAACACGAAGATATAAAAAAATCTATATGGCAGCTTTATTTTTAGTATTCACTGTATGCATGAAAGAACTATGTATGTATGTATGTGTGTATATTTTTCAAGTAGCCGTTACATACTTGATAAAATCAGTCACAGTAGTGAATAGTGATTTTTCAATCACAGTGCTTAAGTAACAGATATCGAAATCTCGCTCATCTCTAATTTACACGTACAAATATTTTAAATTAACTCCACGTAAGTGTGTTGTGATTAAAATTTTTAATGAATTTAAATGGAAATCTTCGAGTGTGTCGTCTCTTCTGTTTGGATTTGAATATTAATAGATAGTTTTTGTTGTTGTTGTTGTTGTATTTTATTTCTAAATTTTGTTGTTTCTGGCCAAATTTGCAGATTCTAACGTAGTTTGTTGTTTCAGTTAACTAAGTTGGTGTTAGTACATTGAACTTAGTTTGTATATTATTGCATGAAATAAAACTTTTATTTTGTTTATTGGATTTGTTAATTTTCATTAAGTGAAACTTGTTTAAATGAGCAAATAGATAGATATTCACTTGTATGCGGTTCGTGTTATTTACATATTTTAGTCATCTTAACTATACATTTTTATTGTTTTATTTTTTGCAACATTGGTTACTTCCTAGTTATTTGTGGGAACCTTTGTGTTCATGCCGTGTGACGAAATGCTTTACATAAAACCTGTTTGCACTTTTCCCATGAATCACTCAGATCAGTGATATGAATCTTGTTTTAGTCAGTTTTTGATAATTCATATAAAATTAAATTAAATAAAAAATTTTATCTAGTTTCAAATAGAGCTAATTTGTTTAAGAAAAAACTGAGAACTCGCTTTTTTTGTAATTGCTATTAAATTGGTATAAATTTTTAATAATTTTTGGTTTTAATAATTTATTATTCTGTTTTATATAAAAATACCAAAGTACACATATTTATTTGACATTAAGTCTGTAATGTATTAACACTAAGAATTTCCGTTTGTTGTTGGTTAAGCAAAGTTTTTATGGATTTGGTTTCTTTCTGAATAAAAAATTAACATTGTTTGTTTGTTGCTCTCGGCTGGCTAAACGGCTGAACCGATTTTGATGAAAATAAGATCACAAAAAACAAGAAACTATGCAACCTATTTCTATGAAATTCAAATTATAGATAGACACATAAGATGCATATCTTTTAAGAACGCAATTTTTTCCTCTCTGAAAATATCCCACCATTTTGCAGGATATTCAAAACATGAACAGATCGGCATCTGGAGGTACACATACATAGGTTTCATATTTTTTAAAAAGGGCAATAGGCAATTTCTGTCTCCGAAACTATGCAAGCGATTGTTGTTAAATTAAATCAAAACATAGTAGTATCTTTCCCTAACAAAACATACGCCTAGTTGTTTTAAATAAGTGGGAGAAAGAGGGTGTAAAGGGGAAGTTTATGCTTCTGCACTATAATAAATTTTCCAATTTTTCAGCCAAAACTAAAAAAAACTTAATATTGAAAATTCGAAATTATATTTTCTTAAATATATATAAAACTAGCTGACCCCGGTCCGCATTGCTCGCCCTAAGCAAACATTAGTGTTGTATATGGCATTGGTGGTACAATATGAAAATTGGATTTTGCCCACAAATAAACTAAATATTGCGCCATCTGCCGGACGAACTATAAACTACACAGAAACGCTCCTCACGCCCCATAGAGCATGTATATAAAGTTTGGTCTAAATCGGTGCAGTAGTTCTTGAGTTACGGTGCAAAATCACAAAAAAAAAACTAAATATGGCGCCATCTGTCGGACGAATCACTATTTCTGAAAGGAGCGTAGCATTTACCGGGGTAGAATATATACAAAAACACGCGCCGGTCTTTTACAAATATTTTGTGGGGTGGAAGGCGAAAATCTGTTGGGGCATTGAAGAGTACACCCCTAACAAATAAACGTGTTTTTGATTTTTATATATATTATATGATATAACAAACTAAAGGTATCGGTTTATATTTTCTTGTCTCGTTAATTTACCTCAAAGTTATAATATGTTTTCCATGTGGTTTCTAAATTAGTTAGAAATTGTATTTTGGAAGAGATAGCAAGACATTCACTGGCTACCATCACATAAACTCCTGAATAGTTAGGAGAATATCGATGGCAATATCAGGTCGGATGCCCTTTTTACAGCCACCAGCTCTCAAGAAAGAATTTGGATGATATGGAATATTGGAATCCCCTCAAGGAGAGGAGAATGTAATCACACATGAATTTTAACAAATTGCATATAAATTATGGAAAAAGGAACCGATCTGTAGTGAATACACTGCAAATTTCAGATCTATGTTTCAGTTTTGCCATAAATGATGATCTTTAAGCAATTTGGAAGAACAAAAGAACTTAAAAATGTTTAACAAAAATACGGAACATATATGATAGATGGACAAAAAGAAAAAAAATTTCTTTGCCCGATAATTGACGTTACCAGTTAATCGAATCACGAATAATCGAGGCCTTACTGTACTTCTTCTCCTTATTATCGACCCACACATCGTCTTTACTTTAAAAGTTGCATATGTCAAGCTTTGCTGATTCACACTAAAACGCTCTCATTCACAATACCGACCTTAATAGCAATAATAATTATTCTATAATTTTTGTACAAGCTCATAGATGGCGTAATTAAATGTTTGACAGACTTAGCAAAGCAAAAAAAAAAAAAAATCCGCATCATTGCATACTGATGGTCCTGCCATCTGTCAATAAATCTCGCCTGTGGTTGGTTTTCTATTGGTAACCAAGTGACTAAACAGTCTTCTCAAACAATCTGGGAAATTCACATTACTGTTTCTTAAAGCTTGTGGATAATTCTATTGCCTGTTACTTTGAATTTTAGAGTTGCTTTGCAACGATTTTATGCTGGTAATACTGTGTACAGAGTTGTTTCTACCATAATGTATTTAATTTCGCTATATTTGAATTTGTATTTGAATTTAGTTACAATATGTGCATATTTTCTTATAAATCCAAAAATGCATAACTTACAAAAAGTTCAAAATTTTCTTTTTGATATATTACGAAATTTGTCAAAAACATCGAATTCATTAACGAAAGTAAAAAGACTGTGGAGAACGAAATACACTAAGGTTTAAAAATTTTTTGTTTGCTTCTGTTGCAAAATATTTTAAATAGAGCTTACGTTTTTTTTTAATTCAAATGACGATGTGTCATTTTATATGATGTATGCGAATCAAATTAAATAAAATTTAAATTAATTTTCCTGCCATGCAAATGTATTTCCACGCGCTGCTAGACTTGACAAAAATCTTTGCACTAAATTTACACGAAATCGGATGTAAAAAAATGTTTTAAATTGTAACACAATAAAATACAGTTAATTAAAAAATAAGCTTATATGGAAAAATAAAATTATTTTATTATAAAACTATACATATATGTATAATATATATGGATGTCAGTGAAAACAAATTAAATGGGAACGTTAATTAAATATTATCTTGACTTGATTTATATAAAAAAAATGTCACCGGCTTTAAACGCCAGTATTAAAATTATTCATAGACGTGGAGCTTTTATTTCACTTGTAGAACATTTAATCATTTTACATGCATTCAAATAAGATTATCTATCTAAATTGCAACACATGTCAAATTGAAGGACACACTCATTCATATTCGTATTTTATTTTTATAAAAACAACTTTTAAAAATGATTTACTGAAACATTTAGCCATAACTTATGGCTACCATTTGATAATAAAATTCTTATGTAAAGCTTTTTATATTCCAAATAGCTTGAATAGAATTTAAAAAAGCGTTCAAACATTAGTTCACCTATTGTAAAGGCAAAAACATAAAAGTGTATATTGTGGGCAGAGATTTTGTACGCAGGTGCAAAGTTGCAGTAAGTAATTCACTTGCTGATTTACATACGTATATATTTTTACTATTTAATGGTTTCGATTTCAAATGCTTTTATGCACTACTTTTGTGATTAAAATGTTATACAGGTTGTCTTAAATGTATGTATGTATATTCGAAAAGCATATTTGCCCCTAGTTTTTAGAAATTCAGTTTCTAAAAGCCATTACTAGTGTTACACATATTGCACTTGATGGTCAACTCAAAATTTACAAATTCTCAGTAGGGGCAAAACATTTTTTTGTTTAAAAAAAAATTCAGTTCTACCTTAAGCAATCCTATATGACAAAAGAATAATTTAAAATAAATTTGGAAGTGCTTTGAAATGAGCCTAGACTGAACAACACTCTGTTCTACACTGAAAGAATTTTCGGCCGAAATTCTATGAATTTCGACATTAATCTAATGAAAAATTCGTTCGTTCGTTGGATTAATGAAACCAGTTTCGTCAAAATTATTTTATTGAAAACTTCATCAAATTTATTTAACAGTGTAATTAATGCAGTGTTATAACTTCATTGGAACAATAAAATAATTTCATGAAAAGAATGAAATAACTTAAATATAAAGGCGTATCTTAATAATTAGAAAATATTGTTGTCATAAATCCAATAAAATATTCTTACGAAACCAGAATACCAACGAAGCAATTCTAATGAAATTCTTTCACAATATTCATGAAATTTTCATTGGATTTGTGAAAAAATTTTAATGAAATTGTTTCATTGGACTTATGAAGCAAAATTCTTTCCGTGTACCTATTTGACACACAAATATGGTCTTTATTATGCGTTTTCATTTGCTAAATATTTAAAAAAAAAATCGGTCACACCCGTCACAGTAAAAGTTAAAATGTTTTACACAATTGTTATTGTACATAATAAAAAACATAACCCACCATTTAAGTTAAGAAATGTGTGGTCACACCTGTAACACCAACGCTATAACGTTAGTAGTTCAATGGATTAAAAAACTCCAAAACGGGAAGAAAAGAAAAAAACTTAAATAAAATAAAATATCAACTTGAATTAGAGTGACAAAAGAGCAGGAAAAAATGCTTAGAAAACATTTTTATGGATAATAATAAACAATTGGAAAAGGGAAAATATGTTCGAGAAAGAAAACAAAAGAACAATTAGTTTTGAATAAAAAAATGAGAAGGCGTCAAACTTTTCGAGTTTCAATAGCATGTTGGTCACACCCGCCACATAAAGAGTCCACCACACCCATCAAATTTTCGTAAAAGATTTTTGTAATGAAAAACTAGTTTTTTGTCCGGGTACTAAGTACTTAATACATTAAAAAATCTTGAACAGTTTATTATACTAAAAATATGGTATGCTTTCTAACGAATATTTAGGATCAAAATAAAAATTCTGTAAATGTCACACCCGTCACAGTTCTGTGATAGCTAGTTTAAACAGAAATCATGTTCTTTCAGTGTCTATCTATTATTAAATAATTTTAAGATTAACATCCTTGACAAATTATAAATTGAACTATAAAAAATTTTGATATCATGGTCACACCCGTCACTATGGAACTACCCTATGCTCTTATATAAAATTGAGCTATACAACTATATGTTGTTTTTATTTTTGTCAAAGCGTAGAGAATATTACGTAAGATTTTTACATTGGCTTGATATGACCACTGTATGTCGTCTTTTTGCAAAAAGTGATAATAGCAATATTTTTAGTTGATGCCTTTTAGAGCAACAAGTGCGATATGATATACCAGCAATGTATGAGATTTTTGCTACTTAAGTAGTACAGGAAGCATTCCAAGGTTACCGAGGCCATCAAGAACGGTAAGCGTTAGTGCGCTTGTTAGGCAGCGAAGATATCATTTCTCGTATTTTTTTTTTCTCTTCAAATCTTATGTCAATCTGGTACAGAAATGTATTCTGCCACGATAAATTCAATATTTCTCAAACCAGTCTAATTGAAATATTTTGTTCTGCTCTGAAAAATTGTCACGTTAATTAAAAATAACATAACGATTTCTAATAAACGTAATTGAAAGGAACGATTTCAAACTACACACACATTTTAATTATTCATGGAATTCATATAATTCAGTAAAATTTATAATATTGTTTTAAAAATATTTTTTTAATTACTGCAGCATTTAGAACTGTGACCAACAATTTAAAAGAAAACGAACTAAAAAGATCAATTAAAAAACTGATTGGCTATAATTTTTATGGAATTCCTTGCATTGCGATGTTAAACTTCATACATACAAACAATTTTGTAAAATACATGGAAAGTTTTAGAAGTAATTAAATGCCATATATTTGACCACATCTGTATTGCACGCATACATACATTCATAAGTCTTATTTAATGGTTTTTGTTATTATTCCACGCCTTTTTTTATGCGGAAAATAAAACTTGACAGTTTTGTAGTGCAAGGTGTATTTGAAATGAGTTTGATTATAATGTTTTCATCCGGGTTCAATAATAGAATGGGTATTATGAGTAAAAAAAAATATTTGCTTATTACTTAAAAATTTGTTTTAAAACAAAAAATTATAGAATAAAAAATTATAAAGCCTTAATAATTTGTATAAACAAGACCGTAAGAATTTTAAATTTTAAAACAAAGTTATAAATAAAAGACCTATTTTCATTCATACCCAGCAAAAAAAATTCGATCTAGTGCCAAAGGTTTACCACTTTCACCAATCACTAGAGGTACTGAATTTAATATTCTAAGGCTGTTGTTTATATAAAAAAAATTGTTCTAGACAACCTTTTAAGTGCATATCATTCAATTATTTGGATGACTTACGTCCTATGACAATCACGTGTTAAATTCGTTGATTTTTCACCAGAAAAAGAAGTACTTGGAGCTGAGTTCATCAACATGCTGTAACTAATGATTTGTATTGTCATTTTTCGCTGGGTACGAGTACCAACCTGTCTTTGACATCAAACTATTGTACAAGTCCCAGCTTCCAAGGAAGTCAATAAGATCCCGAATTTGTGATCCAGAAGTAATGCAAATCTGGATAAGCTGGAAGTCAACGATTAATGTAGGCGTGTTAATCCTAAACAGCTGTTTGCCTTAAACATGTGTTTTTAAGGTGTGATGGTGTGAACATAAAATTTCAATTTACGTTAGATTTTTTGATAGTCGAAACAAATGTCTTTAGATTTCTTTTTCGTAAAGTGTAATGAAAGTCTTTATACATGAGTGTTGTTGATAATGGAGCTCTGCATAAGACCATTTAAAAGAACTTTCAAGACATGAGAGATTTTTCAAATGATTTTCTGTAGCGAAGTCTTCAAAAACAAACACTGAACAACACTGCTTGCAAGACATTTGTTTCAGTTATTGTAGGTATATATATATATATATATATGTAAGTAAGGAAGCAAATACTTTGTGATGTAGGTAGAAGCATGAAGTATGTTCATGCATGAACATACATACACACATAAGTTGTGGTGTGTATGCTCTTTTATTTTTTGTTTTTAGGTGAAATTTAAATTAATTTTTTAATTGATACTACCAGTATTTTAATTGATATTACGAAATTATTTATATTACTTTTTTTGCGTGAATAAAGGGGAATCAAAATGTATCCAACTAGGTCTGCAAGTAGAGGTGTCTTACAATACCACCATTCCTAACCTAACTCGTAATAAATATATATGGTTTGATTTTAATTTATATTTACAAAAATGTCCACTTGTTTTTTATATGCAATTTATAAAGAGTAGACACGTTACAATATTTACTGTGGTTTTGATGTACCGTCGATGACGCCATTCATAATAGATTACATTTTGAAAAGAATTGTAATGATTATATAATTGCCTTCAAAAGAATTGCTGATAAATAATTAGTAATTACGATTACTAACAATCGAAAAGTAATTTGAATTACTTAAAATTACTAAAAATAATCAAAAAGAATCAAAAGTAATCAAGAAGTAATCCGACTACTTTCAAAGATTACTTTTGATTCTTAATAAATAATCAAAAGTAATCCTTGGAAGTAATCAGATTAGTTTTTGATTACTTTTGATTCTTTTTGATTATTTTTAGTAATTTTAAGTAATTCAGATTACTTTTTCATTATTAGTAATCGTAATCAATTAGTAATTGTGCGCAACTGAATATAATCGTAATTTAATTTAAAACCTTAAAAAAAGTAATCAAATTAGTAATAACTACGATTACTAATCATTACTTAACAGCTATGGTATTAACTCAAAAGTTTTAAATGTTCAGTCGATCTTGGTATAGAATGCTGCTTTTGTCTCCCTAACGAAGCCAGAGTATTTCAGGCTGAAATTTTAGCGGTAAGGGCAGCGGCTAGAGTGCCGATTGATAGGAAGGTACAGGATAATGTTGTTAGCTTTGTCGACAGCCAAGCAGAGCTTCTATCCCTTAGATTATATATCACTTCGTCTATTCTAGTCGGGCAGTGTAAGAGTTTGCTATCTAGACTGGGTGGTCAGGCTGAACTCAACCTCATCTGGGTTCCAGCACATTTTTTTTTCTTTTTTTTTGGAATGCATGTTTTTATTTATTGTATCTTCAAATATGAACTAACAATAAGTGTTCAAATCTTAAATCTATAAAAAAAAAATTTTTTTTAATATGCCCGACCAATATCGGACATAAGTTTATTGGTAGTTATTAATAATACATAAGTAGTGATTAGTAACAAAAAGAAAAAGGTGTTTTCTGGAATGTTGAATATAAGGCCCGTGTATCTCTCTTTTTTAATCGGATGTGTCCAGTAAAGTTCAAAATATTACGAGCAGGATGTGATTCGAGTTTTGTTATATATTTGCCTGCGTATTTTGCAATTTCTTCAGTCACTAGTGGCATATTCAAATCACGATGTATATTTGAATTTTTGATGTACCATGGAGCCGATGTTATCATGCGTAAAATTTTGTTTTGCCTGCGTTGAATTTTCTCTACATTTGAAGCTGAAGCAGTGCCCCATAGTTGAATTCCGTAGCACCATATTGGCTTTAAGAGCGACTTGTATATTAAAAGTTTACAGTCTAGGCTAAGTGTAGAATTTCGACCAATCAGCCAATGTACCTGAGTTAGTTTAAGTTTCATTTGAGTTAACTTAGAGTCAATGTGGTGTTTCCATGTAAGTCGTCGATCAAGGTGTATACCAAGATATTTCACATGTGAATGTTGAGAAACAACTTGATTGTTAATCCGAATGGGGGAACAAGTATCTCTTCGTAAAGTAAATGTTACTTGAACACACTTTTGTTCATTTACCTTGATTCTCCATAAGTTTAACCAAAGCTCCATCTGGCTAATGTGTTCCTGGAGTTTTCGGGATGCCTCATCACGGTTTTCATGCATACTAAGGCAGGCTGTATCGTCGGCAAATGTGGAAGTATGGATACTACTGCTCACAGGCATATCACAAGTATAAATTAAATATAAAACTGGTCCCAGTATACTCCCCTGTGGCGCACCAGATGAAATTGTTTCAGGCCTACTTGTAAAGTTTCCTTCCGCAACAGTGAACTTACGGGAAATAATGTAACTTTCCAGCACACAGCAATTTTTTAGGTAACGAACGGGCGGGTGAGCTGGCTAGAGCTGGCTCTGCTATCAATGCCTCTAATGCCGAATCGGTAGCCACGCCATTTAGTACTATTAGCAGCGGTATATTCAAGCACTATCTCTACAAGACTGAATCTAGATGACGCAATATAGTCACGTGGAAGGTTGCTAAAAAAATGTGGCCTTGCTACAATGATAGGCGCTCATTGCAGTCATAACGAGGCACTGGACGGTCGGTAGATATGCTAGTAGGACACTTCTGTCCTATAATGAGTTCTGCCGAAGTTGTCGAGAAGAAAGCAAAGAAGAGACAATCTTCGACTTTCTTTGCGAACGTCCAGCCTTGCATCTCTTGAGACACACATTTTTAGGCAGTCATCTACTAGACGATCATTGCAGATTTATCTGTGATTGGGTTGAGTGATCTTATCAGATATCTCAACGCGACGGGTTGGATCCTAGTAACGATCACTGTATCAGAATACTTAGATACGGTTCCACATAGGTTGACACCGATGAGTGTAGTGGTTCTATCAAAAAGTAATCATCTAGATTCTAGTTGAATGTCTGCGTGTAGTAGGCAGCCACGTAAACCAACCAACCAACCAAGAGATGAAAACCTGTTTGTGGTTACATTGACAATCTAATTATTTTTAAAACATACGATACACTTATTTTTCCACTTTTGTATTAACTCCAAATAATCCCCCCTATCGTGGTTGGCGTATTTCGATTCTTACTACGGCGTTTCAGTAATAGCCCTGCAGGAAATGGAACTGACACAAGACTAAACACGTGACCGGTCCCCAAGTGATAGGGACCAGTCCGAGTTCTAACACTTCCTATGAAGCGGACCAGTCACTTTTACATGGGGATGGCCTAGGATGGGGTTAATTGATACTTTGTATGCACCTTGTGACTTGTCACTGAACTATCCCATAGGGACCTATTCGATGTATAATAATATAAATTATTTATAAATAAAATTTCGACATTTAAATGTAAAAATTAACGCTTATATATTTTTTTATTGTTACAAATGCAATGACATTTTTTTTTAATTTTATTTTTAATCTGAAAATTTTTTGAGATTTGAACCGACAACCTCGTGCATGACAGGCTGGCACACTACCCACTCGACCACAGAACCACTCATATTTCAAAAGTATAAATACCATTTAAGCTTAGGTTAATATCTAAGTATAGTTACGGGACTGATCCCAGAGTCACATTGAAGGGGGCAATTAAAATTATATTTACACTATTTGATAGGTCCTGTGTTCGACCACATCGAACATGTTCAGTGCAGTTTACTACAATACTAGACCGAGTCCGAATTAAATTGGCTCAAGATCAAGATGATACACCACGAAAATTGTTAATATGCCACCATTTAAACGATATGACTTTTTTCACCATACACTACTACGTACTTTTGATAACACCCACATTATCTCCAGTTATAGGACGAGTACATTTGGATCAATTGTCACCAAATTTTCTGCAGGGAGATTAAAGAACACGGCATTATTTTTCTTTAACCTAGAACGAAACTGTCATAGTCGAAGTTGAAATAAGTCAAACACGATAAGGCCCAATACCTTTTTGGTGATATGAAGGTAGCCACTACACTATCACAAAAACTTTCTCACATGTCGTTTTAGAGATGAAAGAGTAATTGGAATACGTTGAAATTTTTACAGAAGATAGCTATTGTTGATGTTGTTAGTTGATGTCTTGCATAAAGTGAAATTTTTTAAAATTTTGAGTTAATACCCTCTTGTTGATCAAGTGCGATATGTAAATGCAGATGTATAAATAAAGAATATCTATTAATAATAAAAAAAGTAACACATTGTGCCTACGATTAGGAAATTATATATCTCAAACTTACCGTTGCCTTAACAAATTGTCGTCAACAAAACGTGTATAACATTTGAATACTAATGAAGAAAAACAAATTAACTCGATCTTTACAAAATTGAACTCGTTTCTTCCAATTTTTTTTTATATTTTATTTCTTTTTTTTTTCTAACACTTAATTTATATAATTCAAAATTAGTTAAACTGAATTTGAGTTGATTTTTAACAGCCTATTTGATCTACATAAATAAATAAAATAATTTTAAAGATTAGGCAGCGTATAAGCAATGATTAGGGAAACGATAATTTTTTGTTTTATATTATTGCCTGCTTTTTTTTTTGATTTGTATTTATTTATTTCTGTTTTTATTTTTTTTTTTGGAATTTACAACGAGAAAGTGACAAAATTTCAATTTATCACTTGCAATGGATCTAAACAAGCCCAATTTGGATTTATTTAAAAACAAAACACGTTATTTTAAGAAAACAGTAACCAACAGTAACTCACACAAAATCACAATCGCAGGCGTACTTTGATAATGCAAAGGGAATGTTATTTCGTTCGTTATTTTTTTTTCTCTCTCTTCTCCTCTAGCTTGCGTTTACTTCACGTAAAACGTTGAGTGAGTGTCTGTCTGTCTGTTACGGCCCTACGTTATGTTATAAGTATATTTTATATGATATTGACTGCTTTTTTTTAAACCACTTTGTTTAGTTCACTTTTAGCGCATTTCAGTGTTTACCGCACCGATCGTCAAATAAAACTGAATGTGTTGGCCAATTGTTTGTTCGAGCCATGTTGTTTCGAGTATTTTTTTTCTTCTGCTTGCTGCTCACTTCATTCTCTAATGCCGTTGCAAAGCTATACAAAAATTTAACCAACACAACACATACTTACACACACAAATGGGTGTGTGCGTGTGTGTGTGTATGTATGTCTAAGCACCCTGCAGGAAATGCGAATAGTGAAATTGTAGTGATTTACGAGTGACATTGTCAGTAGTACTACTGACCAGGTGTACCCCAGACAATGTATTTATCTATTGACATTTAACATTAGCTTGTCATTGAAAATCTACCACTAGACTGTAGCACTACAGACTAAGTAGTTCTTTTGGGACCATATGTAGACATTGACACCAACGATTCACTAGTACTACTGACGAGGTGTACCCCAGCCGATGTAATTGCATATTGACATATAACATAGGGTTGTCACTGAAAATCCACCAGTAGACTTTAGCACGGTTCTTTTAAGATCATATGGAGACATTTGAACTAAAGATTCACTAGTACATTTTAGTGACCCTCGTCTACAATTTTATAAGGGTTGGGGTAACAAACTTAAATACACACATACATACATACATATGTACGTACCCTGCAGGAAATGCAAATAGTGAAATTGTAGTGATTTACTAGTGACATTGTCAGTAGTACTATTGACCAGGTGTAGCCCAGACAATGTAATCATATATTGACATTTAACATTAGCTTGTCATTGAAAATCCACCACTAGACTGTAGCACTACAGACTAAGTAGTTCTTTTGGGACAACATGGAGACATTGACACCAACGATTGTCAATAGTACTACTGACGAGGTGTACCCCAACCGATGTAGTTGCATATTGACATATAACATAGGGTTGTCACTGAAAATCCACCAGTAGACCTTAGCACGATTCTTTTAAGATCATATGGAGACATTTGAACTAAAGATTCACTAGTACATTTTAGTGACCCTCGTCTACAATTTTATAAGGGTTGGGGTAACAAACTTAAATACACACATACATACATACATATGTACGTACCCTGCAGGAAATGCGAATAGTGAAATTGTAGTGGTTTACTGGTGGCATTATCAGTAGTACTACTGACCACATGGAGACATTGGCACCAAAGATTCACTAGTATATTTTAGGGGCTCTAATCTACAATATCGATATTTCCTCGCTCGATGTCAATTGTAAAATTATATTGATTTACTACTGACCAGGTGTACCCCAGCCAATGTAATGTCCATATTTCTCATTGAAAATCTACCAGTAGACTTTAGCACTATTGACGAGGTAGTTCTTTTATGACCATATACAGACATTTGAACAAAAGGTTCAAAGTGACCCTCGCCAAAACAAAAAAATTATATTATTCTACTAAAAACATTTGTTTAAAATTGAGAGAGTCAATGAAAAGCGGCACAGCATAATAAAAACAGAAAACAAACTAACTATTGACGAGTTTGTTGACAATGTCACCACAAATACAACAAAACTGTTGTTTCTAACGTATCTATACTCGTGTATAAGAAGAAAGTTTTCGACATTTTAACTAGTGAAATTGTCGCTAGAGAAAATAATTTTTACTAGAGGGTAAGTTTTTAACATTATTGCATGGCATAATAAAAAAGAAAAAAAAAACTACATATTGACGCGTTCATTGACAATGTCACAATAAATACACCAGACATTTCAACTGTTGCAATTGTCGTTAGATAAAAGAGTGTTGACATAGATACATATGGTTCTAGGCTGACTAAAGGGCAGACAAGCGTTACATGTATGTATTTTATATGGTAACAAGTGGATTGTTAGCTGTTCGATTGTGTGTTTGTAGAGCTACAAGACACCAGCTTGTAGAAACAATAGATAAGCTGATACAGGTTTAGAGAATCAGAGAGACATGTGCTGAGGGCTAACCCTCATCATACTTGTATAAATGTTGTTTTGTTGTTGTTGCTGTTGTTGTTGTTTTATTGCAAGTTGAATTTAAGCTGCTTAAAAATGTATATTAATATTAATGTATTAATTTATTTTGTATTTTATTTATTTTTTTGCCGGCGTCTATTAACCAGTCAGCTGTTATATTCAATTTATACAGCAATTTCCTCTTAATAGATTTTTTTTTTAAATTCTCATGGTTTTATTGTGCTTGGCTGGTTAAAGCATTTTTACGTAATACTCTAATAATTCATTCACTAACGCAATTAACTGCTTTTTGAATCGATTAAACAGGTGAATTAATTAACCAGAGATTATTTTTAGCAGAAACTACTGTATATCGATTGAATTTATTCAATTCATTCTCTCAACTTTAATCCAACTTTATTATACATATTAAAAAGTTACTTCTTTGAGTTCTAAGGCAGCAAAGCAAAACTTTACAAGGCTTAAAATTTTAACATAAAATTTAAATTTCAATAGATTTATTTCAAAATTCAAATTTAAGCAAAAGAGTTTAAAAAATATATATTCATTAACTTCACGCTTACAAGCAGGTAAACAGTAAACAGTAGAGTCACTTATGGAATCGGTTTTAAATGAATATTCAATTCAATGTTAATTATAGTTGTGTTCATAGAAACGTAACGTTAAAATCTACGAAATCGAATGTGTTAACTTCCGCTCGAAATTAAAAAGAAGCCTCCTCAAAGATTTATTTTATTTATATTGAGAAATTGCAACATTATGAAAAATATATTGCTGCATTACAATTTATGAAGCACAAACATTCATATCGCTCATTTACTTCAATAGTGTCACAACTAAAAAAAAACCAGTTTTGCAGAAAACGCGTTTTAAGTTTTCAATTTGCATACAACTCAATGAAGACATGAAAACATATTCTTCTCTCAGGAGGTGGTGATACAAGCTATTTATATGAAATTTTTACACACGATAAAATACAAAATGCCGCATTATTGTGCAAAAAATTAGTTTTTTGAGTTATGACACTAGCAATCCGTTTATTTTAAAAAATTCAACACTAAAATTTAAATTAAAAAAGTCAAACATTTTTCTATAGCCAAAATCAAGATAAACTATAAAATGTTTATCATTTTGAAGTAATTCATAAATATAGGCATCTAGAGCTATGCTCTTTATGTCAGACACAGCATCTACGACGTGATTTTCGTAACAAACGTAATCAACACTATTACAGTTATAATTTTTTTTTTGTTTTGGTTTCTTTGTTTACATTTTTTAGTTTTCAACTTTGCTCTAAGAAAAGTGTGCTGTGAATGAATAAATATTTCAATGAGAAAGGTGTGGTGCGTCATAACAAAATGTTCTATAGGAAAAGTGCGCTATGACGCAGTAAAATTTTCTCTACAAAAAGTGAGTTGTGATGCAACAAAATTTTCTAAGAGGAAAGTGTGCTGTAACACGGTAAATTTTTCATTGAGAAAAGTGTGCTGTGACCTAGTTAAATTTTCTATATAAAAAGTGTGCTGTGACGAAGTCAAATTTTCAATAAAAAATGCAGCCAAATTTTCTACAAAGAAGTGTGCTGTGACATGGTAAACTTTTCCTTAAGAAAAGTGTGCTGTGGCACAATTAACTTTTCTATAAGAAAGGTGTGCTGTGGCACAGTTAATTTTTCTATAAGAAAAGTGAGTTGTGATACAATTAACTTTTCTATAAGAATAGTGTGCTGTATCACAGTCAAATTTTCACACAGTAAACCTTGCTACAAGAAAAGTGTGCTATCAAAAAGCCCACCTTTTTCCTATAAAAGCAGTCTTTTTTTACCAATTTGTCAAGCATCTTTTTTTTAGAAGAGTATGTTTAAGAGGAGTCTTATATTTAATAATATTTTCTCTAAGAGGACCTTGTTAACATGTAGTTAACCATAGTTTCTATAAAAAGATTGAGCTTTCACAAAGTCAACCATATTTCTTACGAGAGGAGTGTGCCACCATAAAGAAATCATAATTTCTTTAAAACGTCTGTGCTACCATAAGGCCAGCCATTTTGCCATAAGGAGAGTTTGCTATCATATGTACAGTCAACCATATTATTTATGAGAAGAGCGTACTATTATATAGCAAAATATCTTTTTCTTCATAACAAGTGTTGGACAACTAATTTTTCTTATCATATAGTAAGCCATCTTTTCTATAAGAAGAATATGCTACCACATCGCCAACCATTTTTTCCATGAGAAGAGTATGTTATGTATGTATGCACAAAGCCAACAATATTTTCTATTAGATGAGTGTAATTGTACAAATTCAATCATATTTCCTATAAAAAAGGAATATATAATATAGTCAGCCATCTATTCTATAAGTGCGGTAGCATATTATTGTAATAGAAAATATGGTGGTCTTATATGGTTGCAAATTCCTCTTATAGAATGTTGACTATGTTAGTATACATGCTTCTTTTAACAAATATAGTTGTACGTTTGTGTGGTAGTACACCATTCTTATATAAACTATGGTTGTTTCTGCGGTAGCATATTCGTCTTATAGAAAATATGATTGTATTTGTGGTAGCACATTCTCCTTATAGAAAATATGGCTGACTTTATGGTAAGAAACGATGGTTTCTTTATGGTAGTAAACTCCTCTTACAGAAAAAATGGTTGACTTTTTTATAGCTCCCTCTTCTAATAAAAAATATTATTGGTTATATGAAAGTATATTTTGCTTATAACAAATATAGTTGAATATGTGACATTATACTTAACTTATAGAAAAGATGGCTTAAGATATGGCAATATACTTTTCTTATAGAAAACATGGCATACATACCTTATATAAAAAGCTGGTTGGCTATATGGAAGTATACTCTTCTTATAGCAAAATATGATAGAATAATTTGTAGCATACTTATCTTATAGAAAAAATTACTGACTATATCGCAGTACACACTTCTTACAGAAAACATGGTATAATATCACGCATCTTATAGAAAAGGTGAGAGGCTAAATAGAAGTATACTCTTCTTATAGCAAATATGGAAGAATATGTGATAGCATAATTTTCTTATAGAAGAGATGTTTGCTTTATGACATATCGCAATGTAAACTTTTTATAGAAAATATGGTACAAGTAGAATGTCTTGGAGTGCACACATCTTACAGAAAGAGTGCTTGGCTATATAAAGTTATATTCTTTTTATAACAAATATGGTATAATATGTGACAGTAAACATATCTTTTATAATATATAGCAGTACACACTTCTTATAGCAAATATAAGAGAATATGTGATAGCACACACAGAAAAGGTGATTAGCTAATAGCTATACCGAAGTATAATATTCTTATGACAAATATAGATAGAATATATGACAGCATATTAATCTTTCAGAAAAGATGGTTGAGTATATGGCAGTACGCGTTTCTTATAGGAAATATGGTAGAATATCTTTGATATCACACACATATTTTATAAAAAATAAGGTTGTTGGTTGGCTATATGGAAGTATACTCTTCTTATAATAAATATGATATAATATATGACAGCAGTATTATCTTATAGAAAATATGTCTAACAGTAGACACTCTTTATAAAAAATATGGTGGAATATCTGATAGCATACACACCTTTTAGAAAATGTCTTTGAATATATAGAAATACACTCTTTTTAAAAATCATCGGCCCTATGTATGAGCAAAAGTTGGCATGAAGTTAGCATAAGTGGCAAAATATAACATGATCTTAAAGAGTTTTGTCATGAAACTTCACATTAAAAATCACGCTAAGACTTAGAGGTGGGTTAAGATTAGGTAATGCGAGCATTTTTAATATCAAATTGTATGGAGCAATTCATCAACACTTAATTCAATTTCGTCACTTATGCTAACTTCATTCCAATTTTTCCTTATACATAGGGCCGCATATGTTCACAGAACTAATACGGGTACCTGTAAGTATAGAAGATAAAAAACAGTAAATGTGTTTGGTTTGCCGACAAAGCTATACACACAAATCATTTTTTTATCTGAAGCAAAAAGAAAAATTTTTTTTTTTTTTTTTTTTTTTTTTATGCATGAATTTTTATTTATTGTATCTTCATATATGAACTAACAATAAGTATTCAAATCTTAAATCTAAAAAATATAATTAGGCCCGACCAATGTCGGACATAAGCTTAGTAGTAGTTATATATAATACATATGTAAGTAGTGATAATCAAAAGGAAAAAAAAAATAAAAGTATTTTCAAGAAGTCCCATCTGGAGTGCTGTGAATAAGAGCCATTGTGTCCCTCTTTTTTAGGCGGATGTGTCCAGTAAAGTTCAAAATATTACGGGCAAGCGGCTTAGGATGTGACTCGAGTTTTGTTAAATATTTGCCAGCGTATTTTGCAATTTCTTCAGTCACTAGTGGCATATTCAAATCACGATGTATATTTGAATTTTTGATGTACCATGGAGCCGATGTTATCATGCGTAAAATTTTATTTTGCCTGCGTTGAATTTTCTCTACATTTGAAGCTGAAGCAGTGCCCCATAGTTGAATTCCGTAGCACCATATTGGCTTTAAAAGCGACTTGTATATTAAAAGTTTACAGTCTAGGCTAAGTGTTGAATTTCGACCAATCAGCCAATGTACCTGAGTTAGTTTAAGTTTCATTTGAGTTAACTTAGAATCAATGTGGTGTTTCCATGTAAGTCGTCGATCAAGGTGTATACCAAGATATTTCACATGTGAATGTTGAGAAACAACTTGATTGTTAATCCGAATGGGGGAACAAGTATCTCTTCGTAAAGTAAATGTTACTTGAACACACTTTTGTTCATTTACCTTGATTCTCCATAAGTTTAACCAAAGCTCCATCTGGCTAATGTGTTCCTGGAGTTTGCGGGATGCCTCATCAGGGTTTTCATGCATACTAAGGCAGGCTGTATCGTCGGCAAATGTGGAAGTATGGATACTACTGCTCACAGGCATATCACAAGTATAAATTAAATATAAAACTGGTCCCAGTATACTCCCCTGTGGCACACCAGATGAAATTGTTTCGGGCCTACTTGTAAAGTCTCCTTCCGCAACAGTGAACTTACGGGAAATAATGTAACTTTCCAAAAGATTTAAAATGTTTATTGGTAAGTAAGTCTTCAATTTTAAAATAAGGCCTTCATGCCACACTTTATCAAATGCCTGGGAAACGTCAATAAACAGCGCAGAACAATACTTTTTTCCCTCAAAAGTTCTTCTTATAAATTGAACTAATCTGTGAGTTTGTTCAATGGTGCTATGCTGACTTCTAAAACCAAATTGATGGTCTGGTATGCACCCACTACTAATTAGAATTGGGGACAATTTTGTTTTGAGCAGTTTTTCGAAAAGCTTTGACATTGTAGATAGTAGACTTATTGGCCTGTATGACTCAGCCTTTGTTATATCTTTGCCCGGCTTTGGAATCATTTTAACCTTGGCAAGTTTCCAGTTGTGTGGATAATACTCCAGTCGTAAAATAGCATTAAATATGAATAACAGGATTCTCATTGCAATACGAGGCAAGTTCATCAGCATCTGATTACTAATTCCATCAATACCCGGAGCTTTCTTCGGGTTGAGTTCGGCAATTAATTTTTGTAAATCACGCATCTTAAACTTTATGTGTTGAGGGGGTAGAGCGACTATATTCGGCAAATCAGCAACACCAGTACATATATTTGGCGTAAAAACGGATTTTAAGTGCTCAGCAAATATTTTACCTTTTTCAGTATCGCTTCTTGCCCAACCTCCGGTAGATGTGCGTAGAGGTGGCTTATACTCAACGGGTGTTTTAAGCTTTCTGGCAGCGCGCCACAAGGAGTAATTAGACGCCGGTGTAACATCAAGACCCTCCAGATAATTTTTAAGAGATGCAATTTTTTCAGATGCAAGCAACTCTTGGAGTCGTTTAGTGCACTCTTTAAATCTGATTTTATTTTGTGGTGATCTGTGCTGTTGCCATTCCCTTCTAGCCCTTCTTTTTTCACGTACGAGACGTTCAATGTCTGTAGAATAAATTTTATTAAACCCAATCTGCGGATGGGAGATAGTGGCATGTTCAGCAGCCTGTTTAATATTCTCGCTGAGATTGGCAATGTTCGATTCAATATCATCGGGTGTTCTAAGCGTAATGTTTTCCGTACAATGACTGCTGAGATATTTTTTGAACCCCAGCCAATTTACACGATTGATCATCTTCACATATGGGTCAGGTAAGTTACTTCTTAATGGGCTACAAATTGTGAGGATCGTCGGGGAGTGATCGGACGAGACATCAAGAGAAGCTTGAACTTGAATTAAATCCCTAGAGATATTTTTTATGACGCCAAAATCTATAACGTCCGGAATTTTTTGTATGTCAGTAGGCCAATAAGTGGGCTCCCCACTCGAAATGACATCCAAGCCCATTTTTGAAATAGTGTTGAACAATGCTCGACCTCTGGGTGTAACAAGGCGCGAACCCCAGAACGTATGTTTCGCATTGTAGTCTCCAGCTGCTACAAAACAAGGTCCAAGAGATTTGTAGAAATCCTCATATTGATTCTCAGTGATTGAAAATCTGGGAGGGGAGTAAATTGATGATATAACGAAATTTGAACAAAAACTTTCAATGCCAATATTTGTTGCTTGTAGGTATTCTTCACAAATGTTATCAAGAACATAGTGCTTGAGTCTTGACTTTATTAGAATTGCTGATCTACCGCAATCCCTTCCTCTAGGGTCCTTTGTATCATATATAGTGTAGCCATAAATTTTAAAAAGACTTCTCGAAGTCAAATGAGTCTCAGATGCTAACATTATATCAATATTTTTTTCCGTGAGGAAGTGCTCAAGTTCATTTTTATGTTGGCGAATGCCGTTTGCGTTCCAGAAACATATTGTTAACGTGTTCATGGCTTATTTAGTATTGCTTGAAGCAGAGTATTCTGCATTCGCAACATTTCTTGCATCATGCTAGTCATATTTGTTGTAAAATTGTTTATAGTTTGCACAAGATTTTCAATAGTGGCTTCAAGGCGATTATAATTAAAGTTTGAGTTTGTATTTGTAGAATTATTTTGCGGTGAAATATTTTGTGTCGGAATAGAACTAGCCTTAGCAGCATCTGCATACGATACACGGGAAGTAACTGGTTGGCTCATTTGCTGAAAAGTGGCAGAGTAAACGTTTGCTGATTGAGCTGGAGCTAATTTAGGTTTTTGCACCATAGTCTTCTTTACAAAAGAGTACACACGACAACCTCTGTAGTTAGCGGTGTGATTTTCTAAACAATTACTACATTTTTTGCCACTTTGATCTTTTGGTTTATTGCAACTAGCAGTGCCGTGTAATTCGCCGCACACAACACAAACAGTAGGTAAATTGCAGTATGTTTTTGTATGGCCATATTCTTGGCAATTATGGCACTGTACAGGACCTGAACGCTTATGTGGATCTTCAACTGTGATTTTTCGGTACAAGAGGTATTTTAAATTATAAATTGGATGCGTCTCATTTTTTTTTCAATTTTATATCATTAGGTTCTAGTTCAACACGAAATAGGGGTTGGGGAATCTTTTCTCTATTTATTATATTGGACACATTTTTTACCTTGAACCCCTGGAGGACGAGTGCATCTTTTATTTCTTCGGGGACAACATAAGAATCTATGCCCTTCAATACGATCTGCATGCCTTTAGCGCTCTTAAGCTGGTATGTGTAGAAGCTTGTTTTACTTTTTTCAAATTCAGCAACCATTTTGCGGAAATCTTTTTCGTCATAAATTTGGATTTTATTTTCATCGATGTTGCCACGTTTTATTGGAACAATGTGAAATTTATTCTCACCAATGACCGAAATTAATTTTTTAATAAGGGCATTTGAATTTTTTTGTCTCAAATAGATTGGTGGCGGCTTGGATGTTTTGTTCGAGGATACCTCGGGTTTGTCGTTGTCATCTTGAAAAATTTTAAAGCGGTTTTGGCGATTAGTTGAGGCTGCGCTGTTATCCCTAGACACTTTTGGAGCAGATGAGATTTTTGAAGAATTCGGGCTTCGCCCGCGCTTTAAAATTGTAATGTATCTGTCCATTCCAACTTGTACCTTGAGTTTCGAGCCGCTGTTATCTGTAGTGATAACTTTGTTAAGTGATAAACACGAGCCTGAAGGGGATGATATTACTGACTTAAATGAAAAAATAAACGAGAGGAAGTTATCATCACTTATTTTGCGACACCTTTACAAAAAGAAAAGCAGCATAAAGCTCAAAGATTATTCCGTCAGCATATTTTTTATGACCTTCTCTTCACACATCACTTTAGTAACGGAGGAAGAAACAAAAACTAAAGTAGGATTTACACAAAGAACTTACTCAAAAAAGTAAAGTAAAGTAATGAAAAAATTTTGGTGTTCTCTTGGGACACATGGAATATACAGACATAGATTTCAAGATTTTCATTTATTAATGAGTTTCACTGGCTAAATTTGTTGGTACGTTGTCTTCGAGAGCACCAATTCAACCCCTGGCCAGATGCTGTCATATCAACATTATGTAATTTTCTGATATGCATTAGTGTCCATACTAATATATACTACAGCGCCCTTCTTTATCAATATTTGTAGCGAGAAATCGTAGGCAAAGTAAAATTACTAATTAAATCGATATATAGCCTTAAAAAAATAATGCGGCTACTCAACACCAGAGGCGCTGCAATGATGCTATAAAAATTAAAAAAAAAACGCACAAAATTAATTACACTCCTCTTCTCTCTACCTTTATATCTTTCACTCAACCGTATGTACCTTTTAATATAAAACAACCTGCTATTTCATCTCAGCAACCTGTCAACCCTTTTCTAATCTTCATATACATATGTGTTGTTACGAAAGTAGCCGCGAACAAACCTAGTGCAAATGTTTTTATAAAACAAAAAGAATTATCCAGAATTATGTAGGTAAAAAACTTAATGCACACACGTGTGCAATAACTCTAATTCTATATCTACTGCTTGTTAACAGATACACACCCATACAAACACACACACACACATAACAGTGCAAATACACTCTACTCTTTGCTAACAACTCCGCACAGTATTACCAACATAAAAATCGTTACATAGCAACTCTAAAATACAAAATAACGGTCAATTGAATTATGCATAAGCTCCTAGAAACAGTAAGGTGGATTTTCCAGATTGTGTAACAAAACTGTTTGATCACTGACTTACCAAGAGCTCGTTTCCAACTATGCACATATGGAACGTGTGCATAGCAGCAACATCTTTATGCTTTACTAAATGCACACATTTAATTACGCCATCTATGAATACAGTGGCGAACATTCTGCAAACATTTACTGTGGAATAAATAGTGGTGCCGTGTATGAGCGCCAGTCAGTGTGAATCACCTCGAAAAAATATTTTTGCAAGACAATTTATAAATAAACTATTTTTTATTTTTTATTTATTTTTTGCTAATCGACTTATTAAAGTTTTTGCTGTATCTACGGCATTTACAGTCGGATCTTTAAATATAGTATATCGATATGTTTTTGCCTCATCTGGACCAATGTTTTGCTCTGTGGGTTACTGACCTTAAGTATGCCGTTGTAGTATTGACCCACCAGAGTGACAGCGAGAGAGAGAGAGAGAAGTCAGCTGGATGCAGCTGAACCTATACAAGCTGCAAGCTCGGAATAACCGGAGGTGTGTTGAGAAATTTAATAATTCTCAATTATGTCTACAAAATATTAATACAAATATATAAGGTTTCTAAACCTTTTCAAGAATTTCCATTTATTGAAATGGGATTTATTTTCAATTAACTTTTTGTATTCACTCAAGCTTTTCTTTATTTATGCCCTAATTCAGTAAGAAGATTTAGGACGTTTTTGTTTGAAAATGCTTCTGAGCTCTTGTCTTTGAAGTCTCTAAATTATTTTCTTCAAAAATGGTTGTTGTCTTTGACAATGAAAAATATAAATATTATTACCATGTTTTTAAAACATAAAAATTCAATTAAATTATTATACAATAGTTTGAAAAATATATAAAAAAATATGTGTTGGATATAATGTTTAGAACAAAATCATGAAGCAAATACACGAACCTTCTAGCCTAGACAATAAATTATAATCGTTTTAAAGAATCAAAACTGCTTCTTTTTTTCGTCCATAGACAAGACGATACATTCGTCGAACAGAGTTAAGGCATTAATTTTGTTTTTCTGAACTGATTTGAACCTTTATTTACGAGTATTATAATTTTTTTGTGGTTGAGCGAACTTTAAATTTTTGAGAAACAAATATGTTTGTTTACTTCATATGAAAAAATAAAATTTAAATATAATTTTCATCTAAAGCCTATTGGATTAAATTAATAAGCTCTCTGGCCTTTAAATATATAATTTATATTCAAGTGGAGTCATATTTTAAAAGATTAATGCCATAATTCAGTAAGAAGATTTAGGACGTTTTTGTTTGGAAATGCTTCTGACTTCTTGTCTTTGAAGTCTCTAAATTATTTTCTTCAAAAATGGTTGTTGTCTTTGAAAATGAAAAATATAAATATTATTGCCATGTTTTTAAAACATAAAAATTAATTATTATACAATAGTCTGAAAAATATATGAAACAATATGTGTTAGATATAATGTTTGGAACAAAATCATAAAGCAAATACACGAACCTTCTAGCATAGACAATAAATAATAGTCGTTTTAAAGAATCAAAACTGCTTCTTTTTTTCGTCCATAGACAAGACGATACATTCGTCGAACAGAATTAAAGCATAATGCTTATATATTTTCCCTTTATTCACACAAGTCTCTTCATGAGCTTCAATTGAAGCAAATTTGAACATGATTATACACGACTTTCCTTTGAAACAAAAATTTTAACATGATTATACACGAGTTTTAATGGAAATAATATTAAATAAAAAGCTTACATGTAAGCATATAAATAAAATGTGGAAAAAATTTAAAATTTGCCAACACGCTGGCATAAATACTTAAAACAAATACGCTGAAACTTGCTGTCTATTAAATTAAGTGACAATAAAATGTTCAGATTAAACAGTTTTCAGTTTTCTTCAGTTTCTTTTCTTCTGCGAAGCATAACAACGTAAGTATAACAATTACTTTTGACAGCTTGAAAGGATGTGACAACAGTTTAATGTCTGTTATTATTTTCATTTATTTCCTTAACACACATTGTTAAAATCTCTTAGAGACTGTGTTTTTACATCAATTGCCTGCCGATGAAGGTCGTATAGAAACAAAGCTCGTACATTTTCTTAAACGTTTCTAAAATACTCAAACAGACATGCGCCCCTCTTTAAAAAAATGTTTCATAGAAAAATTCTTGTTTGCAGATATTATGAATACAAATTTATATTTTTCCTCAATTATAAATTAAATTTTCTTTAAATTCTCTGTATTATTAAACCAAACCATGGCAAAAAGTTTTCACTATTCAAATTTTAGTTGATGAAAAGCAGTGAAATTTTGAATACATTTTCTTATGGTAGTTGTGCTAAACTTGCTGTTGAAAATATTATAAAGAGAAAGAGATTCCTTTTTGTATGTCAAGTTATACTACGAAAGGTAAAACAGACAATTAAAAGGAATTGCTTGAGAAATGGAAATTGTGCTTTTGCCGTGCTAAAGCTTTTCTTATTAGATTTTTTTAAATCCAAAATCAATAAGCATGCAATTATAAAAGGCATAAAATTTAAAAATTTTAAACTTTTTCCATTGATTTGAAGTAATTTAAATGTACAGTAAATTTAATCTATAGGTTGGGCTGGGTTTCAGGAGAAAAGTAAATTTTCAGCTCTTTTAGATCCAAATCACAGATTCTTTTATCTTACCTGGAAGTAAGAAAGGGATAGTGCAAGTATAGATATTGAAATTCTAGGAGAAAGAGGAAAGAGAAAAATATATGATGTTGATATGACTGAGTCTGGTCAGAAATCGAACTCAGGCTCTCAGGCTCAACACACCAAGTGCTTCAGAGAACATCTCAGTATTGTCGGCTTAGAGTGTAAACCTGCTAACTCACTTCTAGCAAATTTTACAGAAATTAGCCTAATACACTTAGCTTCTTCGGCATATAGAGCTTCAAATTAAAATAAACATTTAAACAAATCGACGAGGCGTCTCTTTCGCTTTCGAACGACATTAAAATGTCATTTGCTGTAAAATGTGGATTTAGCAGGTTTAAACTCTAAGCCGACGATATATTATCTTAATTCTATTAAGTTATTGATTGATTTAAGGATTTTCTTAATTCAATTCAATCAACTCTCTCTAACTGAATTCTATACAATATTGATTTATAATATTAATTGATTCAATGGTTCGATGAAATAAAATGAAATATGTTATGCCCAGTACATATCGCTCATTTACTCAAAGAACGTCATAACTAAAAAAAACAAGTTTGCCAGAAAAAGCTTTTGAAATTTTCAATTTACACACACCTTAATATATATTTATGTATGTATATTTGTTCCTTTTAACTCCTACAAGGAGCATAAGGCCGTAACAGGATTATTCCAACGTAGATGAAAATGGAATGTTTCTATTTTGACTTGTCGTTTCCAGGTACGTGATGGTCTTCCTATCGTCGAGGCGGATTCCATTCTACAGCTTGTTTTGCAACACCATTTACACTTTCGAATTTCCAGATGGATCGGTTGTGGCTTGGTTTTTGACCATAGCTCGCTATTCGAAATTGTTCTAGGCCAATATATATGTAGGATCTTTTTCAAGCATTTGCTTACAAAAACTTCTACGGATTGTTTGTCACATGATGCTGTATTCCACGTTTCACATCCGTACAACAGTGTGTATTTTACGTTTGAATTAAACAGATTTAGCTTTGTGCGTCCTGATATGTATGATAAACTCCACACTGGTTTGAGTTGTCCGAATGATTGCCTTGCCTTGCTTAGGCGGCTTGAGATGTCAGCCTTCAAACCACCACTTTTGTCCAGTATGCTTCCCAGATAACAGAATTATTATTCTACCTCCTCAAGCCATTGATTCTACACTGTCAGTCTTTGCTCATTATTAGAATTTATTCTCATTGTTTTAGTTTTGCCAATGTTAATTTTCAGGTCAGCACGTAATGCAATTTCTTCGACTAATGACAGCTTAGTCTGCAGGTCTAAAAATGTATGTGTGATTAGATAGATATCATCGGCGTAATTGAGATCCTCTAATCTCCCTTGTAGACCACAAGTGATTCCTCTTCTTTGGCAAGTTGCTTTATTCATGACAACGCCAAGTACGCAATTAAATAGAAGAGGGGATACGACACAGCCTCGTCATACACCAGAACTATTAATGCTAATTTTGTTGTTACCTAGTTGCCTTTCATTGCAAAACTTGGCAGGTTGCCTTAGCATATAGACCTTTTATGAGACTTATTAACTTGTGCCTTCTAATGCATTCCATATCGCTGACTGGTTTAATGTACCAAATGCTTTTTCGAAGTCTATGAAAGTGAGATACAGAGGTGTTCTCCATTCCGCAGACTGCTCTACGATTACTCTCAGGTTATTTACATGATCGACACAGGATTTGTGGGCACGGAAACCGGCATGTTCTTTTCTAAGCTCAGGAAGAAGTGCACTTGATAGCCTTTTATTAAGTATGTACGCAATTACCTTGTTAAACATACTTAAAAGTGTATGCGTTCTGTGAGGTCCCCTTTTTTTGGTAAGTTTACTATTACCCCTTCAGCAATTTCCTCAGGAAGAAGTTCCGTACACCAGAATTTTCTTACAATAGGCAAGATTAGCTGAGCACTGGTTATTGCGTCAGCTGTTAGCATCTCTGGAGAAATATTGTCTATACCAGGCGATTTGTGTTTCTTAATCGATATGATGGATTCGCATATCTCAGAAATATCTGGGCAATTGATGGGGATATTTGTGCTTATCGGATAGGATTCACAAGATCATATGGGCTGTTGTGTAGGAACTGATGAACATATGATTTCTATGGTAATCTTCCCAAAGTTGTAATTGTTGTTGTTTAGATGTTATAAGTTCTCCATCATCGGCTTTTAATGGTTTTCCTGAAGGTTTTGTGTTTCCTTTTAATTTCTTTGCCGCACGATGGATATCTTGCGACTGGTGGATTTCGGCAGCAGATTGAGCTTCTTTAGCGATACTGTTGTACCAATTTCATTTATCACGCCGAGTACTTCGTTTTACTTCACGATGAAGGCGATTGTGCAACTGGTGTTGAACTCTTTTGCTCGAGCCCTTCCTTCCTTCCTTTCTTTTCAATACCAGTCTCCAAGTTTCATCGCTAATCCACTCTTTACGAGTAATTTCACACCTTAATGGAAAAAGAAAATTTTATTTCGCTTTCAAGAGTTGAGTATTCCAGATATTTGTATGAAATATTTACACAATATGAAGAACAACGTGAAGATTAATTACGCATCATTAACTCAAAAATTATATTTTTTGAGTTATGGCGTTCTGCGAGTAAATGAGCGATATTACATTACTAGTGGTAACGTTTGTTATTTCCGATATGTTTTTCTTTGTGTGGCATAGCTTTCCATTTAAAAAACTTAATGTGGTCATTGCATTGCACACATTTTGAAAATGACAATATAAAATGACAACACAAGAAATGCTAGGCATTAGGTATTTATTTGATGCTTTTCAGATTGTTATATATAGAAATTTAGTAACTCTAAATTATCAGGTAATATTTCATACGCAGCACAGTTATTGGAAATATCTTTGGGGATAAAATCCTTAAAACTGGCCAAGGTCAGCTGAGCAAGGATTTAAAGGGCAACACCGTTATGAAAAATTCCATAGAGGAGAAAATCCCGAAGGCCGTTGTGGGAAAAACCTTAAGTCCGGTCGAAGGTAGGCTACGCAGGAAATATTTAGTAGATAGCGGCATTATGGTTAATAGCAAAGAAGATACAAATCCTTAATTACTACCGAAAGCCTGGTAGGCATACAAGTCAGAGTGTTACCTGTGTCTGAAACAACGAAGAGGAAACATTGAAAAAAAGAAATATTAAGACAAATCAAATGCCTTCCAAATAAAAATGAAATAACCACCAACGACAGAAGAACATGAAATAAATTCCAAGAAATTTTTCCATACAATATTTTCGTGCCACCAAGAACGAAATGAAATACATCCCAATTTTGTAAGAAAAAATTATTGGGAATTACTTAAATTTCTTGTTGGGAGCTATTTCATTTAGTATTTATTCCATGACACCAAAATATTTTACATTCTCTGACATTCTGAAGATTATAAAAATAGTTTAATTGTTTTTGGTTGGTTGGACCGAAGTGCTATTCAAACACGGAAAAAATTATTCACTAGTCAATATTTTCAATTAAAATAAATAATAAAAGCGATAACAGCATAAGTTCACGATCTACGACAAAATCGACTTATATATGATATAAAATTCTAAGTTTACTTTAAAGATATAAGCTGGACAATATGGGCAATATTAAGTCTTAAAAAAGTCCAACAAAATTTGTAATAAGCTCCAAATTATACCAAAAAACCTTGGATGCATAACTTAAAATAATGATTTTTACTTTTTTTATTTTTTCTAAAAAAAACGTTCACACGTTAATAGTCGTTTTTCTCAGAACTATGTTTTTCGACTTGCGCTACTATGGCTTGTGACTATAGAATGTGTTCAGCAATACATAAAATACATAAAAAATTAACCAGGACGTATGATTGATATTTATATTACTCTTAGCGACAGATATTAAGTATACGCCAACAGTTGTTTTTTGTTTGTTGTGGAAAATGAAGAAAGCAGAACCACTGCACATTGGGTAATTTGAGCTACTTGTTAGGCCAAAATTTATTTCAAACAAAGTTTTGCACCGATATGGATGAAATTTGGAACTTAAGAGTTTTTCATAAGCACGCACAGCTGTGTTGTTTTTAATTTTTGTAATCTTGAAAATTTTCAGTGTTGCCAGCATATGAAAAAAATTTAAAAAAACTAAATATCTCGAAAACGAACTAGTAAATTTTTTTAAAATTCTGGTCGAGGAAAATACGCAAGAGAGGCTAACAAAATGGTGTACAAGCCGTTTAGACAAAATCTTGCCTGGAAAAGACGTTAATTTTTCCGTGAGCCTTGTGCCACCTTAAGGATAAATTTTTACAAAAAATGTATACCATTTGCTTCAACGAAGCCAAATCTTGTTTTGAAACATTATTTGAATCATTAGTGTTTTTTTATGGGAATTGTTACAATTTAAGCTTAAGTTTAACATTTGTTAACGCACTAATAGTCCCAAATTATATTATTTTACTTGATTCAGTAAAATATTTTTTATTAAAAATACATTGAAATTGATTATTTAGCTGGATCCTAGATCGATCATGAAGGAACCTTTTCCCAAAAATTTTCTTAGAACAACTATTATTATTATGTTAAACTTTCATTCAAACAAATGAGAAGCTCAACAAATCGTCGATTGATAATTTAATTGTCGTATGTGGATTTTGATAGTTTCGAGTAAATTGAGTTTTAAGTTTGAAAATTGCATCAGCAAGTGCCACATACAACAAACTCAGCACTCCATATCTCGAAAACCGTATGAAAACTGATTACGCCAAATGAAAGATCAGGTCGGAAACCCTAAGGAATCGATCTTAACTCAAAATCGCAAAAAATAAATAACAAAGTTGAAACAAGAACTCAATAATCATGTTTTATATTTTCTTACTTTAGCACTGCTACATTGGCTGACTTTTTTCAGCTCAAAATTGTAGTTGTAAAGAGTATGCAAAGAAAATAAATGTAAATAACAACAACAGCTATTCAAGTATAGAGTGTTGCCACACAAGTATTTTTGACCTGTTGCAGTCAAGTTAATAATTATTAATTAGTGTTTTTTTCCAGACCAGTGCTGGAATGCCATCCGGCCCGGGAGACTTGCTTATGTTGAGTACTGACAAAACCCTTTTTACTACTCGCGCTCGAAAGAATATCTTAGGCATAGTAGTGAATACTCACTCTAGCACAGGCAGAGGTTGATTGCTTTCCGGTAGAGTAAGTAGGAATTACTTGCAAATATTTCAGATAATAGTTTAGCTTTTATTTAATTATGTAGAGAAAACTTAATTACCTGTATATTATAAATTATATCATACTAGAAATCTTTAGGCCATAACATAAATGCCATGATATAATTATGTTATGACATAATTCCGATAAATTGCTAAATACAATTGTGAGTATGCAGAAATTTGTTATAAAACAATTTTGGGTGCTACCTTTATTTATGAAATACATACTTATTTTGCACTTTGATATATGTCAGCAGTAAATCTGCCTGTAAGAGACTACCACAATGCTTAAGACAATCCATAGGGATAATCTTGGTGTTATATTAGCATTTTATTACTTTTTAGCTTGTAGTTGGAGTTTTCATTTCTTCTTATATCCCTGCGGTAGAGTTTTTTTTTGTGAACAAATGTGAATTTATTTCTATGCAAATTATTTACTTAAAATGTATAAAATTTTCGTTCCACAACAATTTTGTTAAGTCACTCCTTTCTCTGCATGCATTTGTGTTTACGTATAAAAATGTTTATATAAATATCGTGTTTCTGCAGTTTTTACTAGTTCCTGGCATTTTAACTTTTTGAAATATAACTTTTTTGTCATATTGTTTGTGTAGACGGTTTTGTTTTTGTCAATTATTAAAGGGTTTGTGGTGGGTCCTTTGCAGCATAATTGTGAATAGTAAATTAGAATTATAGAGTCTATGTATCTGCTAGAATATGTAAAACATGGAAAACATGTGGTTTTAGTTGAACTAAAAAAAAACTATTACAACTTATATACCCCCATACAAAGTCTTGCTTACAAATTTCATGTTAACCCAACAGATATAAGGTTAAAGTTTTGACATATGATTTGACATTTAAAGTGAAATCTCTCTAAAACAGAGAATCATCAAATAAAATCACAATTCATGTTCATCTGATTCTCAATTATTGCAAAACAAATATTTTTTTGAGGGTGCCGTTGGCTGGAATAGTTAGCACGTTAACTACAAAACCAAAGATACTGGGTTCGATCCCGGTCCCGGGCAGTCATTAAATAACAACGCCACGCATTTTGCTGATGTGCATTAGTGTTCATTTGTATCAGTTGTTGTAGCAAATTTCAAGTGATGAAGGCATTGCCGCTGGTCAGTAAACTACACCGACTTCAGCAGATACTATTCCTAATGTAACATCAGAGCGCCCTACTTCGTTGTGTTGCGAAATCATCGGCGAAGTAAAATAAGCAACAAAATGGCTACTAAACACAGCTTCAAAAAGTTTAATACGCCTAATTTAACACCAGAGGCACTGCAACACTGCATTATTAAAGACGTGCAGAAAGCAGAGTTGTAAAGGAATGCAGCTTTTCTCTATATCTTCTTTCACCACCTGTCTTCTCTATCACTATTCCTTTCTTAAGGAAGATAACAGCTAGTTCAACGGATACTAATCCTGAAGTAACATTAAAGACAGCTTTGAAAATTTTAATACGCCTCATTGACACTAGAGGCGCTGCAACACTGTTTTATTAGAAACGTGTAAAATGCAGAGGAGTAAAATAATGAAGCTTTCCTTCATCGCATCCTTCACCACTATAGCATTAATATTGAAATATTGAAATGTTTTCACGTTAATGGTAAAATAAATTCATGTCTATCAAATCAAAAAAAGGATTTCAAAGAAAGTTTATTACTCTAAAATATGTAAAATCATATTTTCCATTAAGAATTTAATTGATTCAATAAAACATTTAATTGCTCCAATCAATTCGAGTGGAAAAACTTAACTGATATTATTAAATTATTTACTGGTGAAAATTTAATCAATTTTTTAATTGGTATTGCAATATTTTTCATATAATTTTTTTCTTTGTTGAAAACTGGACCCAAGGCTTTTTAAAACAATTTTTTGTTATTGGCTTTAGAATATTCATACAGAAAAAAAATACCAATGTGAAATCAATATGCAAAAAAATTTGATTGAAAATCATATTAAATTTATGAGAAATAATATGTTGTTTAGGTGTGTTGGTATTAATTTGCTTTATGAATGTACACTACAATGCAGTGTTGTGCTCAGTTGTGAGACTTCTTCTTGTTTTGTTGTTGTTTGTTTTGGTGTTCGTGCTGTGTAAAAAGCCGACTCATTTCGCATTACCTGCGAAAACTCCCTGCAGGTGGCTAGTAGGCAGTGTACTAGTCTAACAGTTGCAGGGTCCCAGGTTCGATTCCTGCCGTAGACTCTAGGTGTTTCCGCATGCAAGCCAAAGTAGTTTGTCAGTTTGTATTTACTTAAAAAATAATATAACTTTAATTTCAAATAAAGTTTATGTTAAGTCATAATTAAATTACATATGTTGAATTAAAATCTAATTAATTTAAAAGCGCGTTGACTACCACGCCGTGGGTTCGAGTTGAAATCTTGGCTGGGGAAACCAAGTACATACAACGCACAAATATTTTCCTGCTGTATGTGCCAATACACACAATCACGTAAATTCAATTATTAAGAAAATAAAATACTACATTAAATTAGATTCATGTTGTTTCAACTTGAAATAACTTTGATTCAACATGATTCTTGGTGTTTTTTCAGTATCAAATTTAAATTGTTCCGATTTCAAATAATCTTGTTTCAAAATAATTCTTCATTTTTATTTAAATCAACACGAAATAAAATTATTTCAAAGGGAAAAATTTCATTTTAAGATTATTGTAAATTATTATGAATTAACATGAATCACATATTTGATAAAATCATTAACGAAAAATGTTAAATTAACCTTGTTTTCGACAATTTATAAAAACTTTAAAATATCCGTAATATATAATAAGATATAAAAATATATTTCCCATATCGCTCATTTAGTTAAATTTTTACACAACATGAAGAATTATATGTGGATTAATCCTGCATCATGGAATTTTTGAGTTATGACGTTCTTTCAGTAAATGAGCGATATATTCTCAAGAGCAAAAAAGTGTAGAAGATTTAAAAATTAATCTGCTTTTCATTGGAAACGTTATATTTTTCTTATTAAATTTAAGCCAGTATCAACATATCATTTAAGAAAAAATGATTAAGTCGATTAAAGTTTTTTCTTTGCCAAAACTAAAACATTTCTGTTTACTGGGAAAACTCATACCTTCATATCTGTTGAAGTAGCCACAGTATTGAACCAAATGTGAAGGAAAAATTAAAGATTTTTCCACAAAACTAGCAGATATTTTCACTGCCGTTTGCATAGTTTTGTTTTTTTATCTTTTTCATAGGATTTCCTGAAAGGAAATACGAATGGTTCCTGCAAGAAAATTAACAAAAACCAAATTTTCAAAGGCATAGAAAAATTATATTTATTTTGAATAATTTGAACAATTGTAAATTTTATTTTATGGAATAAGTGGAAGTATTTGCTTTATTCCTCTGTACTCATAGGCTTTCATCATCATGTGTCCAACACAACGGGTAACGTTTGAAGCATTATTTCCAAATGAAGATTTTACAATTCTTTTGATTGCAAAAATTAATTTGTTTGTCATATCAAATAAGCGTAAGCTTCTCGAGTACTTAAGGTGTTTGAAAATGGAATCAGAACTATCATGTATTAATTTACGTTAGCAGCCACCTGTGCATGCTTTGTTTTCATTTTCGTACGAATTCAGTTTCTGTGACACAACTTTAAATATATTTGGGGGACTCAAACTGTAGTCGTAAAAGTCATATTTTCATAATGTTTTAAATTATTTCAATATAATTGTTTTTGCTTTCAAAAATTTAAAACATTATGATAATATGACCTTAATGACTACCATACGAATACCCCAATTATTTATAGATTTTCAAAATATTTTATACAAAAAGTATTAACCAAATAAAAAAAACTATCTCTAAAGACTAAGTAATTTTTTGCGTTTAATTTTATTCTTATATTAAATAATGAACAATTTTTAAACTTCATAATTTTTCTTTGAAATGCTATTTTATTTACAGTTTACTTACTTAAAGCCTTATTTATAAAATTTATCAAAGCTTTAAAAAACTTTAAAACAAATTTTCATGAAAAAATTTTTCTTAAAAAGCCTTCATAAACCCTTAAAATTGTTTATAAATAAGGCTGTTAAAATTTTAAATAGTTTTATCTTGCTTAAGAAACTCAAAGCGAATTATACTTTTCATTCACAACTTTAAGCAAAAGAAATTTCGTTTGCAACACAAAACAAACAAAAAGTCTTATCTCTCTTCTATTGCTACAAATCGACGAACGTCTTCACCGATTGAATGGAATTTCACTACTGACCTTACTACAGAGCAAGTATGCACATGGTGTATGCACAATGTAATACTCCCTTTAAAAAATAATCGAAAATACACAAAATGAACAACAAAATTATATACATATACACATGTATGTATATATTATAACCCCAATATAGATTCTTTATAACCATATGTGAGGGTATGTGTGATAGAGAGGAAATATAAGGAACAACAATTTCTTTTTGGGTGTAGCGCCAAAAACTATGCAAGGAAATTTAGATAAATAAATGTTAAATAACAGATGCTGAGAATTTATGCATTCCTACGGCAACTACAACAACAGTTGCATCAGTATAACAGTTTCTCACAAAGAAAACTGGATAGATAATAACGGGGCAGCCAGATATCTTTTATAGTGAAATCCTCAAAATGAAAATGTATATCCCGATAACTCCATAAAATAATTTTATATTATCTCGGAAAATTTCTATAAGAAATAATAGTGTTAGGTGTTAAATTTATTTAAGTTAATGATACAGAATTAATAAATAAATTTCATTCAAATATCTTGTTTACTCAACTCCTGAAATCAAATTAAAATTTTATTTTTCCATTAAGTTTGGTGTAAATTTAAATCTAGTTTTTTAAGGTATGACGATGTTTTAGTAAACGCTCGATATGTCATTTAGTTTTTATTTTCGTTCCTCCAAAATCTTTACTACACAGAGAAAACAGTGCCTACTAAATACCTCATAAAATAGAACAAAATTAATAAGAAATCTCTATGGTTTTTTTTTCAATAAGGAAATCTTATTAATTTCATAGAGAAACCCTTTTTGAAAAAATCAAGAAGAAATCTTGTAGTTTTTATGAGGTTATCTTATTGATTTTTCAATAAAAAATAAAAAAGGCGTCTTTATCTCTGTACTTATGTATTTTCATTTAAATTCTATACCATATACATATGTATGTATGTATGTAGTATATTGTAGATGCTATTTATTTATACATACATACATACATACACATTATGTTATATTCTTAACTAACTTACTCACCAAGTATTGAACCAGCAAACTTCTACCTGATAGACAAGCACTCTAACCAATATGCTAACAAGCAGCCTGAATAACTATTGAAATTATTGTGCAAACATTCTTATACAAAAATGAAAAAGATCATGAAAAAAATTGTCTGTATGTCTATTTATAGAAACGAAATAACAACACACCTCATAAAATCATGAAGATTTCCTTATTAAAAAATCAAAAGGATGCTTTACACATACTCATATAGGAACCTACTAAAATCAAGAAGAAAACCTTATTGAAAAAAACCAATAAGATAGCCTAATAAAATCAAGAATAAAATCTTTTTAAAAAAATTAATAAGGCAACCTAATAAAATCAATAAGAAATCCCTATAGATTACAATTTATAAGAAAACCTAATAGAATCAAGAAGTTTTACTCTATGGATTGTTTTTTTGGTGCCAAAAATAATGGAAATTGAGTAAAAAAAGTTGTGAATAATAAGATTTCTTGATAAAATTAATAAGATTTACCACATAAAAACAATAAGGAATCTCTATGGAAAAATCTTCGCTTCTTTCTGCTGGGATACCCCTTAGCCTAAAAACGTTTCATAGAGAAAATCTTATTGATTCTATGAGGCAGTTTTTTCTCTGTGTAGTAAAAGTAATCAATCAATAATCAAAATCAATATATTTTTCAGCAACAATTAATATCACAAGTGAAATATTATTTTTGGAAAAAATAAAGTTAATAAACTTTAATCTAAAATCAAATTTTGTGTTCATACATGTTTTTTTTAGTTGCAATGATTCACCATATTTTTGTATGGATAAGAACATGTTGCAACAAACAGCATATTGTATTATATCTTAGCAAGTATTTAAGTAACTTGTAGTGCATAATTTTTAATTAATTCAATGCTGAGCACAAAGTTATCATCTGCGTACACAATTGGCCTCATAGTTCACGCATTTCGACTTTACGTACGACATCTTGGTCTTAGATCAGCTACGTCCGAGCTACAGGCACAATGTGCAAACTTTTACAAAAAAGCTTTTGTGCTTTCACGCCGACAAGAGCACAACAGCAGACAAAAGACAGCAATGCTTGTTCTTTATTTTTTTGCAAAGAAACAATAACAAATTTAAAAGCTTTGAAACATATTTACCTCAAATGCAAATATTAGAGTATGTGTGTTTGGACGTCGCTGTCCTAGATTAAAACAAAATGTTGCGATATTCTTTAATCTATTACAAAAACGTTGTAGGCTAAGCAGGCAAAAACCAACCACGATTGGCCAATAAATCTCAATACGCATTACAGAAAGAATTTCTTTTTTAGCCGTACTGTTCGTATGTGGAATAAACTATCTGCGGAAGTCTTTCCTGTCACTTTCAATGTGAGAACGTTTTAATCGAATGTCCACAGACGCTACTCTATTTTTGCTATCACATTATACAATTTTGTATACAAGAAGACGAACAACAATTGAAACTGTGTTAATCTGTCAAAGATTCATATCAATAAATACCCCACTTACTAAGCCGTTTTTCAAATCCTATTTGGGGAAAAATTATCTAATCTGACAAAACTCTTTTCATGAGACTCAAGGTATGTATAAGAGTCGGGAATATATACTCAAGTAAATTATTTTATTTAAAAGTGTTGAAAATATAAGAGCTATTTTCTGCGATATGGAGATAATTTTTTTTACTGCCAGTTTATAGAAGCCATGTAAAAATTCTCGGCTGTCTATTTATATTGAAAGCAAAAACAAAGCACTCAAAATTTGTTTTTGTTTTCAATATAAATAGACAGCCGAGAATTTTTACATGGCTTCTATAAACTGGCAGTTAATCTGACAAAACTGCTTTTATGAGAGAAACTTTATAAGAGTTGGGAATATGTACTCAAGGAAATTATTTTTATTTGAAAGTATTCAAAATATGTATAAGAGGTTTCTTCTATTAGAATTTTTGTTGGAAATCAGTGATAAGAATAGAAGAATTTTAAGCCTGAGAAACATTAATGAAAACGGATGAAAGAAATAAGGCGATTTAAATTCTTCAGATAAATAAACAAAAATTATAATGCTATGCAGCGATGCCAATTTAGCGCGTTTTAACCATGCCAAACGCGCTTTTTCTCGTCTTAGAGTTTTTAATAAAAGTCAATACCATCATTTCAGTTCAATATTTTTTATTTTTTTTTTTGAAATAAATTTAACAATTTTCTAGTATCTAAAACTCTGATGAAATTTTTTTAAATTATTTAATTATTCAGCTGCCTCAAATAAAATTCCCTTGATTGTGATTAGAATTAAAAACGCATTTCAATACTATAAATGGCAAATTTTTTTAAATTTCACAACTAAAAATATGTACCAGTATAATCATAGACTAGCAATATTCTGTGAGTATAATGACTAGGGTTTGGGATTTCCCGGACTTTTGCACTTCCCGGGAAACGGGAATTAAAAAATCAAATCCCGGGAATTCCCGGGAAAAGCTAATTTTCTGGATTAAATACATTTATTAAATGAAAGTTGGTGAAATTTCGATGGTTTTATTAATGTAAGCATTCTTTTGAAATAAAAGTTAAAAAAGCAGTTCTAAGACAAATTTTTAAGAATTTTTAATCGAATTTAAGCAAATGGAATAAAGTTATTACACAGCAAAAGATCATATAAAAACCAATTGACGACTGTTACCGCAATTAGTAGACAATTTTCTAATAAGACCTACCTTCATTTTAATAAGAATTTGCCTTGCTTGTTTCTCATTCTTTTTGAAAAAGTTCCAGGCGGTTTTTTATCGTTAAGTACAAGCAGGTTACAGTACCATACTGCGCTGCGCCGAATTTTGAATACCCTGAGCCATAGTATGTCTAAGTGTCTTTCATTTTATTTCTCCTAAAATATTTTCTGCAGTGTTTCCATAATAGCCAGCGTGACCATATTAGCTTATTTTGAGCTAAATTTAGCTTATTTATTTCAGATTTAGCTTTAAAATTTTCATTTAGCTCTTAGCTTATTTTTTAGCTTTTTTTAAAAACTCATTTAGCTTTTTTAGCCTTTTTTTAGTCTAAATTTCGTGCTCTCTAAAAATATATTAAAAACATAAACAACTTATAAAAATTATAATTTTTTAACATTGTAAAATAGTTTACAAAAAATACAAAATGTAAATTATACGACAATTTTATAACAGAAATGGCAAGTTGAAAAATAGTAGATAATAGAATGGTTAGAATTCCAATGGAAAAAGTTAAATTCATGTTAGTGGCCAAAACACTTTTTGAGTTTTTTGGGTATAAAATTATTTGACTTGAGTTGAACGTTCATTCAGCGGCATCAATTAACTTAAAACAAAAACCTGAAATAGCCTTAAGCCTGGATAACACTATGTACCGATTTTTGTCGGGCCACCTCAATAAAGTCATAAACAAAGAATAACTGGGTTTGAAGTGCAGGTTTAAACACAATTACTATTAAAATTTTTACTAAAACAAATAGTACAAATTAATTTTTATTGGATGCATAAGAATTTAACTTTAATTTCAAAAGATCGCGATATCAGAATTAAGGCTTTGGAACTGTATTTTGGATAAATAAGACAAGATATTAATTTATAATTTTTATTGCAATAAATAACAAATAAAAATCTTTTCTGTCCCATCTTAATGAACTTTCATACATTTACAATGTTCCTTCAAGGTCTTTTCGGGGCAGAGTAAATCACACATAGCTAAACTGAATTTGTATTGCAACTAACGTCCGTAAAACTGCGTTATATATAAAAAAAAAATTATACACTACATGGAACATTGGAACAAAGATTTAGATGGCGAAAATTAAAAATAATTTGTAAGCATATTAACCCAGATAGCGCAGGAGAAAAATTTTCTTTAAAACTTAAATTTTTATTTCGAAAACGAAATTTTAATGAGTTGCTTGAAAAAAAAATTTATGAAATTCAGAATGGAGTGTTTTTTAAAGGATGGTGGTGGTGCCAAGCGGGTTGAAATAAAATACATTCTATAAAGTATCAAAATATGCCCTAAAAGCGTAAATTATGCTCTAAAAATTTGAAAATATGCTAAAATTATGCGTGTAAAACTGATATATACATAAACAGGCTTTAAAGGGTAAAATATGCACTAACAAATCGATGCCAAAATTCATTAAAAGTTCTGAAACGGATAAATATTTTGTCCCCGCAATAATACGTGATATAAGAAAAAATATGCAATTGCATATTTGCGGTTTCCCTGGTCATAAGTAGCAGATAGTGTGATCCATGCTTTCGTATTTCAGTATAAATGTTTTTACATTTTTAAAAACTTTTTAAGATTATTTTGGGGAAGTTTTTGTTTTGTTCTTCATTAAATCTAAAATATAATAATTAATAAATAATTTCATTAAACAAATATTCTATATGTATAATAAAAAAATATGTTTGTGTAATATTTAACGTTAGTTTGGCAATAAAAAACTATTGAAAAGTTATCAAAGAAGTGGCAAAAAGTTTAGCTTTATTTTCTAGCCTAAAATGTAACTTTTTAGCTTATTTTAGCTTTTTTTCAAACGTGATTTAGCTTAATATTATTTTAAAATCTGGTCACACTGATAATAGCGTCTAATTGCAATCAATTTAAGTTTCGTCAACTCAGAGTTCTTACAGCTTAAAATTTTCACTAAAATTTGTTCACTAATTCGGCGAAAAATCACTTCAAGTTCGCTTAGCATCGAATTATTTGCTTTAGGAAACGATTATATCATTGCAATCATTGATACTTATACAATTTATTCCACTTTTTATAGGAGATATGGTATGACCTCAATTTAATGGAATTTTTATGAAATTTCAGACTAGATTTGAATAGCTCACATTTTTATTTTATATTAAAAAAACATGGACATTTTACTTCTTGTTTATCGGAGTCGAAAGAATTCTTTCTTTCTTACAGTTACATTTAAAACAAAAACTCAATTTAAATTTTAAGATTAAGAAATTTCCTTCGAACAAGGTATATGTAAGTGTTTAAACAGACGATGAAAAACGTCATACAATCATTCAAACGAACTTTTGTAATATATAAAAAAAATTATAAGTTTTTATATTAAAGTAAAATTGGATTATAAATTCTATATATTTATGAAATAACATGCACTTTTAATTTCCCGTTTTCCCGGGAAAATCTCAAAAATTTCCCGGGAATATTAGACAGACATTTCCCGGGATTTCCCGCCCG
Organism: Tachina lurida; assembly: GCA_944452675.1. Classification (NCBI taxonomy): domain Eukaryota; kingdom Metazoa; phylum Arthropoda; class Insecta; order Diptera; family Tachinidae; genus Tachina; species Tachina lurida. The sequence continues at coordinate 117,376,012 of OX101754.1, forward strand.
GGAATTCCCGTTTCCCAAACCCTAATAATGACCCAAAAAGTTTACATAACTTATTAACTCTGAACAAATTTGGTTGTTCTCGCACCAATTTAAAATGAGAGTTGTTTTGACAGTTCTTGCGAGAAACTTTTCACAAATCTGTGGCAAAAAGGAAAAAGTGCTTAAGTCGAGATAAGCTGATTTTGAGTTAATGGTACCTCCGTAATCTGCATATTCGACCAGTACCCCTGGTCACACAATTACTTTGTATGATTTTTCACGACTTGCGACTTATCTTTTTTATACCTCTAATTTCATTTGGAACAATATTTTAATTTAGAATATACTGTGGTATATTTCAACTTCAATATATTGATTGTCAGTGATCGGCAATGTATCGTTTTTTTTTTTTGCTATTCATACTGACTCATGAAATTTTAAATATAAGTGAGTAGACATCATTTAAACTCAAATACTCTGATGTACGCATACTCACGATGACATTGATTTATAAGTAGACTTGTGTCCAACAGTTCATTTTGAACTAGTTCGTTCAGTTGGACACAAGTCCGGTCAAAAACATCAATGTAAATTAAATGGGTTTGAAACAACTTTTGATTCAAACGCTCTCAAACTAGTTCAAAAAGAACTGTTGGACACAAGTCTATTTATAAGTATTGGTCATAAATCCCCTCAGTTTGATTTTTAATTTCAGAAAAATACTTATACTACTTACATTGATTCAGCTCACTCAACTCATCCATATTTCGTTTGCAACTAGTATATAATAGCAGTAAATAGCGTTGTTGTTCAATTCATGCAAAAACACACAAAAAGTAACAGAGCAAACACATAACCTAATAATGAGAATTTTAATGTTCGTATGCGAATCATACTTATTTTGCATCATCGTAGATATTGTGTCAAGGAGAGTCGAAATCAACAACGTTATAAATGTTGCTAAAGGCCGTTTCACACTATAATACAAGTATTAATACTTTTGTGGAAAATGCAACTCTGACATGTTGAGTTGTTATTGTCTTTTGAAATTTTTGAAACAGAAATTAGATTAGGGATGCATTTTCGTCAAAAGTATTAATATTTGTATTATAGTGTGAAACGGCCTTAAATATGAGTTCGATGCGCACTTCAAACTTTCGAGTGAATATGATTCATAGACAACATTGGAATAAGTATGAGTGCGCATAAGTACAAGAAATTATAAGTCATATCATAAGTTATAAGTCTACTCACTTTTTCACTATTCATTGCTGTTCTCTATTGCTTATAGTACGCAGAACGGTGGTTGCTTACAAAAATAAAAGTTAACAGAGAATTTCCCAATCTAAATGTAAAAGAAATAAATTTCTGAAAATCGACTTGAACCCATAAAAGTGCTCTCCTGCAAACAGTAAAATATGACGATTCGTAAAGCAGCTCTGGGCGAGTCAACATCACGCGTCGTTGGCAATTATTTCTTAAATGCAACCAGGCCACTGTTGTTTATTGGCCTTCGAGAGTTTTGCGTCCCACCGCATGTGATTAATGGTTGGCGTCGGTTAACGGTATCACCGCGATATCCCGTTGGTTTCCATTAACCACATGCAAAAACAAAAACAATTATAAAAACAATCACCACAAAGGAGTGGATCTTGGAAACTCCTACTTCCTATACGAAGGTATAGGTCGTTCGCAGCAACCGAAGGAAGCTCCTACACAACAACAAAAAATTATCACCACAAAGGTGACACCATGGACTAAGTGTCCGAAGTCACCTTTTTTGACATACTACATAGTATGTCAGCACAACAGGAAGAAGAAGAAGAAGAAGAAGTAAAATATGACTTAAGCACTTTTTCCTTATTGCCACAGAAATATTGTTACAGAAACACTTTTTCTCACATAATAATTACAGGAAACATTTGTATCCTATTATCACCTTTAATGAAAAAAAAAATACAAATGGTCTCTTATTCTTTTCAACTGCATTTAACTTATTGTTAATAAGGCCACCACATGATTCATTTATCCGCATATGTATGTATTGCCTTTCAGATCCTTCTTTCACATGAATCAGTACGATTTGTAATGATGTTTTAGCTGGTTGAAAAGCAGAGGAAGAAATAATTCCTTTTTTTGTCTTTCTTCCAGCAGAATTAAGCGTGTCGAAAATAGGTCTAAGTTACGTGTATGGCCTGCATACAATTCGTCACTCTTGCTTGTTTTTTTTTTTTTGTAAGCATTTAACTGGCTATTATCGCACTGCTGGGTGTAAAAGATTCGTTTCACAGCTGATATATGTACATATGTATGTACATATCGCTCATTTACTTCAATAGTGTCATAAATCATAAAATGGAATTTTTTATTTCATAATGCAGAATAATGCGGCATTTTGTATTTTAGCTTGTGTACAAATTTCATATAAATAGCTTGTACCATCACCTCCTGCGAGAAGAATATTTTTTCATGTCTTCATGGAGTTGTATGCAAATTGAAAACTTAAAAATCATTTTTTGCAAAACTGGTTTTTTTTAGTTGTGACACTATTGAAGTAAATGAGCGATGTGTGCATACATACATATTTACTATTATTTCATTTTATTATTTCTTTTTTGTTTTTGTTTTTTTTTTGTTTGTTCTTCCTTCAGTAATTGTGAGTAATTTTGCCGTTTGAAAGGTTGTTTACAATCTCCCAATATTACTATTATCATTTCTAAAGACTGCATCAACAAGTAAGCTGATTTACTTATCACTGATTACTGATAATAGTATGTACATATAAATATTTAATACAGATTCTCTGACTTAAACAGTTCAGCTTAAGCATTCTATCACTTTAAAACAGCGTGTAGAAAATATAAAAACAAACTCTTCCAATAATTTTATTCAACGTTTACAAATGTAACTAATTATAATAAATAAATAATTTGTAGGTATAATGAATAATAATTTTAATAATAGGAATGCAAAAGTGCATTGTTAACTTGAGTACTTGTTTGTTGCTTAGCTTATTGTAACAAAAATCTCAAAGGAAACAAATGAAAATGTGGAAATTTAAATATTTAATTTTTGTGGTAAGCAAAGCATATGAGAGAAAAAAATGTTTCAATTAATTTATAATTCTTTTGCACTATTTCCAACTGCCCTCCTCAGTTCTATGTCGTCATTACCATAACTGTTGGCACAGAGGATTCGGACGAACAACCAGTCAATGTGGGTGGAAAAATTTTTTGTGTTAAACCAGCTGAAACTTATTGTTTGAATGTAGTAAATTATCCAAGGTAATGTAAACTTTAATGTAGACTGTTAACAAATTTACGCAAAACTATAGAAAAAAAAATTATTAGAAAGACTTGGAAAAAATAAAGTTTAATAAAATTATGATTTTTTTTTATCAAAAGTTAAATTACGAAACATATGTACATACATATTTACATATACATACGCGAATGTATGTACATACATATAAAAAGCATAACATTAACTCCTAGTTTACACTATGCAAGTCTTAAGGCTCTGTTACCCGACTGTAATGTAATGTAACTGCAACGTAGGAAACAGCTGATCGATATTTTTATATGAAAATTAGGTTACGTTACATTACATCTCTATAACCATTTTCATTACTTTTCACATAGCAATATCGATCAGCTGTTTCCTACTGTTACTTTACATTACAGTCGGGTAACTGAGCCTTTATTGCTAAGCTGATTATGCTATAAGCACAATCAAGTCCACCGACCATCGACTACAAGATGTCAAAAATAGAATACATGCGTGCTTATGAGAATAATTATTTTAGCCGCTACACGACTACCGACTACACAGCTACAAAAAACAGATTAGTGCTGCCAATACAATAAATGCATGAAATGGTGGTTTTAAAAACGCAATACATTAAATATCGCTATTAAAAACGCGAAAAACTATTATAGTGGCACCATTGAAAAATAATAATCATCTGTTAATTAAGTTAAGTTAAGTTAATTAAATTTTCTTGAGACATTTGAAATTTTTTTTTTCACACAAATTCACTTAAAAAAATCAAGTTTGTTTTGTTTTGGTTAACTTTAATACATATGTCAAAACAGATGTTTATTTTTTGTAGTTAGTGGTCGGTAGTCGTTAAAAGAATTAAGTAGCTGGCGACTTGGCTATTTTTGTAGCCAGCTACTTTTGTAGTCGGTAGTCGATGGTCGGTAGCCTTTGATTATGTTTATAGCATTACTTTGTTAAGAGAGGGACGAGGGGAAAATAAACGTTTCTGTTCCCCTCGTCTCTCTCTCTCTTAAGAAACTAGTCAGCTTACAAATAAGACTTGCATAGTATAAACTTGGACTAAAGCAAAAGGAATTAAAATACCTACTATATAATTTCAAGCATTACAGAAAGTTTGACTTGAAAGACGTATGCATCACATTTACGTAAATATTGTTGTAAATTTTATATTAAAAAAAAAATTAAATCTATAACTAAAAAGCAATTTAGACAGAATTTCCTAGGAAGAGCGAATAATCAGTAGTAGTTGTAGTAGCTTTAGCAAAGTCAAAGGTTATTTAATTATTTACATACAGTTTTCATTTGAAAAGTACAACAGTTCAGAGGAACAGAAATGTTTGTAATGTAATGCAAGGAATGTTTTCTTAAATATTTTGTAATTCATTTGACATTTCATGAACTAATTAAAATAAGTATTAAAATTTTATATACAATAACCAACTTTAGTCCTAGTTTACACTATGCAATTCTTATTGCTGAGCTGATTAGTTTGCTAGGGGAGAGAGAGAGGCGGGGGAAAAAACGTTTCTGTTCCCTTCGTCTCACTCTGCCTCAAACTAACCAGCTTAGCAATAAGACATGCATAGTGTAAACTAGGACTTAGAAATTATAAGAGCTTAATTCACTGAGTAAATTCGTAGTTATTGTGCGTCACACGACGATTTGGACGAAATTCGTCGTTCCTCCCAGTTGTGTTCCTAGCATAAGAACTGAATTCGCTTTCTTTTGAGATATCCTGTACACTTCGCTGTTTTATATTTTATTGAAAATATCACATTCAAAGCAAATATTTAATATTAAAATAAAGTTGTATTTTTTTTTTAATTTCAGAAAGGAAATCGAAATTTTATTGAAAAATCAGACGCCAGTGGATAATTCAGATCTTGGAATATAAATTTTCTTCAGCTCTTTTACATGAACAATTGTATTCATATGTATGTATGAACTTTATATAAAACTTGAAATATATCATCAGCTGAAATGCAAAACCATGTAACTAACAAAAAAAAAATTCAAAATCGCATTTTTAATTATCGAAACACATGTCCGAAAAAAATTTTCAAAACTTTATCTTAACAATGAGCAGAATTAAAAATTAAAATAACGAAACCTTACTTCAGTCACTTGATTAGTTTTTTCCGTCTCCTACAAAATGTAAAAAGTGTTTACGTGATTTAGCATTTCAGCTAACGATATATTATAAGTGTTCTTCTGCCATAATTTGTATAGCTTGTTTTAATAAAATAAATCTAGTACCCTATACAAGAATAAATGTAACTTTTACTAGTTCTACTTAATTTTTAATGAGTAAAATTGTTAAGAAAGTCGCTTCTGTAATTTATATTGTTTAAAAAATGTATTTGTTGTAGTTCACAATCTTTATAGATACACTGGCAATAAATTCTTAAGAATTACAAAACTACAATATCACATTATGTAATTCATAAAACCTTTTATTCTAAAATATGAATTGAAAAATATAGAACTTGAGTGCGATTAAGAAATTATTTCTTGATTGATAATTAACAAACAAAAGAATATTTCTCTTTAAAATGTACTAGCTTTCATTGGACTTAAAACAAGAACGTGACTAACAGAACCGACATTTTATTTAAATTATACACGATTTAATAATTAATACAGAAGTACACTTATCTGGAACACACGTAAAACTTTGGCATCGAAATGGCAGGAACCAGCTTTTAACTCTAACAAACGCTCTTAATTTTAAGTTTTAGCAAACACCTTAAACTAATCTTTTTAATTTTATCAAACACATTTACGGGGAGCATAAATTTATTCGAACTAAATTTTTCTACTTCTACTTTATTCTTTACTTTTCCGTTTATTTTTGGCGCTAACAGAAAGCAGGTCAATAACAATAGCACGTCAGCGTTATTGAGAGTTTCCCATATATAATATTTTTTCATTCACAATAGATACAAGTACTTATTGTTACATTCAGTGGTGCCAACTTCTTAAGCGCAAAACGCGTAAAATTTTTGAAAGAGGGCCAAAACTACACAAGTTCAGTGCTCAAGTCTTGCACTGCGTAAAATAAGCTTGTGTCACACTATATACAAGTAAACTGTGCATTTTTTGTTTTACCTCACCATAATGCTGGTGATTCTTTGTATAATACTAGGAACTCTGTCTAGAATATTTGTTCTGCGCTCATTTCTTGTTGTGAACTCTTAAAAAATCACGAAACAACTGAGCGTTTGCAACATACATTTTGATATTTACTCAGTTCACTGCGTAAACGGCACAACCACCCACATACACTACACAAACGCTCTGTACAGTGGCAGACTTGTGCAGTGAACTTGTGTAGTGTATGGCCATCATAGCTTAATAGCCAGCAAAAATTTTTTTCGGAAAACCACGTAATGAAAATGACTTGTAAAATCCTTTTTTTTTAATAAAAACAAAAATTTTTTATGATACATACATTATTTTCGATACTTTTGGATACATCGTTCCATCTTAGAATGTCAAACATTTATTTATGTAAGCACATATATATACTGGGTATGCACTTACCTTATTTATGCAAATTGACGTGTATGTACTTAAAACTATAGTCGCAATTATTTATAAAACAAATATGTTTGTACTTATATTAAAACGACAGTTAAATTTGTGGGACAACTTTCAAGTCACAGGCCATTTTGAGAGTTATAGACCATTCCAGATTATTCTTCATTTTATAAATGAAGCAAAACAACAACAGAAAATGAGTAATAGCAATGTTGCAACGTTAATTATTAAAGTGCTTTAGCTGAATGTAAAATATTGCCGTATTGAAGAAAACCAAAGGATAAACATATATAAAAATGGTGTGCTAGTGTAAGATTTGTGCTCATTTTTAGTTTGGGATCATCAATTTATTTTTTAGTAACTAAAAACGGCCTAATCTAGCCCGAAAACGACTAAGTTGACATCACTGTATACATTTATTATTAATGGAAAGTTGAAAAACATCGCAGTTTGCGAAAAAAGTATTAATAAATATTTTATTAATTAAAGTAAAACATAAAAAAAAATCAAAAGTTTACATAAATCAATATGGGAGCAGTTTTAGGACTGTGTTCAGCTGCACAGGTAAAAATTTTGGTTAACAGCTGGAAGCCAAAGCAAAAAAAAATTTCTTTCAGTATAAACAAAGCAGTATCGAAAAAAAATCAATAACCTTACCCTTTATCTTTGCAAGATTTAACTTAATTAATATGTATCATCTTTAGCTTAAAATGACTCATAGGTTTTTAAGATTTCTTTTCATACTAATTCTATTATCTTATTTATTTTTAGTGCGCTCTCTGCTGTACTGGGACAGCTGCTTCTATGTGTTGTAGTGCTTGTCCTTCATGCAAGAACTCCACTTCATCACGTTTCATGTATGCTTTTATGCTGCTGGTAGGTACCATATTAGGAGCCATTGCTTTATCGCCAGGCCTTCAAGGTACTTTAAAGAAGCTACCATTTTGTATAAATTCCACATCCACGGTCAGCTCAAAAGCCTTGGATTCATTTTCTGGTGGCTCTCTGCAATTCGATTGTAATTATGCTTTGGGTTACATGGCAGTTTATCGCATATGCTTTGGTTTGGCTTGTTTCTTTGTTCTCATGGCCTTGATTATGCTGGGTGTAAAGTCATCTCGAGATCCACGGTCACATATACAAAATGAATTTTGGCCATTGAAATTTTTAATATGCTTTGGAGCTGCTATTGGTGCTATTTTTATACCAGATGGATCATTCGGCCCAGCTATGATGTGGGTAGGACTGATTGGTGGCTTGGCTTTTATCTTGGTTCAATTAATAATCATTGTGGATTTCGCTCATACAATAGCAGAAAATTGGATTGGTAAGTGTTTTTTTAACTTACAATTTGGTTTTATATTAAATGCTTTATTCTTAAAGGAAATTTTTGATTTATAAGAGGTTTATAAAAGAGTTTTTCGTATAAAATTTTTTTTATAAGACCTTTATAAATGTATTTTTAAGATTGGCTTCATTTCGTTGTAACCCTTTACATTTTCATGCTAAGTTCCAATAAAGCCCAATTAAATTATTATTAGTAAGCAGTTTAAAAATGTCTTGAATATTTTACATAAGAATCGGTTGAATTAAAGTACTTGAGAAATGTACAATATGCATTGTATTTGTATGTTTAAAATGTTCATAAGAATCGACTGAGCATAAGTTCTTTAAAAAGAATATCAAATTTGTTTAACCCCCTTGTGCTTCTGAGTCAGGTTATACATTTTCGGTGTGAAAATGTTCGAGTGATGGTGTAGCAAATATATAAACTTTTACGTTTATAAAATGCTTGTTTTTAGGCATATATAGTAATAAACATGTATATTATTTTTGGATCTCTAGACAATGCAGAAAATAATCGTGGATATTATTACGCTCTTGTGCTTGTAACTCTTCTAAGTTATGGTCTATCTATAGCTGGAATTTCTCTCCTTTATATATACTTCACACAGGTAACATTATTTTCAAATTAACGTCAACTAAAATGTAATAAGTAAAAACAATTTGGATAATAATTTTAGAGTTACGAATGCGGTCTCAACAAATTCTTCATATCCATAAATTTGATATTATGTGTACTGATTAGTATTTTGTCCGTTTTGCCAGCTGTGCAAGAGCGTTTGCCACAGTCAGGCCTATTGCAAAGTTCATTGGTAACATTATACACCGTTTATTTAACTTGGTCAGCAGTGGCAAATAATCCTGGTAAAAAAAAGATTTATATATGGTAAAAAAATGATCTAATCTGCGTAATTTAATTTCTATAGAAAAAATTTGCAACCCCGGAATGTTTGGCATTATAGAAGGCAACACCAGTGCTACCACCGTTGCCCCTCCAATACCCAACTCAAAGGTTACATTTGACACCACTAATATCATTGGTTTAATTGTATGGATGTTGTGTATTTTATACAATTGTATTAGTTCGGCTGTTGAAGTTTCTAAAATTAATAATACAGACGAAAGACGAGGTGAGTATGAAAATGTTTATCAAACAAATCATTAAAAGTACAAGCTTAAATACCTACCGCTATTAGTTTTAAAATTCACATTTCATTTGGATTTCATTTGAAATCAAACATTCCATAAATTATGCACAATATATAAAAAAAAATATTTTCTTTTTTATTTTAACACTTAAATCCTATTTTATCTTTCTTTTGAAAAAATTTATGTAAATAAAATTAATGGCTTTAATGTGGTAAATGACTTCGAACACAAAATATCACAAAACTCAATAAACTAACAAATCAAATGTTTAATAATTAACCATAAAATTATTGAAATCTAATGAAAAATAGTTTTAACAGAAGTTTTATCAGATGCAGAAGCAGGTTCGGGTGAAACGAAAACCAATGGCGATAATGAAACTGACGGTGTCACTTATTCCTGGTCCATGTTTCATATTGTTTTTGTTTGTGCTTCGCTTTACGTTATGATGACCTTGACCAATTGGTACAAGTAAGTATATTAAATTTGTTTCGTAAATATGTATTTATCAATTAATATTTGCAGACCAAATTCCGATATCGAGTTATTTAATGCTAACGCTGCTTCGATGTGGATAAAAATTATATCCAGCTGGTTGGGTATATTACTCTATAGTTGGAGTTTAATAGCTCCAGCTGTTTTAACTAATCGTGAATTTAGTTAAATTATACCGTTTGGCAAAAAGAAGTAATTTCGAGTGCAAAAGGACTCGTTACCAACGTTGGTTTAAAATCAAAATATACTTACTTATATGTACTTCCTTTTTTTTCAAATTAATACATATTATTTATAATGATGTATGTATGTAGTGGATTTTAGTCGATTGGATTCAATGATATATAAAAGCAGGAACTTAAAGTTTACTCATAATATTTACTATTTTATAAATAATCCTAAGATACATATTCGCAATACTGTACTAACCGCGTTGTATCGTTTGTATATGCAAGAGTTAATGTTTTTAAATATAATTTAAAAATATTGACGCATATATAATTCTTCTTGTTTCGTGGAAAATAACAATAACAATTTTACAACTTTCGTAAAACTTTAGCACGTACAACCGATACAACTTGTGATATCCATTATTGTACTAAATAATTACATGAATTTCTTGTCTATGTAACTAAATTAAAGTGATAAATACCCAAAATATAAACAACAATTGAAATTATTTATATAACGGATAATATATTTTTTCTATACATTGAATTCATTCAATAAGCAAATTTGCAACATACTTATAGTTGCACAAAAATTTGCGCGGTGACTAAGACCATAAGCACAAATTTTTAACACGCCCGTAAGTTGACCTTCTCCTTTCTCTAAACTTCCCTTTTTCATAATTCTATTTCCTCGTTCTTATGTAGGTAACTTAAAGGTTTCTAAATTAAATTTACCCTGGTTAGCCGAAAACTTTTCTCTTTCAGCGCCAAACGGTTAACCTAACAACCTAAAACCATGTGATGCCGAATCCGCCAAAAAAAAGCTTAAGCGAGATAATTTTTTGACTGAAATCGATTATTTACGATCGCAAATAATCCATTTGCGTAAAAAAAACGTTAAAAATGTGTCGCTTAAGCTTTTTTTTATCGGTTATGGCTCGATATAATGTTATTCACAGTATTCTTGTAAATAGCTTTTTGACTTGAGCTTTGTGTAGAGTTTGCCAAAATTTATTGGATCAATTGTTTTATCTGTCCTTAGATATATAAATTCTAGCATAATGCAATATATTTAAATATTGATGATAGTGATCATTGGTTTTATAGTTTTACATAGGGTGCGTTCGTAAATGCATCACTGCGCTGCAAATGGAAATTTAAATGTTCTAAACTGGTTCACTGAAGTAGATAACGCACATATAAATGTCAAATATGGTATACAAATATAATTACTACTGAAACAGATTATCAGCGAACTTGTATTACATTTTAAATAAAAGTTTGCACGTATGATGCAGAGCAGTGATGCATTTACGAACACACGCATAGTTATATTTGCTCATTCCACATAGTTATTTATTTCATGTATAGTATTTCTAAGTCTTTTATGACAAAAAATATGTATTAAGCTTTCTTTTTAAATATATTGCCGTTTACAGTTGGGAATTACAGCACATTATGAATTACTGAGTGAGATTTGATACTTTTGGCTTTTATTAGTAAAATGTTTGCTCAATAGAGGCCAGCTTAAACCCTTACAGGTCAGTAAATCTAGAGCGATGTATATTAATACTAACTATTGTTGATTGCCGTAATTATCTCAATATAAATATAAATCTTAAATATAAAATGCAAAAATTATTAAAGATTGATTAGAAGACATAAGCTTACCATGACTATATTATTGTGTGTATATACATTTTTGATTGATTTGACGAGAAAAGTCTCTTTGTACTTTCATCATCCTGGAAGCTTAAATACACTGAAAGCGTATAAATAGAACGGGAAATAAATCATTCAGGTAGTTTTTTTTTAACAAAAAGTCTTCTATTAAAATGTTTGAGTTATTTCTAATCAATTTCTAGGGAATTTTTTAAAATAAACCTGGGAATTACTCTTATTCAATTATGTTTTATAAATACAGTTACAAACAGTATGGTTGCAGTACAAAAATACTGCCTAAGAACGAGTCCAAAGTAGAAAGGTGTCGAAAAAAACCCGATGAAAAAATACAGACATATTTACTGAAACAAGATATATATGCTTCGAATGGTCTTAGTCTCTTCTTTCTAAATCCGTTTATAAATTAAATATCGGTTGATATATTTAATTAAACTATTTTTTTGAGCTTTAGGTCTATTTGTATAATGCTTTATTGTTTCAATATTTCTCAATTAAGAAAAAAAAAGGAAAAAGAAAAAACATAAAAACAAAAAATCAAAATACAATATTCTATATCCTGAAGAAGTAAACCGAAGGTTTACGAAATATTGAAACAATAAAGCATTATACAAATAGACCTAAAGCTCAAAAAAATAGTTTAATTAAATATATAAGAAAAAGGTCGAAAAATTAGATAAAAGAATCGGTTGATATATAACTTAGAGGTTGATAAGCGCCTACGAGTACGAAAAATCGGGTTTTTATTTGTAACTCAAGATTTTGGGGCTGTTTGGAAAATTTCAAATACAGATTTTTACTGTGTTTGACAATATCTACCAGAAAAATAGTAACAGGGGGTAACACTTCCCAGGTATTTCGATTTTATAAAAATTTGTCACACAGTGTAATACACGTAGAAAATTTGCTTGAGCAATTTATGATTGTGAAATTCAGATAGTGCTAGTCATGAAAAAACATTTTATAACAATTCGACTTTGTTAAAACCCTGCAAAATTAAAGTGAATCAACCATTACTGGCCCATTTACAAGAAGATGCCGATTAAATAGTCGGATACAAATTCGACTAGGTTAGTTAGTTATAACTTTAATATTGTAAGTCTGGTCACACTTCTAAGCTATTGTGAATTGTTATAATAATCACATGAATAAAGTAAACAAAACGCGTGTGGATTCACAGTAACTTAGTTAAACAGCTGCTAAATATAGTTAAAATAAGGGTTGAAAATTTTACTACTGGTCGTGTCTATAATAAAGTTAAAAAAATATGTGCATAATACAAAGAAAATGCATTAAATAAAAAAGCGTAGCAGTAATTACTATCATACAATTGCGCCAAATAAAAAAGTGTGCATAAAACAAAAATTTTATTGACTTGGAGCGTGTGCCGTGCGGGTAAATATTCATTCACAAGTACTATACAAATGTGCATACGAATGCACCTTAATTAAATGAATGGTTCCTTGGCCGACACTACTATCAACAAACTTGTCTTGCCATCCAATGTATGAACAATTGTTGATGTATGCACGTCATGATTTTTGTTTTGAAGCTTCCATTAATTCTCATGAAGAGACTGAAACACTACTCGCTCTCTGCCAAACTATACTTACATACATATGTACGTAAGTATGTATGTATTAGCTTTTGATTAGATTGCGTTTTGTGTTCATTCATACTTTCTTCACGTTCCCAATAAGCTTTTTACCAACCCAGTCAGCAGTCTGTCATTAAATTCGTTTGCAAACGTAGCGTTAACAATCACCACGGTCTATTCCCATTTCGGTTAAACATTTTGTTTAATTTGTGTTTGTTCGCCGGTTTACAATAAAAAAATTAAACTGCATTTATCGTCCAACCTAAAAATTTTATTTATTACATTCATTGAAGTTTTCTTTTAAATTTCAATCAATCACATTTTTCCTAATTTTGTTAATTCTGTAGTTGCATTTTCTTTCATTGGTGCGTAATTCTCAAACGTGCAACAAAATGTCTGGTTCCATTTACGAGTGTGTGGAGAAGGGGCCAGCAATTGAGGTGTTTGCCTTAAATCGTGCCTGCCTACAGGATAATTTTGTCAAGAAAGTTAACTTGGGTGTGGGAGGTAAGTCAATTTTTTCTTTTAAAAGCACATATTTGTAATTATGCATGTCCATACATAAATACATATGTACATACGTACATGGGTATATTTTAGATGTTATGATATTTCTTCTGTACCCATATTATATTTTTGTGTCTTTCACCTCATCATTATGCACAAGTACATATCGCTCATTTACTTGAACAATGTCATAACTAAAAAAAACTAGTTTTACAGAAAACAAGTTTAATGTTTTCAATTTACAAAATTTTATAGGTACCCATGAGTATACAAAATACATACATACATACATATTTACATGCATATGTATGTATATTATATTTTTAATGTAATGTGAATATCGATACGAGCATTCCCAGCTAGCATTTTGTATCATAATCGAATCTTTTCCGAATCAGCTTGAAGGGAAAAATAACCGCATATGAGCTCATTTTTCGATCATAAATGATACTCCCGTTGCGAGAAAATGGTACCCTACAGATGAATCATACCAAAGAATCATTTATGATACGATTTGCTGATTAATTTTTGAGCAATTTTCTGGTAGTATTAAATCATGAAATAACCTTTTGGCGGTTTCGTTCCATTTTGTTCCTCTATTTTCAAGAAATCATTGCTTGATCATATAGATGAATCATAAGTGAATCCTTTTTCAATCACCTAAGTGATAAATCAGTTTTTAATCATCAAAAGTGATCTCAGGAGAATGAAAAAGAGATTTATGCAAAAAATGATCAGCCAAATGCTAGCTGGGTTAACTGCAGTTTATAGAAGACAATCAAAAACTATTGTCTTCCTTTTTTTATTGATTGTTTGCTATAAAGAGGCAGTTTATAGCATTATCTGCATTATTAACTCTAAAACCGAATTTTTGATTTATGACTTTGTTCAAGTAAATGAGCGAAATGTATATATGTATAGTTGACGTACATTTCATTGGACAAAAATTTTATTTAATATACAATCAAAAGTTATTTTTGTTCAAATATTTTCTCTCGATTTTATTAATAACTCGTGCTGTTTCTACACTTTTAAATTTTATTTGTAAATAAACAACAAGTTTAATTTCTCATTTAAAACAAAAGCAAAAATTACGTACTTTGTTCATTTGTATACATTTATGAAGTGATTTTTTCCAAGTACATACACAAATGCATATACATACCTAGATACTCTCTTTTTATTATACATTTTACATAAAATGTAACCCACAAAATAAAGGTTATTTAGAGGACAAGTTTCATTATTAGCAGTATTTGTTTTATACAATGAAAGTACCTTCCAAACAAGGTGCTATTTTTTTATTAATACTTAGGTATAAATATATTTTATTTTTAAGTGCAAGTCTTCTTTTGAAACCAAGCGATGATTAGTTCTGTTATTGTAGGTATAATCTTTATTTGAAAAAGTAACGGAATTTAAGTCTTAAGGGATAATCTTGAGAATTTGAAAAGCAAATGTTTTTAATGTTGGCAACTTTGGATATTTATTCATAAATTGAATTTCTTAATTATTTTTTTAAAGTCCTCATTAGTCTTTACTTTATGATGCTGTTCTGTGCTGTGCCGTTCTGTTGCTAAATTTTAATAGTAACTTTATATCAGGAATGGGAGGGGTAAATATTACTATTAATGGGCAATAGAAGGGAATCACAACGGACCGAATTGCGTTTCCGAGTGGAGGTGCGATATAGCACCACCCTTCCTAACCTAACCTAACTTTTTATCGGGAATAATTTCTTAATCGGGCTTAAGTTCAGTATTTTAAATTTTTATTGAATGAACTATTTTTATTAATACACTACACAAGTTCAGTGCTCAATTCTGGCACTGCGTAAACTAAGCTTGTGGCACACACTAGATATACACTTAAACTGTGCATTTTTTATTTTAATTCGCCATAATGCTGGTGATTCTTTGTATAATTCTAGGAACTCTGCACAGAATATTTGTTTTGCGCTCATTTCTTGTTGTGAACTCTTAAAAAATCACGATACAACTGAGCGTTTGCAACATACACTACACAAGTTCACTGTACAGTTTTCAAGCTTGAGCAAATATCGAAATGATTTTGATATTTACTCAGTTCACTGCGTAAATAGCACAACTACACAAACGCACTGTACAGTGTCAGACTTGTGCAGTGAACTTGTTTAGTGTATGACCGGAATAATGAGATTTTTTTTAAAGAAGAGAAGAAAAATTAAAGTAACCATTTTAGTTGGGGGAAATGCGCATTTGTCTGTGTAGCCACGCACTTCGGCAGCAAAAATAATATCGATTTTCCGTTGTTTTAAATCTATTTCAAATAATATTTTTTGCTTAAAATTAATTTGCAATTAAAAGACAGCTAAACGTTTCAAATTTGTATGCAAAATAAAGAAAATTCGTTACAAAAAATATTTTTTCCATACAAATTTCCAAATGAAAAATTGTTTGTATATATATATGTACATATCCACATCCTTAAATGCAAACGGACGTAACTACACTTTTATATATTTTACAGGAGAAACAAAAAACGTTACAAAATCAATAATAATAAAGTACATATTCTTGAACATTTTCTTCTAAATTTCCAAATTTATGTACGTCCGTTTGCATTTAAGGTGACGATATGTACAAAATCTGCCCTTTAATGAAGTCGAATTGTCATTCTAGTCTTCGTATTTCAAGCACTCAAATTTTAATTGGAACATTTGTCAATAAAATTTCTTGACATACAACAATAGCCGTCTATTAAATATTAACGAAATATCAATGAAGTAAATCACATCTACATATTTTCTTTTATAGATTCAAAGAATAATTATATTAATTGAATTGATAGCCGAAGCTTTTTTACTTTTACACTTTGTACTAGTGGTGTTTGTTACAAAAAATAAAGCAACGTTTTTTTTTTCGAACTGAAAACTGTCTAGTGTGAATGTAACTTGAAGATTTTTTACTACAAAAGTTCAATAAACTTTACAAATAAAAACATTTTTTCTCTCTATAAATTATTCACAGTTTTAAGTTTCAGTTTACAAACTAAAAAAATTTTTTAACATAAAAAATCTCTTAATCTTAATATGAATCTTAAACATTTAGATCAATAAAAAGTTCATAACTTATAGCAACGCTTAATAAATAATAATCATTGTGTGTATGTTTGTATGTATACAATTTTTAAATATCAAATTGAACTCGGTTTAATTTATGCGAACTTTCAAATTAAATTTTTTTCTAAATAATTTTGATATTGTTTTAATTGCTTGCACGTTTCGTAACTGTATTCGTAAAACAAATTTGATAACTGCGAGGCTTTTGATATTTTCATATACACATATCGCCACCAGAAATTTAAAAGGACTTACTAAAAATATTGCTCAAACAATTTTATTCGTATATGTTTAAAAATACCGATTTCATGATGGAAATTCAAAAGGTCGCAGCTTCAAGTTCTTAAGCCGAAAATACATACATATACGGATATGTTCTGTATTCCACGTGAAATTAAATCGTTCGGAATTGCCATAGTATTGTTGTTATAAATACATATTTCCAACAACAATTCTATGGCAATTGCGAATGTTTTAATTGCACGTGGAATACAGAATGTAATTTGGCTTAAAAAGCGTCACGAAAATTAGCCTGTTCTATTCATAAGAATATAGAAACAAAATACAGTTCGAAAAATAATAATTAAATTAACTAAAATACCCGATATATTTTTTCAAGACTATAAAAATTAGTAAATCTCTAAAATTTAAATCGAGAACTTTTAAAGTTATTAAAGAAGCGATTTTCGAAATTTTTCCTCAACGATATCTCTAGAACGGACAGATGGGTTAAGATCAGCAACTTCCTATAGTGGGAAGTCAAAAAAACTATCAAAAGGTCAGAAGTACATTATTTTTTTCAATTAAAATTTGGCTACAAAATATATGTATGTATATGTAGTATTAAATTTATACGACCTTATTCATAAAATAATATTTTTGATATATGAAAGGTCTTATAAACGAACTACCATACAAATTTTGTTTTGTAAATCAAACGGGCCTATGTATTTACAAAAATTGGCATCAAGTTAGTATAGGTGGCAAAATTTAACATGATCTTAAAGATTTTTGAAATGAAACTTCACATTAAAAATCATGCTAGGACTTAGAGGTGGGTTAAAATTAGGTAATGCGACAAATTTTAATGTCAAATTGTATGGACTAACTCGTTAACACCTAATTCAATTTCGTACCTTATGCTAACTTCATGAACATTTTTGCTTATACATAGGGCCGAAAATCTTTAGGATTAAAATAGATAGTCTTTTTGCTTCTCTTATAAAAAACTAAAGTATACTTATGGGCTTTTGAATTTTAGGTGACGATATGTGTGCATGTTACAAATTTTTGTATTCCTCATATTTTGAAGACTTGTTGAAATAAGTATTTAAATATGCCAATAAGGCCTTGCAGAAAAAATATTTGATTCCGATAATACACTTATCAAAAATTTTAATTTTTTTTTAACACCATCAGTTATTTTAAATATAGACTCCGAAATTTTGCCATTACTAAAACGTTTTCCAAATCTAATGTCTAAAGAAAAATATTAAAATATTGAAAATGAAATAAGAGAACTTAGATTTTTAACTTTCAAAGATACTGACTTATATGTACATAAATATATTTTGGAAAAAAGCTAAATCAATTAATTAACAAAACAATTAACTTTTTTTGTACATATGTGAGTTTGTAAATAACATACTGACTGTGCCAAAAACTCATCAGCTAATGTTGAAAGAATATTTAGTAAAATTAATTAAAGAAATGATAAAGGTTTGGAAGTTTGCAGAGACATGTATTTCCATGTAATACCCAATCATTTACTAAAAATGTGATTTTGAATTTTTTTGTCAGTTACGTGGTTTTGCATTTCATCTGACGATAAATAACATTATTTTATAAAACAAATAAAAACAAAAATAAAAATTTAAATATTATTGATAATGAAAAACTCGTGATTCTCATATTTACATACGTCATTTTAATTTAATAAAATACATACATACATATCGTCACCTTAAATGCAAACGGACATAACTACACTTTTATATTTTTTACAGGAGAAACAAAAAACGTTTCAAAATCAATAATAATAGTGTTCTTGAAAATTTTCTTCGAAATTTTTCTTGTAGTATGGATGGATACTCATATGTTTTTAGCCATTTATTTCCCTTTTATATTTTTTACAGGAGAAACAAAAAACATTTCAAAATCAATAATAATAGGGTTCTTGAAAATTTTCTTCGAATTTTTTCTTGTAGTATGGATGGATACTCATATGTTTTTAGCCATTTATTTCCCTTTTATATGTATTTAAGCTTTTATGTTAGTTACGTTCTTGGCAATACAAAATAGGTGAATTCGTAATCACGCCCGTTTGAATTTCTTTAATAAAGTCGTCATTTTTAATCGCAGAGCTCTAAATTTTTGCGTGAACATGTAGTTTGATAAAATGAACCATAATTAATCAAAAACTCGATTTCGAATTTTTGTGTAGTTACGTCCGTTTGCATTTAAGGTGACGATATGTACATACATACATATGTATGTAGTATGTATGTACATAATGTCAGTAGGGGTCCATCACATTCAAACGACGATTTGCCTCATAAACACAATTTTAAAATCTTCAAAAATATTATGAATGTACGTATGTACATATAAAATGATTATTAAAAACAATTTACTCTCAATTAAATTTGTACTTTTTCTATTTGAAAAAAAAAAGTTTTAGCAAAATAAAAGGAAACTTTTGAACAAATAACTATTAAGGTTATCAGTTCGTGTATTTATTATCAGTTAAGATTATTTTGAAGTGTCGAAATATTACTTTGCGTTATGTCTAATACATGGCAACAAATTACCAGTGAAATGGAAAATATGTAGTCAATTAATGTGTAATTAAAAAAAACAAAAATAATTACCAAAAATAGCTACTAGAAATTTAAAAATAAATATATTTTAAATATGATATAAGAGGCAGATGTGTCTACGATTATCGTGAGTACCTGGCATGGCGGCCAAATATCGGGAGAATTTAAGGGTTCGCCACCGCTCCCTTACATACAGATAAAACACAATGGGACTTACAAGTTACACATACATATTTTTGTATGTACATACATAGGATGCAATCTTTTGAAATAGTAATCTCTGTCTATGAGCAAGCACATTGCTGAGGTGTTTCCAGCTATCTAATCTCATGCTGATTTAGAGGCTTACTTACGGCAGATAAGGAAAGAAAAATTGTTTTCTGTTTGAATATGATGGATGTGTGCATTTTGTATTCCTCTTTTAAATCTTATCAAATAACAATGTCATATTAATTTAATATTACACAGTTAATATTCAATTGTACATTAGAAATAAAAAATATTTTTATTTGTTCTATTGAAGCCTTTATCATTTTATTGCTTAATTTTCATTGTTGCCTTACATGCTAATGGGATCGTGGAAAACTTTTTGCTCAAGATAATGCATCTGCAGAAAAAAAAGAATCACGCATACTTATGAAAATCTTGATTCATGCTCGTATGGGTGAAAAAAATCTAGTCACGATTATTAAGGGCTTTGGACACGATCAAAATGCTTGCTGTCAAGTTCGTGTACGTGTGCTTGCTGGCTTGATATTAACAGGCTTCATGACCCACCAAGCATTCATTTATATTTTGATTTTATACTGTTCGTTGTTTAAAAAAAATATATAAAAATTTCTAGATAAAGAAATTTAATAGCAATAATGGCAGCACTATTTACAAAAAAAAAAGAAATGCGAAATAAAATAGTTCTCAACACTTCTTTGTTTTTCTTAAGTCAAATTTATGTTTTTCTTCTTTTAATTCCGATTTGTTAGCAACCGTTCACAATGGAAATAAAATTATAATGAAAATTTGTTCGTGCTTGACGGGTTAACACATACACGTACATATATAAAAAGTGACAGCAAGCATGCCAAAAATCAAAATTTTTTGATTTTCCATCAAGCGTCGTTGGTGTCACACATACTAACAAATTTTCACTCATACTATAACCAATCTCATCAAGCATTTTGACCGTGTCTAGACCCCTTTAAAGCTCACACTCACGTTTTCTATGGAAGACATTTTTTCTCTTTTAATTCATTTTTTTTTAATCAATACAAAGTGTGAAGCTATTTTGTCTTGTCTGAAGAAATGCATGGAATATTCTTTAGGAATCGAACCCGCTACCATGCGGCTACGAGTCTGGTACTATGAAATATTTTCATGCAAGAAAAGCAAGAAATGCTTCAGAGGTACACAAAATTTAATTTGCTGGTACGCAATTAAATGTGTTTGTTCCAATATGGGAACATCGGACGCTAATGGGTTAAAGCTCACACTCACGTTTTCTATGGAAGACATTTTTTTCTCTTTTAATTCAATTTTTTTAATCAATACAAAGTGTGAAGCTATTTTGGCTTGTCTGAAGAAATGCATGGAGTATGCTTTAGGTATCGAACCCGCTACCATCCGGCTACGAGTCTGGTACTATGAAATATTTTCATGCAAGAAAAGCAAGAAATGCTTCAGAGGTACACACAATTTAAGAAATTTTATCAAAAATTTTACCCATTTGCCCTTACTTACGATAGGCTTTTTCTACCCACATTAAGGCACGCTTACGTGATGGAAGCAGAAATTTACTCACGATAACAAATGACCACGCGTGATCATGCATGAATCACGCTCAATATATATGTACATAATTAATTGTACTCGTGTTTTTTTCTTTTAATACGACCTGTGAAACAATTTTATAAAGAAATGTTGCAAAATCTTATCTTAAGATATTACTTATCTTAGAATTAATCGAATGTGTTGCTAAGGTTTATAAATAAATGTTAACTTGACGACCGATAAACTTAGTTTTATGTATATTTTTTTAGATTTGCTTAAGCCATTTCAATTAAACATTTCTGTTCTCTATAATATAATATGTAATTAATTAGTGCGTCAACAATATGTTAAACTTAATTATAATAATTCCTTAAAAAGAACAAATTATTAACTTGACATCACCCGGTCAAAAATACTTCTGTAGCAACACTCTATTCATGCGAAAGCAATGTTATATCTTTTGCTGTTTTCATTTATTTTAATTTACATACTTCTTACAACTACAAACTCTTGCTGAAATAAATCAGCCAATGTAGAAATTAAAAAACATGTCGATTATTGAGTTCTTGTTTCAACTGTGATGATATTAGTTGATCTTTTAATTTATTTAACCCTTATATGCATGTGGTCAGAACCTTTCCCTGAGATTAAGAAATTCTTATGTAAATTTGGTCCCTAAACACGAATATCGGTTTTATTTTCCAAAAAATAACGATTTTAATGAAAATTTGGAAAAACAACAGATACAGAAAAAAGGAGAGAAAGAAACTATTTAAAACATTAAACTCGATCAAAATTTATTAAAATTCGTTAAAATAGTGTCCCATATACAAAAAAAAAAAAAATAGCAGATATACTAATTATTTATTAACTTTTGAAATTTGCTTCACAAACTATGTTTTACCCCTTTTAGACACGGAAAGTTTACTTTGCTAAATCTTAATTCAGCTGTGTGAAATACAGAGGGAGAAATACTATCTCTCTCTGTCTGTCTCCCAGCTGAATTAAGACTTTTCAAAGTAAACTTTCCATGTCTAAAAGGGCTATTTGTTCCAAAATATCATGCGTCCACTTTGGTAGGTTGCTAATGACATAAACAAGTTATAAACAAACTTAAACGGCATGTCAAGGAACACTTACGCAGCATTCTTTATTTTAAAGTGTTCTTTAATGAGTTTCAGTAACATTTGCTAATTTTTTTTATAAAATAAGTACTGTACCATTTATGGTACGGTATGCATTTAAGGGTTAAATTAAAGTTTAATTTAATATCTCTAGTTGTTCTAAGAAATTTATGAGTAAAGTTTCCATGATGATCTGTATAAGCCTTTTGATAATATTCGCTGCAACCTCGATAACTCATTTACGGAATCAATCTCCTCACAATATTTCGTCCATAATGAGATCTTTGGTCCACGAAGGGTTCCGTACGTTCGGTTTTAAGCGTTTTTTAATGCCGCTTTTTTACTTTTGGCATTTTTTTTTGCGTTTTTGGTGTTTTTTTCAGTTTCAACGATTTTTTTAGTTTTGGCCATTTTTACGGTTTTTGACGTTTTTTTTTCATTTAAGCGATTTTTTTCATTTTAGCGTTTTTTTCATTTTGGCGATTTTTTTCACTTTGGCGATTTTCCGGTTTTTCGCGATTTGTTTTAGTTTTAGAAATTTTTTAATATCGCGCTTTTTTCGCTTTGGCGCTTTTTTTGGCTTTTGGCTACTTTTTTCGGCTTAGCGATTTTATAATTTTGGAAATTTTTAGTTTTACCGTGAAAATTTCAAGAGTTTGGCTCCTACGGTTTCTAAGATACAGCAAGTTGTCAAATTACATCAATTGATAGAACACCCTTTAATTTAGATTTTTTTAAATTTTAGTGTTATTTGTTGTGGCCTGTATAATAATACACTAACTTTACAAATTTCAAGCGTATATACATACAATTGTATGTATATTACATGCGATTTTAACATTTTTATTTGCTCGTTTTGAAACACCTTTTAATTTTTAACTCTCATGTATTTTTTGTTGTAGCGGCCAAAGTTCTACATACTCTGTCCAAATTTCAGGTCCGTAGCTCTATGGTTCTCGAGAAAATAGCCTGTGGCGGACAGACAAACAGATGGACAGCGTAACGAAAACAATAGTGTTCTTTTTCACCTTTGGTGTACGGAACCCTAAAAAGTGCTTAAGTCGAGATAAGTTGATTTTGAGTTAATGGTACCTTCGTAATCTGCATAATTTATGCAATTTTTCAGGAAGTTATAGCACTATAACTTCTGACTTATATTTTTTAGACTTCAAATCTTATTTGGAATAATAGCTTAATTTAGGTTATATTTTGCTATATTACAACTTATACGCTATCGTGTCATCGTAATTACTTCTTACGTCCGGTAAGGCTTTTGTGTTTTGTTTGGACTTCGAGAGGTTTTCGTCTTGCTCGCACTGGTTTACTGATTTCCCACGGATAACCGCATAGTCTTGCGTTTCTTTTGTGGAATTTCTTTGACAACCACGTTGCTACTTCCTTTATTAGAAGACATAGGTCGTGTATAGTCAGTCACAAAACATTTCTAAGAATACTGTTAGTTATGCCGGCCATACACTACAGAAGTTCAGTGCTCAAGTCTGGCACTGCGTAAACTAAGCTTGTGGCACACACTATACACGTAAACTGTGCATTTTTTATTTTAATTCGCCATAATGCTGGTGATTCTTTGTATAATTATAGGAACTCTGTCCAGAATATTTGTTCTGCGCTCATTTCTTGTTGTGAACTCTTAAAAAATCACGAAACAACTGAGCGTTTGCAACATACACTACACAAGATCAATGTACAGTTTTAAAAATCATTTTGATATTTACTCAGTTCACTGCGTAAATAGCACAACCACCCCCATACAATGCACAAACGCACTGTACAGTGCCAGACTTGTGCAGTGAACTTGTGTAGTGTATGACCGGCATTACTCAGGCCATGCAACGATAATTTAAAATTTTATTTTGTAAAGTATTTGTGCAAAAAATAAACAAATTGCAATCTTCTTTACATTAACTCTCAAAGTTCGTATACCGGATTACATTTTACGGTGATGAAAATAAACACATTATTTTTCATATTTTATTACAGTTCCCCTGTCATTTTTCTATAAATTCTGGGGACAAATTACGGCACTAGTTATCTAACGAAATTACGAAATATTTCAATACATACAGTTTACATAAATGGAAATATTTTTAAATTTCAAATCGTATCGAATGCCGTAATTTGCCCCCTGCACTTTGCACTTACCCTCTCTTGCAGATTTTATCTTCACACAATTACAATATTAATTACATTATAATAAGCATTACTTTTATTAATTTCCTTATCTAATTATTTCATGTTATTGCTTGTTGTTGCAGCGTATCGTACAAGTGAAGGAAAGCCCTGGGTATTGCCTGTGGTTCGCAAAACAGAGATTAAAATTGCCAGCGATGAATCGATTAACCACGAGTATTTGCCAGTTTTAGGTAAGTGTACTTACATACTACATAATCGTACATTGATAATTTAATTTTATTATTAATAATTGCGATAAGATATCTTTTGTATTTTGTAATTGATTTTGAGCGAGCAAGTACATACATATCGTCGGCTTAGAACGTCGTATGTTCTAAAAAGTGGATTTAGCAGGTTTATACTGTAAGCCGACGATATGTGCAAATAAATTTAAATTTGGTCAAATAAATCTTTTAATACTTTCTTTTCATAATTTTTTATAAGATTAATGATTAAGTTAATAAGTTAAAACTTGTTATCAGTTAATTTCGATTCTAATTTTTTTTTGTGAAAATATGATTTAGTATTTATTTGAAAACGAATTTTGCTATTTAACAGGCACTGAAGCATTTACAAAAGCTGCAACTGGATTGTTATTGGGAGAGGATTCGCCAGCATTAAAGGAAAATAGAGTATGTAAATACTTAGTAACCATACATGGAAAAAAATAATATTATAACGTTTCCTTCATTTTAGGGCTTTGGCATACAAACCTTATCTGGAACAGGTGCCTTGCGAATTGGCGCTGAATTTTTGCGTCGCCATTTAGATCGCAAAGTGTTTTACTACTCCGATCCCACTTGGGAGAATCATCATAAAGTGTTTATGGATGCTGGCTTTGAACAGCCCAAAATATATCGCTACTGGGATCAAACAAGACGAGTTTTACATATTGAAGGCCTTTTGGCTGATTTGGAAAATGCTCCAGAAGGCGCTGTAATTATTTTGCACGCCTGTGCTCACAATCCTACCGGTTCGGATCCTACACAAGAACAATGGATCAAAATTGCCGATCTTATGGAACGTAAAAAATTGTTTCCCTTTTTTGATTCAGCCTATCAAGGTTTTGCCAGTGGTGATCCCGATTATGATGCCTGGGCTGTGAGATATTTTGTGAAACGTGGTTTTGAATTGTTTTGTTCACAATCCTTTGCCAAGAATTTCGGTCTCTATTGTGAGCGTGTGGGCAATTTAACTATTGTCTCAAAGAGTTCAGCTGTCAAAGAGGCAGTACAATCGCAGTTTACTTGGATCGTTCGTGGCATGTACTCAAATCCACCTGCTTACGGAAGTCGTATTGTTTCTAAAATTTTAAATGATGTCAGCTTAAGAAAAGAGTGGTAAGTGTTTCCTTATCTTTTATGCTTAAAATTTATATACAATATAAATGGATGAGTCACTGAATCACTTCCTAATCATAAATTTGCCCATCCTTTATAAATATAAACAACCAACGATTATGATCATACACATTCTTAAATTACGCAGTACAAACGATTATTATTAAAAGTTATATAATGTACCGGCTACAGTGATACACATAAGTATAAAAATACACTGAGTATATATGCGACTACACATGAGTATATGCAAGAGTATTTTATTTGCACATACTTAAAGCACCAGTGCTGCTAAATAGTATAACGCCAAAAAAAGAAAATAACAGTATTCAACAAATTGCATCACAGGCATAGGTGTAGAAGGGCCATTTGAGGGGGGGGGGTGAATTTTCCCCCAAGAGTTGCTGATGCCCCCATAGAATTATTAAAAACTGCATAAAATTATTTTTTTATTATTGCTCATGAAAATCACCAGTCATTACGCAGCAAAAATTTATACCTATACCAATGATAACAGGGATGTAAAGTGCGATTTATAAATATTCGATTGATTGCTAAAAACATTTCTAACTAAATATTTACTAGAAATACATTATCACTTTACAAATTACAAAATATGAGTTTATTAAACACTTTTGTTTGTAAATCTTACGAAAAAATTGCAGAAATAATATACATGAATAGTTTAAGGTTATATTTATTCTAAACTTTACCAGTAAACAACTTGCCACACACTTTGCGCACTTGTAACGACTCGAGCTCATGGGTGAAATGCACCCTAAAATTTAGTTTTATATATTATGTACTTCTTTCTATCCAGGCGGTTCCTACGAAACTTAGCACACATTCAGGGCTATTGCTATGATATAAATTCGGTTTGAGAAAAGAAGCATTATGTGATATAAATAACATCAGCATTTTAAAATTGTGTTTTAAGCTATTTTAAAAAGTTTAGTGAATTTTAAACAAACAAGTGCAAACAGAAACAAACAGAACAAAAACTCAACACAACTTTGGCCATTAAAAAGTTAAACAAAACATTGTTATATGTGATCATTGTATGTATTTTCATTTTCATGCTCATTGTGTGTATTTTGATTTTTATTTCAATCAAGTATTTAATCATTTTGAAATTATATTAATTACAGGATGGAATGTATTAAAACTATGTCTAGTCGTATTATCAAAATGCGTACTGCGTTAAGACAACGTTTGGAAGAACTGGAAACGCCCGGCACTTGGGATCATATTACTCAACAAATTGGCATGTTCTCATATACGGGCTTAAATGGTTTGTACAGCAACTGACTGACGCGTGTTAAGTGCTTTCGCATGTCAAGAACTAATTAATTGTTATTTGTTTTGATGTGTCTTTCTTTCTTTTTGTTTAGAAAAACAAGTGCTTATGTTGATTGATGAGTACCATATTTATCTACTGAAGTCAGGACGTATTAATATGTGTGGTTTAAATGAAAACAATGTTAGTTATGTGGCCGAAGCCATATATGCAGCCGTTGTACGTATTGGTAGTCAACTTTAAGTTTAAAGTTGAAACTATTTTCTTAAATTAAGTTCTCCAAGCACAAAAACCTAAATATACAGCGCACATACGTTAGAAGAAGGTTTCATTTCTTATGTACATATGTATGCATCTAATATATCTATTAGTTATAGTATCAAACAAAGCAAGCAATGAAATAAAACTTGAAATCGAAACCCACTGAGACTCAACAAAGAACTTACTTGAAACAAACTGAAAATCATAAGTAACTACAGAATTTATAATACATTTAACATACAAAAAAGATGGCCAAAATTTAATAAAATACAACTTAAAATATTCAAAAAAAAAAAAAAAAATAAATAAAAGAAATAGTATATTTTGTATTACTCAGAAGAAGATTTCTATTTGAAAAAAAACAAACCGCAACAGCAATTTATATAATAAAAACAAATATTACATAATAAATTAAATAAATAAACAAATTTATTTCATAATATTGATAAAAACTTACAAAAATATTTATTAAAATATATAAATATAATTGATACTAAAAGCAAACATACAAATCAAATAAATTAAACAAAGGAAAATGTATGAAACTGATAACAAATTTAAAATGCATAATTCTTTTTATAATTAATAAAGACAAACACTCGCTTGCTGTTGTTATTGTTGTAGCATTTATTTATTTACTAATATCCATTATTACATTGATTTAGTAAAACAAAACAAAAATAAAACCACAAAATTTATATGATATTGTAGTAATAAATTAAAAAAATAAAAAATCAAATGTTTGTTATTATTTTTTTGTTTCAATAAAAGACAATAATTAATATACATACATAAATAATATTTATTAATTGATTTTAAATGAAATTTCTTTTAGTAGCTTATTGCGAGGAAAAATAATTTAACATTTCGTTTGCCAACAATTTGCATAAATTATGTTAGATTTTAAATATTTTTTCGACTTCGAAATTGTCAAATATTTTCTTAGATTCTTAATCTACACAAAGTTTCCTGTCATTTGAGTTTTATTTTAGTTATAGTTTGTGTCAGGAAGAGAACTACATATAAATGTCCTTTTTTTGAATTAGTTCAGCTTTGTGATTCACAAATAACTTTTAGGGCACTGCTGCACGTTCAATATATATATTGTAATATTTCGATCGCGATTCATTTTAATGGATTGATGGATCACGAGCGTATGCTACATGTTCAATATTTATCGCGTCAGTATTTACGTTATTTTGTGCTGTGCGGATTGTTTATTAATAATAATAAATTTATTAATAAGCTTTAGCCGACGAGTCCCACAACTCCGGCAATGCCTCCAAATTAAAAATAAAGTCTTTCAAAATTCGATTCCACCGCTTTCACTATATTCTGCCATTACCCTTTATTAAAACAAACTTTACACAAATGTAATCAACTTTTTTACTTTCTTATTTGTTAAATTTTTTTATTTTATTTGTTTTATGTCAGTTTTTATTAACGTATGGCGATATAATATCCTGAAAATGCTACACGTTCAATATTTATCACGCGATCCGCGATCTGGATTCCATAATTTAGGCCTTTCTGCGATATGGATCGCGATCCATCAATACTGCATGCTATACGCTCAATAAATATAACGATACTGGATCGCGTTCAATATATGTATCTGTGGCAATAAGGAAAAAGTGCTTAAGTCATATTTGACGGTTTTGCAGGAGAGCACTCTTAAGCGTTCAAGTCGATTTTCAGAAATGTATTTCTTTTTAAGTTAAATTGGGAAATTCACTGTGAAACCTTTAGTTTTTTAAGCAAACATCGTTCTACACACTGTAAATAATACATTCAAGTTGGAATATACCAAAGTATAACCAAAATTAAGTTATTATTCCAAATCAGATAAGAAATCTATAAAAGATAAGCCGAAATTCATTTTGCTATAACTTCTTGAAAAATCGCACAACTAAACTGAGATTTTGTCCAGGGGTACTTTGAAATATGCAGATTACGGCGGCACCATTAACTCAAAATCAGCTTATCTCGACTTAAGCACTTTTTCCTTTTTGCCACAGATATATTGAACGTGTAGCAGTGCCCTTATAAACGTTATACCATACAAAAACTAGATACAGTAGCGAGCACATACATATGTATGTTCATCAGTGTATAAACTTAAAACTTTGAATAAATATGGATTTAAAAAAAAATTAACTGCTCAACAGTCATTGTATATTCAGCTTTTTGTGATATGCAAAAATCCTGTTCAAATGTAGAAATGATTGAGACAAGGTTAGGCTAGATTATGAAGGGTGGTGCTATACCGCACCTCCACTCGGAGACCCAATTGGGTCCATTGTGATTCCCTTCTATTGCCCATTAAAAGTAATATTTATTTGCATTTCACACCACGAAGAACCATGTCGGTTTATTAAAGTTTTCTTCAATTTATTGAGTAGTGTTATTTGTGTTTTATATTTATTTGTTCGAATAAAATTTCATGAATTTTTTTCTTTTATCGAATAGTCGAATAATTTTGAACTCTTGTTCAAATATTCCAACGAACAACGAATAAAAAATTTTATTGGACTAGTTAAGAAAATTTTAGCAATAAACCACACTCGCATGTATTGGCTTATTTTTTTTTTATTAACAAACAAAAAATAGTTCATTACAGCACAGAACAAATTATTTTAATAGCTCACGCAGAAATATTATTAATGACGAAAGGGAATAAAGCTTAAATTAGACGTGACATAGCCATAACGCCATAACCATAACCAAACCAAAATGCAATTGGTTTCTATGGTGAGAGTTATGGCGAGTCTCTCTCACTCTCACTCTCACTCTCACTCTCACCATAGAAATCAATTGAATTTTGGTTCGGTTATGGCTATGGCGTTATGTCTATGTCACGTCTAATTTAAGCTTAAGTTAAAAAATATATAATAAACATATCGCTCCTTTCCCAGCAAAAATATATGTCTACATGGTTGGTAAGGAAGAGAGAGAGGAGAGAGAGAGAGAGAGAGAGAGAGAGAGAGAGAGATCAACTCTCCCTTAACAACCTGCTTCGGTATTCCATTAATTTTTGTTCGTGATGTCGTACTTGGTAGGTCTACAGCAAAAAATTGTGTGCAAAGTTTCGTAAGAATCGGTTAAGGAGAAGTACGTGAAATATAATATTAAATTTTAAAGGTAGTGCTGCCTCCCACTTTTCTAGACGTCCATTTGTGCCATTATAATACTCGTAGACCAATATGTGTGTTTTTTCGAGTAGAAGTACATGAAGCAAAATACTAAAATTTAATGAACGTGGCCCTGCCTACTTTTGTTTTAACAATGAGACCTAAAACTTCTATGACCTTTAAAAAAAAAGCAATTTTCAGAAAATCAAGTCGTTAAAAAATTACGCTGTTTGAGGAATTTTTGCTTGTTTTTTTATTTTGGCTAAGCAACGTCTATATGCATTTCGTTCCTGCTTAAAAAAAAAGCAATTTTCAGAAAATCAAGTCGTTAAAAAATTACGCTGTTTGAGGAATTTTTGCTTGTTTTTTTATTTTGGCTAAGCAACGTCTGTCTATATGCATTTCGTTCCTGCTTAAGGAACTAATCAGCAGACTTAAATTATAGTGGAAAATCGAATAAATATGCTTGTTTTGTAAAGAGTTTTGTCTGAGGCTTTTAAACTTATTATGGTTGTATATTGTAATTCTCAATTACTCCTATCGTGAATATTTTTTCCCTCGAAATATTTCACCTTTTCATCAAATTGCAATCGTGAATAATTTTTCGCTAGAAATATTTTCCCTTTTTTTTGGTTCCCTTTATCATGAATAATATTTTTCAGGGGGATTTTTTCACAATTCCCCTTCGTTTCCAACTGAACTATTACATCACATAATTTCGATATTTTCCTTCGAATTAAATATTAAGTTATACGGCCATGTCACACAAATCAATTCCGTTCGGAATCGGAATTCAATCCACCCCATTTTTGTAGGAGATGGTGTCTGAAAAAAAACCAATATACGGAAATTTGTAAGGTGTGTCCAGACTGTGGGAGGCGGTGCTATCCTGGGGTATGCTCCGGCTAGGGCTTGACATTTTGAGGTTTATCAATTCCGATTCCGAACGGAATTTAACTCTGTGACATGGCCGATAAATATGTATTTATTTTTAAGACAAGATTAGTAAATAAAGTTTACAATTGTTACAAATAGTGCTATGCAACCTTTTTTTCATAGAGCATAAATCTCTTTGGTTTACACACAGTAAATTTTATGGCGATGCACCGCAGTAGTATGCCAAAGAAATTTTTTCACTGCACCTAGAATATTTAAAAACAAAACTTTAAAGTAAAAAAAAAATTTCCTTTGGAACCTAAAATTTTTGTATTTCTTTTTATTAATCTTAAATTTGTTTGATTTTCAAATAATTTTGAAGCTTCACAAATGTTTTTCAGTGATAGCGGGGAAACAATTTCACGGCAGATTCACGATAGCAATTTTCCCTTCGTATAGAATGAAAATTTCGCGAGAACAAAAATTCTACTTGTTATTCCCGATAGGGGTGTATAAAATATTCAGAGTCTTACTATAAACATTCCAAGTTTACTTTATCTTATATCAAAAATCTTTTAGGTTTAAGTCTACTGTTGAGTTCAATGAGCTCGCCTTGGGTCCAACTCATTTATTCAGTCGCTTTTAGCACAACCCAGGCCCAGATCAAGGCCGAAGTCTATTTTTGACACAAAACGATGAACAAACACATTAAAGTTACATGTGTTTGTTTTGGACTTGGATCGAACTCATTCAGTCGGTCGTTTTTGACACAAAACTGTGATCAAACACACTTAGACTTGGGTCGAGCTCGTCCACTAGTTAATTTTTGCCCCAAACCTATGATCAAACACGCTTAAATTATATGGGTTTGATCATTAGGTTGTGCCAAAAAGGAGCTACTGTATAAGTTCGTTCCAAGTCCAGTTTGTTCCTCGGTTTGTGTCTTAAATGAACTAATGAACGAGTTCCATAAAATTCAATTTTATAATACTTCTATATACATATGTACAGCTGGATTGCTACTCTCATGTTGCTTGTATCAAATTACGATCTCATTTAGGAACATGAGAATGTTTCTGTGGAACAAGCGCTTAGGGGCAGGCATATCTTTTAGGTTTAAGGAATTGAATTTAAAATTTTAATTATGCAAATTAAAGCGTTTTGTTTTACAAAATTGTAACATATTCGCTAGACTTGGGTCGAACTCACTCAGTCAGTCGTTTTTGACATAAACCAATGATCAAACCCATTTAAATTACATGGGTTTGATCATAGGTTTGTGTCCAACAGCTCTTTTTGAACTAGTTTGAGACTGTTCGAATCAAAAGTTGTTTCAAACCCATTTAATTTACATTGATGTTTTTGATCGAACTTGTGTCTAACAGCTCATTTTAGCTCAAAAGAGCTGTTGGACACAACTCTAAAACCTATGATCAAACCCATTTAAGAGACTTGGGTCGAACTCGTTCACTAGTTCATTTTTTGCCACAAACCTATGATCAAACCCATGTAATTTAAATGGGTTTGATCATAGGTTTGTGGCAAAAATTAACGAGTTGGACCCAGCTCTAGCCAATAACGACCGACTGAATGAGTTTATCTCACCAAGTCTAATGTTCGCCCATCTGTTTGGTAGAAAGTTCGTTTACCGCTAAAAAATTTCAAGTTCTATACAAGTATGTTGTATGTATGTATGTATGTATTGAAAGGTTTTATCATACTGCAAGTACGAGTATTAAATAATTTTATTCACTTTCATTTTTAATACCACAGAAGAAAGTGTTGGTAATTTTATATTAATCAATTAGTCCGTGTTCATCAAGCCATACATACATAAATCAAATAAACCTATTTAATTGTAATTAAATCAATAAGTTAATTAATATGTTTATAATAAAAAAAAAAAAAAAAATGTGGCGATTAAGAAGATTTATACTTAATTAATGGCAAAAACACAATATGGTATTTTCGCACAAATTAAGAATCGTTACCAGGACATCAATTAAGGCAATAAAATAAAACAATATTAATTATGTAATTTATTGTAGCATTTTAATAATATCGCTGATTCTTTGCAACATAGTAATATCTCGAAAAATGCTTTTAATATATTATTTTGTAGAAACATTTCAAATGACTTGTAGAGCAAGGTGGGTGGGTCGAAAAAAAAGTTGTGTCAGTCACGCCCTAGAATGAAGGATATATCTATGAACACGAATATTTTTTGCCACGCCCAAAAAAACACAGTATTTTTCCTTCTTTATGTATAGCGTCGCCCTGATCTCAACATGTTACATATCGTTGCTCACGGCTTGACCATGGCTGCGTTTTCCCCTGTGGTGACTTTTCACTCTGGCATCAAATTCTTTGCGCCACTTGCGCCATTTCGTATCCTTCCCCCTAATGTCCAAGTTTTTGCAAGTGGCAAGAAAGTTGTTCTAAATATTAGTGTGCCCAGTTTTTAGTATACCAACTTTTATGGCACGCCTTAAAATTTAGCCTTCTTTTTCCTTCTTCACATACATACATACATGCTACATTAAATCAAGCAACATGTTACATATCGTTGTTCATGGCTTGACTATGACTTCATTTTGCTTTTGATGATTTTTTAATCTGACATCAAACTCTAGATGACATTTATGATATCTCGGATCCTTCCCATCTATTGTCGAATTTTTCATAATTGGAAAACAAGCCCTATATACTGTCACCAAGCACATGATAATTTCTTTTTCATTATTTTTTGATACGATTGGTATAAAAAAGGGATTTTTGCCTAAAATAATTTGATTTATGAAAATAAAATCTGTTTCTAAAAACAACCTGATGAATGTTTTGTATGTACATAGTATGTATAAATATGGAAAATGATTTTATCATTTAGCTTATGAAACAGTAACTATTTGCTATTATAATCAGTTGAGTCTTTTATTAACTAAATTTGCCTGTCATCCATGAAAAAGACGAGCAAAATAATATGTTCCAACTCATGTTCATAAACGATGTCATGCATGTGACTTCGTAGTTCATCATTTAGCTAATCATTGACATCAAGTGCTGTTGGCCCTTCTTTATTAGCATTTTTCTTTGCTGCTGTCAATTGGGATTTTAGATCCATTAATTATCGCAAAAGTTTAAAACATTGGTTTTTATACTTTTTTCTATACAGGTTATTTCAATAAGACGTTTAATTTTAAATAGCCCGCCATTTGAATGGTTATTATGACTTAACCTTAGTAATAAAAATGGAACGATATACGCTTCAACAAAGCATTCGACTTGGGTCGAATTCTACAGCTGGGTACAAATCGTTCATTCGGTCGTTTTAGACATAAACCTATGATCAAAGCCGAATAATTTAAATCATATGTACGATCATATGTTTTTTTCTATTACGACCGAATGAATGAGTTCGAATGAGTTGGACCCAGCTCTATCGAATTCGCTCAATAGACCAGTTTTTACTAGATTTTGATCAAACTCATTCAGTAGCTCGTTTTCGACACAAACCAATCATAAAACCCATGTAATTTAAATGGGTTCAATCATTAATTTCTGTCCAAAACGAGCTAATGAATGAGTTTGACAAAGTCTAGTTTTGACACAAACCAATCAAACCCATGTGACTAGTGCTGGCTCCAACTCGTTCAGTCGTTCATTTTAGACACAAACCTATGATCAAACCCATGTAATTTAAATGAGTTTGATCAGAGGTTTGTGTCTAAAATGAACGACTGAACAGTAATGTTTACAGTCATAAAAATTGTGGACAAGGTCTATTATGACTCATAAAGTCTAATAGTGGACTTAACTCATTTTTCAAAATGATTTCAGTTAGGTCAGTTAGTTAAAACAACGACGATATGTCTGACACCTCTTATTACAACACCCTTTTTTCTGTATTCTTTGCTTTTTATTTTCGTATTTGGTTACAACTGCTTTAAAATAATATTGTTCAATTCACTTCCCGTAAACTACAAATATAGAAAAAAATTTAAAGAAACTACATAAGATT
Organism: Tachina lurida; assembly: GCA_944452675.1. Lineage (NCBI taxonomy): Eukaryota > Metazoa > Arthropoda > Insecta > Diptera > Tachinidae > Tachina > Tachina lurida. The sequence continues at coordinate 117,411,678 of OX101754.1, forward strand.
AAGCGATGATGATGGAGATGATGATGATGTGGTAGAAAAAGTTGTAGGTCATCATACTGTTTGTCAGATTTCTAAATAGTCTGTAATAAATGTTTTTCCTTACATTTTTTTGCTCTCGCTTTTTGTACTAAAAGCTTTAAAAACAAATGACTAACGATTTGGAGCAAATATGAATAGTTTTTTGTTAAAAATTGTGAGATTTTTTTTTTTGTATTCAAAAGTAGGTTTTGTTGCCAATGTTTAGCAAAAAATAGCAAACTATTTAAATTACTGCAATTTAAGATAAAAACTATATTTAGTAATGTTTACACAAGATAATTTTAATGTGACAACTAATTGCTTTATGTTCTAGTAGTGCAACAACTATTATTACCAGTTCTCAGAAATCCAGTTTTTATAAAGCCAATCGCTAAAGTGAGAGGAATTATTGTTGTCAAATCAAAAATCTTTCACGTATTCCATGTATCATATAGTTTAATATCCATTGTCCAATATACATACATATCGTCGGTTGGTTTCTGGTTTGCGGCACAGTATATTCAAAATACATTATGTTATTTTTTATTTTATTTTTTAATAACAACACAACTCGCGAAGCGATTAGCTTGTCTGCGGAAAACACCCAGGGTCTATGGTGGGAATCGAACCCACGACCTCTGGACTGAGAGGCTAGCTTCGCTACCACTCAGCCACAGGGGCACCCTGCAGCAAACCAGAAACCAACCGACGATATATCACATAAATCATTCGTAAATAGCCGAGAAACTTCGCATTAACAGCGAATACTTCCTGATTCTGGCTTGTGGGCAGTTTACTAGTCTTGTTGTCAGAGGGTTGCAGGTTCGAATCGTGGAGACAAGTCAAAGTAGCTTCGTAGTTTGAATTTTTGGTAACCATAAATTTTGAAATAAATTTTATGTTAAATGGTCAATTAAATAATCTTAAGTTAAACTTTTATTCATGATTGTGTATATGTGACGCGCAAAATAGAAAGGGACCTAAGGGTAAAAACCGGTTTTGCTCAGGAGAGCCATTTTAAAGATATAAATACGTGTATCTTTGGTGTACCATCACTGAGCGTGCTGGTATTGGTCTCATTTGAAAGCGACACATCTCATGACGGCAGGAACGTGTTGGTCAACCTTGAAAACGCGCGTAGGTCGTCCCTACCTCTTGTTTTGTGTAGTTGGTTTTTACTGTTTTCTACCTAGCGCGCTGTTTCCATGAGCTTGATATCAATTTTGCTCGCGTTTTTTCGAATCCAGGTTTATTTTCTGAAATTATTAATTGTGAATTATAATAAATACTCATTTATAATTCTTTTAAATCGTTAATATGATATTAACTTAATATCACTCTGTTAGTACGAAATTTTTTTCACATAACCTTAGAATCGTCGACTTCAATTTCATAAAACGCGCATATCTCTGGGAGGGAACACTTTTGGGGCATGGGATCGGTCTCATTCGATGCTCAGATGTTGTCCACGTCCCATAAAAAAGGGAAAATTGATATTTTTACCCTTAGGTCCCTTTTTCTATTTGCGCTGTCACATATGTACATATTTGCTGCCTTATGTACATATAATCAAAAACTGGCATGAAGTTAGCATAAGTGAGTCAACCCAGAGAAAACTGAGCTAGTCCTCTTCACCAGGAGATACAAAATAGAAAGTTTTGTATTACCCAGGATCGGAGGGGTGGAGCTGAGACTAGCAGAGGGGGCTAAATACCTGGGTGTTTACCTAGATAGCAAGCTCTCTTGGAAAATGAACACGCAGGAAAGGCTAAGGAAAGGACTCAATGCCTACTACGCATGCAGGAACTCCATAGGAAGGAACTGGGGTCTGCAACCGAAGGTGGTAAATTGGATTTACACATCGGTTGTCAGGCCGGTTATCTCCTATGGTTGTGTGGTATGGTGGGAGGCATTGAAGAAGGAAAGTCACAGGAGATTGTTAGCTAAGGTTCAGAGATGTGCCTCGATGGGCATCACAGGTGCTCAGAGGAGCACACCTCAGGCTGCCTTGGACGTCATTCTTCATCTACTTCCTATAGAGGATTTTGTGGTGGGGACGGCGGCTAGAAGTCTCCTTAGACTTGTAGAAACAGGTTTGGTGAGGACAGGAATATCAGGTCACACATCGATCTTAAATAGGATCGGTTTTGGTAACCCCAGGGTTTACGGACTATAAGGTCGCTGAGATCGATTTTGGTAAGACACCCTTAATGGTAATTCCGGATAGGGACCATTGGGTCAATTCCGATAGGCTGTATGAGGGTAGGGCAGTCTTTACAGACGGGTCAAAAATGGGGGAAGGCACAGGCGCTGGTGTCTATATCTTGGGAACGAACATTCGTAGTTCTTTTAGACTGCCGAATGAATGCAGTGTTTTCCAGGCTGAGATCTTGGCGATCCTCAGGGCCACGGAGCTGGTGGCCGGAAATGTGGCTGAAGGTGAAAAGGTAACCTTCTACGTCGACAGCCAGGCAGCGCTAAAAGCTTTGAAAGGACACAATGTCAAATCGAAGCTTGTTAGTGACTGTAGGAAAGCCCTCAACTTGCTTATGGATAAATATAGTGTCAGACTATGTTGGGTTCCTGGCTACAGCAGTGTTGAGGGAAATGAAATTGCCGATGAGCTGGCAAGAATAGGATCAGCGTTAGACGAGGGAATGTCTGACAGATCGGTGAAATCACCGATAGGTCATTACTATAAGGAACTCAGAAATTGGGTAGAAAGCAGGACCAACAGTTCATGGCGTAGTAGGGAGGATTGTAGGGTCTCGAGGGGTTTTTGGCCAAAACTAGACTCAGGAAGATCTAAACTACTACTGGACATGAATAGGAAGGCGATGCGAATCATGATAGGCGCGTTGACAGGTCACTGCTCGGTTAGAGCAAGAACCAGCAAGTGGGAAATTGGTACTCCAGATTTTTGTAGGATGTGCGGGGATGAAGAGGAACCAGAAACCATTGAACATATTATCTGTCACTGCCCGAAGCTGCAACGTCATAGGCTTAGATGGCTGAGCAGACGTTTCCATGAAAGCATCACTGATGTCGGGAAGTGTAAACTAGAGGACATCAGGGGCTTCATCATGGGGATTCGGTGGCTTAATGACGGATAATAGCGTTTCTTCTGGCCAAAAATGGGAGGGGTAAATATTACCAGTAATGGGCAATAGAAGGGAGTCACAATGGACCCAGTTGGGTCTCCGAGTGGAGGTGCGGTAGGCACCACCCTTCCTAACCTAACCTAACCTAGCATAAGTGACAAAATTGAACTTCGTGTTGACGAGTTCCTCTAAAAATCGCTGCATAATGTAGGTTTAAGACACGATTACATTCTAGCATGATTTTTAATGTAAAATTGTATGAGAAAACACGTTAATACCATGTTCAATTTTGCCACTTATGCCATTTTTTGATTGTACATAATGCCGTTGTTGTGGCTGCAGAGATAAGCGCGTTGAGTACTACGCGATCAGTTCCTAGTTTAAGTAGTGGGCGTGGAAACAAATTATATACATACATGCAATAATTTTTCTGATGCCTGCTTCAATATACACACGTAAGTTAAATAATTAATAAAATACAATAACTACATTAAATTCATGTTGTTTCAACTTGAAATGACTTTGATTCTACATGGTTTTTTGTGCTATTCAATATCGAATTTACTTGAAATAATTTTCATTCAACATGATTCTTCATTTGGAATGTTAAATCAACATGAAATAAAGTTATTTCAAAAGGAACTTTTTTTGAAGATTACAGGAAATCACATTTAGTTAATATAAATTAAATATGAAGCAAAACAATTGCCGAAAAAGGTTAAACTAATTTTGTTTACGTAGATTTTAGGTTGAAATTTTTCTGTGTGAACATTTTTATTGCAAAGTTTTTCATATAAAAATTCTCTAAAAATGCTCTGTAGCTAAAATGAATTTTGAGCTATAAAGCCTCTATATAGCGAAGTATTAATTCAAAAGCCTCTGAATAACGAAGTGAGAATAAAACAAATATTGGATTTTAAGCAAAGTTGGCGCTATGAAGTAAGGCCCCAGAAAATAATGCCCAAATAAGAAATGAAATAAAATAAAAAATGAAGAAAATAAAACCCAAAAAAAAAAAAAAATTAAATAAGGCCCAAGAGAAAGTTTATGAAAAAACACCAAATATAAATGAAATGAAGCCCAATTAAAAATTCCTTAATTTTATTGCGACTTATTTCATTTTCTTATTTGGGCATAATTTCCTTGGGCCTTATTTCATACGGCAACAAAGTCCCGTTATCGAAACAATGAAGTCCAAATTTCTCTGCAAGTGGATATATAATGACTCACAAACGTACTCAGTTTTATTTTGATTCTTGCGTTAAAAAATTTCTATAATTGATGTTGTGGATCGTGTTTACATATCTAAGCAAGAAATTGCTAAAGCATTCGATACTACTGCTTACGTGTCTACACGCAGACAAACGTTTAGGCACAAACCTTCGTTTATACTTAAATTAGATATCCATATAAAAATTTTACAAATATAAAATAAATCTTGAATAAAGAGCTTCCTAAAATATGCTTAACTAAAAAAAAAAATAATTTTTAGTTATTTTTTTACCCAAAAAATTCTTTTTCAATCTCCAACCCTGGAACCATCATTTAGGTTTTCCTGGTTTTTAGTATTAATTTGTTTATTGCCAAAGAACTACTTATTTTTATTAAATTAATTTGAAAAATTACAAAAAGTGTAAGCTTCCCAACTCTGGAATCATCCTTCTCGATTTTTACGATTCCTTACACCAATCTAGTTCTTTAAGAAATATATAAAATATGTTAAGTGAGCAAAGAAAAAAGGAAATAAGGAAAACAATTTGTTTTATTTAGTTATTTTAATATAAAAAAAGTTCATTTCTTCCAGCTCTGGAGCTGTGGTTTTTACTTTTCTTATTTTCTGTACCAAACTCTTCTCTCCAAAACATAAAATATATGTATATAATTTATAAAAAAAAAAAATTAATTAGACCTAGTTACTTTTATAAATCACAAAAAGTGTAAGTTTCCCAACCCTGGAATCACCCTTTTAGATTTTTCTGATTTCTTATACCATTCCATTTCTTTTAAGAATGTAAGTTATGTTTATTTTATAGAGAAAAAGGAAAAATTAGTTTTAGTGGGTTATTTTTATATAACGAAACTGTTAAAGCTTTCCAACCCTGGAAACGTCTTTGCGTTTTTTATTTATTTTTAATACCAATTTTGTTCGCACTGAAACATAAAATAAGTTTATTAAAAAAAAAACAAAAAATTAGTTTTAGCTAGTTACTTTTCTTTTATGTATATGGCAAATTCAAGTTTAAGTTTTCCAGCTCTGAATTTTGCTGATTTTCAATAACAATTTATTTTGGACCATATCTGACACACCAGTCTAAGGCAGAAGGAGTACATATGTACATGTACTCGAATTTATCTGAATAATTCCAGAGTGATATTTTTTTCTTTTTAGTACTTACATACCATATGCTAGGAACACAATTGGGACGAACGACGAATTTCGTCCATGTCGACGAATTCGTCGATAAGAATTCGCTGCGTAAATTCGTCGTGTGAAGCACAACAACGACGAATTTACGCAGCGAATTCCTCTCTTATATTTGATAAAGTTGGTTGTTGTGTGCACAAAGACAGAGAGTGAGAGAGATAAAATTGTTTTTTCGTCGTTCGTCGGCGTACAAATTTGAAATAAATCTATCTCAGACTTGGTCACGCACGACGAATTTCGTTGTACGACGGTGTTGTGTTCATTTTCATATGCACACATGTGTTTTATTTTTTATGACGAAAGTTCGCACCGAAAAATTCGTCGTTCGTCCCAGTTGTGTTCCTAGCGTTACACATAATTTTTTTTTCCCATCAACGTATTATATTTGTTTCACTTAATTGTAGGTTGTAGGGCTATTAACGCCTTTTCTTATGTATGTAGACTTACTTACGGTCATTTCTAACTGCATCTTATGCATCCATTAGTTTCATTTTTGTTATTGCTGTTGTTAGCTTTTTCTTAATGAGAAATCTTAATTGTGTTTTTAGTACAAGTTGTCAATGCTTTGAGAGAAATTTTCAAAGCAAAATGTTAAGATTTTTTTTTTGTACTTCCACAACAATCATTATCTTTTGTAATTAATGGTTATTCGAGAAGGTTACTATGAAGGAAGGGACTTAGAGCACAAAAGAAATTATTAGTTTGGTGAACAATTTTGTCTTGGAATACAAAATTTTATTTATGTAAATGTTTTGTTTCTTAAATTTAATGTAACAATTATTTATGCAGTTCTTTTGTGTGGAAATTCTTGTTTTGGCTGACATAGACAAGAGAATTTACTCGGAAATTTTAGTTGATCTGTTTTCTTTGGGGATTTTTTCTTTCCATAATCTTAGATGCAATTTTTCTTTCATTAATATTGCTGGTGTAGAATTTAAAATATATTAAATCTTTCATTATACTCGTATGTACATAGTACATATTTGTTTTTCTGAAATAATTTATTTCTTTTTTAATTATTCTTAATAGTTTATATTTTGTTTCTGATTTTGGAAATTCATTTGTGTGTTAATAGCCAGCAGCCAACAGCAGTAGTATAATTATATAATTTAATATATTCCACAAGTGTAACAAATTTTTCAAAAACTATGTCACTAATCGACATGTAATTTGCCAGTGTCGGAGTAAAAAGTTGAATATTTTTTAAATTCACACAAGTCAGTTCATATTACAGTGGGTCCACGATTAAAGTAATTTCATGTTTTTTGTTTGCGTTTATTTATTGCAATTTGTCGTCGCTGGCATATAAAGTGCAAACTTTAATGTATATTTTTGTGTAAAGGAGGGAGGGAGGGAGATTTCATTTCATTTCATTTCATTTCATTTCATTTCATTTATTTATTCATTATGTATACCTAGCCTATGGGCCATAGTCGGTCACATCATACTACTCGAAAACTATCTACATAGATTTTATCTGAGAAGAGAGTACATTGACAGTTTAAATTTGTTATGTCAGTATTTACAATTGATTTGCAATAAAATTAAGAACTGAAGTGATTAGATTGATCTTCTTTATTATTCTCTGGTCACAACAACAGCATAAGTCTAAAAACATAGTTTCGAGGAAAATCACTTTTAACGTATGAAATAAAAAAAAATCAAATTGTGCAAATTAAAATATGTAATTTTTTTGGTAAAGTAAATATTACTGTATTGAGGAATGTACCCAAGATTTTATAAAATTATAGTTTAATAGTGAATTTTATTCCAATTTTTTTAAGACTTAGGTCAATATTATTTTGTTTATGTAATAAACTTCGTTAGTGATATGGGGCTTTCACATAAATGTGAATTTTGTAGTATATATAACTCGTATTTGTCTTAAGTCGACATATCCGTTATAGCTTTTAAGCACAGTATCATAGGTTTAGAGCTGAGCTGTGCAAAGTAGCACCACAGTGCCGAACATCACTACTCTCGTGTTTCTCTCGGTGGCCAGCTCTGGTCTTGAGGCTCTTCACATTATTACGTAACGTTCGAGGGCAGTGTTAAGGATTTGTTACGGTTTAAAAATGTATACCGAAAATTTTGTAGAGAGTGTTCCTAAGAGGGGGTGGTGGGTATAAAAACTCCGAAAATTGAGTTGCGTAATATGTTAATAACCCTTTAGACAAAAAGATTGTAAATGTTATTAAATTTCTAATAGATGTTGCATTTTGTAATTCCTGCTCTTCATGGAAAAATAGTTTCACTGAACTAATTATCTTTTTATAAGTTATACTTTAAGCACTTCTACTGAACCATTTTTTTATGCTGTACGAATTGTCGTCCAAGTGCAAATCGTCCGAAACAGCTAAATGAAGTAATGCCAAAAAAAAAACAGTGCCGCATCGCTCAAAAAAGTGAAGAATAAACCAAAAGTGTAAAATGAATAATAGCCCAAATTTGGAATGAATAATCGATCAACATTTTTTTTTGAGGTTTTAATATTTTGAGGAAATTTAGCAATATTTATTATGAACAAATACCCAAATATCTAAAAATGTTGAGTCGAACAAAGTCGATAAATAATTACCCGAGTTTTTATAAAATTTTTGAATGATAATTTGTGCAGCCTTTTTTTAACACTTGCGTTTCTTAAATTTCTTAGCATTTAGTAATACCAAATAATAATTTGTCTTTGCTTTGCCAGTTGACAAGGCAACTGATATTTGCCTTGAGCAAGTTTAGATGAAGTGTGGCATAACTGCCACACGTAGCCTGGGAGTAGTGTTTATGGCCGGGAAGTGAATAGAAGCTTGCGGGGTAGCAAAAGTCGCATGTTGTGAGAATTGAAGCGACATTTTTCTTATGCTATGTAGAAACAGTGTTGCCAGTTGCACCAATTTTTTATAACATGCATGAAAAAATAAAGTTATAGTTATAAGGGCTTTATTTATATAAACTTGCAAAAACGTGTTCTTTCTTACAAAGATATTTTTATATTCTCTTTTACCGGAAGTGTGTAGGCAAGTTTGCACTCGCTTAAAATGTCAAAAACAAGACGAGTGCATTAACGGAGTTGCCATATGTCAGACCACTACAATCTCGGCCGGCCTGACTAAGCAATCGACCTCGATTGCAGCGTGTCTTGTACGCATTCATCCTCTAAGAATTCATAGTCTTCGTATTCGCTTGTGTTACCTTCTGTATCATCTGTGTCCTTTATTTCTAACCATTTCTTCAGCCGACTTGAATCTACTATACTTTTATATGGCAACTGTGTCACTTGACAATTCTCAACATCAGTTAATTCGTAACGATCATTTCCCAGTTGCTTCCGTATGACATACGGGCCGCGGTATTTCGGTATCAGCTTCTTATTGACCCCCCGGGTTGTGCTAACGTTCTTCAATACTACGAAATCCCCAAGTCCGAACTCTTTGGTTGGTTTGTGATTCTTACAGAAATATCTAAAGTTATTCTCTTGGGACTTTTTTATAGCTTCTAATGCTTCCCCCCTTACTGCTTCTAAGTTTATGTCCCTATTACCATACCCATCATGCACATGTTCCGTCAGTTCGTCTATTACTTCACCGCGTTGTTCGACCCCAAACAGCATTACGGCATGTGACTGTTTAGTAGAGCCGTGTCTTGAGTTGTTAATGGCAAATTCAGCCTGTGACAATCTTCCGACCCAATCAGAATGGTCTATAGGTTCGCATAACTTTGCCAGCATACCCCGCAAGTCCCTATTCACCCTTTCTACCTGCCCGTTCGATTGTGGCGATGCTATAGATGTCTTTACATTTACAATATTCCTTTCATTCACGAATCTACTGAATTCATTGGAAGTAAAACATGTACCCCTATCGCTAATTATTCGTCTTGGCCGGCTATAGTTATCAAAATATTTCTGTAAGGCACAACACGCCTCCCTTGTCCCCGGAGAATTCACTGCATAGAGCTTAGTGAACTTTGTAAATGCGTCCACAATTACCAATACATGTTTCCGTTTGGATCTCACCGATGGAAACGGACCAAAATGGTCGATATGCAGGGTGTCAAAAGGTATAGCCTTTGTCTCTATGCTGTACAAGTTCCTTTCATTCTTCCTATAAGGGGCCGAATAGTATATGCACTTTAGACAATTCCTTATAAACTTATTCAATTTATCCCTCATGTTTGGAAACCAATAATATTCCCTTATACGGTCCATACACTTCCCAATCCCTACATGACTATACTTTTCGTGCATTAATCTCATTACATTCTCTTCCAATTCCGCCGGTACGTACAATTGTTTCTGCCCCTGATTACCTAATCTGAATACCAAACCATTGTCCAATACAAATCCTTCCACTTCCCCCCGTTCCAGTCCTAACCGTATGTCCTAAATATCCGGATCCGTAGACTGTGTAATCTGAACATTGATGTCAACCTCATCCCCATCAATAACCCCCATAATTGGTTCACGACTTAATGCATCGACATGAGCCATCAGTTCACCCCTTCTGTGTCTTATACAGTAACTATAGTTCTCCAGTTCCATTGCCCATCTAGCAATCCTATTGTTCATCAACTTCTTGCTCAGCGTCAGCGCAAGTGAATTACAGCCAGTCACTATTGTGAATGGGACCCCTTCCAAATATACACGAAACCTCCTCAAGGCGTAAATTATGGCTAGAGTTTCCAGTTCAAAGCTATGGTATCTAGACTCCGCTGGGGATGTGCACTTTGAATAATAAGCCACCGGGTGAAATCTACCATCTTCCTGTTTTTGTAAAAGAACCGAGCCGTACCCTTTCGTACTGGCGTCCGTGTGCAACTCGGTCTCTCGTTGCTGGTCATAAATTGCCAATACCGGCGCGTTCACCAATTTATCCCTCAACTTCACGAATGCCTCCTCACATTCGATCGTCCAGTCAAAAACCCTGTTCTTCCTTAAAGCGCACAGTGGTCTTGCTATCCTTGAAAAGTCTGCCACAAATCTGCGGAAATACGAAAACAGCCCTACGCATCGTTCCATCCCTTCGTAGTCCGTAGGCATAGGATATTCCCTTATGGACCGAATATGATCACCATTAGGCCTGATACCCATTTCATTCACGTGATACCCCAAATAATCCAACTCACGATATGCGAATTTACACTTGCCCAAATTCAGTCGTAGTCCCACCCTGCTCAAAACTCCTAAAATGTCAGATAATAGTCGTAAGTGCTCCCCAAGTGTCCTAGTTGCAATGATAATATCGTCCAAGTATACTACTATTTTCCCCGCGTCTATAAGTTCCCTTAAAACTTTATTAATAAACCGCTAAAATACCGCACCAGCATTCTTCAGCCCGAAAGGCATATAACAGTATTCATACTGTCCCAAAGGCGTAACAAAGGCCGTGTATTTAATAGACTCATCGTGCATAGGCACCTGATGGAAACTATTTTCCAAATCGAGGGCCGAAAAAAATTTCTTGTTACCCAAGTAGTCCAAGCAATCCTCAATTACCGGCAAGGGATAGTTGTCCTTGAGCGCAATGTTATTCAGGGCCCTATAATCGACACACATCCTCAATTCCCCGTTCTTTCTCCTAACCAATACAATAGGTGACGCATATGCCGAGTCACTCGGCCGTACAATGCCCTTCCGCAAAAGTTCCTCTATCTTCGATTTTATCTCAGAGCGTTCCCGATAAGAAAGTCGTCTAGGACTGCTATAAACAGGCACATCACTGACTACTCTAATACTCATGCAATAGTCAATTGGATCTGGTCTGCGATCCAATCCACCGAAATACTTTTCCCCCACAATCGATCTCACCCTGTCCGTACTACCTATATCTAATTCTTCGTCAATATTCAAATCCATGCCACCCTCGAGTTCACAAGATATCCCCATAACATCCTCACAACCCTCGTTCTCTTGAACGATTTCCAAACCAGTACCCCTCTGAAGCATGCCATCGCCACTACCAGAAGCAACCGCCTCATCACCGTTACGACTTTTCATATCATACGAACCTTTTCTTTTGCCTTGGAATATAGTGTCAAGAAAAAAATCTTCGTCACTTAAGGCATAAGGCAATTCATTAAACAAGTCTCTTACTATGGTTTGAAATTCAGGTTCTTTACATATATTAAACGACACAAGCGCACAATGTGTTTTCTTATCAATATTCATGTATTTTAAATTCATCCGTAACATTTCATCTTTTGTATAGTTAATTTTTACATTGCATAAGTGAACATTCAATTTCTGCAATACGTCTCGACCAATCAACAGCGGCACTATGGCTTCATTGTCTGGCAAGATAAATAAATTACATTTAACTTTTTTATTTTGAAAATAAATGTCACATTCAACGCGACCAATTATACTTATGGTTTTATTTCCAACGCCACGAAAAGATAAAAAATGTTCATCGGAAACCGGTACTATAAACGGTAATTGAGACTCACTTATACAGCTAATAGGGCTACCCGTATCGAATAGTGAAATAAAATTAATAACATTGGTGCACTTATCTCGTTTTTTGAAGGCAACACTTACCGACTGGAATGCATCCATACCCTTAGTAGTTATTGCTGCAACCGTGCCTGCTGATTTATTTTTAGGACAATTTTGGTAGAAATGTCCCACCTCTGCACAGATAAAACAAGAATTTGGTGGGCGTCTGGGCTTCTGGCACTGGCTATGATAATGCCCATATTGTGAGCAGTTATAACACAGTCTTTTCTGTGTTACTACGCATCTGTTGACGGCGGTGTTCATACTTATCTAGGCGGCGAACTAGTTCATCGATGGTGGCGGCGCCGTAAAGTAAATGAACGGCACTGTTGTTTTCAGGTACGAGGGTACGAATAATGAAATCGACCAGCTCCTGTTCGCTTATGTCAGATTTAGCTGCGATGGATTGCACCACATATCTAAGGCATGTCTCACCAGGACTCAACTTTCTGGACTGCAGTTGGCGGTACAACTCCTGCCGCGATATCACACGTTTAAACATTTTCAACATGTTTATTTTCAGGTCTTCGTACTTAATCAGTCCCAGATTCGTGACATATTGTTTTGCCGTCCCCTCCAGGCGCCGACGGATCGCCACGCATTTCTCTTTGTCCGAGAACCTACCTGCATAGTCCTCGAACTGCAAGAACCATCGACAAACGTCTTGGTTGTCATCCCCATTAAAGAGGGGAACTGCTGCGTCTAGCTCCATAAAGTCAATGCGTCGCACAAGAGGTTGGGAAGCAAAACCCTCTTCCAGAGCACGAATCTGTTCTTTTAACTGCAGTACCTGCAACCGCATCTGCAATTTGTTTATTTCGTCTGTTGCCGCATCGGCAGCAGTAGTGCCAGGGCGAATAGTGGCATATTGTTCCGTCATCATTTGTACAGCAGGAGCGGCAGCATCAGTGTTAGTGGCAAGAAGTTGCTCTGCGAGTGCTTTCTCAGCACCGCTATTTACGGCAGGCATCGGTACAGCAGGTACGTCAGGCCTAAGGGCATCGGCATTGGTATCTATTTCCTCGGCATCTGTACCATGGTCATTCTGCTGCACCTGGTCATTCGCATCCTTGGGTATTGTTTCCCACAATGTGCGCAATTGGCTTAATGTAGCCGTGGGTGGATACTCCAACCCCGCTGCATCCAAGACACCCAAAAGATTTTGGCGATTCGGCATTAATTCCATTGCGTAGTTTTTATTTATTTTTAACTAGCTGACCGCCCCGGCTTTGCTCGGAAGTTTTTTACTAATGATTGTCCCCTTTGTTAGTTTGTGCGTAGACAAAATGAGAATTGAATACTAGGCATTTTTTTTATTTTTTTTCTTTACAAACCATGTCCTGAAAATTTCTAATCGAATAAAAAAAAAAATCAGCCAACCAGCCGTTCTCATGTTATGCGATTTCATACATGGACCGTTTCATTTTTATATATATAGATTTAATTTTAAGTTGAACCCCACACCTGATTATTATAACGGCTTTATTTATATAAACTTGCAAAAACGTGTTCTTTCTTACAAAGATATTTTTATATTCTCTTTTACCGGAAGTGTGTAGGCAAGGTTGCACTCGCTTAAAATGTCAAAAACAAGACAGGAGTGCATTACCGGAGTTGCCATATGTCAGACCACTACATAGTAGGGATGGGCAACTGAAAAAAATGTATCGATATATATCGTATCGATATATTTGAACGGTATCGATATATATTTTTTGAAAGCATCGATATTTCGATATATCGATATTTTTTGCCTACAAATGTTGCCAAATCTAAAATAAATACACATACTAACATATCGTGCGATAACCGCCAAAAAAAAGTTTAAGCGATATAAATTTTGAACAACTATTGAGACCTTATGGGTTTTAATGGTTTTTAAGAAAAGATTTCCATAAAAAATTTTGCTGATTAATAAGCCTTTAGAAAGCCTTAATAATTTTTATAAATAATGATGTTAATCATTGATTAATGAATGCCCGTATTTAACACTTCAAAGTTCATCATTGCGGAATACGAGAAATACCCGCTTTGCATCCAAACAATAATATTTAAAGAAATCGCGAACAACTAACTTAAAACTTAAGTTTAAGTTAAGTTATACGTAACCTATTGTAGTTCATTAACTCTTCCTTAGTATTTACTTTATGTTGCTGTTCTGTGCTGTACCGTTCTACTTCTACATTTTAATAGTTACTTTTTCTGTAATAAATTAGCTGTTTCTGACCAGAATGGTCACAGTTTTCCACAAAAGTGATGAGTTTTGCTTCGTCCATTGTTATATTTAAATATAATTTTATGTTTTACTGGTACAAATTATATGTTTTAAATTTTTAAAGCACAATCACAGTTTATTTCGAAATGTTTTTATTTTATTTATGTTGCCCCTTACAATTACTTAACAGTTTTTTTATTTTCAGAGATTGAACCCAAAAAGAACAGGTTCCCGTTTCTCAAACCTACAAGTTACAACTTTACAAGTAAAATAGACACAAAACAATAACTCTTTTTCAAATTTTATTATTGTTTGGTGTGTATTTTATTTTTAGATTTGTAACTTGTAGAATTCAGAAACGGGCCCCAGAACGAAAGAGAAAAACTAACGGCTTGTATAAGATTTCTATTAGCAAAAAAGAGTTAGCTGATTCGTAACAGAACAGAAACTAAAAACTAATTCTGTCTTCAAGCTTATACCCACACAAACCAAATTTAGTATTTAGCTTAGTTAACAAATAAAAGTCACCTGGCTTAGTGGGGTCACCTTATAGATCAACCTTGTTATGAAATTTTTCTTTTTTTTTCTTGGCATCACTAGCAGTGATGCCAATATCGTACAGTTAAAAACCGGCTAAAATTTGTAGAGCTTTTAAAAATATCGAAACCCGATACTCGTAAATAAGAATCGATGTATCGATATATCGGTTTTTGAAATGTCGGCGATATATATCGATACTTATTTTCGCAAATATCGATATTTCGATATATCGATATTTTTTGCCCATCCCTACTACATAGTATAAAAATTACAAACAAAGAAATAACGAAAAAAAAGGAATTATTGTATTTTGATAGTAAATTTAAAAAATAAAAATATATGGACATATTAATTCTACATTTCCCAAACTAACAATTAGTTCCTTTATGGCAACACTGCTACGAATGAACGAATAAAAATCATTGATCAAATTAATATCAAAAAGTCCCCTGACTATTGCGACAAAAAAGCCTTCATGTAAACGCGCGTGGACTTAAGAAGGTACTGCAAAAGAGAACATAAGCATTGTCGCAACTACACCACCCTTCATCTAAACGAGCCATTATTTTAATTTCTATTTTATTTAAATACGTTGCTTTTGCTTGAATTAGTTGTTTTAGCCGAGGTCGCACTGTTACAGTATTAACTGGAAAATACTCTACTTATCTGTAGTGTTTTATTTTTAATTTATTTTTAAGAAATCAAATAAATAAAGCTCTTAATGAATTCATGACATGTGTGTATGTATGTATGTATATATTTTTCCTTCATTCTATGTTAGAAAAACATTAATTAAATGTTAAATCAATTTCTGCTGTATTACGTCTTTATAAATAACTAAAATAAAACGATCAAATGGTATTTGAAACATAATTGAAGTGTTGAAAATAAAAAATAGAAAAAATAAAATTTTTATCTCAACCACACACATGCAGCAGCAAAATACCGCCAAATAGATAGACAGATTGAACATGGAAAAATCGCCATGAAAAGTGAATGTTTTTCAATTTGAAAATAAAAAAAGGAAAAAATAAAATGAAAAATTTATATCTGTTTTATTATTATTATATGAAGCTGCAGAGACAATAACATTATTTAGTTTAGTGCATAATTTTGAGTTAGAGTTTCTATTTAAAATTAATTCTATCTGCAAGTGCTTTAAAATTTCTGCAATTTTAGACATTCATTCATACAAGCATATTGAATTTGCCGAGATATTGTGTCTGCTACATAAAATATTGCTGCTGCTGTTGTTGCTGCTGCTGCTGCTGCTGCTGCTGCTGCTGCTGCATGCGAAAGCACAATTTGTATGAATTTTAAATATGAACTTTAACTAAAAACGTGAACGTTTTATATCCATGTATTTCGTTTTTGTTAAATTTAAAATTTTTCATTTGCTCTACTCGTACTTGTTGATAGTCATATCAAACAAAAATCTTTTTTTTTGTGTTTTAATATTATTAAAACAAGGTTTTAATTATAGACCATAACATAAATTTGTTTTGACACTAGCCGACTATAAAAAGACACCACAGATATTATGCTCTTTGAATCAAAAAACGTCATAACTAAAAAAAAACTAGTTCGACAGAAAACGAGTTTAAAGTTTTCAATTTACACACAGCTTAATGGCGAAAGAAAATTTAGTTTTTCTCTCAAGAGCTGAGTGAACAAGATATTTGAAATTTTTACACACACAGAGAAAAAACTGCCTCATAGAATCAATAAGATTTTCTCTATGAAACGTTTTTATGCTAAGGGGTATCCCAGCAGAAGGAAGCGAAGATTTTTTCATAGAGATTCCTTATTTTTTTTATGTGGTAAATGTTATTAATTTTATCAAGAAAAAAAACCACATAAAATCAAGGAGAAATATTATTATTCACAACTTTTTTTCACTCAATTTCCGTTATTTTTGGCAGTAAAAAAACAATCCATAGAGAAAAACTTCTTGATTCTATTAGGTTTTCTTATAAATTGTAAACTATAAAGATTTCTTATTGATTTTATTAGGTTGCCTTATTAATTTTTTTTAAAAAGGGTTTCTTCTTGATTTTATTAGGCTATCTTATTGATTTCTTCAATAAGGGTTTCTTCTTGATTTTAGTAGGTTCCTATATAATTATGTGTAAAGCATAGTATTGATATTTTTCATAAGGAAATCTTTTTGATTTTATGAGGTGTCTTGTTACTTTGTTTCTATAAATAGACATACAGAAAATTTTTTTCATGATCTTTTTCATTTTTGTATAAGAATGTTTGCACAATAATTTCAATGGTTATTCGGGCTGCTTGTTAGCATATTGGTTAGAGTGCTTGTCTATCAGGTAGAAGTTAGTTAAGAATATAACACAATGTGTATGTATGTATGTATGTATGTATGTGTGTATGTATAAATAAATAACATCTACAATATACTACATACATACATACATACATACATACATATGTATATGGTATAGAATTTAAATGAAAATACATAAGTACAGAGAATAAAGACAAGATTTTTTTTATTTTATTATTGAAAAAATCAATAAGATAACCTCATAAAAACTGCAAGATTTCTTCTTGATTTTTTCAAAAAGGTTTTCTCTATGAAATCAATAAGATTTCCTTATTGAAAAAAAAAAACTATAGAGATTTCTTATTAATTTTGTTCTATTTTATGCGGTTTTGAGTAGGCACTGTTTTCTCTGTGCAATATTACTAATGATATAAAGATTAATTATGCTTCATCAACTCAAAAATCACATTTTTTGAATTATGACGTTCTTTAAGTAAATGAGCGATATGTATATAAATATATATTATATGTGCATTTGTACATGCATGCGTGTGTGCAACAGCCTCTTGTAGTTATACTCGTACTATGCCACCTTTGTGCAGACTCTTACTAATGGCTGCATGCATTTGCAAAGTGACGACGTGTTTTTAATTAAACATTTTTTCCTTTGTCTGTTTTTTTTCATTGTAAAACCACAATTTAACCACAGCTTAATGCAAACAAGAAAAAAAAACACAAACACACACACACACACATATTAAAAATATGCCAAAATATTATGCAGAGCATTTGGCCGACACCTATAACTAAATACATATTAGGGCAAAACAGCCAAAGTTTTGGGTTGCAGGAATACTTTGTTTGTTACCTTAAATTAACTCGCCATAGAAAGTTTAATTAGAGCCACAAAGTTTTTCGCATAGTGAAGCAAAATTTAAATATCATATTATGTATGTGTTTAAATTTTGGTTATTAAAATAATTACAAAGAAGTTAACAAAATAACTAATAAAATAATGAATAATAAAACTCTTAGTTCACCAAGTTTTCAAGCTCAAGTTTTAATATCAATTTAATTAACAACATTCACCACTGCAGGTTGTTGTCCTTGCTGATTGTGTCTAGTTTTGTTGGCGACAATGGGCAAAATGTGGAATGAATGATAGCTTAAGCATTAGGGATGCCAATAGGGACTGGTTTTTACGATCCCGGGATTCGGGATTTCAAAAAATCAAATCCCGGTATTTCAGACTTTTTCGGCATCCCGACATTTTTTGAGATTCAGGGATTTTTCGGGACTCTGGGTTTTTTTAACATTAAAAGATATATGCTTTTTATACGTACATACCCGTATTTATTACAAAAAAAATACTATTTTAAAGAGGTTCGCAAACAATAGTTTTATAATTAATTTCAGATTACACAGTTACAACTTAGATGTGTAATATGCACATATGCAGTTTCGTATGTAGTTAAGATACACAGTTTTTACAGTTTCTAACATTAGCAAATGTTAATACAGGTAGGGCAAATTTAAAGTTTTTTGAAGAACTCCTGAAAACTCGAACTTCAAGAAATTCTGAGTATGCACATTTTTAGAGGAACACTAGGACATTAATCTATAACCAATATTATACGCCAGCAAAAAAAGTGCGTATCCTTCAGAAAATTCCAAGTTGAAAACTTGGAAATACGAGTATCTAGTTCAAATTCGTGCTTTTCAGAAATAGATTCATGGGAAATAACAAATGAGGAGCATTAATTTTTTCCGTCTGGGTTGCCTCATCTACTGGAAAAGTCCTTTAGAAAGTTAAGACACTAATAAAGCTGTTTTAAAGCACAAGGTGCGCCCATTCCGACAGAAAATAATGTGATAATTTTAATACTCTTTATGACATGTTAATAATGACAACTGTATTCTACAAATTATTTGAACTACGAGGCACACAGGGATTTGGATAGTTAAGCAATAACTGCACTTAAAAAATATTTGGATTGAATTTGTATCAGTTACATTTTAATAAAAATCTAATAAGAGATTGAACATTTCAGTAGCGGGATGTGTGGTCAGGTTACCCGTAGCTGAATTTCGTAGCATCATAAAGGTTTCAAAAATAGATTAAAAGCTTATAATCTAGACTGAAGATTGAATTTCTACTAGTTAATCAGCCAATGTATCTGAGTTAGTTTAAGTTTCATTTATTTTAGTTTAGAGTCAATGTGGTGTTTCCATGCAAGCCGTCGATCAAGGTATATGTTGAAGAACAAGTTGGGAACAAGTATCTCTTGTAAGGTAAATGTTATCTGAACACATTTTTGTTAGTTTACGAGGGCGGTTCGGAAACTTCTTAGCCTAGCACAAAAAGCGCGGTATAAACAGAAAAAAGTTAAGTGTTTTGGAAACTTCCATCTCTGCTATGAACACATGTTAAATTTTGTTTTGATCTGGCAACTCCTTCATATAGAAACAGGTGTTCACAAAAGACGCATCCGCGATTTTTTAACATTGGAAAAATTAGAAATGCGTGGTGTCATTAAATATTTACATAAAAAAGGTTTATCGGGACAAGAAATTCATAATGATATGGTGAATGTGTTAGATGAAAGTGCTCCTTCATATGCAACAGTAAAAAATTGGGTTGCTGAATTTAAACGTGGTCGTACAAGCATTGAAGATGAACCACGTAGTGGACGTCCAAAAACAGCAACAACAACAGAAATTGTAGCCAAAGTGCATGATATGGTATTAAATGATCGACGAATAAAAGCGCGTGAAATAGCTAATATCATGGGCATCTCAAATGATCGAGTCCATTTAATTTTGCATAAAGAACTACAGATGAAAAAGCTTTCTGCAAGATGGGTGCCGCATTTGTTAACAGTCGACCAAAAACGCATAAGAATGAACATTTCTCAAGCTTGTTTGGATCGTTTTAAGCGAAATAAAATGGATTTAAAGCGTCGTTTCATAACTGTTGATGAGACATGGATCCACCAATATACTCCAGAGACAAAAGAACAATCCAAACAATGGACTGAAGCTGGAGGAAGTGCCCCAAAGAAGTCAAAAACAATTCAATCGGCTGGTAAGGTTATGGCAACGGGTTTTTTGGGACTTCAAAGGTATTTTATTGATTGACTATCTGCAAAAGGGTAAAACAATAAATTCAGAGTACTATTGCAACCTTTTGGATCAATTAAATGTACAAATTCGAGAAAAACGTCCTGGCTTACAACACAAAAAAATAATTTTTCATCAAGACAACGCACCAGCGCACAAGAGTGTTTTAACAATGACTAAAATCAACGAATTAAAGTACGAGTTGCTTGACCACCCACCTTATTCTCCTGATTTGGCTCCCAGTGACTTTTACCTGTTGCCAAATCTAAAAAAATTCCTTGCTGGCAAGCGTTTTACCTCAAATGAAGATCCAATTACAGTTGTAAACCACTATTTTGAAGACCTTGAGGAAAACTATTTTAATCAAGGGATAGAATTGCTAGAAAATCGTTGGACTAAGTGTATTGAAGTTTCAGGAGATTATATTGAAAAATAAAAATATTTTTGAAAAACTAACTATTTTCTTTCATTGATAGGCTAAGAAGTTTCCGAACCGCCCCCGTACTTTTATTGTCCATTAGTTCATCCATAGTTCAATAGGACACTATTACGAATATTATATATTATATGTACTACGAATATTTTTTTTGTTTGGTATGTCTATATAAAAAAGACTCTGCTGGGGCATGTATTATGTATTACGAATATTTTTTTATTTCTTTTATTTTATTTTTTATAAATGGACCGTCAAGTCACTTTGGAACAAGTCCCGTAACTATACTTAGATATTAACCTAAGCTTAACTTGTACATATTTATACTTTTGAAGTGAGTGAGTGCCCCTATGGTCGAGTGGGTTATGTGGAACACAGAGTACACAGAGATGTTACGAGACGAAAGATAATTGCGAATTCTAACGTCTCGCTCACACCTAGCCTGTGTCTTCTAGAATTTTTATTTCGTAGTGGCATTAATTTCACGTAAATAATTTCATTTTATGCTTTGTGTTCTCATTCGCTATGCGATATTTTGTAATTAAAAGGTTAAAATTAATATTTATGAATAAAAAGCTGAAAGTAAAAAAAAAAAAATTTTTACTTAAAAATATAAATAATTAAAAAGTGCAAGTTTCCGTTCTTACAGTCACAAGTACATACATAAATGTCGGAATGACATTTATTTATAGCCTGCAAAAAATTTGGTAACAATGACTTGAGAAAATGATAGTGTTACGGAAAGTAGGGAGTTATGTATAGTGAAAAAAGGACATATCCTATAAATGGTTGCATATTCACCATCATCGTAATGTATCGTCTTGATCCTTTGTCAATTTAGTTGGTACTTGGTCTAGTATTATAGTAAACGACACTGATCAGGTTCGATGTGGTTGAATTCATTGTTCCCTCCAATGATACCGCTAAGTCACTCTGGAGCAAGTTCCGTAACTGTACTTAGATATTAATCTAAGTTTAACAGGTGTTTATACTTTTGAAATATTAGTGCCTCTGCGGTCGAGTAGGTAGTGTGCAAGCCTCTCATGCACGAGTTTGTCAGTTCGAATGCAAAAAATATCTGCTCAAAAATAAATTATAATTGAATTTGTAACAATAAAAACAAAAATTATAAGTTTTCATTGTTACAGTTAAGTGTCGGAATGTCATTATTTAATTAATTTATATAATTATACACCAAATAGGTTCCTGTGAGATAGTTCAGTGACAAGTCAAAAGGCGTATACAAAGTATCAATTAACCCCATCCTAGGCCATCTCCATGTAAAAGTGACTGGGTCCGTTTCATAGGAAGTGTTAGAACCCGGACTGGTCCCTATCACTTAAAGACCGATCACGTGACTGACTAGTCTTGTGTCAGTTCCATTTCCTGCAGGGATGTGTAGATATGTCGTTCAGATCTTTCATTTTAGATATATTTTGAAAACTTGATTTACTTGAAATAAAAAAAATCATGTGCAGATTTGAATTTAGTGGCCTAGATAAAACTTAAGAACTAATTAAAAAAAAATATAAAATAAATAAAATTTTTTATATTTAATGTTGTGAATTGTTGTTTCTAAAATCATATTTTCTTATTTTCCTTCATTAAAGTGCAGAAAATGTTTAAATACAACATAAAATTATAATTTAAATTCCATTTGATGTCTAAACATCAATTCATGTTGGCTATCATTTATAATAGAGAATACATATCGCTCATTTACTCAAAGAACGTCATAACTCAACAAAACCTATTTTGAAGTTTGCAATTTACACACATGTTAATGGAAAAAGAAAATTTTATTTTTCTTCCAAGAGTTGAGTAAACAAGATATTTGTATGAAATTTTTACACAATACAAAGAACGATATGAGAATTAATACTGCATCATTAACTCAAAAATTCGATTTTTTGAGTTATGACTTGCTTTGAGTAAATGAGCGATATGTATATTTAAGAAGAAATTCTAAGAATTGTGTATGTAATCTAATTTATTAGAAATGTAAGAATATTCTTTACTGCCGAATTCACAATCTGCCATCAAATCTGAACTGTTCAATGCAATATAAATAATATGATTTATTAAAACATATACACTTGAGCGTATAAATGATTTAATGAATATTAATATTGTATACATTACAGTGTTGTTTGCGTTAAATCAAAATGATTTATTTTAAGCAAAAATGTTAATCAACTCTTATTTAAAACATTGATTGAAAGAGTAAAGTTATATAAATTATATACATTTTGGTATTAGAGATGGAATCATGATGGATTTTGTCACTCATGATTACGCATTTTCTGTGGGAGAAAGATTATTTATCGTATGTCTATCGCACGCTCACGTGAGTATTAAAAAATATTAATCATTGTTAGAAAAATTGTTAAAATAATTTTCGAATTTTTTAATATTATTTTCACTAAGAGTATAAATAAATAAAGGTTTAAACCCTTAAAAACAGTAATTTTTAATCCAAATTATTTTATATTCGAAAGACCAATACATGACATTAACATTAGAAAATGATATCTCTCTTCCTGCTATTTTTTTCACAAAACCTTTATTATTTTCCAATGTAAAGAAGAGATTACAGATTTCTATAAAATAATTCTATGATTTTTCGAGCTCAATAAGTAAATAAATAGAATAATTTTCATGCAAAATATTTCATTAAAAAAAATCATATTGCAAATCTGATTTTAATCATGACCCAGCATAGTCTACTATATTACTCATCTTTTTTTCTCACAATATTGATTGGAGTTTATACTGACAGATTTCCTTTGCAAGATTTCTAATGCACTAATTCATGAATAACATGTGTGGTATACTTATTCTGAAAACAACTGGCGTGCCAGTGCTCATGTGTTTGCATTTCGATAAACCACTCGTACTTATATTATTGCATCGTATTCATTTATACACTTTAAATGCTCTTATACTTTATGATGCTTTTGCTGAATTAGTATTTGTAGTGTATTGCATTATATTCGTATGTTTTTTATGTGTTTGGTGTTGTGTTTTCATAACATTTGG
Organism: Tachina lurida; assembly: GCA_944452675.1. NCBI lineage: Eukaryota > Metazoa > Arthropoda > Insecta > Diptera > Tachinidae > Tachina > Tachina lurida. Next base: position 117,435,340 of record OX101754.1, read on the forward strand.
CTGCGAGGCGTAAGTCATTTGTATTATGCCTCTCAATGTCTAACAATAATATTAAATGATTATGTTGCAAGTTGTTTATGTGCAACCAATAAACCTCTTTGTCGAATTGTAGCAAAAAATATATACATACATAAATTTATTGTGTATATATTTAAGTATGTTTTATTTCAAGCAACGTACTCGTACAATAGAAATAACCATTCAAACACAGTGGTTTTGAGTGATAATTTTCTCTAGGTCTGAAATGTTCTTGCAGCAATTTTTTTCAACATAAAATTTATCGTACTTTGCTTTCAAGCACCATTTAACCCTACTGTATCTATCTACGAGAACTCCTCTGATTAGATTCGCTATAGGGGAAGAGAGTACACAGAGCAAACCGTGCCTACTAAATACCTCATAAAATAGAACAAAATTAATAAGAAATCTCTATGATTTTTTTTTCAAATAAGGAAATCTTATTAATTTCATAGGGAAAACACTTTGGAAAAAATCAAGAAGAAATCTTCTAGTTTTTATTAGGTTATCTTATTGATTTTTTCAGTAAGGGTTTCTTCTTGTTTTTATTAGGCGACCTCATAAAAAATAAAAAAGAAATTGCATCTTTATTCTCTGTACTTATGTATTTTCCTTTAAATTCTATACCATATACATAAGTATGTATGTATGTAGTATATTGTAGATGTTATTTATTTGTACATACATACACATGTTATATTCTTAACTAACTCACTCACCAAGTATTGAACCAGCACACTTCTGACTGATAGACAAGCACTCTAACCAATATGCTAACAAGCAGCCTGAATAACCATTGAAATTATTGTGCAAACATTCTTATACAAAAATGAAAAAGATCATGAAAAAAATTTTCTCTATGTCTATTTATAGAAACGAAATAACAAGACACCTGATAAAAACAAGAAGATTTCCTTATTAAAAAAATCAATAAGATGCTTCACACATAATCATATAGGAACCTAATAAGATCAAGAAGAAAACCTTATTGAAAAAATCAATAAGGCAACCTAATAAAATCAATAAGAAATCTTTATAGTTTACAATTTATAAGAAAACCTAATAGAATCAAAAAGTTTTTCTCTATTTTTCGCTATGGATTGTTTTTTGGTGCCAAAAGTAACGGAAATTTAATAAAAAAAGTTGCAAATAATAAGATTTCTTCTTGATTTTATGTGGTTTTCTTCTTGATAAAATTAATAAGATTTACCACATAAAAACAATAACGAATCTCTATGAAAAAATCTTCGCTTCTTTCTGCTGGGATACTCCCTGTCCTAAAAACGCTACATAGAGAAACTCTTCTTGATTCTATGAGGCAGTTTTTTCTCTGTGTACTCTGGCTCTGGCCTTCTCACTTAAGCAACAAATTTCTAACTGAGCTTAATAAGAAATATAATATTTATTAGCATATTAAGAATTACTTGTAAAAAATAATAACTAGGTTTGTTCATTTACTCCAAAACTGTTACGAATTTGTAACAATTGTTACTGGAAAGGGTTCACTAATGCATTAAACACATTCACCACAGCAAGCCACCGACTACCGAATATCAAAGATAGAATACACATTTTTATATGAGAATGATTCTTTTGAAGACAGCAAGGCAACAGGGCGACAGGTTGTTGTCTACGCTAATTTTGTCGTTGTACTCCAATTAAACTAATTTCTATTTGTTTGGCTACAATAAGCAAATGCAGTGTGGCCAGTATAAAACATGTTGAATGAATGATATCGTGCAATTATTTCATATTATTTACCAGAAACAATATTAAAAATTTGATGTAAAGAATAAATTGATTCATTTTTGTATTTTTACGTGAAATAAGTACATTTTAAAAGAGTAATTACACTTTTTATAAATACAAAATATATGAAAGTGGCAATACTGAACTATGTATTTGTACTTGGTGGTGCTGCCGTTTCCAAAATAATTAAGTAGCTGGCTACATGGCTGATAGCGGCATTTTGAAGTCGTGTGCTCGTGTAGCCTGCTGTTCTGAATGTGTTTAATGCATAATTCCAAACGTTTTCAAAGAGAGAACGTAAAACAAGAGAGAGAAAAATTGAGAGACAAACAAATTATTAATAGTAAAATTTTTACTTGCAAGAATTATCCAAACAGCTGATCTGTATTTTGCTTTCAAATTAATTTTTTGAAAAATATAAGAAAAAGGAAAACTTGGAAAATTTGCATTTCCTTCCTAAAAAAATATTTATATTTATATTATAAATGAAAGCATATTTTCTTAATTTATTGTTTTTCTTTGATTATGGTCAAAGAATTTTGTTTGTTTATCAATCATATCTGATCAGAGATGGAAAGTGACATTTTTGTATTTGATTAAAAAATTATGAAAAATGCATAAAAATAGTAAATAATACATGAAACTGTGTAAAGTATTTCACATTAATTGCTGATTTTTAAAAATTTTGTAAAATACAATACTATCAAAATACACTAGAAAAACTACAGTTGTATCATGATTTCCAGCCATGGTTTTGCTATGAATAAAATATTTTTGCAAGTTTTTACAAGTAAAGCGTTCATTTACTTTTTCGTAACTGGGAGAGAAATTTTGTAAATTACTGCTTTACTCTGCCCTTGCTAGTTTCAGCTGGGAAAGTAAATGAACAGACCTACTGTGCTCATTTACTTTCCTAGCAGAAAGTATTTTATTTTTCACACAAAATAAAATATATTGCTATATTTTAATACAAACTTAAGGCCTAAATCGCTGCACTGTGCCATAGAAAGTACTTTATAAACAAACGTTAAATAAATCTATTATCGCTGGAGTACGTAGTTATACTCACCAGGTTCCAATGAAGATTAACAACCGTTTCGTTACGTTAATAAAACGGTATTATACAACAAACATAAGTACATACATACATACATACTTGTACATATGTATGTATGTATGTATGTATGTATGTACGTACACTGACTATTTATTGTAATAAACACATACATTTATAATCGAATGCATTTATATTAAGTCGTTTTTGTTAATATTTTTCTTCTAGCCTTTAGACAGAGTAGACTTGTTAAATTCACTTTTCAATTTGAGGCAAAAAAAAAAATACATTAAAAACCGGCAGAGATGTGTTAACTTTAAAATGAATCTGTTATATAATTTTGCAACATTTTCTTGCTTATTCCATTTTTTTTCAGACATTTTAAATTAAACAAAGCCGCATAAAAATTAAATAAATCTTGTAGCAAATATGCTGCAGCATTAAAACATTGCAACAAGTTTTATATAGATAATTATATTAAGGAAATACATATAACATAACTATGAAATGCCTAAGACTATTAAACTTGTCATGTTTATAATTGGAATTTAGCAGCTGATGCTGTAATCAAGTGTAATTAAATGATACATATGTATGTTTATGTATTGCAAATAGATAATGTGCTGCAAAGCCAAAAGAATTGATTTTAAAAGGGAACCTTTTTAACTTTTGTGGATGTTTAATACATACATATCGTGGGCTAAAACTGCTAAATTTTACAGAAACGACAAAATAAATGTCAATATTTGCTATGCATAGCTTAAGAGAAAAGTTTAACAAATTAAGTTTTTTTTTCGAAAAACTGGATTTAGTAGGTTTACACTCTAAGCCGACAATTTTGATTTTCATAAATGCCCAGGCGGAATACTGTGGCAACTAGTATAAAACTGATTTTTAAAAAAAATTTAGCTAAAGCGAGGCCCATTGAGCTCAAAGTTCAAATTATGCAAAATTCATCGATTTACCATCAGTTGATTAGACAGTTGACAATCGACAAAAGTACTATTATAAATATTCTAAATTATATCCTAAACTGTTTTTTTAAACCTTGCGAGTAAAATATGTTAATATGACACCTCCTTTGTAAAAAATTTTTCAAAGTTATTTATTCCAGAAATTTAGAGAATGCTTGCCGAAATAAAAGAAGAATTTAAAAATACTTTGTGACCGAAAATATTCACCCTTTAACCAAAATAACAATCAACAATATTTTGCAAAATTTTAAGCAGCAAAGTTTTGGATTGGGTAACTTTTGAAAACTTTTTTTTAGCTTTTTTGAACAAATATCACGTCAATTTAAGATAAAATCGAGTTATATATGTGACCTTCTCCGAGAAAAGGCACCTAGTGTGTCAATAAACGTGTGTGTGTAAAAATCGATAAAAATGGCAAAAACATTAAAATTTTATTTTTTAAATGCGTTTTTCTCAAAACTTAATTTTCACACACTAAGTCCCTTTTCTCGAAGAAGGTCACATATGCTAAACAAAATTCTACAAACGAAGCTTCATATTAACGTGAAATCTCCATGTCTCTAACGAAGTTTACCATAAATATGTAAACAAAACAATAATGACATACATAAGTCTTAATAAAAGTCCAATAATATCATAAAATCTCGAGTGTATATTTTTATCAGTAATTCTTACTTTACCTCGAAATTATTTTAACTTGGCATTTGGATTTTTCCAAAAAAAAAAACAAGTGTTTTTTTTCGAAACTATGATTTTTGACCTACACTGTTATCGCTAGTGACCACAAATGACAGCAAAGGGTTAATTTTTCCAACAAACATATTCAATACGATTATCATATTCAATAGAGCACCCCACCGATTTACAGCAAAAATCAGTAAAAATTTAAAAATTTTTCTAATGAATTGTTCGTAAAATTTTGCAATATCGTGAGTTCGACAAAACTCACTAGCGTATTTCTCACTCAGATAGAAAATAATCTATTTAAATCTATCAGGATAGATTCAGTTAAATATTAAAAAAAAATTCAAACATTGTCAACACACAGACAAAAGTTTATAGGTAAATCTAACCAATTTCTATGGTTAAATATATACCAACCAGCGAAATCGGCTAAAATAACTACGAGTAATACGAAGCAGCAAAGAAATAAATTTCAATAATTCTTTATAATAACATATTTTCGTTAACTTTACTATAAGTAAAAAATTATGCGTGTGCCACTATACATTATCTACCAAAACTCACTCATACATACATACAATTTCAATTCAATTCATTACGATCCAAAAAAAATCATACAAATTTGTTGAATTAATATTTTTCATCACCTTATCAATCAGTATTTCACCACACAAAGAAAGCGTTTGTTTATTACTTACAAATATTTAATCACCATTATTGTGAATAGCAATTAAAATTTATGTTCCCATGAAATTATTATTCCCCTCGAAGGGAAAAATGCTATCGTGAATCTCCCGTGAATTTTATTTTTTGCCTACTATCAATTCTCAGTGAATGTTAAAAAGGGAATGAAGATTTGCAAAGATTAAAATTAATTGAAATTAAAATGAATTTGAAATTAATATTCGGGGTAATTATGAATAAAATTCCCCGAGAAATGTCTCTTTTTTCCAATTAGATTTTTTTTTGGTTTTCGAATGAAATGTGCTGAAGTGTAAAATTATGTTTTTAAATATTCCAAGTGCAGTGAAAACAAGTCGAAGGAAAATATTAAAATTACACGATATTAGCCCAATTCACAATCTTGTGCAAATGGTCTTGCATCGTAGCATGTGCAAAATGGTATAGTATATTTATACTCACCACTAAGACTTGTTAAGTGGTGAGTATCAATATATTAACCATTTTGCAAATGGTCTTGCATCGTAGTATTTGCAAAGTGGTGTAGCATATTTCTACTCTACACTAACAAAATACAAAGATATGCACTTGCTACACTTGTGTAAATAAACAATACCTAAAGGTAGTAGTATATATTTGCTACACCATGTTGCAAATGCACAAAATTGTGAATTAGGCTGATGTATTAATTCAGTTCGCTTGCAAAAATTTAAATGAAAAATAAAAACAAGAGAGAGGTAAAAAAAATCGTCGTGCAAAATATTATTCATGATAAAGGGAATAAGAGAGAGGGAAAACTTTTCAGGGGAAATATTTTGCACAACTGCAGTTTTGGGAAGGGGGAAAACATTGCGTGGGAAATTATTTTTACGATAGGGTTGAATATTAAAGTTATTCATTTAAAATAATTCCTCAATCAATTTCTAATCCACCTCATGTAGAAGTTGAGCACAGGCTGCCCAATATAGTAAGCAGACGCATTTGTTACCTTTGCCAAAACGATACTTGAGAATTCATCAGTATCAAGTAGAGATAAGGAATAGGGAGAATTTAACTAATAAGACAATTACATTAACAATGTTTGTTGCTTATTGTAATATTAACAGCTAAAAATAATAAAATAAAATAATTAAAAATTAAATTAGGGCTTAAATCGAATTACAAACCAACTTTATTAAAAAAGAAGATAAGGACTGGGGAGATTAACAATTTTTGTTGGTTATTTTAATACCAACATATAAACTGATTAACTGAAATAATTGAAAAAATTGCGTTTTAAAGCTAATTACAACAACAACTTTAATTGACAGTAAATTTGACGATTGAAATTGGTTAGACCATCCCTAAAAACTATTTTGCAATTTGCACATCTATTAAATTAACCAAAAAAGTACTCGTAGTAAAATTTATTAAATTTTTAGTTATACAATTTAATAACAAATGCGACTTACATTGTCAACAAATTAACAACTAAACTTAGTTAAATTAGTCAGACTAACAATTTGTACAATTACAAAAACAACTTTTATTTATTGTTACAATTATATTAAGTTCCATTAATATTTTGTCTATATTTTAATTTTACACAATTTCGTAATAAAAAATAAATATATAAAGTCATTGCTAAAAATTGGCTATTTCAGCAAAAAAAAGTGAAGTGCAATTTATTTTAGTTGTTCTGTTGCAACAACAATTTACACCAGGAATTCAGTAACTGTGTCAAATTAGTTGCTTCAACCAAAAAATTAGTTAATTCATTTAAATCGCCGCAATAATTTGCACGAAAAATTAACGGCCTGGCCCACGATGTCACTAGAAATCGTTCGATCGACAACTTGTATTGTAAACAACAATAACTTTAGAAAATTTGTTGTTGTTTGCAATACAAGTTGTCGATCGAACGATTTCTCGTGACATCGTGGGCCAGGCCGTAAATAACAAATCCCAATTGATTAGATTAATCATAGAAAAATTTGGTTAGTTGAAATACAATAGTTTATGTATAGTAAACTGTAAATATGACTGTATAAATTGGTTAGATTAACCTACTAAATTTTTGCTGTGTAGTTTTATATTATTACAACTGTTTTATCATTTATGGTTTAAGTTTTGCTGTAATACAAAAATACCTCATATCTTATCGCCCACACTATTCAATACAATTGTACAATATTTTTAATAATGAGAACAAAAAAAAAAATTAAAATTAAATTATAATAAAAAAATACAACACTTGAAAAAACTTAACCCAAAACGGTTTCTAGATATCATTCATTCTATTCGTATTATTCATTCACTGAAATAAAAAAATATTATTAAACAGGCGAACAAAAGAACTGACAGTAGTTGAAAAAATACGGCTAAAACAAACTAAATCCTCTGACAATAAACTGAATATGAACATTTTAATTTTTTTTTTGCTGGTCGACTGAAGTTGAATATTTACACTTTAACATTTAACGCTTGTCTGATTTAAGCAGTTGTTTGTTGCCTCTGCTTCATTGCAATTGTTTCTTTAGTTGCACAGGTTGTTGTTGCTGCCGCAATAAGTTGTTCGTTTAACAGCCAACACTGGTTGTTACGTCTTGTGTGGACTAAAAATCAAGTTTTTAACTCAAAAATTTTGTTTTCAAAAATTATAAATGATTTATGCAATCTCAAGATATAATCGTACATACAAATGTACTCGTACATAAGAGAAAAAAAGAGCCACTGTATTTTAAGTTAAAAGTTTTGATTTTTGTTTTCGATCAGCAGAGCATGACCATTTGGTGAAATCAATAGTGAATACAAAGAGGCGAAGTAGCGCTTAGTACACATTAGATGATGATTTAGTACAATTTTTTAAGGATTTTTTTTTTTGATGAATTTCTAAAATTAATTGCTAAGCATGGTGAAGAAGTCAGTAAGCAGGTTCTTAAGAAAATTAAGAAATTGCATTAAGAAAATGCAAATTTATTGATTAGAATTTTTTAGACCATAGCTGGAGAGATCTAAAAAAATACATACAATGCCTTCTGACGGATTGGCGAAATTTACATAAACTTTATAGAATTAATTAACGATTGCGGTTTGTAGCTTCATTTATAATCAACTTAAAATACAAGAAAACCTAGCTGAAAAATATCAAGAATTTTAACCCTGGTCACGTGCGACATTGTAAGTGTAAAATTAAATATAAAAACAGGCTTTTGGCACCAATGAAGAAAGCCAGTTCTACATGGAATTGGGTTTAAAGCAGCTCTAAAAAAGAAAAAGCCGGCCAGCCAAAAATATTAAGGCACGTCAAGAATTTAGTATAAAGTATGAAAACTGGGAGCATTAATGATTGGAAACTAGTTATTTGGTGACACAAGGTCAACATTAATCTTTTTTTGTCGAATGGAATAAGCTAATGATGGCGTTAACCCTTAGAAAGCTTCCAAAGGCATCGTGTTAAGCCAACTGTTAGGTCTGGAAGAGGTAGTGTTGGTGTGGATATGCGCTGGCGGACGTTCACTCTCGTAAGAATTAGCGGTATTATAAAAAAGCCGTACTGCTGAAATACTTTATAGACTAATTTGCCAGAATTCATGGACTTGAGCGCTTCGTCGGAATACGAAGTTATCTTCCAGCAAGATGGTGATTCGAAACACACTGCTAACTTTTTTTAAGATCATCTGTCGCTTCATAACTTCACGTACTCGTAATGAAATAAACAACTTGGCAGTGAATGAATAAGAAAACATTTGTTATATTTGGTAGTGTATTTTTATTTTTTACAGTTATTTTTTTACCTTAACTGTCAAGCATATGCGCATTTTTGTTCGCCACTGTATATATCTTGTTCTTGTGTTAACTCATTTTTGGTTGTTGCGTGTTGTTGCAATATTTTTTTTTTGTTGTATGAAACTTTATACAGAATTCAATAAGTTTTTTTTTGCGGTTTATTGGTTATTATTTTGTATACCTTTGCCTAACAAAACACATTATTATTATTTTTTTTCCAAAGATTTTGTGGTTTTCGTTAATGTAGAAAATCTGTGTGTGTGTAGCTTTCATTTTCATGTCTAAACTCATCATTAATGTTTATGAAATTTTAAGCAAAAGTAAAAAATTTGTAGCAGAAAAAAAAATTGTTTAACGCAAAATAATATTTACAACAGAACAATACAACGACCTTAGGCCGCCTTGGTTGCACAAGAACAGGTTTAAATAAAAATCGAAATTAATGATGTTGTACCTTGATTAGGAAATGCAGGGAAAATATGTACATCATACACGTGAAAAATTCAATTGATGTGTGTTTTAAATTATAATGTGCACATGCTAAACAATAAGGCTATTCGCGTTGTGTAGTAAGTGGTGTTTAATTTAAATGTAATGTATATACTATAGTTTATTTGTATTTACTAAATGTTAAAAACACCATTACAATTCTGTCTTTGTCCGGAAACAGACCAGAGTCTTTGGTGGGAATCGAACTCACGATCTCCGCATTGATAGCTCAGCACACTATCTACTTGTCTACCGGGGGCACTCATATAAAATAATTTTGGACATTATGCCCAATTGCCTCATTCATAAAAAGTAACTTTGTTCTATAAAAGGTTTAGAAAAAACTGCCTCATAGAATAAAGAAGAAACGTTTTTAGGCTAATGGGTATCCCAGCTGAAAGAAGCGAAGATTTTTTTCATAGAGATTCCTTATTGTTTTTATGTGGCAAATCTTATTAATTTTATCAAGAAGAAAACCACATAAAATCTAGAAGAAATCTTATTATTCACAACTTTTTTTATTCAATTTCCGATATTTTTTGGCACCAAAGAAACAATTCATAGAGAAAAACTTCTTGATTCTATTAGGTTTTCTTATAAATTGTAAACTATAGTGATTTCTTATTGATTTTATTAGGTTGCCTTATTGATTTTTTTTAAAAAGGTTTTCTTCTTGATTTTATTAGGTTCCTTTATGATTATGTGTAAAGAATCTTATTGATTGTTTTGATAAGGAAATCGTCTTGATTTTATAAGATGTCTTGTTATTTCATATCATAAATAGACATAGAGACAATTTTTTTATGATCTTTTTCATTTTTGTTTGCACAATAATTTCAATGGTTATTAAGGCTGCTTGTTAGCATATGCAAAAATAGAGCGAATATAACCAATTCGCGAGAAAAATATTATTAATGATAACAATGAATGAATGGATGGAAACAAATAATACAAATATTTGTAGGGGAAAATCAGTCACGATAACAATTTTGGGAAAAAAGAAAATATTTTGAATGAAAAACAGTCCACGATTGCAACTTTGGGAAAGAAATATTTCGAGGAAAACATTATTTGCGATAGGGATAGCTATTTTTGTGGTTTATTTAACAAATGTACGCAGTTGAAAAAACAAAATCCAATTTGACAGTAAATTAAAGCTGATAAAATCTGTTTCACTACGCTCCATTTCGTGGTGATGAAAAATTTAAATTCCAAAATTTCTAAAAGCCTTGTTTGACTTGAGTTGTATATGATAACAATTGTATGAGTAGGTTTTGGTGTATAAAAGTGTGCTACCCTATAATAGCTGTTTAGTTATCGGCCTGTCCCACGATGTCACCAGAAAACGTTCGATCGAATACTTACATTGAAAACAACAACAAATTTTTTAATGCTATTGTTGTTTGCAATACAAGTTGTCGATCGAACGATTTCTGGTGACATCGTGGGACAGGCCGTATGTTTGTTTGATACCACATGTAAATCTACGCCAAAAAATATACTACAACGAATTTTTCTATTAAATTTTTAACTGTTTTGCATTAGTTAGTTCAACCAAATTCATTGTTTGATGTAATTTCAATTGTCAAAATTGCTAAGTTATATATATGAATTATTTCTGTGTAGATTTAATTAAAAAAATATACATTTGGTGATCTTCCACTCTCTCTCTCTCTCTCATAATACCCCATTGGGGAGCAGGGTTGTCAGATATGGCGATTTCTCGCCAAACGTGTCGATTTTGCAACTTGTTTGGCGACTAAACTCTTGATTTGGCGATATGACGATTCTTCTGGCGATAAATAAATTTGTTGGCAGTTTTGATGGCTATTTTCAACAAAATTGAACTTCAAAATGTTTGTAATTCAGAAATATTAGTTTGTTGAAGGAGCAATTTAAAAAATTAGTAGTCTGCAAGTAATTAAAACAATTTGGCTTTGATGATTTTTCTTATATTAATTATAGTGATTAATTAATTCGTTTTGAATTTGGATAAGAAAAATTTACAAGAAATAATTTTTGGCGATTTTTCGCTAATTTTTTACACGATTGTTTTATAAAATTTTATATTAAATAAAGTGTTCCATAATAACAAACTCATTATCAAAAATATATTAAGGAAACCTACATAAAAATGATTTTTGACAATTTTTGGGGATTTTTAAAATCAATTTGGCGAAATAGGTTGCGAAAAATGTGACAACCCTGTTGAGGAGCTCTCTTTTCTGAGTAAAACTGCAAACATGAAATCTTCTGTGATCTTCTCCGAGAAAAGGGACCTAGTGTGTGAAATGAAGTTTTGAGAAAAACGCATTTAAAAAATAAAATTTTAATGGTTTTCTAATTTTTATCGATTTTAACACACACCCGTTTTTTGACACACTAGGTCCCTTTTCTCGGAGGAGGTGACATATATTGTGTTTCTATTTACATATTTATTTCGTAAATAGTTTAAAAAGTAAATTTTGCAATATATTGTAGCACAAAAATAGGCAGATCGGGTTGAATAACTCTCTCAGGTCAAACAATACTCACAAGGCTGACCGCACTTAAATAATTACGATGACGCAAAAGCTGTTATTGCCAGAACCTAGAGATATTTAACAACTGATATATACTGCATATGAAAATGAATCAAGCAGCCATGAACTGAAATGAAATGGAAAATATATTTTGCTTACACATAACGCTGTCGTTTCAAATAAATGTAAGTAGCTGAAATTTTTTACAGCTTCCACAAATCTAATATAATTTAGATGGGCTGTTCGAAAAAAGTTTACAAAAATAAATTCAAGTAAAATTCATACATTTCCGGCACTTATATAAAATGATTCTTGCTTTGGGGGCAAGTGCTCTAAGAAGCTTGTTTTAAATCGTTACTAAAAATAACTTTGGCCCCTTATGTGTAATCATTTGTTTTATATTTCATTACCTTCAAAATCCCCAAATACAATGTAAATTGTAATGAAATTAAATTAACTGATTTTATTTGCGTCGTTATTATTACATTTCTTAAGCCTTTTAATACCTCATGGAGCATTTTGAAAATTAGTAAATATAAGAAAAAGCAAAATAAAAAGAAAGAGAGAAACAATCAAATTTATTTAAACTGAACTGAAATTTACAAATTGTTTACTCGTAGAGGTTTGTAAATTAAAATTACGTTTTCTCACGTACTCTGTTTTTTTATTTCTTAGCTTTTATTTTATTTTTCAACATTTACATTTTTTATAGGCAGGCAAGCAGACAGACAGACAGACAGACAGACAGACGGACGGACGAACAGCCCAGTTAAACACTTTAGTTTAGTTGTTTAGTAGAGTTGAATATTTTGCATGAATGTACAACTCACGTAATGTTCCCTTACGGTCTTAGTGTTACTGTAAAGAAAATTGGCAGGGGAGTAAAGGAGTGTGTTCTTAATTTTTATTTATTTTATAAAAAATCTTTATTTGCAATCACAAATAATAAAGTAAATTATTTTGACCACCAATACTGCCTTAGAGAAAATCGAAGCCACGCCCCAAAACTGGCAGACTGTTATCCTATTACCCGAACGATTAAGGCGATTTTAACATTGTAAATTTTTCTCTTCGTTTTTACACTACTGGTGAATAGTTTAAGCAGTGATAAAAATCTGTATCATCACTATTATTGAGTTTAGCCCACTGTGCATTAAGCAAATTATGCACTAGACTGCACTTGCCAGATCGCCAAAAGTCGCCAAAATCATATTAATATAAATTTGATAATAAAATTGTTTTTATATTAAATTTTTTTAAAATAAATTTTTGGCAGAAAATCACGAAATTTAGAAATAAAATCGCCAAAAATTATTTCTTGTAAATTTTTCCCATCCAAATTCAAAAAGCATTAACTACTAAAATTAATAAAGGGTCTTTTTATATAAAAGTTTAAGTTGGCAGCACTTTTTTAAATGGCGGCCATTGTATCAGCTGTCAAGTGATTTCAACACAAATAGACTGACGCCTGAAAAACGCTTCCAAAATGTTCAATTTTTTTTTTAGAAAATCATGGTTCTTCAGAGCAATTAATTCCATTAACTATGGAACATTTTAGCACCGCGTGTACTCTAAATGATAATACGCATCCACAGAGACGTCGTACAGTGCGTACAGAAGAAGTCATCGCTGCTGTAGAGCGCAGCGTAGAGGAAGATCCCAATCAGTCCACACCCATGATTACTGACTTCTTCGTTCATCAATTGAACAAGCATGATGTGCAGGAGCTGTGGTTTCAACAAGATGCTGCAACATGTCACACAGCTTATGCCACAATTGACTTATTGAAGGAAACGTTTGGTAACCGCATAGTTTCACGTTTCGGACCCGTGAATTGGCCTTCAAGATTTTGCGATTTAACGCCTCTAAACTATTTTCTGTTGGGATATGAGAAGTCGCTAGTGTATGCAGAAAAGTCCTCTACTTGGGCGACAACATTTGCTGCATTATTGCCAATATACGGCCGCATATGTTGAATAAAGTCATCGATAATTGGACCTCCAGATAAGACTACATCCGAGCCAGCCTTGTCGGCCATGTGCCAGACGTCATATTTTAACTATAGTGCCAGAAGATTATAATCTTTGGAATAAAGTAAATTTCATGTCAATTTAAAAAAATTCATCTTTGTTTTATTCCACTTCAAAGTTCTATACCTCTATATGAGAAAAATTATCTAAAAGACGAGTTTTGGTAGGATTTATCTTTAAGCCCCGACTAAAAAAAGGCGTGTTATAAGTTTGTTAGATAGTTCTCGTTATCCACGTACAGACCAAACGGCTGGACCGATTGTGATTTATAGGGATCTTAGCTATGTTTTAAGAAAAACGGTCCAGCCGTTTAGAAGATATCACATCTTTTGTAGAGATATATTCGGGTGTTTTTAAAATTTTTAATTTTTGTTGTTGATAAGGTTAGGTTAGGTAAGGTGAATCTGGGTGGTCAAGGACCTCGCATAGACCAGAAATGATTCTTAGCGATACCAGCAGATGACAAGAAACCTGTAAGTATGGCAGCATAGTTCGTGATGCCTGTATGTGATGCCAAACAGATTTAACAAACCTTAGTAATCTACACATTTCCATTCCCGACACAAGTTCAAGACTCCGACAAACTATTTTATTTTATTTATTTTATTTTCAACAAACTAATTTTTCTGAATTTCAAAAATTTTTGAGTACAATTTTGTTAAAAAAAAATCAGAAATTTAGACGCCAAACAAGTTGAAAAACCGCAACGTTTGGCGGGAAATCGCCATATCCGGCAACCCTGGACAGTACACCTATCCCTCGATTTACGTTCCGGAGAAAGTCGTGTAAACAAAATAAATGCTATTCATAAAAACAAAAACAAAGTTAATGTTAATTCATAAAATATTCAAAACTATTCAATAAAACACATAAAAAATCGTGTAAATCGAGGTATTTCATACATCTCTCAATTTACACGAACACCCAAATAATCGTGTAAGAGTGAAATCGTGTAAATCGAGGGATAAGTGTACTTGTTTTGATAAAGAGAATTTATTGTATACTCGTACCTCTCAGAGATGGAAAGACTTACATACACATGAAATAATATTTGTCACTTGTCAAATCGAAATTTAAAATTGCGCTCTTAATTTTCTATTCTTGCAAATTCATAAAACTTATTACAAATATAAATTAGATAACTTAAAAAAAATAATAATAATAAATAAATAAATAATATTTGAACTATTGTGAAATCAACGCAAATAGAACTTCTCCAAAAAAAAAAAAAACAAAATTAATTCTGTAAAGAGAAGCGATAACAGCATAAGTCGAAAATCACAGTTTCAGGAAAAATCCACTTTTAACGTACGATCGTTTTTTCGAAAAAAAAATCAAAATAGGGAAATTAAGATTTTGTAAATTTTATTTGTAAACTAAAGATTACTATATTAATTAGGGTATTCAATCGGTTAACCGATTGAGGGTTTGGTTAATTTAAAATTTGCCGGTTAGTTCCGGTCGATTAACCGATTAACCGTTTATGCAAAATTTAATATTTTTTGTATTATTTAAATATATTTTTTATAAAACTAATAACTCTTTCTTCTCATAAACAAAAGTTATGTGTTGTAAAATTGAGATTGGCAAGGAAGGATTTTTTCGAAATCAAGTTTTATTAAAGTTAAAGAAGAAATCTTTAATACCTAAACTTTTAAACCAAATACTATTTATAAAAACGTATTTTAAAAGATCTCTATCTATGAAAATTGTTATATATGTTGTTTTTATTAATAAAATCGCAAAATAATGAAGAATTGTAATTTATTAAGTGAAATTATTAAATGTATGAAAATTGTTTTTAATCGGTTAACCGATTAATCCAAAATTAACCGATAATTAACCGATTATTAACCGAGGAAACCAAAACTTGGATTAATTAATCGAGCGCTTAACCCATTAAAATAAAAACCCGATTAATTGAATACCCTAGTATTAACGAATACTCCCAAGCTTGTAAAAATATGTAGTTTTTAGTATAAGTTGGTGCTTATTACAAATTTTATTGGGCCTATTTGTTTTTGGTCATACCTTTATAGAAAATCTTGCTAGAGACATGGCGATTTCCTGTAAATATGAAACTTCATTTGTACTTGTAGCATATATAAATCAATTTTAATGTAAGTCGACTTATGCTGTTATCGTCTTTAAGCACAGAATTAAAAATTTGAATACTTGCGTCCACATTTGACGAATTATTTCTATATACTTTTTGCTTATGAAATTTAAATATTTTTAGTTTATTGATTATTGATGAATGCACTCCTTGACATTCGGTTAGTTTGGTTTTTAATACAACTACCATTGAAACATAGGAAGTAAAATGTTTCTTTTCATTTATTATTTGTCTTCATCTTGTTGCTTTTCGTATTATTTTTTTTTCGCAGTTTCAACAAGTATAACAATAGAAATTAAAGGGCATTAAGAACAGAGAGAAGATTAATTTTTTTATACCTAAAATATATTGATTAGGGTCGTTCACAATGGTTGATATAGTTGTAGGCCATTTTACTTTAATGACGAGAAGAAGAATAATTATTTTTTTACCTCAAATTGTAAGCTTCATTTAGAAAAAATGATAATATAAATGCTTATTGATCAGGCTATATTTTCTTAATCCATTTAGATGATCAGTAACTTTTAACGATCCGGCTATCTTAATTTTTTCTATACATTTTGTCGCTTGAAATAACGATTGTGTGATTCTGTAACTTATTTTTAACGGTAGTACGCAGCTGATATATTCTGTTGATTTCTGTCGATAAAACTAACAGCACATAAATTATTGTCGTTTAAATAACGACACAGCTGAAATTAACCTACAGCGAATATCGTTAAAAATGTTACTGAATATCAAATTTGAGAAATTGTCGTTATAATTATTTTAACGATGCAATTATCGGTAAAAAAAAGTTAGTGAATCGCACTACTGGTTATTCATACAATGAGAGTTGTGTTGGGTTATAGGGTTTCAGTAAAACAATTTCACTCGTAGCTGAATTTTTATTAGAAAAACTATATAAATTTTAAGAATGAATTGTATCTGGAACAAAGCCGATAAGCTTAAATTCGCCGCTGACATGTGTTGAAAATACCAAGTCGCCGTCGATGTGGACAAATTTTGGGCGTGACTTTATTATTATTATTTTAAAAATAAAAGTTGGTTCAGCAGACCTTGATCCGGCGACCTGCTGCCGGCTTCAGCATTGTTCGCTTCAATTTCTGTTTGTAGCAGCTACAGTAGACTCTCGATAATTTAACATTCAAATAATCAAGAATTCAAATTAAAAATAGTTTGATTAAAAATTTTGATTGCGTATGTAGAATCTTCTTATGTAATATACATATGGATGTAGATAATTATAAAAGTGACTGAATTGACCATTGCAGCTCCGGTTATAATGAGAACTAAGAAAAAATTATCACTTGTGTTCTTTTTAAAGACTAAAGGCATTACTTAGAAACTAAAGCAAGCGATTTAATTTTTTTGTTGTTAAAAAAAAATACGAACACAATAACAATGTCAGTTCAAATTATAGAAGAGCCACACTTCTAGCATTGTGCATTGTATATAAACATTATAAAAAAAGCAATGTGAGTCTGATCACAGGGGAGATATGTAAACATCTAGTAATAAATTTTTTTTTTTAAATATTGGCTTATGGTAACTAAAATAAGAAATATAAATTTTTGACTCTACTGTATTTAAAAATCTATGAAAAACTGCATCTATAGTAGTGGAATTATTAGTTGTGGGGGTTTGTGGAGAATTGCTCCTCATATGCAAGTGGAAAACGTCAAATAAAATTTTGTATTAAAATCTCCACCCATAATAATTGGTATGAGATGGAGATTGTTACCCAATTGTCGTGCACCAGCTTCAGTGTAAGGCAACAGTACGTAATGAAGATATGTTATAATATAATATTATAAATTCTTTATAAAGTCTGCCATATGTCTTTTAAACGAATATTTGACATTTAACGCTGTTTAACTTAAAAGTTTATATTTATTTATATTTATTTATATTTATTTCATTTGTTGTTTTAACAAAATTATCCCCACTGGCAACACTATTACACCTCACAAGAAATTTCTATTAAAATTAACATTGCTCCTGAAGTTATGCTTTAAAATATGGTTGAATGTATTTTTATGCAGCTGTTAAGTTTCTCTGTACTTCTTGTTGTCCATATGATTGCACTAATACACTCATACATAGCTCACACCGATTTGATAACGCTTTATGAATGGATAACGATTACATCGCACATCTTACTCAAAATTTGTGATTGTATTGTGAAAAAGATTTTTATGCCCTAGCGTATAGATGTTTACACATCAAAAATTATTATGCACTTATATTAAAAATTTCACACTGCCGCATATGTATATCGAGCTTTATTTTCGATTTTATCGTAAGCGACATGTTATATATACTTTTTTTTATTGAAATTAAAATTTTATGGGCCTACCCATAGTTTAGAATTATAAAAAGGCCAAAATTGCTGATAACTTTTAAGATACGGCCTGTAAAATTTTATCGTAAGCGACAATTTACATATGTAAAATAAATTTGAATATTATAAAAATCTTCTCCTGAAAAATTCAATTTTTATCGCTTACTATAAAATCGAAAATAAGGCTCAATATATCTTTCTCTTTTTGCAGACGTTGTGATTACTTCGTTCATGGTATTACAATTGAAGCACAGCCGTGAATAACGTTGTAAAAGACAATTTAAAAAAAACCAGTTTTTTCACAGATTACCATTAACATAACTTGCGTTGTTCAAATATAAAATCATTCAAAATTATGCATCTTATCGCCGTCAAAATACAATTACAAATCGGTCAGTCAGTGCAAAACTTTGTAAGTAACTAATAAAGTCATGCAAACGAAATTGTCGAAAATAATTGACAAATGTAGCAGAGATACAAAAAGAAAAGCTAATGATAGTTATCATTATTTTCGATAAGCTAAAAAAATTTAAATGAAAAAAGCAATCTTGCTTCAAAATATGTTTATTGGCTTTCCTGAAAAATTATTATTTTGTCACCTAAAACGTTATTCGCGGCTAACCTTCAATTACAGAAATTAAAATTTAGAAATAAATTGAATTTTTACATTTAATCTCGATAACATTCAATTTCGCAATTTTTTCGTCTTCGTAAACATATCCATTTTCAAAAAGGACATCTTTATCTTAATCTTAATCTTCTAGGCTTTCTAAAGACAAAGCAAATAAACCAAAAAAAGTAAAAACCGAAAATAACCGTTTATTTTTACTTATGTTACAAATGCATGTTGTAGACATTTGGCAACATACACTATTTCCAGCTCAAAATTTATCTGTCATTCGAGGGATATTTCATTCCTATAAGGAGGAAACAAAAAAATATGCTTATTAATGACGTTTAATGAGCGCACACGCCGAAGCTTATAGCTAAAATTAAGTGGAATTGGCAACAATTGGCAACACATGCATTTAGGGAAAGAATTTTCTTAGGTTAAGTTGAAAATTTGTAGGTTAGGAAGGGTGGTGCTATAACGCACCTCCACTCGGAGACCCAATTTGTTCTATGGTGATTTCAGTGTGAGCAACTCATGAAAATTAGAGAATCGGATTAACGCCTTCGACATCATATTAATTAAGAATAATTCTTATAGGGTTTTAATTTAATATTTTTGTGAAAGTTTTACTCATAGATTTTTTTATTACATTTAATAAGCAGATATGAATGTTATAAAGGACTATGCATATTATTTACACTTTTAAGAACTTTCTCATTTTGCATTACAACATTTGTGAACCTGCCTAATAAGAAATTTATTCTACCACATTTTAATTTCCACATACTGAAGTGGTATCCATATACATATATTTTTAAATGAAAGAGATAATGTTCATTCTTGAAGAGATTTCTCCATTTACTATATTTTTTTTCTTTTGAACAGTTGCTATTAAAAAAACCGTTAAGTTAACGTTAACGAGTAGAGTGAGGATCTATTAAAGAAAATGAAGTGAGATTAAAGTACTTCTACTAATACCAAACACTTACTTACTCTGTTATTAATTTAAAAATAGTTGTAATGCTTATTAAAAAAAATAAAAAAATAAAAATTATAGTTTTAAATCTCTTACCAAAAATATTTCGAACACATGCTGACTGACAGCTGTTCATGCATATTATGTGCGACTAAGTGGCCTGTTGATGTTTTAATTAACTACAAAGATTTGACTCTACCGGGCTCAGCATGAAATCAAAAGCGTGTATAAAATCTATATATATTTTTTTTTATAAAAAAAGTATAAAAAAAAATATTCATTTTGATTAAAAAAGGGTAATTTAAAAAGTTATTTATATCGTTCTAATTAATATTAATATATAGTACAGAATTTTATAAATACACTGAGCTTACTTTAAGTTAATTTGGGAATCTTAATGTTGTGATTTCTGTATAAATAATATGCATTCAATATACGAACGAAGATCTTAAAATATTTATTATGAGATAAATTTTTGGCGGAAAACAGAACATCCCTCTTGCACAACCATATAAAACAGCTGTTCGATCAACAATGTACGCGGTTGGGCCAATAAGTCCGTGACTGTTAAAAAAAAATTATTTTGTTTTTCAACGTGGTCTCTTTTGAGCTCTATACACTTTGTCAAAAGTTTCATAAATTTTTTTCTTCCTTCCAGAAAATAGGATTTGTCGACGTCATCAAATAAGTATTTCTTTGTGAGATGATTTTACTGTAGAAGTGAAATCTCTTTCTTCACTAGGGCCCAAGTCTTGATAAAAGACTTGCTGATGATGAAAACTGCACATGTGTACACCATTGCATTGTGCTGGTGAAAAAAAAATTTTTTATTGGCCAAATGGCGACGTTTTTTGTCTTTATTTTGTTTATTTATCAGCCTATATACACACACACACAGAAAAAAATATTAATGTAAAATCACCATGCAAGAAGTTTGATTTAAAATGTTAAATGATCTATTAAATAATTTTAAATTAAAATTTTGTTCATTGTGGTATATATTTAGTGTGCATCTTTAGAATATTTAAAGTTTTTGTGGTAATGAGTTCCGAGTTCAAATCTTGTCCCCAGAAAACCAATTGTATACAAACAAACATTTTTCTGATACACTGAAAGAATTTTTGGCCTAAATTCTATGAATTTCGACAATAATCTAATGAAAAATGCGTTAAAATTCAACCAACGTCACGCTTCGTTGGATTAATGAAACCAGTTTCGTCAACATTATTTTATTGAAAACTTCATCAAATTTATTTAACAGTATAATTAAAGCAGTGCTATAACTTCATCGAAGCAATAAAATAATTTCATGAAAAAAATTAAATAACTTAAATATAAAGGGGTTTCTTAATAATTAGGAAATATTGTTGTCATAAATCCAATAAAATATGTATTCTTACGAAACCAAAATACGAACGAAGTAATTCTAATGAAATTCTTTCACAATATTCATGAAATTTTCATTGTATTTGTGAAATTATCATTAGATTTGTGAAGAAATTTTAATGAAATTATTTTATTGGAATTATGAAGCAAAATTCTTTCGGTGTACCTGTGACAAATACATGTAAGTTGAATAATTAATAAAATACAATTACTACATTAAATTAAATTCATGTTGTTACAACTTGAAATAATTTTTTTTCAACATGGTTCTTTGTGTTATTTCAGTATCGAAATTACGTTGTTTTAACTTGAAATAATTTTGATTCAACATGATTCCGCATTTTGATTTTAATATTACGTCAATGTTAAATCAACATGACTTAAAGTTATTTTAAAAAGAAAAATTTTCTTTGAAGATTACTATAAATCAGTACTTTGACTTCTGTTGTTTTCAAAATATAAGATGTTTTGCTCGTATGGGCGTGGCACAGCGCTTTTACGGGTATAAACAATAGATTACGCTCCATTTTCAGGCCTACATTCGATAGGCCGGTCTGTTGAGAGTGCACTTCATGACGTAGTTGCACAAAGACTACACAATGGCTGCATTCTTAGGCATTGTGGGAGAGCCTTTAACAACATAAGCATAGAGGCTATTAGAGAGTCGCTGGGTTCAAAAATTTCTAGTGGAGTGGATAGTTATCATGCTTAATAGCAGAATCATCAACTCGAGCATGCGAAGGGGAAACTGAGGAGATTAGTGACAAGAGGGACACCACAGGGAGAAGTTTTATTACCTTTATTGTTGTTGTTGGCAATGAAAGAGATTTTTAGGCGTTTTGACAGGAGCGAACGGTAGATAGTTGCATATGCGGATAACGTGGCTTTACTGGTAACGGAAAAGTTTCTTCCCACTAACTATCAGTGAAGTCATGCAGTCGGCGTTGGACGATCTATCCTCCTGGGACAGCAGTAAAGGATTGGGAGTCAACCCAGAGAAAAATCCGAGCTAGTCCTCTTCCCCAGGAGATACAAAGTGGAATGCTTTGTACTGCTTAGGATGGGAGGGGTGGAGCTAATACTAGCAGAGGGAGCTAAATACCTGGGTGTTTTCCTAGATAGTAAGCTTTCTAGGAAAAGAAACACGCAGGAAAGGCTAAAGAAAGAGCTCAATGCCTACTACGCATTCAGAAACTCCATAGGAAGAAACTGGAGTCTGCAAGCGAAGATAGTAAACAGGATTTACACATCGATTGTCAGGCCGGTTATTTCCTATGGTTGTGTGGTACGGTGGGAAGCATTGAGGAGGGAAAGTCATCGTAGATTACTAGCAAAGGTTCATGGATGTGCCTAGATGGGCATCACAGGTGCTGAAAGGAATACACCTCAGGCTGCCTTGGACGTCATTCTTCAGCTACTTCCTATAGAGAACTTTGTAGTGGGAACGGCTACTAGAATTCTGCTTAGACTCGTAGAAACAAGTTTGGTGAGGACAGGAATAACAGGTCACACATCAATCTTAAATAAGATCAGTTTTAGTGTTCAGGGATCCGTTACCCCTGAGTTTACGTACTACAAGGTCGCTTAAATCGAGTTTAGTGGAACTCCTTCACTGGTTATTCCGGATAGGGACTACTGGGTTAAATCCGATAAGCGTTTTTAAGGGTAGTGCAGTCTTTACAGAAGGATCAAAAATTGGGGAAGGCACAGGAGCTGGTGTCTATATCTTGGAAATGAACATTCATAGATTTTTCAAACTGCCGAATGAATGCAGCGTTTTCCAGGCTGAGATCTTAGGGATCCGCAGGGCCACAGAGCTGGTGGCCAGGAATGTAGCTGAAGGTGAGAAAGTAACCGCTAAAGGATTTGAAGGGACACAATGTCAAATCGATACTTGCTAGTGCCTGTAGGAGAGCCCTCAACTTGCTCATGGATAAATATAGTGTCAGAATATGTTGGGTTCCTGACCACAGCAGTGTTGAGGGAAATGAAATTGCCGGTGAGGTGGCAAGAATAGGGTCGGCATTAGATGAGAGAATGTCTGGAACTCAGTGATTCGCTAGAAAGCAGGAGCAACAGTTCATGGCGAAGTAGGCTAGGATTGTAAAGTCTCGAGGGGTATGTGGCCAAAATTTGCTAAACTGCTATTGAACATGAATAGGAAGGCGTTGCGAATCGTGAACTGGCACTCCAGATTTTTGTAGGATGTGCGGGGATGAAGAGGAACCAGAAACCATTGAACATATTATCTGTCACTGCCGGAAGCTGCAAAGTCATATGTTTAGATGGCTGAGCAGACGTTTCCATGAAAGCATTACTGATATCGGGAAGTGTAAACTAGAGGACATCAGGGGCTTCATCATAGGAATTTGGCGTTTCAATGACGGCTAAATATGTGTTGGAAGGGAGAGGGAGGGGGGCAGAATATATGACTTATTTGGGCAACATAAAGCAATCACAATGGACCCAATTGGCTCTCCGAGTGGAGAGGTGCGGTATAGCATCACCCTTCCTAACCTAAACTAACCTAATATTAAACACACAACGTGCGGCAGTTTTCGTCCTCGTGCGACCACAATGAAATTCATTGATAATGATATTATTTACCAAGCTTAGTCTTTGTTGGAGTCTTGCTTTTTCTGCTAAAATAATGGCTAATGAAAACACAGAATTTTACTTTTTTCCATTTGCTTCTTAAATCATTTGAATGATTAGTTGCTCCTTCCTCTTGTTGAGGTCCTCTGCCATTGATATTCCAGTAGTTGCCATTTAGTTATTCATTCATTCATTCCCATAGTGCATGAGTGAACAATTTCATTCATTCTCGCTTTAAAGCCTGCCTTAAACAAATTGCTTACAGTGTGCCATTGATCGGTATCAATTGCTGTTTTCATCAAACCGATATGTTGTTACTCGTATTGTGTGTGGTAATTTGCCAGAGCGTATAAATATGCTTGCAAAGAGTTGTTTTACTTTATTTTCTTGCTGTTGTTTCTTCTTTTTCCACTTATTTTGCGTTAAGCTAAACTGTTAAAGAACAAAAGCTGTAGCCGTTGCTGGCACTGTTAATAATAGTTGTGCGGAGAGTGTGTTGTCGTTAAGCTTCTGTTACTGGCAACAACATCAATTACCACTTTTAAAGCTGCTGCTGATATTGTGTATGCGGCGGCTTTATGGTGCTTCAGTAACAAACAAGACTTGTAACGTTACGGTACTGTCAAAGCGGATTTTGTTTTAAAAAAATAAAAAAAAAACATACAAGCTATAAAGAAGAAGAAGAAAAAGCTTTAAAGATACATATATATAAATATCGTTCAACAGGTGTTTTGTGATGTTTGTTTATTATTTTTTTTTTATTCTTTCAACTTTTTGGTCTACGGGCTTGAGAAACAATTTGTATTTGCTACTAAAATAGGGAATCTAGATGAAGAATAACAACAACAACAACAACAACAACAACAACAACAACAACAACAACAACAACAAACAAAACAAGCTTTGAATTAAAAAAATTAATTATAATTGTAAAGTGCTTGATATCTTTTTGGCTTTAAAGCTGCAACAGTATAAAAAAATGTTAAATGTGTTAAAAAAATAATAAAATAAAGAAGAGAATACAAATGTATAGAGCTTGTGTAAGAAATAAAACAAAGGAAATAAATAAAAATCTTTTGTTGCGCAGGCGCACATGATCGTGATACTCGTACCATAACAAAACGTAATGAGCGAGTAGTCGATCGGACGTCGCTGAACATGCATTGATATTGATACAACGTCCATATAGAAAAATAAAAATTATAAAATAAAATATCATTAAAGAAAAATAAAACGTTTCGTTGGCTTGCATGGATTAAATAGAACCAGGTTGAAAACCTTGTGACCAGGCCATTGTAATGTAAATTTGTGTTTTATACTAGTTATTTATTTTATGCTAAAGTGTACTATGTGTCAAGCAGTGATTTTTTGTTTGTTATCTTTTTGTTTGTCTTACTTTTAGTTCATTGTTGAACATACTGAAATATATTATGAAACCGTAATAATTCAATAAAACACAATTTAGCTTAACTGTGCAAGTGTCTTAAGAAAAACTATACAAAATAAAAAATAAAAAAAATAAGAAAAAATAGAATCGAAAATATTGCGCTGATCATTATTTATGTAAAAATATTTAAATCAAAACAAAGAAGAATGTTTAAAAAATTTATTATGCAACAAAGCAAAAGAGAATGGTGTTTTGTATTTCATTGAGAAAATACTTAAATTGAATTTGAGAATAAAAGAAATCATTAAATTAATAGCCAAGTGTTAACAAACTTATTTGTTGATTTGTAACGGTTTTACTAAACGGTATTTATGGCATTTTGTTAATAAATTTAATATTGAAAAGAAAAGCAGAAAAAAGAAAAAAAAAACAGAAAAGATTTAGGTCGCATATTTGGGGATCAAATGACGCAGTAAGTGTTTATATGACATTTTTGAAAACATCTCTTATTGAATTGTAAAAGGGCAATTTGTTTGTATTTGAGTTAAGCGATAAATAACTTATCGTATTTATCTAGTTTATACTTAATTAGTAAAGAAAAGCGCATGAACCCGTATTGCGTATGTCGAGTCTAATTTAGGTTTACGAGAATTTTGAACTAGATTAAAGGAAATGCTTCAAAATTTTCTTTAATCTAGGATAAAATTCTTGCAGGCGAATATTTGACTCGATATACGCATAACGGGTGAAGGTGTTATTTTCGGCCGTGTGTTGTTTTTGAAGGTGTAGAACTCTTAATTTTGTGGCAATAATTTCTGCACCTTGACAGTTTAAAGTGTTCCAAGAATTACGACCGAGTAACGTTTAAAAATAACTGCGAGTTTATAGAGGACAAGCAATAATTCTCGTCTGCCTGTTTATATTGAAAACAAAAACAAATTGGACTGCTTCGTTTTTGTTTTCAATATAAATGGACAGAAGAGAATTTTTACTTGTCTTCTATAAACTGACAGTAAAGGCTCAATCAGACGTGCCATAACCATAACCATAACCATAACCATAACCATAACCATAACCATAGAAAGCAGCCGTTCGAACCAAACTAATGGGTAACACTGTATTTGATTATAGGCGATTCGCCATAATGCCATAACTCTCACCATAGAAACCAATTGAATTTTGGTTTGGTTATGGCTACGGCATTATGGCTATGTCACGTCTAATTTAAGCTTAAATCAGTTTGCAAAATATGATTCGAGTGACTTATCAGCTGGTTGCATGTTTTTTTCGAAAGGACAGTATTGCCGTTAGCTATAGAAAATAGGATCTAATTTGCACAAATAAATTCAAACTTAAAGCAGAAAGGTTATTAATTCATCTGTATTTTTTTATGTTTTTTACTTCATAACTAAATACCTTTTAGACTGATTTTAAAAGTTCTTTGTTTTTTGTCTGATAGGGTAGAGCTTCCATTTGGTCCCATTGTAAAAAATAGGGCGGAAACATGCCCACTAATTTTTTTCTTTGATTTTATGTTATTCTGCTTATCCGATTGCTGAGAAACTTAGCACACACACATTGTTCTTTAGTAATAGAAAAATCTTGATGTTGAAAAAATGGGCAGAGCCATGCCCATTAAAACTTAGTATTATATATCATGTGTTTCTATTTGACCGATTTAAACAAAACTAGGATCACATTCCTGAGCTCTAAGAAACACACAGTGTTGCCTTTAAAAAGTTGGCGGAGCCATGTTCATTAAAACTTAATGTTATATATCACACAGAGAAAAACCTGCCTAATAGAATCAAGAACATTTTTTCTATGAAACGTTTTTAGGCTGAGGGGTATCCCAGCAGAAAGAAGCGAAGATTTTTTCATAGAGATTCCTTATTAATTTTATGTGGTAAATCTAATTAATTTTATCAAGAAGAAAACCACATAAAATCAAGAAGAAATCTTATTATTCACAACTTTTTTTACTGAATTTCCGTTATTGTTGGCACCAAAAAACAATTCATAAAGAAAAACTTTTTGATTCTATTAGGTTTTCTTATAAACTGTAAACTATAGGGATTTCTTATTGATTTTATTAGGCTATCTTATTAATTTTTTCAATAAGGTTTTCTTCTTGATTTTATTAGGTTCCTATATGATTATTTGTAAAGCATCTTATTGATTTTTTTTAATAAGGAAATCTTCTTGATTTTATGAGGTGTCTTGCTATTTCATATCTACAAATAGACATAGAGACAATTTTTTTCATGATCTTTTTCATTTTTGTATAAGAATGTTGGCACAATAATTTCAATGGTTATTCAGGCTGATTGTTAGCATATTGCTTAGAGTGCTTGTCTACCAGTCAGAAGTTTGCTGGTTCAATACTTGGTGAGTGAGTTAGTTAAGAATATAACATGTGTATGTATGTATAAATAAATAACATATACAATATACTACATACATACATACATATGTATATGGTATAGAATTTAAATGAAAATACATAAGTACAGAGAATAAAGACGTAATTTTTTTTTATTTTTTATGAGGTCGCTGAATAAAAACAAGAAGAAAACCTTATTGAAAAAATCAATAAGATAACCTAATCCAAATTAGAAGATTTCTTCTTGATTTTTTCAAAAAGATTTTCCCTATGAAATTAATAAGATTTCCTTATTGAAAAGAAAGGAATCTCTATGAAAAAGTCCTCGCTTTCTGCTGGGATACCCCTTAGCCTAAAAACATTTTATAGAGAAAATCTTCTTGATTCTATGAGGCACTTTTTTCTCTGTGTAAGGTTGCCATCTAATTTGATTTGTAGACAACCTGCTTATTTGGCAGCAATTTCCCCATAATTCTTTTCGGGACTAAAGGTACAGTTAACCATTTTAATGGAATGCAACTGCAACAGTAGAAAACAGCTGATCGATCTATCGATTAGTATTTAGTGGTTACGCTGCTTACAGACCGATTGCTTTTTGTATCAATTTGAATAGAAAATGTGTTCACTTGGCAGTTCTGTTTAGCCAATATGAAGAACAGAGTGTTTTCTTTTCCTAAGCTGGGCTACATACAGTTCTCTTTCAAATATATGACCCAACACTTTCACTACTTTGAGGTTTATTTCATGAAAGGCTTTCAGTTTTAAAATAGTATATAGCGGCTGTTTACTTTAATTTGGGTGATACTAACTATCCCACTGTGCGCGCCATTTGTATTTATGCTCGCATTAAAAATTTGTTATTTATTGTTGTATTAAATTTTATACCACAAAATAAATTTTATAAAACTTTTTAAGTTAAACAATTTACACCTACATTAAAGTTTAAGCAACATTTTCCCCAATTATTATTATGTTTTCCAGTTCCGGTAAACTGCCCAACAAAAATGGTATCTAGTAGCGGCCAAGTCTATGAGAAAAAAGCGTTTGCAAGATCTAATTTAAATAAAGCCTCTTACAAGGTTAATACACTTAAATAAAAAACAATTATTATTATGAGTAACAAAAACACAAATGAAATTTTTTCTTTAAGTAGAGTAACACAACTCGGCATTTAAGTTTTAATGTTGTCTGTTGAAATAAACATGAATAAATGAAAAGAAGAACAAAAAAAAAAGAAGAAAAAAAAAGAAAACAAAATTATACCAGAAGCCGTAGTAGAGGCAGAGGTTAATGTCAAATTACCTTCTCTTCAAATTTGACAATGTGAAAGAAATCATGTTGTTGATGATGATGATGATGATGATGATGATGATGATGACGACGTTGATGGTTTTATTGTTTTCTTTTTGTACAGCTTGTTGATGATAATGATGGCAAACAAATAAAGTATTCATATTATATCATTTAATATGGTTTTGTAAGTGTCAAACAGCATTATTTTATAGTTAAAAGCAAAACTTAAAATTGCTTAAGAAAAAATAAAGTCAGCCAGTGAAATAAACATAAACCGCATAAAGCTCAAACGAAATGCAACCAACCATTAAACAACATTAACAACAATTGTAAAAAAAAAAACTCATCATGATGATTACTCAGCATGATTATATTAACAAGAAATGTTTTACAGAAAATTGTCATTCAAACAAATAGTTGTTTCTCTTCATAATTTTTCTGCGTGGCGTGTCTTATTACTACTCTTGGTGGCTGCTGGGACTCACTCACTACTATTATGCTGTTTTACATTTTTCGAATTACTGCCGTAGTTTTGGTTTGTTTGGCTGAAATGTATTTGAACAAATAAAGTTGAAATATGCTGACAACTGCTTATAAAGTTTATTCATGTTTATTAAATAAGTGTTGCGTACGTCCGTCCGTCCATCCAGTCTTTTATGTACGAGTATTTGACGGTCTGTCCATATGACAACTGCTTGTTGTTGGCGGTTTGGTTTGGGTATGGTGGCAAACCAAAAAAAGAAAAGAAAATAAATTAAATAAATAAATAAATATTATACAAATACCAGAGAAAATATTCCAACTTGCATAAATAAATGCCAGCTAGTTCCAAGCGAAAATATTGTTAAACTGAAAAACTGAAAATTAACGTGAGACTTTGGTTATAAAAAAAAAGAAATAAATACTTTCATTTAATTTATTTAACATTTAATTGTCGTGCGATTAAAATATCAACGTTAATTATACTTTATAAATGGTAGCAGTGAGTTAATAATTTCCAACTCTATTAAAATATATAAAATTTTAATGTTGATACAAAAAAAAAAAAAAAAGAAAGTAAGTGGTAATAAAATAAATAATTTCTTTATTTGATTTTCTTTTCTTTTTTTTTTTTGTGTAACCACATTTACTATGGAGCTTTCAAACAAACAATACCAAACGATTTAACGGCAGTCAAGTTGATTTTGATTCTTTATAAATTTGCATAATTTTTTTTAAACCAGTTTTCAACTTAGTTTTCAATTAAATAATTATAGTTAAGACTCGCTTTTTGAAAGAGGGGAAAAAGCCATAATTTTAATTTATAGAAATTTTGTAACTGTTTAAAAGTAACAAAAAAGTATGTAAAGTAAAATAAAATTAAAACTTTAATTTTAATAACAATCGCTTGAGAATATCGATGCTGTTCAGAGGAAGAAGACATTGAAAATCATCCAAAAACAAAAGACTTAAGCAACAAACTTTTTGTAATATAAAGATCATTTTATACATATCCGTCGGCTTAGAGTGTAAACCTGCTAACTCCACTTTTTTTACATTTGACATTTTAATGCCGTTCGAATAAGAAAAATACTCCGCATCGACTGGCTTAAGAATTTACTTCAATTTTAATTGCCACATATCGAAAAAACTTTATCCATTAGGCTAGTTTCCTAAGTTACTATGTATCAGTGATGGGAATTGGAAATTTAGTTTTCGTGCCGAATCTCTTTCTAAATAGTGCCAAAATCACTGAAATAGTGCCAAACCACTTTTAATATAATTTAAAGTTAATGTTCATTTAAATGTACGTAAAGACTCTTATACTTATAACTCTAAACTAATTTAAAAGATAAATTAACTTTTTTTCTTATCAGTAGCTGGATTCAGTAACTTTTGCTAAACGAAAATCGTAATATTTATCGACACATTTATTCGTTTGTAGTAACGATAACGTCATGCTGTAATTTCCTTAATACGATAGTGTATATCTGTGTTTTACTCACTATTTAATTTCCAACATAACCAAAAAGTACAAAAATTAATTAAAGAAAAACCAAATGGTTGCGATTTTACTTTTTTCACTTCAAATGACACCAAATATTGTTAAAATATGGCACTAGATAGCCAAGTCGATAAACTTTCGTTGCATTTATTGTAGCAATACGATTATGGTTTGTGCTTTGTTATATGGTTAATATGTATATGTACTGATAAGTTGTATAAATTCGTACACGGTAAAAATAATAATAATTGTTAGCTACATATATATTTTAATTCAACAAAGATTCTATCGGTATAACAGAACTTATTTTTTTTTTGTTTAGTATTTTATATGCATTATTACTATTATAAAAAAATATATATATTTTTAGACTTCAAAAAGTATTTGGCATCTATTAAAGATGCCAAAGTGTCTGATTGCAATCTACTTCTCATTTGACTTTTGGTCAAATTTCGAACTGAAAATATTCTTTCCTCACTTAATGAAAAGTACATAATAGAAAAGAAAAGAAAAAGTGTTGTAGGACAAAATCAATGTTGTTGGTTTTAAATGTTTGTTAATAATTTTTAAGGGCCTATTTGTCTAAATGCAAACGAACGTTTCGATATTAATAACAAAAATAAAAAATTTAAAAAAACCCCGATATATCTTCTCAACGGCTGGATCGATTTTCTTCAAACATAGTTAAGAACCTTCTCAATTAAGTCACCTTTTAAACAGAAAACTAAATCAAAATCGGTCCAGCCGTTTGGTCTGTACGTGGACACGGATAGACACACAGATACACAAACACACACTACAAACTTATAACACTCCTTTTTTCGGTCGGGGGTTAAAAAAACAAAAAACTCAATTTGTTTTTGTTTTCAATACTGATGTTCGATCGAAACAGTCCCTTGTCTCATCGACAAATTATTTAAAAATTAATAATACAGGGTGTTTTTATTGAGGTATAGAACTTTAAGTTGGCATCACTTTTTTAACTGGCGGCCATTTTGTCAGCTGTCAAGTGATTAATATTTAGTTTGGTTTGCCATTTCATCATGAACAGGTTGACAAAAGAACAACGCTTGCAAATCGTGCAAATTTATTTCGAAAATAATGGTTCAGTTCGCGAAGCTTACCGCAAGCTCCGTCCATTTTATGGTCGACATAATCGTCCATCAGAGCAATTAATTCGGTTAACCATGGATCGTTTTCGCACTACGTTTACTCTATGTGATAATACGCATCCGCAGAGACGTCGAACAGTGCGCACCGAAGAAACAATTGCCGCTGTAGAGCAAAGTGTTGAAGAGGACCCGAATGAATCGATTCGCCACCGTGCACAGCAATTGGAGCTGATAACCGACTATTTTGTTCCCGAATTGGATGGCATGAATGTGGATGAGTTGTGGTTCCAACAAGACGGCGCTACATGCCACACAGCGCACGTCACAATCGATTTATTGAAGGAAACATTCGATGAGCGCATAATTTCGCGGAATGGACCTGTCAATTGGCCACCAAGATCGTGTGATTTGACACCATTGGATTATTTTCTTTGGGGATATGTGAAGTCGCTCGTCTACGCCAACAAACCAGAAACGTTAGGGGACTTGGAAGCCAACATTCGTGGCGTTATTGCCAACATACGGCCCCATATGCTCGAAAAAGTGGTTGAAAATTGGACCTGTAGAATTGGCTTTATTCGAGCCAGCCGCGGCGGCCACATGCCCGAAATCATATTTAAACATTAATGGCATAAAATTATCCTTCCAATAAAGCCAAATTGATGGACATTAAAACGATTTTCTTGTGTTTTATTTCAATTCGAAGTTCTATACCTCTAAAAAAAACACCCTTTACTAAAAAAAATTAAAAATACAAAATTTGTAAATTATAAGAAATAAAACTAAAAAAAAAATTAAACCGACTTCAAAAATAAGCACTAAAAAGCTACAAATAATATAGATCTAGTTAAATAAAAGATTTTTATATATGTTACCTACAGTGCCGTTTGAAGTTGGTGCCAGTAATACTGGTACTAAGCACATGGGAACATGCCCGGTAAAAAAACTGCAAGTAATTTTTATGTACATATGTATGTGCTTAGTTACCAATGTTGCTGGCACCAACTTCAAACGGCACTGTAGGTAACATATATAAAAATCTTTTATTTAACTAGATCTATATTATTTGTAGCTTTTTAGTGCTTATTTTTGAAGTCGGTTTAATTTTTTTTGAAAGTTTTATTTTTACCTTTTTATTGCATACTTTTGAGCTCTGGTCAGTTCAAAAAAGTTTTATTTGTAAGTATCTTTTTTTATTTAGAAATATGGTCTAGTTTCGTAAAAATCGATTAAGTAAAAACACGTGAAATATAGTAATAAATTTTATGGGGCGTGGTTACGCCTACTTTTTTAAAACAAGATTGTGTATTTTTAAAAGTTTTCAGTGTGTGCCAGGTTTCGTAAAAATCGGTGAAACAGAACCCTGTGAAATATCCCTGCCGAAAATTTGGTGACAATTGATCCAAATGTACTCGTCCTATAACTGGAGATAATGTGGGTGTTATCAAAAGTACGTAGTACTGTATGGTGAAAAAAGTCATATCGTTTAAATGGTGGCATATTGACCATTTTCGTGGTGTATCGTCTTGATCTTGAGCCAATTTAATTCGGACTCGGTCTAGTATTGTAGTAAACTGCACTGAACATGTTCGATGTGGTCGAACACAGGACCTATCAAATAGTGTAAATATAATGTTAATTGCTCCCTTCAATGTGACTCTGGGATAAGTCCTGTAACTATACTTAGATATTAACCTAAGCTTAAATGGTATTTATACTTTTGAAATATGAGTGGCCCTGTGGTCGAGTGGGTAGTGTGTCAGCCTGTCATGCACGAGGTTGTCGGTTCGAATCTCAAAAACTTTTCAGATTAAAAATAAAATTAAAAAAAAAATGTCATTGCATTTGTAACAATAAAAAAATATACATATAAGCGTTAATTGTTACAGTTAAATGTCGAAATTTTATTTATAAGTATCAATTAACCCCATCCTAGGCCATCCCCATGTAAAAGTGACTGGTCCGCTTCATAGGAAGTGTCAGAACTCGGACTGGTCCCTATCACTTGGGGACCGGTCACGTGACTAGTCTTGTGTCAGTTCCATTTCCTGCAGGGATAATACAAAATTTTAATGGGCGTGACTACGCCCCTTTTTTTTAACAAGGTTGTGTATTTTTAAGAGTTCAAGGTGTGTGCCAAGTTTCGTAAAAATCGGTGAAATAGAACCCTGTGAAATATAATAGAAAATTTTAATGGGCGTGACCCCGCCCAATTAAAAAAAAAAGACTGTGTCTATTTGAGAGCTCAAGGTGTGTGCTAAGTTTCGTAAAAATCGGTTAGGTAGAACAACGTGCAATATTATAATACATTTTAATGGGCGTAGCCCCGCCCATTTTTTCGACTTAGAAATTTTGTAATTACAATAACCAAAGATGTTTGCTAGGTTTCGCAGCAATCAAATGAGTAGAAGATCACAAAATCAAATTTAAAAATTTGTGGGCTTGGCCCCGTCCACTTTTTTTAAATGGGACCAATGGGAAGCTATATCCTCTCAGATAAAAAAAAAAATTTACAATCGGCTTAAAATGCACCGAGTTATGAACCTACACACCTAAACAAAAAAAAAATTGAGACGAATTGTTAACCTCCCTCCTTTTCTTTTGAAGTCGGTAAAAATTACAAAACAATGATATACGAAAATTACAAAAATTTTTTGACATTATGCCGAAAAATGCAAACGAAAACAAATTAATCACCTGACGACTCTCATTGACCTTATATTTATAAACCTTACCTAAGTTCCCGAATTTTTTTAAGTCTGATATGGATCTGTATTCACTTAAAATTTTTTAGTGCATTTTGTTTAATTTGGAATCATTTGTGTAACAAGGGGAACAACATTATTTGTGTCTCCACTTACATACAACAAGTTCTGGTGCAAACTTTGGAAACCAATTCAAATAATTGTCCTTGAAGTTATACTTAGTTTTCAAATATGACAAAAAATAAATGTAAAAAGACTTTATTTAATTTTCCAACTCTATAACTGTATGCTGGGTTATTAATAGCTCCACAATAAATTTCTTTCGTGTGAAGATGGTAAGAATTTATAAATATGATCAGCATCAATGTATTTTTTGTTAAAAAATTTCGACATAAATGACTAATTAAAAAGAAAGCCTCTTTAAAATTAAGTGTACTCGTACATCTTCAGATTGCAATTCGTCATAAGTATCATTTATTATTTTAATAAGATAACAAAAATACATCTTGCTTATATCACCTTTCAAACTCTGTCATATAAATTAAGTTTTAGCATTTTAGCATCCCACTGTTCAAGGACTCTATCTACCAGTTAGGTGAGACAACCAAGGTTTTGGGGAATATTTAAGAATTATATAAAGTTCTTAGTTGAAATATATCCGAAAATTTATAAAATTATCTTTTCGACATGAGCTGTTGCAAGAAAAAATCATTTATTGCTTTTAAGAAATTGTCAATGTCTCCAGGCCAGTGCTGGCCAACGAGATAAATGTGTTCGTGTAGGTGTATTCTTTTGTATAAGAAGCCGTTTGATGTTCGGCACTATGGCACCATTTTGGCCAGCTATGCTCTAGGCCAAAAATTCATTGGACAGTTACTTTTCCCTATCATAACCGAACAGTCGTCAGCCGCAAGCCCTACTAAGTTAGCAATACTTAAAAACGTAAAAATGCAAGAAGATTACTTATTATTGTAGCAAGAAAAGTTTCCATATTAATGGGAAAAAAATGCCAGAAAAGAAGCGATAGTGCCACAGTGCCAGTCATCATCCAATAGTGCCAAAAATGGCACAATTCTGCCACATTTCCCATCACTGCTATGTATACGAAATGTTAACAGTGTTTTATCTCTGCTGTAAAATTTTCTTTGAAGTGAGTTAGCAGTTTCACACTAGCCGTTAGCCGACGATATAGTTATGAACAGGGAAACCAGAAATATGCTCTAAAAAAAGTGTTTTATGCGCATTCCATATGCACTAAAAACTCGACAATATGCACTAAAAAGTAAAAAATATGCTCTTAAAAATAAAGTAAATTGGTTTTTTGTAAATGAAAACATATTTTTAATTGAAAAATTCAACATTTGCATATAAATAGACAAAAAAAATTAACAAAAAAAATTAACAAGGAAAGAAATTAAAGAAAATAATGTAGGCTTGAAGTGCACGTTAAAACAATATTGCCATACAAATTTTGACTAAAGTAAATAAAACAAATTAATTTTTTTTGGATACTCTCGTAAAAATTTAACTTCAATTTCAAAATCAAAATCGATCACGATATCAGAATTAAAACTTTGGAACTGTATTAGGGATAAATACGACCAGATTTTTATTTATAATTTAGAATTTGAAATAAAAATCGTTGCCTGTCACATCTTAACATATACATTGACAATGTTCCTTCAATGTCTACTAGGGGCAGAGTCCGTCACAAAGGCAAAACCGAGTTTTATTGAAACTAATGTCCGTAATAACTGCGTAGTATAAAAGAAAAATGTATACAACACATGGAACATTAGAAACGAAATTTAGATGGCGAAAAACCAAAAAAAAATTTCACCAACACATAAGCTTGAAAGCGTATTAAAATAAAAAAATTATCAAGTATCGAAATATGCACTAAAAGCCTAAATTATGCTCTAAAAACTAGAAATTATGCTAAAAATATGCGTGTGACACTGATTTATGCAAAAATTTGCTTTTAATTGTAAAATATGCAAAAATATGCTTTAAAAGGCAAAATATGCACAAATATGCACTATCAACTCGATGCCAAAATTTGTAAAAAGTTCTGAAACGAATAAATATTTTAATCTCGCATTAATACACCACACAAGAAAAAACATGCAATTGCATATTTGCGGTTTCCCTGGTTATGAAAATATTATACCAATTAATTTTGTCTAGAACAATAACAAAATACAATGATATTACATTTTTAAATCGTCTCACAAATTCTCTCTTGAGTGGAAACGAAAATATTTTAAATTCCTAACAGGGCATTGGTATTTAAAAATATGTGTCGCATTTGTCTATGGAATTTTAAATTTACTCACGTTTGTACTTATTTACTTTAAAAAAAAAAATTAGATACGCTGAATTAAGTAACTTTATCCGATTGAGTTTGATTATGAGTTTTCGTCAAAGAGACTTTTCGGAAACAAACAAACAAATATTGTTAGTGGGACAATCGTGTGCTAATTAAAATTTATAAAAAGCACATTAAAAGGTCTCATATTTTAAAACAAAAACTTTGTGGAAACTCATAAAAAAGAAGATAAATATTCCTCATCACTATATCTACAAACTTACACAAGCGGCACGTTCACAAACGTTTTCAGACATTATGGTGTTTAAAATAGAATTACGTAGTGGCGCTTACATATCGCCGCTGTTTTAACTAACTGACCTAACTAACATTTTAAAAATTTAAAAGGAGATCAGCTTTTATGGGTTTTTTTATACATTCATTCTAATAACTGCGTCAGAAATCTTTTTACTTATGTAGACACAAAAGCAATGCTTACAGTCATGAAAATTGTAGACAATGTGCATTATGACTAGTAAAGGACTTAAATCGTTTCTCAAAAAAAAAAATCTCAGTTAGGTCGGTTACTTAAAACAGCGACGATGTATAACTTTAAGTTCTTGTTGGAACTTAAAACGTAAGACTTAGACAAAGAATTTTTTTTTGCTGATATTTTAAGTTCTTGTTTGAACTAAAAACAAAAGACTCAGACAAGCAACTTCTTTTAGTATAATGTCAGAGAGGAAATGACAGACAGCACTTGCTGTCGATCAAAAAGCTTTCTTTCATATAATTTAAATATGGAATATGGCTCTATGGCGCTTCACGTAAATGCATGAATATTATTTATTCATGATCATGCATGATTTAAAAAAATCACTTGAGCGATGCCTACTTCTAATTAAATTAAGGAAAATCGTTAATTATTGTTATAAATTTTATTATTATGCATTTTTGTTATAAGCGGTTTCATTGCTAAAAGCAAAATTTAAAACCTTTCTATTTATTTGCTTATCGCACAATTTACTTTGGAATAAATTATGTGTTAACAAAAATGATTTAAGCTTTAAAAATTAGCTTATCTTCCGCATAGAAGTGCCACAAGCGGCAGTTTTCAGTAGTTAGTAAAAGTGAAAGAGTGTCAATAAACAAAAGAGATAAAAAGTGTAATATTTAAGTTAAATTTTCACTAATGAAGGAATGAGTGAACGAGTGAGAGAAGAAGGTGAAATTTCCTAACAAATTTCCATGTACTTTTGCTACATTTAGCTGGTTCAAACATATACACATCATTAATCTAACATTAATGAGCTTAATGTTTTTAAAATAATGAAGTAATGGCATTTTATTTGCAAATAGCATAATATTATCAAAATAAATTGTTACTTTTTTGTAGAAAAAGTAAAAGAAATAACCCCAATTCAATATTTACGGGTGAACGTATTGTGTGTTTTAAATAAAAGAAATACTTTGAAATTTATTTGCTGGTGGTTCAGCGATGTCTATATGCATTTCATTGTTGCTGTAACAAATCGTCAGTAGACTTCAACCACACATTTTGAACAGTCACAAACCTCTTATCTTATGTACAGACTTTCAAAAACTATTTGAGAATTCACAAATAATAATATTTTTGAAAATCACAAAAGAAAAATAAGCATAGTAGGCTTAGTAACAACAATGAAATGCATATAGACATCGCTGAACCACCAGCAAATAAATTTCAAATTAAAATAAACTTGACAATATGTCGAATAATAAATTTCTTAAATGTTAAAAGAAATACTTGTAAACAAAGTTAAGAAACATTAAATATGTATAAATTTTATTTGTTTTCTATAATGCCTTTTTGTTTAAATATTCTCAAAAAATGGTATATACAGGGTGGGCCAAAGGTTACAATGGTATTTAAGAGTTTAATAACTTTTTCGTTTATTAATTTTTTTTATTTTTTTTCTCAGATTTATATAATATACAAAATGGAAATTTTTTTACACTAAGTATGAAAAATAATAAACCGTTTTCAGCTTCTCACTGATGGACTCGCTTTAGAGCATTTTCCATAACATCTTTAAAAATTTGTGGCTGCAGCGTTCGAATTTCTGCAACAATGTTTGCATTGAGTTCAAGGATTGTCTCTAGCTTGTTCAAATACACTCGCGCTTTCAAATAACCCCAAAGAAAATAGTCGGGTGCTGACAAATCTGGCGATCGCGCTGGCCAAATAATTTCCGAATTTCTGGAAATTATTCGCTCTCCAAAAATTTGACTTAAAAGTGCCATTGTGTCTCGAGAAGTGTGGGCAGTGGCTCCGTCCTGCTGAAACCACATACTAGGACGTGAAAAATTTTATATCATAAAACGATAACGCTCTCCATTTACAGTTACAGTACTTCCATCTTCATTCTCGAAGAAGTAAGGCCCAATGATATTTTCAGATGTGATCCCACACCATATTGTACACCTAATGGGGTGCAATTGGCGTTGTTGAATGGCTCTTGGATTTTCAGAACCCCAGAATCTACAGTTCTGCTTATTAACAAAGCCATTCAAATGAAAATGAGCTTCATCACTCATAATCAAATTTAACTAATAAAATTCTATTATTTTGGTTCTTTGTTCAGTTGTGAATCTCTCCATTATTTATTCTCCAAGTGTTATTTATCTGAAAAAAAAAATTAAAAAAATATATAAACGAAAAAATTATTAAATTTTTAAACCCCATGGTAACTTTTGGCCCACCCTGTATTACCCCTGTAAACACCCGATTGTTTCTTGTTTATCGGGCCTGTTCTGCAATTCACGACATGTCAAATCACGGTGATTTCAAGAAATTAACGAAAGCTTAATCAGTGCTTTTGTAAATTGCACGATTTATAGCGTTGGAAGTTGGAAGAAAATATTCAATTATATATCACAAAAACTTAAAATACAATAAAAACCCACTATCAAGTCAGCTATTAGTAGATTACTTTTGAAATCACGTGATTTTCAGAACAGGCCCGTATGTTACTTTAAGTTTAAATCGGTGTTATTGTCTGCTTAATGTGAAATAAATAAATCAAATCATCTACAAACTCAACAACTGCAAACAAAGATTAAAGTTAACTTAGTTTACATTAAAGTTAATTTAAAGTTATTTTAATTTAATGACTAAGTTCGAAATCATAAAGTGAATCTTAATATGTCCAAGATGTTACTAAAGAAATCTAGCAGTCAATTTTAGAAATAAAAACGAAAATAGTTTTTTTTTTATTGCAAAGCAAAACAAAAGAGTCTTAATTAGTTTGCAAAAATAAAAAACCTTGCTAGAAATTACTCGTAGCTACAAATGACTTGAAAGAATCAGCGATGCCAACTTGGCGCTTTTGGCACTATTTTTAGTGGTTTTTGAAGGCTCAAAACGCCAAACTTTGAGCGTTAGTGCCAAACTAAGAAAAAGCACTAAGTAGTGCTTTTAAGAAATTTGTGTATTTCTTAAAATTATTTTAATGAAAACTTGGTATATTTACATTTTCAGTGTAGAGCATAACTTTTTCGTCAGATATATTTCATTAAAGATAATACTATTGCCGAAATAGAGAATAGCTTAGAAAATATTAAACATTATTAAACTTCAACCGTTAGAGTCTTCACTCGTTTTTTACGTTAGTGCTTTTTACGCTTTTTAGATCTCAAAATTACAATTTTTTGTGCTCTTTTTAAATTTTGATGTGCTTTTAGAACCAAAAAAGTTCGCATCACTGGAAAGAATGTGCGTAGTTTTGGCTTTTAAATTTTTAAAGCTTTTATTATTTTAGAGTTTTTTTTTTATTAAGTGACAACGAAATACATTCTCTTACTTGACCTTATAAAATTCATATAAATACACATTTTGGAAAAATAAAACATTTGAACAAAAATTAATGTTGACATAAATAACTTAATCTTTGAAAATTTGTTGTTGTTGCTAAGCTTGTCAAAATATTTTAAATGATTCCATTAAACTCATTAATAATACAATGAAATTTCTATACAGTTAAATGTAAATCTGTAAACAAATATTTTATGAAAAAAAAACAGCATAACAAGCAATTAATTTATTAAATTTGTTGAGTGAAAGTTGAAGTTTAAGAGCCTTACTATGGCCCTTTTCACAATGTTCAATTAAAAGCTAACAGGGACTTTAAGAACTGTTAAAGTTAAAAGTTAAGGTTCACGTTAACTCTTAATCATACATTGTTAAAAAGCGACGTTATTAATATAAACTACTGATATTTTATAAAGGGTTTTTAAAACAAATTTTCATACAAAATTGTTTTCATACTAAGCCTTTATAAAACCTTGATAATTTTTATATATAAAGCTGTTAATGATTTACAAAATGTGTATTTGAGAGTTGTGCCAAATAGTTAATTTTAGTGATCGCTTATTCTAGTTCATAGTCCATACATGAATCAAAATTTATTTAAGTGTTTTAGTTAATTTCAATTATTACTGTTCGAACTTCATTTGTTTTAATCATAGCTGTTAAGTAATGATTAGTAATCGTAATGATTACTAATTTGATTACTTTTTTTTAAGGTGAAGTAATGATTAAATTACAATTATATTCAGTTTCGCACGATTATTAATTGATTACGATTACTAATAATGGCAAAGTAATCTGAAGTACTTAAAATTACTAAAAATAATCAAAAGTAATCAAAAAATAATCCGATTACTTCTAAGGATTACTTTTGATTCTTTTTGATTATTTATTAAGAATCAAAAGTAATCTTTGAAAGTAGTCGGATTACTTTTAATTCTTTTTGTTTTTTTTTTTAGTAATTTCAAGTAATTCAGATTACTTTTCGATTATAAGTAATCGTAATCAATTATTTATCAGAAATCCTTTTGAAGGCAATTATATAATCATTACAATTCTTTTTAAAATGTAATCTAATTGATTACTAATCGTAATCGAAATTTAACAGCTCTGGTTTTAATATATTTATAATTTGATCAGGTTAAAGTTTGTATCGCTTTGTAAGCCAAATTACATGTGATAATTATTAATGAACAAATAACACCAAGGTTAATTGTAAATATGCTGACAAATATGTAGAAGAACGGAACAACTAGCTGTTTTCGAAGGCTGTTTTCTGCTTTATATACTCATCCATCATTGAAAATGGAATATGTGAATTGCTTTTATTCATCTTATTTCAATTTGCTGAAAGCTTTTTTGTAATGTTTGGTTAAGCACCGCCAGAAGCATTTCGTTGCTTCTCCAGCAACACATCAATAAATAGACTTTTGAATTGTGGTTGAAGTCTACCGATCTGTTTGAAACACATTTTAAAGCCGATCCAGTTAAAAATCTAATCAGCTCTTAGTCTCGAAAAGGCATGTCGTTTGCTGTTAATTTGATTAAAATTGGGTGATTCCTGCTATCGTTGTGATTTGTGATTTCCCGAAAAATTTTGAATTTTATTTGTTTGAAAATTTTTCACTTTTGCAGCTACCTAAGCGCTACCTAAACGGTGTTAAGAATTATTCAACGGAAGTTCATATGTTCTAGAAGTTTGTTTACTGAAATCTAAGGTACATTTTTGTTGTGGATTGTTTCCTTGAATTTTGAGCGGTTTGCTACTCATGGACCTGAAAAGGGGGAAAAAATAAAAAAAAGTCATATTTTTAAATTTTTTGAGATTTTGATCTTGAAGATGAAGTTTTTTACACCCTTTACCAAAAAATTGAAAATGGTATATATAGGTTTATCATTCCGTGGGTAATTTCATTAATATTCATATGCGACCCATGAAATATATCTTATGAATAGGAAAGACGAATAAGCGATGTCCGTCCGCCCGTCTGGTGTACGTGAAATCGGACTTCGGTTTTGGACTGGTGTATCACAAATGGTCCAAAATAAATTGGTATTGAAAATGAGCGAAATCGAGCTGACGGTTTCAGAGCTGGCAAATTTAAACTTGATTTTGCCATATAAAAGTAACTAGATAATTTTTTTTG
Source organism: Tachina lurida (assembly GCA_944452675.1). Taxonomy (NCBI): domain Eukaryota; kingdom Metazoa; phylum Arthropoda; class Insecta; order Diptera; family Tachinidae; genus Tachina; species Tachina lurida. The sequence continues at coordinate 117,478,505 of OX101754.1, forward strand.
TTAAATAAACTTATTTTATATATCAGTTCAAATAAAATTTGTATTAAAATTTAAAGAAAAAAAATAAAAAAGATGTTTCCAGGGTTGGGAACTTTAACTTTTTTTTATATAAAAATAACCTACTAAAACTAATTTTTTCTTTTTATCTATAAATTTAAAATATCTTACATTCTTAAAAGAAAACGATTGGTGTAAGAAATCGGAAAAAATTAAAATTATGATTCCAGGGTTGGAAAACTTACACTTTTTGTGATAAACAAAATTAACTAGGTCTAATAATTTTTTTATATTTTCATTTAAAGGGTCCGCCAGATAACTTTTTTTTTTGAAAATGCTAGGCAAAACATCGTACTGTTGAAACCAAATGTTGCCAATATCCTATTTTTGTGAACAAAAATTCGTTCAACATGGCCCGATAACGATCGCCATTGACTGTAACGGCCACTCCTTGCTCATTTTCGAAAAATGGCCCAATTATGCCTCTGGACCAAAATCCGCACCAAACAGTGACTCGTTTTGGGTGCGTCGGCCTTTCAATGTGTGCGTGCGGGTTTTCTGTGCCCCAAATGCGACAATTTTGCTTGTTTACATACCCACCAAGATCAAAATGAGCTTCATCTGAAAAGATGATTTTTTTTTGGCAAAATCGGCATCTTTTGTAAGCAATATTTCCCAGCGTTGTTCAAGCGTATACACAACCATATTCGTTTAGCGGAAGTATACAACTAATTATCTGTCAAATCAGACATGACCTAAGTGTTACCATTCACGAAATAACCACTAGTTGAAAAAAAAACGTTAGATGGCGGACCCTTTATATATACATTTTATGTTTTAGAAAGAAAAGTTGGGTATAGAAAATGAGAAAAATAAAAACCACAGCTCCAGAGTTGGAAAATTTATACTTTTTTTTTTAACTAGTATTTTCCTTATTTCTTTTTGTCTTTGTTCACTTAACATATTTTATGTATTTTTTAAAGAACAAGATTGGTATAAGGAACCAAAAAAATGTAAAAGGATGATTCCAGGGTTGGGATTAGTACACTTTTTTTTGAAATATATAAAACTAATTAAATAAAGCTAGCTATTATTTCTTTGGTAATTAAATATATTCTATATTTTAGAAAGAAGTAAATTAGTACTGCTATTAAAACCAGAAAAATTTAAATTATGGTTCCCGGGTTGGAAATTAAAAAAAAATTTTTTTTGGTTAAAAAAATAACCAAAAATAATTTTTTTCAGTTAAACATATTGCATGTTTTTTGGGAAGATCTTTACTCAAGCAAACTCCTTAGTCCAAAAAAAAAAACCGAGAGGTCACTTACTAAAAATTGCACTATAACAAAAAATTATAAATTTTATGAGAAAACAAATATGTATGTATGTATCTGTATACTACATGCATATACATACATACAGACGTTGGTAAAGGGTATATAAGATTCGGCATAGCCGAATATAGCACTCTTATTTGTTTTATTTTATATGTTCACAATGTTTGTTTTTTTATGACAAGAGCTACAACTTTCCCTCAGAGAATAAATCTAAAGTCTGAACGGTTTGCAAGATATGAGCCTGCGAAAATGCAAAAATAACATTGAGGCCCCAAATTTTTGGGGGCCCATACAAAAATGCATGACTTGGGGCAAAACTGGGAGAAGACATGGGTATTTTTTTTGTGTCTTTTATCACGTAGTGGTGTCCGTATATGGTTATATTTTTTCGTGTTGCACTGTGTACTCGTAAAGACCTAGACACTTAATATCTTTATATAATAATTGAGAATTGCCAAATAGCTAAACATAATAACCTAAAAAGCTTCAACAGAGATGATTACAACATATTTCGTTACAGTTTTTATATAATTTTATTTGCTATGCCATTTACCCCGTGGATGCAACAACACGTTCCCACGTGTTTCTTATTCTACGACTATTGTCTATTCCACTGAATATTCATTCCTTCAACCTGTTTACCCCAACGAAATATAAATTAAATAAAACTTACTTTTTACTTTGTTAAATTTTTTTTATTGTCAATAAAAGAAAAATAACTCTTAAATAAAATGCAAAGAAATAAAAATTCATATTGAAGGAACAGTAAAAAGTATTTCTGTCTCTCATACATTTTAACCGCATTTCTCCCCTTTTAACTGTTTTGCTGTGACGTATGGATGCAGTTTCATATATAGCTTTGGGTTAAATCCGCACACAATAGCAACCAACTATGAAAATAACAATGGACTATATAAGACCGTTTAACTTTGATGGTAAAGCAAACAAAAAAAAAAAAAAAAAAAGATAAAAATTATGTATGAAAACGACCATTATTAAAGCAGTAAAATAATAAATTGTAATAAAAATATTGTCTTTTGGGAGCAATAATCGAAAAGTTGACACTCTACATGTACGCATACAAATGTTTTTATTTTCCTAATACAATTCCCAGTCAGCATTTTATGAAATTAATGATCATATTCGAGTCTTTTTCGATTCCTCCGCGCGATTAAAATAAGCATTTATGCGCTCGTTTTCGAGTCGAAAATGACTGTTCATTCGGGAGAAAATGGTACCCTATCCGGGAGTCTTCTGAAAGAGTCTTTTATGACTCGCGTTTCTAATCAATTTAGACTCACTTTCAAGACAGTTTGTGGTATTACTTACAATCACTTTTTATTTTTTTGATTTTACTGCACGAGCTTGCTGTTTGTTTTTATTTTTTAAACAAATCCCTTTTTAAGTATTTCTGGGAATCATTTTCGAGTCTTATTTTAAGCGCAGAACTGATTAATCAGTTTTTGATCATCTAAGGCAGTCGAAAAAGACTCAGTTTGGTGAAACAATCTTCCACATGCTGACTGGGTTGTAATAAAAAAAGTGTTTATTTATTTTTTTATATGTATTAACTTCAGAGGTAATATAGACATTCTATTTTGCTGCAATGTTCCCATGGTTAAGATATATAAATGAAAAATGTTTGCTACATACGAATTGGCTGATGCCCAAAAAATTTATGAGCCAAACCTATAGTACACTTGTAAGAAAAATAAAGGTAATGGCTTTTAAATTCTAACAAATATTATATTAAGGCAGGAGAAATACATAAAATTTATGCCTTAGAGAGAATGGAGCCACAGGTCTTGAGGCCTTAGTCATTATTCTGTATCTATATTTCATAAGAAATAGAGTTGTTAAATCAAAAAAAGGGTTTAACTTTAAATACACTAAAGAATCTTTCTTTGAGCGTTTGCTATCTTAAAATTTGAATTGAATAAAGTGTGTGTGAGATATCATTAAAATTTTATGTTTGTTTCAATCGATACCATTATTTATGAAATATAACATCCTGCAAATGTCCGCCGCTGCATCCGAAATGTTAAAGTTTTCATGACTATGGCGCATAACTTAGGCTCAATTTGACCGATTAGGCTCAACTTTGACCGGTCATGTTGGTTTTAAGGGCCTTTGCGGTTTATTCGTCTAGGCCTGCGACTCAAGGCTAGGACCCACTATCCTGCACAATCGCTCGACTTTTGAAAGAATACAACCCTGTTCCAAGGAATTCCTGCGAATTTCCATAAAGTCCATTATAACGGGGTTGTATTTTCTCAGAATTAGTACGATTGTGCAGGACAGCAAGTTTTAGCCTTTCCCAGTTCACATTACCTCCAAATGCGATGACCAGGGCCTCAAATCGCTAATGCAGAGTTGTATGTACCGTAGTGGGTTAAACCCCCTGTTTTCGCAGATTAATTCATATCTCCACAACTATAATAGCAAGGGTAACTAAACTGTATGTGGATGACTCTAAGAATAAAGTACATATTTCGACAAAATATTGGTGGTATAGGAGGTGGGAAAGGAGTACCCCCATATAAAGTAATTATTCAGGGCTATCATGAATAAAATTTTGCGTGAAATTTCTCCCTTTTCCAATTAGAATTTTTTGTTTTCCCTATTATTTGCTATTAGTTGGAATTTTTCCATGGGAAAAATTTCACGTGGAATTTTATTCATAATAGCCCTGATTATTTTTCCTACAATTGCCGAACAACAAGAGTGAGGCGCACTAAATTTGTTGCAGATAAATCTTAGAACAAAGTAAATGTTCCAACAAAATCTTGGCGGTATGGGAGGGGTGATTCGGGTACCCCCATGCAATGTGATTGTTAATTAATTATTGTTAATTATTGTTTTTATTTATATAAGATATAACAAAGCAGTAACGAAACGCATATAAACGGTGCTTTATTCGCGATTTTTTTTATTCACATACGCTCCTGATGAATTGCCTACCATTGACTGACTACGAATACGAATTATACAACAATAGATTATTTAACAAGCCTAAAAAAGTTGGCTAATGTCACACACGTTAGTTTTTTTAATCATTATAATATGTATATAAATACAACCACGAACACGCGTGACTCACACTTGACTTACGTTTAACTCACGCGTGACTCACACTTGACTTACGTTTAACTCACGCGTGACTCACGCTTGACTAATGCGTGACTCACATCTATAATATAAATGCATAAAACAATGACAACAACAACACCAATAAAAGTGTTAGCAGAAGTCGCTGAGAGCTTACGCGTGGTGCTATTACTAATTCGTGCATAGCGTCTGAGGCGCACCGATGCGCAGCATAAATTTTTCTAAAATAACGCAGATTCATTCAATCTTTAAAAACAAATTTAAAATTTCTATCTAATTGAGTCCAATTTATAACTTTATGTCCAACTAAACTAAGAAAATCCATTTATTTTATTGCACTTCCAATATTAACATTGGCGGTATTCGGTGTTTGATGCAAATTGCCTTGCGTCATTGTAAATGCAAAATATCGTAGCTTTTCTTTAAAATCCAACAACAAAATACACACACAATCCAAAGAAAAGCTACGATATTTTGCATTTGCACTTACGCAAGACCATTTGCATCAAACATCGAATAACGCCATTGAAAACTAAAGCACTTCCTGAATAATTTATTGTATAAATTTAGTTAAAACATTAGAAGGAATACCTGAACTTCATGATTGCATGGTTAGTTAAATTACTTTTTCAAAATTACTTGAATTAAATAGGATTTAATTACGCAAAGTTTTAAGCTTGTTTTTTTTGCTTATTTTACCGGTTTTCTTTCACAATTTTCAGCTTTAATGCGTGATTACAAAATTAGCGTCACCTATATGACATTAAGTTTTTGCACAGTGATGTGGAATTTTGTGCACTGTAAGCGAATACTTTAAGCTGTCATGGTATTTGAATTTGTTTCTAAGTTTTTCCTAAACTACAACCAGACAACTCCAATGTAGCCAATTCACACACCCTTTTTTTAAGTACAGCGGTTTATTTGTAATAACACGTTTACATTTGAGCGAAATCTAGTAGATTTCCTAGACATAATAAAATCTATAGCCCAACTCACAAACTTGTGCAAATGGTCTTGCATCGTAGCATGTGCAAAATGGTGTAGTATATTGATACTCAACACTTAACAATTCCTATGGGTGAGTATCAATATACTATACCATTGTGAATTGGGCTTATTTGAAGTTAATGATGCAACTATGGGGGCTTTTATAATTTGTGCTAAAAAGTAAGACTATGAAATAAAAAGGTGTGTGAATTGGCTACAGTGCAGTTGTTTGGTTTTAGTTTTGGAAAATGTTCAGTTAATGGGTTTTGTGTTGGTTAAAATAATCTAGATAAATGTCAAGAAAACTTGAGGTAAACGCTATAGATTTTCACTAACATTTTAATTCAAAACCTGCTAGATTTTGTTCAAGTGTAGATTTTGACGAAATCTAATGACGAAATGGATTTTGTTTCGAAATATTTTAAATGAACAACTTTTATTTAGAAAAGACAGGAAAAAGGTATAATTTCATACAATTTAATTTCCGTTACTATAATAGATTGTAAAGAAGGTCGAAAAAGCTATTTAAATTTTTTTTTTTTTATGCATGAATTTTTATTTATTGTATCTTCATATATGAACTAACAATAAGTATTCAAATCTTAAATCTAAAAAATATAATTAGGCCCGACCAATGTCGGACATAAGCTTAGTAGTAGTTATATATAATACATATGTAAGTAGTGATAATCAAAAGGAAAAAAAAAATAAAAGTATTTTCAAGAAGTCCCATCTGGAGTGCTGTGAATAAGAGCCATTGTGTCCCTCTTTTTTAGGCGGATCTTAAATAATTTTTTTTTCTATTTATACTGCATTTAGATTAACTCAAAATCTAATGTATTTGATTTGAAATCTTTATCGAAATCTATATCGTTTACACTAAGTTTTTTTTTACGTTTTTCAAGACTTCGGCGTATTCAAGACAAAATCTTTTGTCTACAATTTAATCTTAAGCTGTCACCCAAAAAGTGCCCACTTAGCTAATCCACACACCTTCAATAGGAAATTTTGTAGGGCGAAGCTAATTCACTCACCTTGTTTTATATAAATATGTTATACAGGGTAGTAAAAAATAAATAAAAATATTCGATTTTCAGTAGATTTCCTGCAAATCCACTGACAAAATCCAATTTGGTTTTGTATGGGGAATGTAGTAAAAAGCAACTAGATCTAGCTAGAAATCTTGTAAGTACTAGATTTAAGAGATAATGTAAATGCCCTATTACATGTACATATATTATTATATTTCTTAATAATAGTTTAACCCAAATAGCGCCGGGACATTTTTTTTCTTTAAAAACTAAATTTTTATTTCGAAAATGAAGATTTAATAAGTTTCTAGCAAAAAAAAAATTATATTTTTTTCGGATTGGGGTGTCCTTGCGCCAAGTGGGTTAAATAAATATCTAGTTACTTTTTCAATTGCCAAATGGAATTTTTTTTTTGTAAATTTAAATCTCAATACTTTATGACTTACTAAAGAGTGTGGGTGCAATAATAATGCTTCAAAATAGCCATTAAGTTGTATGTAGTGTACTTGTGTTCTTTGAGAACAGCAAAAACTATAAAACTATGACAACAAATACTTCACTTCTCTCACATTCTCGTACATATGTAACTAAATATTAAATTTTTGGCGCTAATGTTGTTTGCTTTTGTTAACCGGCTGCTGTTTTTGCTGGTGATCTGAGACCATGGCCAACAAGAAAATATATATATTGTTAGTACATAACTATAGATTTTACTTATTTTCCAGAAGATTTTACGACAAACGCGCTTGTCTTTATTTCTTTGTGTGTGTGTATGTCTCATTTAGTAAGATTCCTATTATTTTACTACAATTCATTCCTATTTTCTCTGCGGACGCAATTTTAGCAACAATGTTTTACATATGTACATGCTTCATTTTATTTTATGTATATTTTTTTTATGTACATATGTACTCGTATGTACATATGTATGCATGCTTGTAAGTTGTTAGAACTCAAAGGAAAATACGACAATCTCTATTGGCACTTCTTGGTATTTATGTACACAAGTTGTTAATAATGTAAACATGATGATTTACTATACATTCTCTACGCTTATTTTTTTTCCATTATTTTTTTCTTTCTTCTTCATTGAGCTGTTGAGGAAAAAGGAAATTTTGAAAGAAAGAAAAAAAAAGAAACATAACATTCATCATTATTTTGTCACGTGAAAGGCGAGTGTAGCTGGTAAAGGTTTTTGAAAGTGAATTACTTTTCTAAAAATTTTATATGTTTTAATGTTTGGTTAAAGCCAAATTACATGTGATAATTTTTAGGGAAGTTAATTGTAAAAATTCTGACTAATACTAGCAGAAGGGAACTACATGCTGTTATTGAACCAGCAGCCAAACCTTCATCATCAGCCTTCTGGTGTGTGGTCTACTGTGTGGGGAGTCAGTTAATACAAATATAATTTTTATATACATGCACTAAGGGGAAAAAACGAGCTAAAATAAAAATTTTACGCTCGGAATCAAATCATTGCAATCTTAATAGTCTGCTAAATGCGAAAATTCTTGATTCAAGAATAAAATCTCAATTTTTTTTAAGATTACATTTAGGATTGTAATCTTGAATAAAATCTTATTTTAAGATCGAATTCAAGATTTTGTTTTTAATAAAAATTTTAAATTAAAATCATATTCTTACAGCTTTATTTAAAAAATTATTAAGGCTTTATAAAGGCTTAATAAGAAAAATTGTGTATGAAAATTTGTTTTAAAAAGCCTTTATAAAGTCTTATGTGCAGTTTCCACAAGCCAGGCAGACGACTCATGTAGAAAATTTCTATGAAAATCACTCAAAATGATGATTGCTTTCCACACAAATTTTATACTCAAGTCAACCGTCTGCGTTGTAGAAACAGGAAGTTAATAGTTTTTATAAATAAGGCTATTAAAAATTAAGGAATATAATCTTAAAATTAAAATTATATTCTTGATGAAAAATTGTATTGCAAACAACAATAACATTAGAAAATTTGTTATTGCTTTCAATATAAGTATTCGATAGAACGATTTCTGGTGACATCGTGTGACAGGCCTGTTAAAGTTTAAGAACACGTTCTTGAGAAGTAATGCTTAAATTTGGGAACACTAATTTTACTGACCAAATTTCAAGATTGAAATATTAAGATTTCTGCAATCTAAATTTAAGAATTTTGATCTTAAATTTAGAACGTAATTTTTCTCTTAGTGTACATATCGTCGATTGATAATTTAATTGTCGTATGTGGATTTTGATAGTTTCGAGTAAATTGAGTTTTAAGTTTGAAAATTGTATCAGCAAGTGCCACATACGATAAACTCAACACTCCATATCTCGAAAACCGTATGAGGTATCGAAAAACTGATTACGCCAAATGAAAGATCAGGTCGGAAACCCTAAGGAATCGATCTTAACTCAAAACAGCAAAAAATCCACATACGACATTTAAATTAAAACGAGAATTGTTTTAATTCATCGTATAATAATTTGCTGAAAGCTTTTTTGTGATTGAAGCTTTATGTTAACATCTCTAATTTAAAGCAGTTACGTCCAAAGGACTCCAAACACACATACTGTGATATTTCCATTTGAGGTAAACAGCTTTGAAAGCTCAAAAATTTATTTTCGTTTCTTGGCAAAGTAAGAGCAAGCATTACTCTCACCGGGATCACACATTGGCTTGGACGTAGCTGATTTAAAGCATACTTGCCATTGTTGTTTATTCTTTACTAATTATTCCCATTCCAGTCGTTATATCTGTTCTTTTTAATTAAAAAACAATAAGGGAATTTCAATTAATTTAATTTTATTCGTTCGTTTCTTGATTACAACTAACTTAACAACTAATCTTATACAAGTAGATCATCTACGTCCAAACACACATACACTGATATTTGTATTTGAGGTAAACAGCTTCGAAAGCTCTTAAATTTGTTCTTGTTTCTTTGCAAAGTAAGAGCAAGCATTGGTGTCTGCTGTGTTGCTGTTGCGGATGTTGTACTCTCGTCGGTGTGAAAGCACAAAAAGCTCTTCACAAAAGTTAGCACATTGTGCATATGGATTGGACGTAGCTGAAATAGATATATAATGAAAATGCTCTATATAAAAACTGTAGATAGTATTCACACTTACTCCAGTTGTCGATATCGACGTCACTTTTTCACAATAGCAAAAAATTTTGGCTTATGTAACCGTTGTCGAAAACAACTGACTCCTGTTGACAGGTTTATGCTATTCTGTAGATCTTAGGGAACGGAAATATATTGTCGGTAGCACAAAATTGTTCTCGAGAGCGAGTAAAGAAGCCCCATTTTTTGTATTGTGTTAAAGTAGCGTCGATGTCGACAACTGGAATAATAGTGACTGATTCGTCACATAAGTGTGAAGCAGTAGTAGTTTATCTAATCACAAACAAAAAAAAATATTCACCAAGTAATGTTTTCATTAAAGAATTTAATTGATTTAATTAAAGTTTAATTGATATTATCAAATAGTTTATAGGTGAAAATTTTATAAAATTTTTAATTGATATAACAAATATTTTAATTGATATTACAAAATAATTCATATTATATGTGTACAGTTAATTTGCCTACATTTTTTTCTATATGAAACAAACTTTTTTGGTTTGATACTTTAAGTACAATTAGTTTAATTTTTTCCACAAGCCCATGGCTATTAACTTTCGTTACCCAATCCAACATACCGTTTTGGTGCCTTTTCAGATTCACTTCTTTATAATAAATTTTCATAGTTTCCCATTCAGTTGGGTCTCCTTCATCACATTTTTTTTTTTAATATTTCAACAGCGCAACTAATGCTGGTTAACACTTTTCAAGTTTATTTCTACTCCCTTGCCGGTTTGTCTCTCTATCCTCCGGCCTCTGTATGTTTGTAAAAGTTTCTCTATAGTTGTGTGGTTTATGCAGCAACTTGTATTACGGTTAAGCATGCGCTTTGACAGTTACACACAATTTTAATGTCATGTTCTTATTTACATAAAATATAAACTACAAAAAAAAAAAATAAAGATCAACTTAAAATTGCAATAATCTGTTGAAAATTAAAAATTACATGAGACAAAAATAAAACTGACACAATTGTGTGGCACTGAAATAAAACTGTAAGAGAGAGAGAAAAAAAAGATAAAGATTTACAACATGTGCATGAAATTATTTATTTAAATTGCATTCAGTGCAAATTAAAATGAATGTGTAATCTATCTATAGAGTAAAAAACTAATACAATTAATTTATTAAGTCGTTTCAGTCATTTTAGATTTTAGTATTTTTTTATTATTATCTAAAGTACAGCGTTTAATAAAATAAAATCATTTGACCTTAAATAATTTATTTATTTATTTATTTTTTTATCAAGAAATAAAAAACTTTAATTACTTATACTTTTTTCACATTTAAGTCAAAACTTGTATACTTTCAATTGCACAGTATGGTTCCAGCATAAAAATACTGCCTAAGAACGAGACCAAAGTAGAAAAGTGGTTAAGGAACTGAAAAGATTTTGTTTGGTAATAAAATAAACTGATACTTTTAAAATTAACTGAAACAAAATACATATATATGGTTCGAAAGGTATCTTCGTTTTAAAAATAAATTTTAAATCGGTTGATGTTCTAGTTAGTTAGTTATTTGATAAGTGCATAGTGCCAGGAAAAATCGGGTTTTTACCCGTAGCTCCAGATTTTGGGGGTGTTTGGAAAATTTCAAATACAGATTCACCCTTATCGCGAATAAAAAGCGAACATTTTGTTCCCGGGAAATGATTCACGTGAATGGTGAACACAACACAACAACAACGCAAACATTGGCGATCACAATTTTAGGGAACAGGGAACACTTTTCACGTGAACTTTTATTGTTCACGTGATTTTTGGGTCATTGTTGTTATGCTCGACCACAAAAATAGTAGGTTAGGTTATGTTGAAAAGCGAAGCCATTTAGCTTATGCCCGGGGACATATGTACATGTAAGCCATTATTATATGCCTGTTGTGTGCCCTCATATAAATTAAAAATGAACCCCACCTTTATAGGGACTCAGTATCGTTCACGTAGTCCCTCAACCTTTTCCAGTCAATACTTTTAAGGTGGGTAATGTCCGGTAAGGTGTCATCCCCAAAATAACGGGATCTCGCGGGTGAAAGCTGGACAATGGCAAAGGAATTGCTCCATTGTCTCCATGTCCTCCATGCATGCCCTGCATTCATTGTCATTCGTGGCTGCAATCCGGTACAAATGCCCCCGTATATTAGAGTGCCCCGTTACGATGCCGGTAACTCGTCCTAGGTATTTTTTTTTTGTCACACAGTGTAATCAGCTGTCCGAAGACGAATTGAACTGTTTTCGACCCCAACATTGAAAATTAATTTTTTTCTAAAGCATTAAGGGCCAATCCCACGATGACGACAACGTTCTACTTGTTGCACACTTACATACATTCAAAACAAAATCAAATTTTAATATTTTGTTGTTTTTTCAAATGTTATTTTTTATAAAGCGTTTTTCATTAAAATTTGCTTCATTTTCTATAAAAAAAATATATATGTACATTTTTATGTGCATTTAAAAAAGTAATGAATTCGTAACTTTCCTTTTTTATCTTAAAGTTCCACAAGTTTTTCAAACTCAATAATGATACAACTTGTATGCTTTATTACTTTCATCATATTGAACAATCAATCATTTTTATTTGTTTCGACTTTAGTGCATTTTTATCAAAGAAAAGAAAAATCGAATTAAGACAATTACATACGTTTGACAGAGCCACGACTGCAAAAGCAAAAAAGTTGCAACTGAACGCGCTGGAACATGAACGAACATCTTCGATAAACAACAGTTATAAATTTATGTCAATTACTCTTTGTACAATTATAATGAAGTTTGTTGTTTTTTACATGTTAAGCTTTTTTTCTCTCTGAAAATTGCTCTATTATTATGAATGAAATTGGCTGAAAAACAAAATGTTGTGTTGTACATAATTAGATATTTGCATAAGAGAAATAATTGAGATTTTGCTAAAGAAAACTAAAATGAAGTATCTGTGTGTGTATATCATATTTGTTATTATTTTTATTTCTTCATGATGCTAGGAACACAATTGGAACGAACGACGAATTTCGTCCACTTCGACGAATTCGGCGATAAGAGTTCGCTGCGTCAATTCGTCGTGTGAAGCACAACAACGGCGAATTTACTCAGCGAATTCCTCTCTTATATTTGATAAAGTTGGTTGTTGTGTTCAGGGCTGTCAGATATGGCGATTTCTCGCCAAACGTGGCAATTTTTTTTCAACTTGTTTGGCGTCTAAATTTTTGGTTTGGCGACCTGGCGATTTTTCTGGCGATAAATAAATTTGTTGGCGATTTTTGTGGCTATTTTTTTTAACAAAATTGAAACTCAAAATTTTTGCAGTTTAGCAAAATTAGTCTGTTGAAGAATTAGCTTAAAAAAAATAAATCCTACCAAAATTCGTCTGCAAGAAATAAAATCGGCTTGATTTTGATGATTTTTCTTATATTAATTAATTCATTTTGAATTTGGATGAGAAAAACTTATCAAAAATAATTTTTGGCGAATTTTTTTCTACTTTTGGCGATTTTCTACTAAGTTTATATACGATTATTTTGTAAAATTTTATATTAAAAAAAGTGTTATATAAAATCAAATTTATTATCAAATATTTATTAAGAAAAACTACATAAAATTGATTTTGGCGACTTTTGGCGATTTTTAAAATCAATTTGGCGAAATAGGCCAGACAAAATCTGACAACCCTGGTTGTGTGTACAAAGACAAAGAGAGAGAGTGAAAATTGTTTTTTCGTCGTTCGTCGGAATACAAATTACGAGGGCGGTTCGGAAACTTCTTAGCCTATCAATGAAAGAGAATAGTTAGTTTTTCAAAAATATTTTTATTTTTCAATATAATCTCCTGAAACTTCAATACACTTAGTCCAACGCTTTTCTAGCAATTCTATCCCTTGATTAAAATAGTTTTCCTCAAGGTCTTCAAAATAGTGGTTTGCAACTGTAATTGCATCTTCATTTGAGGTAAAACGCTTGCCAGCAAGGATTTTTTTTAGATTTGGCAACAGGTAAAAGTCACTGGGAGCCAAATCAGGAGAATAAGGTGGGTGGTCAAGCAACTCGTACTTTAATTCGTTGATTTTAGCCATTGTTAAAACACTCTTGTGCGCTGGTGCGTTGTCTTGATGAAAAATTATTTTTTTGTGTTGTAAGCCAGGACGTTTTTCTCGAATTTGTACATTTAATTGATCCAAAAGGTTGCAATAGTACTCTGAATTTATTGTTTCACCCTTTTGCAGATAGTCAATCAATAAAATTCCTTTGAAGTCCCAAAAAAAACCGTTGCCATAACCTTACCAGCCGATTGAATTGTTTTTGCCTTCTTTGGGGCACTTCCTCCAGCTTCAGTCCATTGTTTGGATTGTTCTTTTGTCTCTGGAGTATAGTGGTGGATCCATGTCTCATCAACAGTTATGAAACGACGCTTAAAATCCATTTTATTTCGCTTAAAACGATCCAAACAAGCTTGAGAAATGTTCATTCTTATGCGTTTTTGGTCGACTGTTAACAAATGCGGCACCCATCTTGCAGAAAGCTTTTTCATCTGTAGTTCTTTATGCAAAATTAAATGGACTCGATCATTTGAGATGCCCATGATATTAGCTATTTCACGCACTTTTATTCGTGGATCATTTAATACCATATCATGCACTTTGGCTACAATTACTGTTGTTGTTGCTGTTTTTGGACGTCCACTACGTGGTTCATCTTCAATGCTTGTACGACCACGTTTAAATTCAGCAACCCAATTTTTTACTGTTGCATATGAAGGAGCACTTTCACCTAACACATTCACCATATCATTATGAATTTCTTGTCCCGATAAACCTTTTTTATGTAAATATTTAATGACACCACGCATTTCTAATTTTTCCATTGTTAAAAAATCGCGGATGCGTCTTTTGTGAACACCTGTTTCTATATGATCGAAACAAAATGTAACATGTGTTCATAGCAGAGATGGAACTTTCCAAAACACTTAACTTTTTTCTGTTTATACCGCGCTTTTTGTGCTAGGCTAAGAAGTTTCCGAACCGCCCTCGTAGAAACAAATCTATCTCAGAATTCGTCACGCATGACGTTGTTGTACGGCGGTGCATTTTCATATGCACAAATATGTTTTATTTTTTATGACGAAAGTTCGCACCGAAATATTCGTCCTTCGTCCCAGTTGTGTTTCTAGCATAACTCATTTCGTATGTATGTATGTATGTATGTACTCGTATATATGAGGAATCTTAAAATTGATTAATTGTACAAACGTTAATTATAAAATTTGTTGGACTTAATAAGCCTTTCAGCTTTCTTTTAAATAAATTTATCATTCATCATTTTTACATTGAAAAATAAGAGTTAATTTTTTTGTATTTTTTTTTTATAACAATGAAATATAGAAAAAATATTTTTTGTTGAGTTAAAAGAAAAAAAAAAAACTACAGTTATAATAGGATCCACCTAAAGCTATACATTTGAGTCAAGGCACCAAAAAATTGGCAAAACGTCTTCTTCAAGTCCTTTTTTTTATATAACTATATAAATACCACTTGCAGGCAGTTTCAAGTGTTTGAATAATTTCCTCTCTAAAAGTATTTAAATGTATTCGTGTGTGAAGTAATTAAAAGTGTACATGTTAAATACTCGCACTAAATAAATACCTAAAATTTTAAGTAGGCAATTAAACCAGCTTGGGGCTTAATGGCAACTAATTAAAAATAATTTGAAAATGAAAATAAAATGCCTTGAAACAAACTATGATTATAATCTCAGTTTTATTAATTTTTTTTATTTTATTTTATATTTTTATGTTTTGCAAAATGAAAAAATACACAATTCACAAGCTAGTTGTATCATTGTATCGTCTATTAAAATACAGTAGTATGAACTTGTTGTTGGCAGTTTTAATTTAAAAATTAAATACAATTTTATATCATACTAGCTTAACCCGGTGTGCTTCGCTACCCCTCCCCCCTCAAAAAAAAAATTAAATTCTAAAATAAAAATAAAATAAAAATAAGCAAAAAAAAAAAAAAAAAATATATATATATATATATATATATATATATATATATATATATATATATATATATATATATATATATGGCATTGGTGGTGCAATATGAAAATTGGATTTTGCCACGCCCCTCCGCCGCCCGCAGACCGAAAATCAAACATCAGATTTCACAGTGTAAGCCGCCTGAATATTCTGAAAATTCCCTGAAAATTTCATCAAAACCGGCTCAGCCATTTTGGAGTCCATACGTTACATACATACATACACACATCCTGTTTTATATATATGTGACAGCGCATAGAGAAAGGGACCTAAGGGTAAAAAAATCGAATGATACCGATCCCATGCCCCAAAAGTGTTCCCTCCCAGAGATATGCGCATTTTATGAAATTGAAGTCGACGATTCTAAGGTTATGTGAAAAAATTTTCGTACTAACAGAGTGATATTAACGATTTAAAAGAATTATAAATGAGTTTTTATTATAATTCACAATTAATAATTTCAGAAAATAAACCTGGATTCGAAAAAAGGCGAGCAAAATTGATATTAAACTCATGGAAACAGCGCGCTAGGTAGGAAACAGTAAAAACCAACTACACAAAACAAGAGGTAGGGACGACCTACGCGCGTTTTCAAAGTTGACCAACACGTTTCTGACGTCATGATATGAGTCATTTTCAAATGAGACCAATACCAACACGCTCAGTTACGGTACACCAAAGATACACGTATTTAAATCCTTAAAATGGCTCTCCTGAACAAAACCGGTTTTTACCTTTAGGTCCCTTTCTATTTTGCGCGTCACATATAGATGTTTTTTAAAAGTTTTATTTAGAGGGGGAGTCTCTGAGGGTATTTCTCGTTTAAAATATGAAACACATTAGACCCCTTTTAGACATGCAAAGCTTAATTTGTAAAGTCTATATTCATATGAATAAAAGACAAAATGGGAAATACTTTATATTTTTGTCTTTTTCCTAGCTTGCGATGTAAACTTTCTCGGCCTTATGTATAATCAAAAATTGGCATGAAGTTAGCATAAGTGACAAAATTGAACAACGTGTTGCTCTATACAAATTGACATTAAAAATCACCGCATAATGTAGTTTTAAAACTTGTTAACAGTATTGTGAAAAGAATACGAGTTTTTTGCTCAAAATCGAAAACGAAAAAATCTAAAAGTTTGAAATAGTCAATTTCCGAATTGTGTTCTTCTAAATTCGGATGCTAAAACAGATACTATTAATTTGTATTTTCAACTTAAACAGGCGTAGCATTTGTTTTAACATCCGAACTCACAAAAAAATATATGAAAACGATGTGAAAGCCAGAACATGCACCATATTAATTTTTTTTTCATAAATGTACTTAGTTTTCACATGCACGCAAAGAAAAAAAAGATATGGTTGTAAAATGGTTGAGAAAACAATATTATGTTCTCTGAAACAAATGTGTGGTCGTTGAAAACTAGTTATTGTTATTTTAAACATTAATTTCGTTACGATAAACACAGTAATGTTTGAATTTAATAATAACATTATTATATTCATAGAAAGTGCGATATGGTTAGAGTTTAACAATATAGTTTTGTTAAAAATTTATGACTACAATACAATTTGTACTATTGTGTAAAAATAATATGATGTAAATAACAATATAATGTTATCCAAAACCATACTATGTTAAGTTTTCAAAAAAATCTTTTTCAGAAACATCTTCTGTCAGTTCAGTGTTTCGTTTGTAAGCTATCGGTAGTGCAAACGTGGTGTTAAATAAATAAAAAAAAGTATAAAGAAAAGGGTAGATAAATAAAAATAATATGTACATATATATCTATGTATGTATATCTCTTTATACAGATGTGTCTGTATTTCCTGTATACACATATATGTAAGTATACATTTCTATACATACGTACATTTTATTTCAACAATATTAATTTATTTTTATTTCGGATTTACCGCACAGCTGTTTTAAATAAAAGATTTGCCAATAAATATATGATTAAAAAACAAAATATTATTACATAATATAATACTATGGTCGTATTGAACAATATTATTATAATATTAGAATATGGTATGGTAATTCTCAATTATATTTTATTCACATCCAACAATAGTGTTGTCATATTTACAATACTAAGATTAGGTATAACAAAGTTAATTGTTTTTGTAGATAATATTATTATTAACTCAGAAAATAATATTATTTAAACTTTGCTTTTCCGTTGACAATAATATGATTTGACTGCAACCATATAATTCAATCATAGTATGTTGCTGTTTGATTATGGTTACCTCAACAATATTTTTTCTTTGCGTGTGGTGATGAGTTTTCTACGATAAGGATTTTAATTATCACAATACCTTTTTGCAGCAACACATCCTTGCAGAAATTTTGGTGACAATTGAAACAAGCGTACTCGTCGTAGGACTTGAGAAAATGGGAGTAGTAGTAGTGAAATGCCGCTCCTGCGTCAATTAAAATTTTGAAATTTTAAAATTTTAATTACCCAAATTTTAAAATTCTTGGAAATTTGTGAAATTTGATACCCTACGAGGGTGGATCAATAAGTCCGTCCAACTTTTTGTTTACATAAGGAATTTTTTGTTTACATAAGGGGTTTTGTTTGTTTAATACATACGAGGGTGGTTTAATAAGTCCAGTTTTTTATGACCGTGGGAATTTGTATGTGTGTATGTTTGTGGAGTGGATTAAGGGGTTTCATAAGATTAATATTTCATAAATATATATGCCGACGGGAAAATCATGAAAATGATTTTTCTTAATACCAAAGGGGGAGTGAGGTGAAATAGTGAAAATTAATTTTTCCTAATGCCTACGGCAATATATGAATATTTTTCTTAATGCCTACGGCAATACATGATTTTCCTAATGCCTACGGCAATATATGAATATTTTTCTTAATGCCTACGGCAATACATGATTTTCCTAATGCCTACGGCAATATATGAATATTTTTCTTAATGCCTACGGCAATACATGATTTTCCTAATGCCTACGGCAATATATGAATATTTTTCCTAATGCCTACGGCAATACATGATTATTATTTTTTTCAAATGCCGACGGCAAAACATGATTGTTATTTTTTCCAAATGCCGACGGCAAAACATGATTATTATTTTCTAATACCAAAGGGAAAATTGCCAATGTTGCCAGACTATAGAAATTTGTTATCGTAATACTATATCAGTAATATCAGAGAAAATATTTATTTATGTGTTCACATGTATGTGAACACCCATACTTGTGTTCACATGTATGTGAACACCCATACTTGTGTGTGGGGGGTCCAGCTTGATAGTCGGTGGTAATTTAATATTTTGTGTATTTGTTTAAGAAATATGTATGTATGTATGTGTATGAATGTATATGTATGTATGTATGTGTATGTATGTATGTATGTATATGTATGTGTGCATGTATGAATGTGCGATCGTGGGTACTTGTGTGTGGAATATTTTGTAGAATACATATATATTTTGCAAGGTAATCATTTTCTTTGTCTACGATTATTTTAAAGCAGCAAACTAAGTACACTCAACAGCAGAGAAACAAAAACCAAGAATTTGCAAGTAAGCAAAAAAGTTAATTTCTCCTTCTCCCCACTTCCTTCTCTTTCCTTTATGTAGTTTTTATTTGAAATAAGAAAACACATTTTATTTCATTTTATTTTTTATACATTTATTGTTTAAAATTTTATAAAATTTTATAATAATACATACATTCATATTTTAAAAAGTGAAAAAGTTTAATTAAAGCAAGACATTTCTTTTGTTAGTAAAATAGCATTTTTTAGTGCGCAAGCACCAAATTTATGATAATTACAATAAAAATATTCTGGATACTTGATTTCCATTTGTTTAAAGTTGATGCAGCCTATATCCTCAACGTTAAAAATTTTTCGGCATAAAATTTTTTCCAACCATCGTCTTTTTTCTTCACCTTTTACATAAATTTTAGAACATCTTGCGTTGGCTTTTATAAAATTGCAAACGCTTTGAAATGAAACTGATCCAGCAGTCCAGCTTAGGTGATGATAGTTTTTTGTTAGCCACTTTGCTTCTCTTTGCTTTTCTATTGATAAGCATTTGATATCAAATGGGGGTTTTATAATGAAATTGTTATATTCATAATTGTTGAAAACAATTGCTACTTCTTTTGCGATGAAATCATTTGAATTATTTTTGAAACCTTGTACGTCTATGAAAATTATGTTGTTTTCCATATTAGTCAATTCATAAGACTTTTCGCACTTGTCCTTTGATAGGTACATATTCTAATATACGATCATGAATAAGAATGCAGTAAGCTGATGTTTTTGCTCCAATATTAGTTGCTGTTTCAAATTCTATTTTTATATCAATCGGTCCATTATTGAGTGATTCATTCTGATGACTGACATCTACTACAATAATAGGAGCTTTTGTCTTAAACTCTGATGCAGTTAGAAGCGGTTGAGATTCTTTCATATAGTAGCTTTGTTGAAATCTTAGATACATATCATATAGAATTGCATATCGTTCATTTTTGAACTTTATGTTAAGATCATCATATGGATATGAGACTGAATTTAAATGTACTTTTAAATTAGTCAAATCACAATGAACAAACTTATTTTCTTGTTGAAAAGCAATCAATACAAAACGAGGGCGTTCTCTATTTGCAGCTAGTTTAACATTCCAAATATGGCTAGTTCCCATATTTAATTGTGGATTGACATGACAATCCCAACTGCGAAATGCCATAGGTATAGAAGCACCATTGTTAATAATTTTAATCATATTCAATTTGCTAAAGTCGCATAATTGAACATGTGGGATTCTCCATGAGATTAGTGAAATTGTAAGTTTAGCTTTTTTAGTAGAAACACTCGAGCGTACAAGATCTTCGTCGTTCTTATTGCGCAAGAGTATCAATTCATGTTTTCCATTTAGTATAACTTTGTTGTAGTCTTCAGCGAATCCTAGAAGCATTTTTAGAGGTACATAGAAATTGAAAAAGCCATTTACAAGAGTGACATCGTCAATTTTGTTCCATCCAGCATTTTGCATCACGTTGCTTTCTGTTGGTGACATAGAAACCAAATTTTTTATGGTGCTTGTGGCTCCTAAATATCTTGTATGATCAATTTCAATTCCATTGAGCTCATAGCGAATTTCATCAAATAGATATGCCACAAAGTTGTTTTTTAATATAAAGTTGTCCGATGATGAAGAAGATTTAGAGTTATTATCATCAGCAACAAAACCTTCTACATAAATGTAGCTTTCACTGGGTAGCACGTACAAATCTTGATTTTGTATTGAAATTCTAATTTCATCATTATTGTTGTAAGATTGTAAGTATGGTACATATGTATGATAGTCCTTTTTGATTATATTCTCATCAGACAAGGGCTTATCTAAGACATCTATTATTGAACTCATTTTGTCTTCAATTTAAAATTCAAGGACTTTAGAAAATTTTTATTTGATGTTGTTAATGCTTTCTGTTGTACTGATCGCTTTAATGTTGATGTTGTTCTTGTTGCTATATTTTTTAAGGTATTTGTGTTGTATATTAGCATTATTTAGTTGGCCTTAAATGTATTCGTATTGTAATTTCCTCTCCTCGGAAATTAATTAAATCACCGTGTTGATCAACTACGCGCAGCGCTAGTGAACTTATCTCTCTGGTGTTCACAGGTAAATAGATAAGATTTCTTGGAACCTCATCTATTTTATAGCCTGGAGGCACATTAATCGGAAATTCATGAAGTGTATGCGATTTGGAGCTATTCATATATGTGTTAATAGCGATACTACTTTCAACTCGCAAGAGATTTACTTTAAAAATATTAACTGGAAGATCTGAATAATAATATTGGTTTGGTGTTAGGATTTTGCTATTGAATCCTAAAAGTTTTCCAATTGTATTGTCTTTATTAAAATATACAGTATCCTTGGAACTATTAACTTTAACTTGCATTGTATTGTTATTAGCTTCAATAAAAATCTTATTTGCTGGACAGAGTAGTTTGTATTGCTCTTCTATAAAATCAACTATATCATTTAGTTCGTAAGATCCAATTGGTATTTCTATTGTATATTTTCCTATATGAAACATATTGTTGTAGGTGTCTACATTTGGAATACTGTTGTATGAATGAAAATCAGTTAGAGCACACTCATATGCATCATGTAATTCAATAGGAGGAAAGTAACTAGCAGATAATTCTGATGAGTTAG
The DNA here is from genome assembly GCA_944452675.1 of Tachina lurida. Lineage (NCBI taxonomy): Eukaryota > Metazoa > Arthropoda > Insecta > Diptera > Tachinidae > Tachina > Tachina lurida. Next base: position 117,500,323 of record OX101754.1, read on the forward strand.
AGCTCAGAGTAAGTGTTATTGACATTATAACAGACTGATTACAATTAAATAAAGTTTAGTAGACAGTATGGTTTATAAGCATAATTTACATATTTATTTCATTTTCTTATTTTAAAATTAACATTTGTTTCTTAATATTAATGCTATTATTGTTTTGCTATGATGTTGTTGTTGATTTAGTTTTTCTTTCATCTATAATATTTCATCTTTACTTATCCAAGAATTGTGTTGATTAGAAAATCCCAGCCATTTAACATATACCTCCTTCCCTTTAATTTTAAGCACCTTTTCAACTAGATATGTATTTGGAAATCTGGTTTTTGAAAGTTCGTCAGTATAGAATCCACCTTTAATAGGATTACCAAGATAGTCTTCTAATATGTATGTTGCAGGATTTGTATTTTGAACTCTTGTAATTGTAAAAATTTCTGTAGTCCAATTTGGAGTATAACCTTTTTCAAATGTATGCTTATATTTGCTTATGCGTACATGATCTCCTACATTAAATTTTGACATTTTATACATTTTCATATGACTGTATACTGTATTTAGCAGCTTTTCCTCATTTGTTGAGTTGACTTTAATTGGAGGCATTTTAATGGTACGATGAACTTTTCTATTGTAGGTATTAAGTAAATCTTTGTATATATCAATCCACTTATAAGAACCATTATAGCTAAATTCTTTCCACATCATTCCTTTTAGTGTTCTATTAAATCGTTCTACTATTGATGCTTTCATAATGCTATATGTTGAGTAGTGATTAATGTTGTATTTATGCATTAATTTTTCAAAGTGTTTGTTGAAAAATTCTTTACCATCATCTGTTTGTATGTTTTTTGGTATTCGCCCCAATTCAAAAATATTTTCCATTGCGTTAGTTGTTTCAAGTGCAGTTTTTGTTTTTAGCGGTACTGCCCATGCAAATTTTGAGAATGTGTCAATAATAGTCAGCAAAAATCGATAATTTCTATTTTCTTTTGAATAGTTCCCCATTTCAACTAAATCAGCTTGCCAAAGATCATCTATTCCTTTCATTATAACTCTGCGACGCACAAAATGTTTTCGTGCTTGCTTATGGAGTTCGTTTACTAAATTTCTTTTTGAAGACATTAAGTTGTTTTTAGAGATTTTTTGAAGAGTGTTGTGATCTAGTTGAAGCACTTTCAGCTATTGATACAAACATGTAATTTTCTAATCTATAAATTTTCTCATTAAGCTGTTCAATTTGTTCTTCAAAGGATGTTTTAATTTTTAGAATATCTTTTTCAATTTTATAATTTTCTTCTATATCTAATTTTGTTTCGCGATGTAGATCCTCAATTTGCATTTGAATATTTTCTTGAATTATAGTACTGTCTCTCTTAAAGTATGCTAATAATTTCTCTTCTAGTTTTTCGATTTGAGTTTGCAGAAACAATTTATTGATAACATCGTTTTCCTCCACAGCTTTTGCAACATTTTTGATCCTTTTGTTTTGGACATCAATGTTGTTGTTCGTATCCACAAAGAACCCCAGCAGTTTAGGTGCATTTTTCAAAGAAACTATGTTGCTAGTATCGTTTAAATAATGTCCAAATTTATCAACAGACATGCTTTATATACTTTATTAAAGTTAATGTATTATATTAGCTTCACGTAGTTCTTCAATAATTGATACAATCTCGTTATTGTGATTATTATGACCTGCAGCTTGTGATGCGAGCAGTAGTCGAAGTCGATCTACTAGCTCATTTGGATCATCCCAGTATATATAGTTGGGCTTATGGATGTTAAATTCCATCATTCCATCACCTAAGTAGCTACCTTTTGGCTTAGATCCTGTTGATTCGGGTAAATTATCCTGGTTTTTCTCGTCAATAAATTTCTTAATAATATGTTTATATTTATATCCTCTAGTACCCTTAATTTGACCATCAGGTTTATAGTCTCTTCTATATGCATTAGTAGTAATTAAAATCTTTTTATAGATTTCGAGTTCAAATTTATCATAATTTTTTGGTATTTTATGAAACATTAGAGAAAATAGTCCTGGTGTTAGAGCCCATATTTGACCACCAACTTGTATTTTATGTTCACTAAGTGTAAGTTTACTATCACCGAATTTCCATTCATTATTGAAATCTTTATGTGGACCATAGTTTGTATCTAATTCATTTCTTTCTTCCAAGACTGATAAATCAGTATAAGTATCTTCTGTATTGGAAGTTTGTGAGTAAAAATCATCTTCATCATCATCATCATCATTTTTAGTATTAGTTTCGTTAAATAATATGGTACTATCAGATATTGTTCCTTCTGCTAGTTTCTTTGGTGTACTTGTCTCTAACTTGAGTGATGGTTTTTCAGACTTTAAACTTGTATTATTTTCAAATTCTGTCTTCATTTTATTTTCTTCTTTAATGGGAATTCTTTTAATTTTTTTAGAACTATTTATGAATTCTTTCAGTGGTTCTGTTATAGGTTTAAATGTATCTCTTAGTTGTTCACGTGTATCTATTTCACCAGTTTTTATACTACGAAGCTTTTTCTTCAAGACATTTCTTGTCAACACCAACTGTTTTAAAATTTTCTCATCCATGTTTAATAAATAAAAGGTATCAGCTATTAGATGAGGTATCAGCTATTAGATCAGCTTATTAGCACCTGGTCTGGTTTTCAGATCAGCTTTTTAGGACCTGGTCTGGTTTTCAGATCAGCTTTTTAGGACCTGGTCTGGTTTTCAGATCAGCTTTTCAGGACCTGGTCTGGTTTTCAGATCAGCTTTTTAGGACCTGGTCTGGTTTTCAGATCAGCTTTTCAGGACCTGCTCTGGTTTTCAGATCAGCTTTTCAGGACCTGGTCTGGTTTTCAGATCAGCTTTTCAGGACCTGGTCTGGTTTTCAGATCAGCTTTTCAGGACCTGGTCTAGTTTTCAGATCAGCTTTTTAGGACCTGGTCTGGTTTTCAGATCAGCTTTTCAGGACCTGGTCTGGTTTTCAGATCAGCTTTTTAGGACCTGGTCTGGTTTTCAGATCAGCTTATCAGTACCTGGTCTGGTTTTCAGATCAGGTTATCAGGTATCAAATCAGCTTATTAGGTAGCTGGTCTGGTTTTCAGATCAGCTTATCAGGTATCAGATGAGGTTATAGCAAATAGATGTATCAAGCTTAAAGTTAGATTAATAACTAAAGTAAATGTTTATGAAGAGTAGTTTATATAGTTATGAAATAGTCAAATTGCTTTCTGTAGCGTCCATCATTTAATTCATTATCTTTGCTAATCACCAAAAATCCATATTTATCCTTCCAACACTCTCGACAAATCTCATGAAACTTTTCATAACTCATATCGCCACCAACATGATCTCTATAAACATGCTTCATATTTGTCTCATCTTGTTTAAACATTATAATAACATTGGCATTGTCTCTTATTAAATGCTTGGGAATTCTAGTATAAGTTTGACACAAGTAGAATGAATCGACATCCCTATGTCGCCCCATACAAAAATATGTACGTATATTATTCTGCTTTTCACATGCAACATCATCAAATATCATAATTGAATTAGTTTTAGCTTCGTCAGGTGGAATAACTAATTCATTATCTGTAAATGTATAATATCCCATTCCTTTAATTGGTGAAATTAGTTTCTTCAGGTATTCATATTTGGGTTGATATAGAGATTTTGAGTATAAATAGATGTTTTCAAACTTGAGTCCATTAGGACTTTCTAGTAAGCCAATCATAACATTAGTCTTTCCACAATTGGATGGTCCAACTATTAGAGCACGAATAGAATTTGGTAAGAGGGGGCTATGCTTTATTTTTGAAGTGATGTTCACTGAATCGTCAATATTACGAACTAAAATATTTTTATGTTGTTTCACTAACTGCATTTTTGTAACTAAATACATTTTATAAATGTTACCTCTTATTATAGAAAAAATTAGATAATATGGTTATACGATATCAGAAAACGTTTAGTCATAAAAACACCTTCGTTGGAGGAGGTATAGTAGATAAAATAATAAACTCTCTACCTGTTGAGCTTCATCTTCCGGGGTATCAGTACTGTGGACCTGGAACAAAACTACAAAAACGTTTAAATCGAGGTGACAAAGGTATTAATTTATTGGACTCTGCTTGTAAAAATCACGATATTGCGTATTCAAAAAATAAGGATATAAGTACTAGACATAAAGCTGATAAAATACTTGAAAATTCAGCTTGGAATCGAGTTTTAGCAAAAGACAGTAGTCTTGCAGAAAAATCATTTGCATATATGGTTACTAACGCAATGAAAACCAAAACTAAATTTGGTATGGGTGTGGAGAAAAAGAAAACTGCTAAAAAGAACAAGCCAAATGATAAAAAACTATTTAGAACATCAATTAGAGCTGCAACAAAAATACTAAAGAAGGAAAAACCATTAGATATTAACTCAGCTATTAAAATTGCACGAAAAACTATTAACAAATCATTAAAAGGAAGAAAGTCTCAAATTGTAGTTCCACGTGTAATACGTGTTCCAAAAATCGGTGGTTTTTTACCTCTAATACCGATTTTAACTGCTCTGGGTGCAATTGGTAGTCTAACAACTGGTGGTGCTGCCATAGCTAAAGCTGTAAATGCAACAAAGAATGCAAAAATTCAACTTGATGAAGCAACTAGACATAATAAAGCGATGGAATCTATAGCAGTGGGAAAAGGACTTTACTTAAAACCATATAAAAAAGGTTATGGTTTAGTTCACAAAGAGGAATCAAAAAACTCTTAAAGATGCTGCCCAACAGACCACTATCTGATGTGGACCTAAACCGTTTCTCTATAAAAATTCCATATTTTAGAGGAGTTTTCATGTTGAATACTCTACCAAAACGAACAAAGAAAATTGAATGTGGAATAATCAACTTAGATGTATCAACAGGACCTGGTACACATTGGGTAGCATACTATAAAAACAACAATGAAAAAGAATATTTCGACAGCTTTGGAAACTTACAACCTCCTTGGGAAGTAGTCAAATATCTTGGTGCAAATATAAAATACAACTATAATCAGCATCAGAATTTCAATACATTTACCTGTGGACATTTATGTCTTAAATTTCTTTATGAAATAACTGAAAATATTAAATAAAACACAAAAATTTATATTTTACAAAACTCTTTAATGTCTTTTTATTCATAATTTAAAATACATAATTAATATATTATTGCCAAACAGGAAATTGGGAATTTTGAATTAGAAATTCACTCAGCTCACTCTCGACAATTAGGTTTTCTTCACCTTCTCTACTTAGGCAATATGATCCGCTTGAGAGATCTTTGATATCGTCATCAGTTAAAATATTATATCGTTTGGGCAGGAACATTATGTGTTTATTCATTTCAACTTTTAGGGTTGGTCCATATTTAGTTGTTACACGTACCACATTTCTAATAGTATATTTCGTTGAAGAATCAAGCTCCTTTACGTGTATTAAAGTTTTGTTATTTAGAGCATTAAATTTTGCAATTAGATTTGTTGTGGAGTCCATTTTTTTATTTTTTATTTAGATACTTCTTGTCACTCTGAATGTTTAACTGGAAATGATCTTAAAAGTAGCGATGATGACTTCAAAAAGGCTAATCGAAAATAATTGTGGTGAAATAGTGAATAAGTGGGGGATAGTGATAGACAGAAAGAGATAGTTATAGAGAGAAAACGGTTAGAGAGAGATAGAGTAGTAAAAAAGAAATATGGAATAGAGAGAAAAGGGTTAGAGAGAGATAGACTGCTAAAAAGAAATATGACATAGAGATGATAGTATAGATATTTTAAAGACCATATAGATATTTTAAAAATTTTCAGAACAAATTAGTCTTAAAGGAACCTTCCAACATTCATCATCATTCATTCATCAGCAAATAAAATGAGCCAAATTAGACGTACTCTTAATCAATTTATAAGAGATTTTGAAAGCTTCAGGCTTTTTGATCATTGGGAGATGATAAAATGTTTCCAAAATATGCTGGATGAGAACGAAGAATATGGTGTCATGGAAGATGAAGACAACACTGAAGGACACTTCCCAAGCTGTCCTTGGTATCATCCTGAGTGTGAGGAGGGACCTGATACTTGCAGATGTACCATATATTTTTTACGAAAAAATATACTAGAACATCTAATAATTGGCTATTACGAAATGTTTCCATCATTATAAATAAATTAAATAAAAATGAAATTGAATTGTATAAATAATAAAATAAAATAAAATTGAATTATAAAAATATTCCTTGATTTGTATTATTTTTTTCTAAAGGAAAACTAGGAATCATCTGTTCGAATATAAAATAACAGAAACTTGTATGTAGTAAAAAAATATGAGGATTTTATCTGATTATCTAAATTATTTCTCTTTATGAAAATATCTAATTGAATTTCATAATATTGTGAAATTCAATTTCTCTTGTGCAGAACCTCTCAAAGAAAACAAGACTGTGCATGTTTAAGTGACCTGAAAACAAGACTGTGCATGTTTAAGCGACATGAAAACAAGAATTTGCAAATAAGCAAAAACAAAATTTTTTTTGATCCAACGAAGTAAAGCCAATAAAGAAATAAAAAAACCATTCACATTTTCCATTCTTTTTTCAATAGTTTATTTACAATAACTTTTCTTAATAAATAGGATTTAAATACAATAATATTTCTTAGACTTTTTTACATTCATTTTAACAACAATAAAATAATTTTTCTTATTAAATAGAATTTTATATACAACAATTTTTCTTAATAAATAGGATACAAATACAATATTTTTTCTTAATAAATAGGATTTTATATACAATTTAAAAATTAACTAATTAACTAAGATTTTCTTGCATTTTAGCAATCTCATCTAGCAACATGTCAAGTTCGTATTCAGGGTTAGTTTCCTTAATACGAAAATGATACCATGCATAAGTGTTTACATTATTTGATCTAATTTTTCTCTTATCATCTCCATAGCTTAATACTACCTTATTTAATTCGCTAGTATATAATTGATGTAGCTTAGATTTAAATGTTAACATACTATCATATACATTAATCTTATTAAATAGGCAATTCTTATATGTAGCTAAACTATATTTATCTAATATGGCTCTCTTTACCCCCTTCGATTTTTTAATATCATCTTGATTTTCTACACTAAATGAATACATTTTTGAGCGCAGCCCAACAAACTCTGTCATTATCTTACCGCAATTTTCATCCTTCATCATACCAATTACTTTTTTATTTACTATTGGGAAATTATAAATATTGTCTGTAGGATAATCCGATGTGTCAAATTGTTCATGAATGTCATTTTTTATGTCAGCGTAAAAGTCATCAGTCTTTATTGAATATATAAAAGAGTCAGTATCCATATAGTTTAATGAGAGGTTTGTCTTAAACTTAGGTTGCATGTACCCGTAATGGAAATTATACATTTTCCATTTTGACAGCTCGAGTACACAAAATCCTAAGTAAATTGGTTTATTGTAGCAGGTTTTGACTCTAGTCATTTCGATTGCTACAAGATCTTCAGAAAATATAGATAAACTATGAAAATTTGGTTTTGATATCCAATCTTGGGCACCCAAATGATTCCGATTCGTTCTCTCCCAACTATTAACAATTTTAACATCTCTCCTCTTATCCACATTTTCCATGGTTTTACCATACACTGCATTATTAAGTAGTTTGAAAAAATTTTTTTCAAAAGCATTTTTAGCAGTGGCTCTATGTCTGGTATTTAGGTCAATATAGCCTTTTAACCATGGAGATTGTTTAAATGCTAGAATACGATGAGTTTTCTTTAAAACTAAGCCATATTCTAAGCACTGTTTGAGAACTCTAAAGTGTATCACATATGATTGCTTTGTAGAGAAATCGGTTATCAACTTGCTATACTTCGCTTGCATAGGTTTCTTATTTTCAGCGCAAAAAGGAAGATCATTATGCAAGTCGTGTAAATGAGAGGGATAATCCAACGTAACCTCATAAATATAACCGTCTGTTCCATTATCAGCTATGCTGTTTGGATCCAGATTCAACTCGTCTTGTGATAACCATCTGAACCCACCATGAGGAAGATATTCCGACATCGCCCATCCATACAAATTGTTAGCGTCTAAATAGACGAGAAATTCTGAGGGCTTTTCTTTGTCGAAATCTTGCAAATATTTATTATTTGCTTTCGAATATCTTTGACTACACTGTACTATCCCCCCACGTATACCTTTTTTCATAAAATTGTACATGTCTATGTCTGTCAATAATTCTAACTCAATTTTTGTATATTTGAGCATTGCATCCCAGGAAAGGCCAGGTGCTGTATAATACTGACAAGGATCGAGCTCATAAATACCCTTACAAACTTTTCTAAAGTTCTCGAAAATATCTGTCAGTAAGAGGACGTCTGTTTTTAAGTAAAGTTCCATGTAATCTTTCATTGTTTCACAACCAAAAGTATTCCATACCTCTACAGCATGTGAGTATTCCTCTAAAGAACACTCTTTATTATTCAACTTATTAAAAAAATCACTGCGTGAAGGCAGCTGGCATTCATCTAATTTTTCGAATGAATTTAGGTACTCATATGGGAAAATACCTTTTTTCTTAATAAGCTGAAATTCTTTTTCTGATTGAAATAAGGACCTTATAGTGCTGAAATCATTATCCGACAAATTGCAGGCTAATGATTCCAAACTCTCAGCCATAAAGCGTATAGTATCAAGAAATCTTATTTCAAGCTTATGGCCATCACTCATTTCTGTGAATTGGGAGAGGGATATATAAAGTTCCTTATTGAGAGGGAGTACTTTCAGTTGCAATGAAATTTCACCTAATTCTTTAATGAAAAGATGTGAGTCATAATTTGAATAATTGTGGAAGTAAACTGGTATAAATTTGGGAATTTGGTAATTTAAATTACATTTATTGTGGGCTGCGCCTCTAAATTTGCCACTAATGTGGCAGTGATCTCTAACACGATCTTTGCCTAGAAATTTTTGGCAAATATGGCAATTCACCGCACTATAAAAATTATAAGTATCTGAAGGGGATAAAGTATCCATTTGTCTATTGTTAACTAAATAGTTATTATATATATCTTCACAATCCTTAATTAAATATTCTACAAATTTTTTGGAGGCATCTTCCCCCGTATATATTCTAAGCGTATCTAAATTATTACTATGCATACACTTAATAAAATAACTAAAGGCACAAGGTGTGTGCTTTTTTATTAAATTTGTTTTACTACTTACACTATTACTTATATCCTCTAATACGCATTCAAAGTCCGCGTAAATAACAAAAGGGACATCCATTTTTCGTTGATGTCCCTTAAAACTAAGAATGGCATCCTCACCTGATGGCATAGTTGTGACTATCTTCCCACATTCCTCCTTATGAGTATTCATGATGGTGTCCGTATGAGTATATTGGAGACAGCTATTGCAGATGTGTAACTTAGTTTTGTGTTTTGTAGTCTGATTTGTCAAAAGTCTGTAAATAATAAAAAGTAAAATAAAAGTTTATAAGTAAAACGTATATATTATAAAATATATAAAAGAAGTATATGTATCATTAAATTAAAGTGTAGTATAATTTTTTAACTTACTTTGATATGTTCTTTATCAAAATGTAGTGATGAACTTCACCATTTTCCAAAAGCAACAAGTTTACATGGCTAATTTTTTCGTCCTTGGTGACATAATAAGGACCAATAATCTGATTGGTCCCCTCATCATAGCCGAATACATTAACACTTATTGCTGGATTGTTCACCTCAAACTCTTTTATTTTGTTTAATCCTAATGGGAAGCGTAAATTTTTGAAATTTAACGCTACACCATTTCGCGTAACAATCGTCTCTGCAGCAATGTCTTGAATATTATAAGAACTGCAACGTTCTATATGTTTGTATTTGGTGGTATCCATGGCAGCGATTAGACACCACTTGAAACAGTAGTCATCATTATTTTCAATGTTGATGCAAGCAAATTTTCTTGCTAATTTTCCAGGTGTGGATATCCAGTTCGATCCTTTGACGAGCGAAGATTTGTTGATGTTAATTTCTGCTCGGACTATGCGTGACAAAGTCCAACCAGAATCTCGCTCTTCAAATTCGGACATTTTGGTTGAAATCTCCGCAACCTGTTTCCGGAATAATTCTTCAATGCTATCTGCCTTCGTCAGCAGACTCATTTTGGCTACATGTGATATTATGCACAACTCCAATTCTTCTCCAACAATTTTTATATATTCTGCCACAATACTTACATGAAATTTAATTATTGCATGCTTACTTAAATTCCCTTGAAGTCTCTCCATAAAAACATTTTTATTTTCTTTAACGAATTCTTCCAACAGAAGTTGGTCCTTTTTATTTAAAATTGCATAAGTGGCAATATGGTTTTTGAATGCTTTAGATATTTTATAATATCCCAATTCTTCTACTTCATCTGTTCTAGCATGCGAAGTATTCCTTGGAGTTGGCAGAGTTTTTTCTCTTCTTTCTTCTACTTCTCCATCACTTTCCGGTAAGCTTATGTCCATAGCATCGTCGAATAAATTACCTCCAAGGATACCCACACCCTGTTGTTGAGCTTGTTGTTGTTGTTGTTGAGCTTGATTTTGATGATCTTGTTGTTGATGCTGGTACTCTTGTTGATGATAATTAAGAGGCTGCCATTGCATCACATTGGGATTATAATTGTATCCCAAAAACTGATTATTCCATGGCATACCGTATTGTTGAAAATTTAATGGTAACTGATATTGAGGATACTGAAGAGAAGGATATTGTTGATGAATGAATGATGATGATGAATTTTGATGATTTTGAAAAGATGTCTGCGGTAGCTCTTGATTTATGCCCCGGCTTACGACCACTTGATTCTGTACACTATGGTTTTTAACATGCTCCAAAAAGGACTTTTGGTATTTGTATACCTTATTACATGTATTACACTGATAACCTGATGAACTCATTTTTAATTATTTTATTATTATTTCACTTTAACACAATTGCTGATGATACTTCTGGTAAATACAATAACGTACTGATGTGTTGGTTAGAAATGTTGGCGTATTTATACTAAAATTAGAAGCAGTATCCTTGCAGCATTCAAAAATTTTACTTTTTGTTTCTCTGCTGCTGACTGTACTTAGTTTGCTGCTTTAAAATAATCGTAGACAAAGAAAATGACTACCTTGCAAAATATATATGTATTCTACAAAATATTCCACGCACAAATACCCACGATCACACATTCATACATGCACACATACATGCACACATACATACATACACATACATACATACATATACACATACATACATACATACATATTTCTTAAACAAATACACAAAATATTAAATTACCCGCGACTATCAAGCTGGACCCCCCACACACAAGTATGGGTGTTCACATACATGTGAACACAAGTATGGGTGTTCACATACATGTGAACACATAAATAAATATTTTCTCTGATATTACTGATATAGTATTACGATAACAAATTTATACAGTCTGGCAACACTGGCAATTTTCCCTTTGGTATTAGAAAATAATAATCATGTTTTGCCGTCGGCATTAGGAAAAATATTCATATATTGCCGTAGGCATTAGGAAAAATAACAATCATGTTTTGCCGTAGGCATTTGAAAAAAAATTCATATATTGCCGTAGGCATTAGGAAAAATATTCATATATTGCCGTAGGCATTAGGAAAAATATTCATATATTGCCGTAGGCATTAGGAAAATCATGTATTGCCGTAGGCATTAAGAAAAATATTCATATATTGCCGTAGGCATTAGGAAAATCATGTATTGCCGTAGGCATTAAGAAAAATATTCATATATTGCCGTAGGCATTAGGAAAAATTAATTTTCACTATTTCACCTCACTCCCCCTTTGGTATTAAGAAAAATCATTTTCATGATTTTCCCGTCGGCATATATATTTATGAAATATTAATCTTATGAAACCCCTTAATCCACTCCACAAACATACACACATACAAATTCCCACGGTCATAAAAAACTGGACTTATTAAACCACCCTCGTATGTATTAAACAAACAAAACCCCTTATGTAAACAAAAAATTCCTTATGTAAACAAAAAGTTGGACGGACTTATTGATCCACCCTCGTAGGGTATCAAATTTCACAAATTTCCAAGAATTTTAAAATTTGGGTAATTAAAATTTTAAAATTTCAAAATTTTAATTGACGCAGGAGCGGCATTTCACTACTACTGGGAGTGTTAAAAAAAGTAGGGCGTAGGGTATGGTGAAAAGAAGATATATCGTGTAAATGATGTATCTAATATCTTGAAAAATGCCAAAATCTCGATTTCAAAAAAAGAAAAACAAAAATAATGAGTTAGATGGTTTCTATATTAAGTTAACTATGTTGTTTAATGTTGTCTATACGCTGCATTACCTTAATGGCAATTTATCAGAAAATTCTTTAAAAAAATATTGGAATTATATAAAAGCTACCATAAAGTAATTGAGAATTACTAAACATCTTAAAATCTTCAACAGACATCACTACATGCTTCGTTATAAGTCGTTCTAGTTATTGGGACGCGTTCTAGTATTGTACCTGAGTCTAGGATCTATCAAATAATATAAACATATGCTTTTTTTTTTGGATTTTTTCTACATTGGAAGCTGAAAGCATTGGATTTAGAAAGCAGGATGTGTAATATTTCACAGTTTCTAACATTAGAAAATATTAATACAGGTAGGGCAAATTTAAAGTTTTTTGAAGAACTCCTGAAAACTCGAACTTCAAGAAATTCTGAGTATGCACATTTTTAGAGGAACACTAGGACATTAATCTATGACCAATATTATCCGCCAGCATTGACTCCCAAAAAAAGTGCATATCCTTCAGAAAATCAATACGAGTATCTAGTTAAAATTCATGCTTTTCTGAAATAGATTCATGGGTAATAATAAAGGAGGAGCATTACTTTTTTCCATCCCGATTGCCCGATTTGCTGGAAAAGTCCTTTAGAAATGCATTAGACCTTAACAGAGCTCTGTTAAGACACTAATAAAACTCTGTTAAAGCACAAGGTTCGTGTCAGTGCTTACAAATCTATACAAGCACAAATTTGAAATTACGCCGATTTCGACAGAAAATAATGCAGTGATAATTTTAATACTCTTCATGACATGTTAATAATGACAATTGTATTCTACAAATTATTTGAACTACGAAACACACAGGGATTTGGATAGTTAAGCAATAGCTGCACTTAAAAGATATTTGGATTGAATTTGTATCAGTTACATTTTAATAAAAATCTAATAAGAGATTGAAAATTTCAGTAGAGGTATGTGTGGTCAGGTTACCCGTAGCTGAATATCGTAGCACCATAAAGGTTTCAAAAGTATATTAAAAGCTTACAATCTAGACTGAGGATTGAATTTCTACTAGTTAATCAGCCAATATATCTGAGTTAGTTTAAGTTTCATTTATTTTAGTTTAGAGTCAATGTGGTGTTTCCATGTAAGCCGTCGATCAAGGTGTATGTTGAGTAACAAGCTGGGAACAAGTATCTCTTTCTTCATAGGCTAAATGTTGCCTGAACACATTTTTGTTCGTTTATTTTTATTCTCCATTAGTTCATCTATAGTTCAATAGGGCACTATTACGAATATTATATATTATATGTACTACGAATATTTTTTTTTGGCTTAGTATGTCTATATAAGGAAGAATCCTCTAAGGCATTAATTATGTATTACGAATATTTTTTTTTTGGTGTAGTATATATTTATATATAAGAAAGACTTGGCTGGAAAACACAATGAATCGATATAAATGGACCGTCAAGTAACTTTGGAACAAGTCCCGTAACTGTACTTAGATATTAAACTAAGTTTAACAGGTGTTTATACTTTTGAAATATGAGCGACTCTGTGGTCGAGTGGGTAGTGTGCAAGCCTGTCATGCACGTTTTTGTCAGTTCGAATCCCAAAAAATATCTGCTCAAAAATAAATTATAATTGAATTTGTAACAATAAAAACAATAAAATGTCGGAATGACATTTTTAAATACATCATATTATTCTACACCGAATAGGTCCCTGTGGGATAGTTCAGTGACAAGTCAAAAAGCGTATAAAAGTATCAACCACATCCTAGGCCATCCCCATGCAAAAGTGACTGGTCCGCTTCATAGGAAATGGTAGAACTCGGACTGGTCCCTATCACTTAAAGACCGATCACGTGCCTAGGCTAATGTCAGTTCCATTTCCTGCAAGGATAATTCTAAAGTAAATTTAAATGTATTTAAATTCAGTACTTATTAATTTTTTTTTATTATTCAAACCTTTTACTACCAAGTAAAATTTCTTGGTTGAGATAAGCAATAATGAAACTTCATCTCAAGAAAACTGATGTTGAAGAGTTTGTAAGAGATAAAATACTTTTGAAAATTTTGTGAGAAGTTTTTTCTTCTCGAAAACAGTTTTGTGCTCGATATAGAAAGTTTTTTTTTTTGCTCATACGTATATGGCAACACTGATTATTTTACTGTAATTTAATTTGCTGTCGAAACAAAAACAAAACAAAACAAAGCCAACAAAAAGGAAGGAAATAACTTTTAGGAGCAACTAGTAAATATTTGGTTTTGAATTTTGGGTTAAAAATTTTGAAGTGCAGCAGACTTTTTTTAAATCAAAATTTAATTAAGTTGAAATATTTTGGGGGAGATGTAAGGATGACTTTTGCTCAAAAAAAATATAAAAATGGTCACAAGGTTAAAACATGAAAAATGCTAAATTTTTTAAAGTGTTAATCAGGCCTGCTCTGATTTCAAATAATAATATCACACGTGTGATCTTGTGCTGCTCTGTAAATCAAACTATTTTTAAGTTTAACTTGTCGAAAACACAAAAAAATATGAGATTTACAAAAGCAAATACTATTTTATGTCTTGTGCAGTGCAGCACTTTTCAGGTCATATCTACTAAAACGAAAATATTTTTCTCTGAACTTTTGTGAGAATAATGTTGCATAATATTATGCAACTCTTGTTCTAGATTCTATACATGGTATAATTAATTAAGATATTACAGCTGCATACTATTGTTTTGCAGAGGTCAACTTAAATGTTTTCTATTTGCATAAATAAAAAGTTTGTGAATCATTTTGTATGTTAATTTTATGCTAGTTACTATCCCATAAACCATTTACGTTCTTCTAAAATTTTTTAGAAATTTTGATTTATTTTTAGTAAAAAAAAAAATAAATAAATGGAAGTCAAGTCAGTTTTCAGCATTACATAATGCGGTAATGAAGCTAATAACGAGCTTTAGCTCGATCCATGTTCGCTTTATGCGAGCGACTGCATGATCCTCTGGACTGATTTGCCACTTTTGTAGGCATGCTGAGAATAACTCTGTTAAGACTGTCCAGCCCTGAATAAGATGAGCGTGTCTCGCACTTATAAGTGTAATGTCTACAACTTCCTGTTTGTTGGAGACCGCAAAAAAGGGGTTTCTTAATCCTGATTTAGCACTACTAGACTATTATATAGTACAATGCAATCACCTCTTGTGGTGGTGTCTGCCCTGGTCCAGATATGGTGGTGCGCGCTTACGTGGTGGGCCCTTGGCAGTTTGTGTGGTGGTGTTTGCACGTAGTTGTCAGCCATATACTAGAAAACGTGGATTCCTCTGTCTCCCATATCCTTCTTAGTTTTGAAAAATTTTAAAAGTTAAACGTAATTTAGAGGTTTGGTCTTAAGCCGGTATTAAAACTTGATAAATTTATAACAAAAAGTTTTGCATGTTAAATCAAATAAGATTTCTATTTAAGATAATATTATGTAAAAATACATACATATGCATCTAAGTACACTTACAAATACTTACAAACACATGTGAATATGCTTAATACCACTTGTCCAAACTGTTTTAGTTAAGGATGGTGTAAATATTAGGAAGGTAGAAAAAAGGTTTTGATGTTCTCGGCAGGATGACTTTCGTTGGACTGAAGACATTTTTTCATTCACATTTTCTCAAAGGAAGCATTTAAGTGGCTGCGCAAGAGATAATTCAATCCACTACTATTTAAAGCATATCTATCCTACCGAAAATGGATTATATAGGCTCCACTATAGGCCGGTCCTTCAAACTCTATTTTGAGGCTGCTCGACTGCGTGCAGGAGAGAGCAAAGAAGCTCTTCGGTGACCAACGCCTTTGGCTTATTGAAGCATCGACGCAATGTGGGGTGTATTTCGCTGTTCTATCTCCTTCTAAAATGGTATGTGTTCTTACGAAATTAAGAAACCTTTTGCCGAAGATCGAATATTTTTTAAACACAGCACGTTCCTAATTTTTTTTTTTTTTTTGAAAAATATAAGTAAAGGGGCCCATACACACATACTGCTCATGCTCTTGCGATAAGAATGTGTTGGTAAATTTTCAATTTTTGTTAATGTATTCGTCACACAGACAATGCAGTATGAAAAATCAAAATAGTTTTGATTGTGAAATGAACTCACACTGCTAACAGTTTTTCAAATGAACAAAAAATGAATTTATTCATTTTTCTGATATGTATTTTTTTAAATTTGACTTTTTTCTGAAAAAAAGAAAGTAAAACAAAGAAAAATTAAGTTTACAAATAAAATGTGTAAAGAAAATACATTTTCTCTTAATTTCTTGAATTTTACCAATAATATTTTTTGTTCTCAAACGCATGTTTATTTTATAAATTTTTATTTTAAATGATGATTGATAAGTTTGTGGTAAAATATCAATCACACACGTATACCAAGAGTTCATCGGCAGTAGCTGCAAGCAGTATGTGTCTATGGGCCCCTTAACACTTAGGGAATGAATGTCTGTTCCTATTACCAGGTGATCCCTTCTTTTAGAAAAGGGATAGTGCCAGAGAAGACAGGTGATGATGGAAGAGATAGAGAAAAGGTTCAGTCTTTTACAACTCTACTCTTTGCACGTTTTTAATAGTGCATTGTCACAGCGCCTCTAGTGTTAATGAGGCGTATTACTATTTTGAAGCTGTGCTTAGTAGCCATTTTACTGGTTATTTTACAGGTCATATTACTTCACCAATGATTCTGCTACACAATACCTACGAACTAGTGTGTTATGATGTTGCATTAGGATTAGTATCCGTTGAAGGCGGTGTAGTTCAGTGACCAGTGACTATGCCCTCATCACTTGAACTTTCCTACAACAGCTGATACAAAGAGACACTAATGCTTATCAGCAAAATGCGTGGTGTTGTTATTTACTTTTCACATAAAAATATTGATCAGCTGTTTCGTACGTTGCAGATACAATCCATTACAGTTGGCTAACTAAGCCTTAAGTGTTGCCCTGCTCAAAAAACACTTAGACATTTAACTTTGGTCTAAGTGTTAATATAGTAAAAAGTAATTTTATTGCAAAATATACAAATTGAAAAGTATTCGACTCAGCCGGTCTTTAAATTGTAAAATTACCGGACTATTCGACACATTCGAAAAATCAACATTTTGAAAAAACCTACAACCGTATTGTAAAAAACCGATTCTATCACCCTGCTTTAAAGCTAAAGGCGAAGCTGATCTTGCCCATAACACCTGCCTGTTGGAATTACTGTATAGGACTTGGCCAACATTTGTACGAAAATTTCTTCAATAATATGTCTTAGTTGTTCTCAATGTGTCCTTAACCTATTTGTATAATTTTGTTCAAGTTATTTACAACGTCTTTGGAGGTCATGGCCAATTGGGTGTATACTCGTATTTAAATTTTTATCTTGGTGTGGGTGTGTGTGCTGTGCTGTGCTGATGTCATTTTGTATGTATTTATGTTATGACTTCTTGTAGGAAAATTAAAAAAAAGTAAAAAAAATAATCAAACAAATAGACGAAAAGAAAATTGTCTCATGTGATAGAAATAACAAATTATATTTAAAATGCCTGGCTCGTGTAATTTTTAGAATTATTGTGTTTATTTTTTACATATTTTTTTTGTGTGCCTTTTGTACTTCTTTATTTTCCAAAGAAAATTAACATTGTTGTAGTTGTATAAAATCACAGCTAAAGTTGTGTGTTTTATTGTTTCATGTTGCCATGGGTGCCACTGGAATTGGCAGTGATTTAACTGGAGACAGTGGAAGCGTTAAATTCTTTTATTTTTGCCATTTTTATTTACAAGAATCTACTTTTTTTTTATAAGTTTTGTGAGTGTGTGTGTGTGTGTGTGTGTGCGTGTGTGCGTGTGTGCCCGGTGTACATCATGGTTACTGGCAAATATTTGAAATGTAAAAATCATGAATAAAATGAAACGTGAAGGAAAGAATTTTTTTCTTTTAAATAAAAATAAAAAAAAAATGTTTTCTGCGATAAATTATAAATTTATTGTATGTACTCGTAAGTAAAGAAATTTTCTAGAAGTGGTTAAATTCGCTTATAGACTTGATATAATTGTTTATATAATAAATAATATTTAGGTGGGAAAAGTTTTTCTTATTTGTGTTTGGTGCACAGACCTGAATAGGATTTTTGCAAATTATTTATGCTAAATATTCTGCCTGATTAACTTAAAGTGATTTAGTTATGCCCGTAGCAAGAAAGATTGATTAAGGATAGACAGGTATTTTATTCCATATTGCGACATTATATTATTTACTTTATTGCCACTGAATATTTTTGACTAAAAATAAACTCTTGTTTAGCATATTTCAAGCGTATTTAGTCATCAAGTACATTTTAAATGTCGTTCTTGAATATTTCCGTCAGACAGATGGATGCATAAATTAAACTCACAGGCAGACAAACAGTACCACTAGTTAGTAGCAAAATACAAACTGAGAGAAAATTGCACTTTGTGTTACAAAAGGCAAGATTAACTTACAATACTTTCTCCTTTTATGGAGATGATGGTGTTACAGCAAACAAAACGCACACTGAATATTGGTAACTGGTGCTGATGGTTTTGGTTTGAATTTATTTCTGCTCTGTTGGTTATATACTGCACAGTGGTATTGAAATGTGAAATTATTGATGGCAAATACTAAGCTTGAGAATCAGTTGATATTAATAATTAATTTAATGCTTGGAATACTAGAAAAGTTGCAATAGTTCAGTAAAATATGGAAGTTACACTGGGCTACGATGAAGCACTGGGCAATTTTTTTTGTTCTTTATTATTCTAGGAAATTAAAAAAAAAATTAAATTTAAATTAATTTTCTCAAAGATAAATATTTTGACATTGGCCCTTTTAGTTCCAAGCCAAACACAGGAGAATATAGTTACTCTGAACTCCAAAAAGTATCAATGCAAATCTTGTATACATTTGTGCAGATACAAAGTTGCGCAACATTCTAACCATGAACAGCAACTTTGAAGCTTACCCTGCATATAACGCGACTAGTCCATACATGCACGTAAGGACAACTCCATAAAAGACCACGACTATTACAAAACTAGTCCAAATGTATGGATAAAACATGGTCGATTTAACATTGCGATGTCCTAGGGATGGACCACATGATCCAAATTCGCACTACATCGGAACACCCCCCAAACTACCCCATGTGGAATAGTTATAGACTACTCGCATACAATTTGTAAGTGCCTAAGAAGAACAATCATAATCGTTTAAACACGAACACATATCGTACAGCATTGAAAGCTTGTGCGAAAACTACATGATCCATGGCTGCATTACATGGGACCATGTTGTAACTAGTCTGTTTCATGTAGATTGGACCACGTAGTCCAATATTATTTGCAAGGTACTTATCGACTACTATGTTTATACGCACGACTTAAGTCTCAGTTAGCTGACTGTAATGGAATGCATCAGTAGGAAACAGCTGATCGATATTGTTATGTGAAAAGTAATGAAAATGGTTATAGAGATGTAATGTAACGTAACCTATTTTTCACATAAAAATATCGATCAGCTGTTTCCTACGTTACAGTTACATTCCATTACAGTCGGCTAACTGATCCTTTATTTGCCAATAAAACTATAAATTGTTGCCATATATATGTTTTATTACTTATTTTCAAAATGTGTGCAACTCCGTTTCCATTATGTTTTTTATATGGAAACCATTGTAACGCAACGAAAAATATCGGAAATTACAAACGTTGCCACCAGTATGCACTAGTGCCATGTGACAAAATGCCATAGTGTGTACTCGGCATTACTAACTCAGTGCCCCGTTTCTGTAAGGAATGTGAAAATTTTTCGAGTCGAAAAAAGCAAAAAACTATGTTTGTTGATATTTTTTGTGAGTAACACTTTGTATAGTTAATAGGTCAACCAATATAATTATTTAGTTTGCCTCGATGCGAGAACTACTCACAAGTTATAGAAACCGGGCACAGAAACGGGGCATGATTAACGAACTATTTGCAAATAACATACTTGAGGTTGCCACGCTTACCAATTTTTGCCAATAAAAAGCAATAACTGGATAAATATTCCACAAAAAACATTGATATTATAACGTGCCATAACCGCCAAAATAGCTTAAGCGACATAATTTTCGAATCTCATTTTTTGACCAAAATCGATTATTTGCGATCGTAAATAGTCGATTTACGTGAAAAAAACGAAGTCCAAAAAATGTGTCGCTTAAGCTATTTTAGCGGTTATGGCTCGATACTATAATTATAATAGAAACTAATAATTATTTGTTACATTATACATTTGCACAATTTTTTTCTAAACATATCGCTACCTTAATATAGAAAGGCTCTAACTCATTATTTTAATGAAATCGAGATTTTTGTATGTTTCGACAGAAGCACATCTAATGTATCGAAAAATTCAAAAATCTCGATTTAAAAAAAAATGAGTTAGGGCCTTTCTTTATTAAAAAAACGATATTTAAATAACTTTTCATTAGAAGTGCTACCAAGTTTATTTACATTTGCTATGCCGTATAAACAGCGAGTTAATTTATTTGCAAATACTGCACGTATAAACGCAGTAGACGACCTTTTGAAATGCTATGCATTGTCAACGTTTTGTACTGCGGCGTCATGCAACACTGCGCTTTATTCGAAGACGTTTTGGAGGTCAGCCATAGATAAAGAAAAAAAATTCTTTTGCAAATTTCAAATTTTTCACACCCATTGTGCCTAACTTACAATCATATTTAAACAATCCACTTCACTGTGCGCTACAAAACACTACTTTCATATTTTAGTCAAGTCCATGTCTTAAACAGTCTGCGTGAGTTGGAACGTGTGTGTAAGTGTTAGTGTGTGTGTGTGTGTGTGTGTGTGTGCGTCCATGCCGTAGCAAACACAACAACAGCTTTAACTATGTACCACCATTCAGTTTGTAATTTTTTTCTCTTTAATATTTTCTACTCCTTTTTTTCGCCAGCTGAATGTGCTTAGAATTTTTAATAAATCCGTCAATTGTTTCATGGCTTTGATAATACGAGTATTATTTGTTTTTCATTTTATTTCTTTATTTTTCCATGTAGTATTCGTATTTTATTTGTTATTTGGAGAAGTTGCTTAAACGCTAACTTTTCTGAATTCGTTTCTATATTGTGTTTGAGCCAGAGGATTTATTAATTTGTTTATAGACCTGTTGGTGTTCTTTCTCTCACTTGATTTAAGTTTTCGAATTAAATTATTTTAATTCGAATGAATAAATATTATTAAAAAAAAATTCCACATACTTGCACTGCTTTTGGTAGATCAAATAAACTGAAGGCTTTTGTAATGGAATGAACTGTGTTAGAAAATGATTTTTTTGTACTTGTAAAACGGTTGCAGGTCTAAAAAGAAGGCAAACGTTTCCTTTTGCTTATTTATTTTTATTATAACATCAGGTGACTGTGAAAAAAAACTTTTTAAAACATCTATTTTAGATTTTAGTCCTAATGGAGAAGATTTTTTTTTGTAATTTTTGATTACATACTCAAAATCAAATAGCCTTATTTATAAAAATTATTAAGGCCTTACAAAGGCTTAATAAGAACATTTTTGTATGAAAATTTGTTTTAAAAACCCTTTATAAAGCCTTAATAATTTTTATAAATAAGGCTGTAAATTTTTTGGGATTTTTTTGTCCTAAATATTTTTAACTTACTGATTCTTGCACTGAAAATTAAGATTCTAAATGGTATTAGTGTGAAGAGAAATTCTTCTTAAAACATTTAAAAGATTTTGAATAGAGCAAACTTTCGAAAATATGTTATTGAAAAAAATTTTTGTTGATTAAGCAGGTGTATTGTGTTGTGCCAAGGCGAATCAGGTGACCTCGTCCCTACAACAATTTTACAACACAAAAAACAATACGTAGTTGGCTATACTAAAAAATCAATCTGTCAGAAGATTTCTAAGCAAATTTTGACATTTTGGTTCAAATTGCTTAATTTGGAATCAACAGCTGATCATCAGCCGGGCGGAAGAGGTCACCTGATACTGAATTCGCCTTGGTGTTGTGCTTAACCAACAACAAACACACTTTTTTAAATTCATATAAATTTGGACACGCCTGATATAAAAATAATAAAAATAAAAACTTACAAAGTAAAAATTTTTTTTCAACTCTTGTGTCTTTTAAGCGACTTCAAAAAAAAAATTTCGAATTTTTTTATTTGTTTTTATTTTTGTTGCTTGATAACTCAGCAACATTTAAACCGATTTTAATAATCATGGCTATCATGAATTAAATTTCACGTGAAATTTCTCCCTTTTGCAATTGGAAATTTTTGTTTCTCCTATTATTTGCTATTGGTTGGAATTTTTCCCTGGGAAAAATTTCACGTGGAATTTTCTTCATGATAGCCCTGAATACTTTTTTTTTTTCCGAAATGGTATATCTAGCTTCCATTTGATGCCATTTTCTAAAAAGGGAGCGGGCACATGCCCATTAATTTTATCGTTGATTTTATAAGAGCAAAAACTTTAGGCTATCTTAACAACATAATTTCGAATGGGTGGTGGAGCCACGCCCATTACAACTTAATATTATACTGCACGTGTCTCTACTTGAGCGATTCTTATGAAATTAGGAACACATCCCGAACTTTAAGAAAAATACAATCCTGCTTTTATAAAGTGGACGCAACCACGCCCCTTTAAAATTTAATATTTTATATCACGTGCTTGTATTTAACCGATTTTTACGAAACCTTACACAAACCTTGAATTTTTAAAAAGACACAATCCTCCTGCATTCAAAAAAGTGGACGTAGCCACGCCCACTAATTTTCAATATTATATTTTAAGTGCTTCTACTTAAACTATTTAAACAAAACTTGGCATACACCCTATAAGGTCTAAGATAAGCTTAATCTTGAATTTAAAAAAGTGGGCGGGGATATGCCCTTCAAAACTTAATGTTATATTTCATGTGCTTCTACTTAAGTGATTTTTACGAAACTGTTGAGCTCTAAAAAAATTATATTTTGCATTAAAAAGTAGGCGGGATGACGCCCATGGAAGGTTGGTATTAAATGTATGTACTTCTACTTATAGGATTCCCACTAAACTTGGCTTACAATTTGCTCCCTTAGAAAGACATACTTTTGTGCTTAATAAAGTGGGCGTGGTCATGCCCATTAAGGTTTAATACTCTATTTCAATTGGTTTAACTTGACAGCTTTTTACTAAACTTCTCACACACCTTGAGTCCTAAAAGTAGCGTGAGGCTGAATTTAGATCCACCCATATTAATATTTGCCAAAGTGGCCGTGACCACGCTCCTGAAAGTGTAAAATTGACACAAAAAATTTAAAATTAAAATTGAAAAAATTTAACGGACGCAAAAAATAATCACTAAAAGGTTAAAAATTCTTTAGATTGCGTTAAATAAAACATTTTTAAGTGAGTTTTATATAACGATATTCATAGTCTAGGCCTTAGTTTATAAACTATCGTGCTGTTTTCATAAAAATCAAAATAAATACCAAATATACCAAAAATAAATATACAGAATATGTGAATATATATTCTCTGGATATACTTACATATTTAATAACAAAAACTTTGTTTTATGTTACCAGATTACATAAAAAACAAGACATCCCTGAAGAAATTGGGATTTTCCAACGAAACGTCGGATGACATTCAAATTTTCAAAATAGTCATTTATTTAAAATTTAATGACCTTTAAAGCCCTTGTATAGTTCAAAAAGAACTTCATATATATACAAAATAATAGAAAAAGGTCAATAATAACAACAAAAAGTAGTATATGTATGTATTTGGCATAAAGTTTTCATGATACTCGTACATATTAAATTTAAATATTGAACTATAGTGAATTTTAATCAAAAATAATTTCTTCATCGGGCTTAAGTTCAGTATTTTTAATTATTATTGCATGAAATATTTTTTATTAATTTTTCTTCTCTTCTTTAGAAACTGACATTAATTGATAAAAATATTTAATTCAATAAGAATTGAAAATATTGAACTTAAGCCCGATTAAGAAATTATTTCTGAATAAAGTTTTAATTTTATTTGAAATTTTAGCTTGTTTTTTTTTTTTTTTGGTTGAAGTCTACAAACGAGTTACACCAGCAGGACCGAAATGCATATAGACGTTGCTTGACAAAAAAAAAAAAAAAAACAAGCAAAAATTCCAAATAAAAATCATAAACTATAAAATCTTAAAATTGCATGAAATTTGCCAATTTAAATTGTTTTTTTTTCACCGGCGATAAGTTTATTTGTGACCCACTGTAGCGCACTTGGTGCTTAATTGGGATATCATTGCAAACTGTAGCGTAGAATTATAACTCAACTTTTAAAAAAACCTGGCCATTTGCTTAGAGTTCACATGTTTATTATAATCATTTTTTCATTATTTAACACCACTGTGCGCCCTAGAATAGTGTGACATAGAAAATACGGCGTAGCACGAATTTTTAATATGTTTTCTTTTTTATACATACGTTAATAGGAGTAATAGAGAAGCTAATCACCCTTATTCCAGTTGTCGACATCGACGTCACAATAACAAAAAATTGGTGCTAGTGTACCAGTTGTCGAAAATAACTGATTCCTGTTGGCAGGTTACTAGAGCTTAGGGAAATGAAATAGATTGTCAGTGACACAAATAAACAAGCTCCAATTTTTTGGTATTCTGTTAAAATGACCTCGATGTCGACAACTGAAATAAGGGTGAATAAGATCAACAAGTTGCCCAAAATTATCAAAAGATTCATGCTACGGCCTTTTTCTGTCTGGAAATTTTCTCTTTAGAGCTGCTATTGACAAATAAGAGACGTTTCGTGGAAATCCATTCCCGCTTAAGCTACAGGCCTTTAAAGATATGATAGTGAAAACTTGACTCCTCCTTCACAATGATGTGAATTTTTAAGCAAATGCATGCAGCAGTACCTTAGAAGTTCCCTATTTATTACCACTTTTTTCTCATTTAACACCACTGTGTGATATTGCTTTTCGGCAGTACAGGCAACAAATTGCAAATTTCATACTGCAATTTCGGCATAATTTACCATTCTCGAGAAAATACTCTTTGTCTTGGGACATACAAAGTGGGACATATAAAATTGTTGGCCACTTTATGTCCTTTTTAATTTTCCGTACACCAAAGATGAAAAGGAACCCTATTGTTTTCGCTACGCTGTCCGTCTGTCTGTTTGGCCGTCACAGGCTATTTTCTCGAGAACCGTAAGGGCTACGGACCTGAAATTTGGACAGAGTGTGTATAACTTTGGCCGCTACAACATGAGAGTAAACAATTAAAGGGTGTTCCAAAACGAGCAACGAAAAATGTTATTCCCATGTAATATACATACATACAATTGTAAAGTTAGTGTATTTTCATACAGACTACAACAATTAACACTAAAATTTAAAAAAAAATCTAAGTTAAAGGGTGTTCTATCAGTTAAAGTAATTTTGACTATGTAATCTTGACAACTTGCTGTATCTTGGAAACCGTAAGAGCCAAACTCTTGAAATGTTCAAAAACGATAAAACTAAAAAATTCCAAAATTATAAAATCGCTAAACCGAAAAAAAATCGTCAAAAACCAAAAAAAAACCGCCAAAACGAAAAAAGCACACAAAAATAAAGTTCTAAAACTAAAATAAAAAAACTGGAAAAATCGCCAAAATGAAAAAAAAAACACAAAAACCGAAAAAAATCGCCAAAAACCAAAATAATTCGCCAAAACGAAAAAAGTACAAAAAAAAAATTCTAAAACTAAAATAAGTTGCAAAAAAAAAATGGAAAAATCGCCAAATGACCAAAAAATTGCCAAAATAAAAAAAAACCCAAAAACCGAAAAAAATCGCGAGACCAAATTTAAAAAAAGATTAAACTGAAAAAAAACGTCAAAAAAGCCTTATAAAAAAATTGCCCCAAACCGATTATACGGAACCCTTCGTGCGCGAGTCAAAGTCACACTTTACTGAATTTATTATTTAAGATCTTGTATTTATTTAATAATAAATAAATTTAACCGTTCATTGCCTTGTGTCAGATACCTTTCAATATTGTCTATCACAATTTGCATAACATTCTTGTATCTAGACTTGTTTTGCTAAAATACATATATTATTATTATTTCTATCATAATGTTAATTTTTTATGCCAACTTGTCATCTTGTTATTTTTATTTATTGAACGACTGAAATAATAATTTAAAACTTTATATAAATTTAAACCAATTTCTATAAATTTATGTAAATAGATGATATAATAAAAAGTTATTTTTTTAACACGAAACTATAAACTAAAGAACATATAGAATTTTTCAAATCTATATAAAATTAACATCATTTGTTTATTGTTAAATTATTTATTTGAAATTTGGAAATCCTAAACATAAAATTTTTCTATAATATATTCATATTTTAATAACTGACTATTGATTGCCTAATTAGAGATGCTGTATATTATAGAATTTTTAAAATTTAGACAGAAATATTATAAATTAAATTGGCTTATTTATGGGTGCGTCTTAGCTGTATTTGATTGCTCTCGTAAAAAAAGATGATTTAATTTATTTGCGTAATTTATTATTTATTTAGTTGTTTATTTGGGCTTATTGAAGATTGATATATTTATTGTGTTTTGTGTTCAAAAAAATTTCAATTAGTCTTGCTAATGACATTAGGAGCTGCCAAATACAGCGTGTTGTTTTCTCAGAGTTATACTAGAACTTTAAATTAAAATAAAACAAAGAAAAATATATTTGTAATAAAAATTAAACTGCCTTTAGTGTATAGATAATATGATGCCATTTGTGCTCCAGTTATAATTTGGGTCATGTGGTGCAAAACTTTTGGCTTTTATTGCAGATTTGACAAAAATTTAGATTTGAGTATAATTTTATTGAATTTTTCTTTAAGACTAGGGTCAATATTATTTTGTTTGTAGCTTTGTAGTAATTTTCGTTATAGTCATAGATATTTCATGTAAATGTGAAGCTTTATATAAAAAATTTTGTAGCATTTATATCACACAATTTTTTCCTAATGCCGGTCATGCACTACACAAGTTTAGTGCCCAAGTCTGGCACTGCGTAAACTTAGCTTGTGACACACACTATACAAGTAAACTGTGCATTCTTTATTTTAGTTCGCTATAATGCTGGTGATTCTTTGTATAATTCTAGGAACTCTGCACAGAATATTTGTTTTGCGCTCATTTCTTGTTGTGAACTCTTAAAAAATCACGAAACAACTGAGCGTTTGCAACATACTCTACACAAGTTCACTGTACAGTTTTCAAACTTGAGCAAATATCAAAATCATTTTGCTATTTACTCAGTTCACTGCGTAAATAGCACAACCACCTCCATACACTACACAAACGCACTGTACAGTGCCAGACTTGTGCAGTGAAGTTGTGTAATGTATGGCCGGCATAAGCCGACTTATACTGTTGTCGCTTTTTAGCACAGAATTTGTGCTCTTGTAAGTCTTTCCCTGATGAAATGCCAAACAAAAGTAAACAAAGAGCAACCAACAGCTGTTATATTGACTGTAAAATCAAACAGTGTTGCCAACTTAAAGTTGTGACCCTGGAACAAATTTCCATTGATAAAAATTAAATAATCTGTAAAGCAAAACATGAGTTTTTACATGCAAAAAATATTTCTATAATCGCCACCTTTAGTTGAAAAATACTAACATGTGTTTAAAAATTGTATTGGGTCAATTAAACTTTCGAATTAATTAAATTTTTAAACAAAAATTTAATTAACTCAATCCAATCTAATTGATATTATATAATATATAATTATTCTTTTAATCAATTCAGCTTGCAAATAAAAATTTAAATAACTCACTTAAATTTTGATTTAAATTTTAATCATTAAATTTTGAATTAAATTTTAATCATTAAATTTTTTCAATAAAAGTTTAATTGATTTAATTAAATTTTTAATTAATTATTTTAATATTTTTTTTCAATAATAAAAGTTTAGTTGACTCAATTAAATTTTTAATTAATTATTTTAATATTTTTTTCCAATTAAAGCCATTAATTTGAAAAAATAATTTTCTGTGAAATTTAAACTGCCAAATTTTTTAATTTTCTGTAATTTCTGTATAAAAGATCTAATTAAATAGGGTTGCGTGACTCGAACGATTATATTCTACTTTTTGATGTTCAGCTTACTGCTTAAAATTTCCGTATCTGTTGGCAAACGTCTACTTAGAAAATGTTTACTGGGGAAACAATTTTCTTTTAGCTAATCAATCACTCTTACTTTAACATTAAATCAGCCTAAATAAGATATTTGATGCATTCTGGAGAAACAAATAAATAAAGTACAAAAATAATATAAAAGCATAGTAAAGATAAGAACAAACAAATAAATTAAATAAACAGGTAATATTTTTTGCCCCATGTATATAAATACAGATTTGTACAGGTGCATATGCGTGTTTTTATAGACATTTATTTATAGATACAAATTTGCTCTTGTTTATCTTAAAATTATTGCTAATAGAAATCCACGGGCAAATCAAGGTTTGCACGTAATTGAAAAAAAGATAAAGTAAAAATAATTATTAAGTAACGTACAGTTCATGGCATAAAAAAGTTCAAGCAAAAGAGGAAAAGTAAAAAAAATACCAATAACAATAAAAGTTGCATAAAAAAAAGAAATATTGTTAAATTCAGCTGTAATAACAGAAAATTTTTTATTGAGTAAACACAAATTCATTTTAAAAACAGCAGTTATTTTAATGAAACATTTGTTTTGCTAACGGCACGCACAGATTGAGAAAATATTTGCATAAAATATATTTTGCCAAATTTCCATAAAGTCTTTTCAAAACAAAAGAGAATTTGATAAACTAAGACCAAAGTTAATTGTAAATATTCTGACAAACACTTAGTAGAACGGAACAACTAGCTGTTTTCGAAGCTCACTTCCAGTGATCAGCAATGAATCATTTTTTCGCTAATCGTACTGACTCATGAAATTTTAAATATAAGTGAGTAGACATAATTTAAACTAAACTACTCTGATTTACGCATACTTACGTTGAGATTGATTTATAAGTATAGGACATAGGTAGGACATCATAGTCCTACCACACTCACACTCATAAATCACCTCAGTTCAGAGCTGGCCACCGAGAGAAAAACGAGAAAAATGTATTCGCGTATGTGTATTCATTTGTATACAACTCCGATTGATGTTCTGGTGCTTCTTTGGGCAGCTCAGCCTCAGTTTGATTTCTAATTTAACGAAAATACTTATACTACTCACATTGATTCAGCTCACTCAACTCATGCATGTATGTTTATTTAAAAGTTTTGTCTGCAAGTAGTATACAATAGTAGTAAATAGGATTGTTTTTCAATTCGTGCAAAAAAAAAACAAAAAAAAGCAACAGAATAACACATAACCACATAATGAGAACTTTAATGTTGTTAATCATACTTATTTTGCTTCGTCCATAGGCATTGAGTTAATGAGAGTCGAAATCAACAACGTCATAAATGTTGCTAAGTATGAGTTCGAATATGGGAATATGATTCATAGACAACATTGCAATAAGTATGAGTGCGCATAAGTACAAGAAATTATTAGTCATGATTCAAACCTTACTCACTTGTTCACTACTCATTGCTGTTCTCTGGTCACTACACCTTTATCATCAGAGTTCTTTTGTGTATGGTCCACTGTGTGTGGTGTCAGTTGATGTAGATTTCTACTTAACAGTAACACTACGACTAGAAAATATATGACGAATGTCGTCAAGTGTTTCACCAACGTTACCGAACGAAACTTAAGAATAATTAGAAAATCATGGATTTATTTTTATAAAAATGTCTGCTTGATGATATAAAATTAAGAAAAATTCAATATTAAGAATAATCTAATTGAATCACAGGATATCGAGCCATAACCGCCAAAAAAGCTTAACCGACACTTTTTTGTATCTTGTTTTTCTTTTGTGACGAAAACTGATTATTTAATATCGCAAATGATCCAATTTGGTAAAAAATTAAGTTCGAAAATTATGTCGCTTAAGCTTTTTGTTAGCGGTTATAACACGACATCGAGCCATAACCGCTAAAATAGCTCAAGCGACACATTTTTTGGACTTTGTTTTTTTGACGGAAATCGACCACTTACGATCGAAAATAATCGATTTTGCTCAAAAAATGAAGTTCGAAAATTATGTCGCTTAAGCTTTTTTTGGCGATTATGGCCCGATATGTTCTTCTGCTATATCGAGCCAAAAAAAAGCTTAAGCGACATATATCGAGCCTTATTTTTGATTTTATCGTAAGCGATAAAAATTAAAGTTTTCAAGAGAAGGGGTTTTTTAAATATTCAAATATCGAGCCTTATTTACAATTTTATCGTAAGCGACAAAAATTAAATTTTTCAGGAGAAGTTTTTTTTAAAATATCCAAATTTGTTTTTGTACGTAAATTGTACAGCCTGTATCTTAAAAGCCATTTTGATAATTCTGAAGTATGGATAGACACATAAAATTTTAATTTAAATAAAAAAGTATATTTTCGATAACATGTCGCTTACGATAAAATCGAAAATAAGTCTCGATATTTTGAACTTCGTTTTTTTGACAAGGTTCTCTTATCTACAATCGTAAATAATAGATTTTTTAGAACAGAACACTACCCACTGACCTACCGAAACACATATTTATTTTCGTACACAATTCAAGTAAAACATAAAATATCAAAACTCGAAGTAAAAATTTAATTCGCATCTAAATTTATGTCCTCGTAGGGTGCCGTTGGCTGAAGTAGTTAGCACGTTGACTACAAAACCGAAGGTCCTGGGTTTGAACCCGGTCTCCGACAGTAATTAAAATAACAAGACCACGCATTTTTCTGTTGTGCAGTAGCGTCTTTTGTATCAGTTGTTATGGGAAAAGTTCTAGTGATGCAGGCATAAGGCACTGGTCACTAAAACTACACCGGCTTTAGCGGATGCTAATCCTAATGTAACATCACAGCGCCCTCCTTCGTCGGTATTGTGTAGCAAAATCGTCAGCAAAATAAAATAACAAATAAAGTGGCTACTAAACGCAGCTTCAAAATTTAATACGCCTCATTTAACACCAGAGGCGCTGAAACACTGCATTATTAAAAACGTGCAAAAAGCAGATTTGTAAAAATAGAATGAATCTTTCCGCTATCTCTTCCTTCACCTGTGCTCTCTATCTCTATCCTTTCCCTATCACCCTCTCTCACTATCTTTTCTTTACCTAACAGGTAGCACAAATGAATCATTGTATTGGACCCAAGTGAGCTGGATTCTGAATTTCAGCCTTCCTTACCAGCAGCCTGCTAAACTAA
This sequence comes from Tachina lurida, assembly GCA_944452675.1. Classification (NCBI taxonomy): domain Eukaryota; kingdom Metazoa; phylum Arthropoda; class Insecta; order Diptera; family Tachinidae; genus Tachina; species Tachina lurida. The sequence continues at coordinate 117,532,131 of OX101754.1, forward strand.
ACTAAACTAACCTAACCTAACCTAACCTAACCTAACCGAACCTAACCTAACCTAACCTAACCTATCCTAACCTAACATAACCTAACCTAACCTAACCTATATCCACGTAAGCGAAAGCGGATGCATTATAAAAAATTATGAGTATTTTAGTATAAACAGCCGACCAACTTCGTAGTGTTTGTGTTAAATATCATCATTCTCTTACATTATTGCATCCTCGTAAGGCAGAGGGGATGCAATGTGTGTTTTTCCGCGCTTCCGAAGCGCTTCCTTTTGTATTACTTCTTACTTGTGCCAAATATATTATTGCAAGGCGTTAAAACTCCAAAAATTTATTGACTTCCCTGCGCTTTGAGCTTGAAATTGGTGGAAAAGTTCAACGAGGATCTGGGTCAATTGAAGTTCATTTATTTTTTAAATTAAATAAAACAGCGCAAATACATTCCCACCTCCATCATATTCTTAATTTTAATAATTAAAGTTCCTGTTGCAATTACAAGCAGGATGTAGTAGAGATAAAAATACATTTTATCTTTTCTGCGTATTCAAACTTAATATTATACTTATGCTCTGCTGTATCTTCCGAGAAGCCTTGCTTGCACTCAATACTCCAGAAAATTTTCCTTTTTCATCTGGATACAAAGTGCAGGCAAATGCTTGTGTGTATATAAGGTATTAAGATTCTTGGGAAATTCAAATTTTAAAACATACAAATAAAAAAGAAAAAAAAATCATATTCTTCGCTCTTAATTTGTTGCCATTTTTTTTTTCTTAATAAAAGTATTTTCACTTATAAATATTAATTCTGTATAATGCCATCATCATAAATGACAGTAGAGAATAATAAATGAAAATTCTAAAGAAAAGAAGAAATACTGAGTGGAATCACCAGTTGACAGAACGTCATGCACACACACTCTGCTGCATTCGAACAATAAACAACATTTTAAGAAAATCACAGAAAAAAAGTAGAAAAAAATATATAAACTAGTGCAGAAGGAAGAACATCTACAATTTATGTATTTGAGATTAGAAAGAAAAGGTTCTATTTCCATTAGTTGACTGAAAAATCTTCCATAAGAATTTTCTTTCTATTGTCATTAGTTTTGAAAGTTTTTATCTTTTTCTTTAAATTAAGGGAAAAAGTAAAAAGATGAAATTGAAATTTTAGTTAACGCATTAAGTTTGTAGTCCTCTAAATCTAGATGGTTTAATGAATTAATACAACTGCGTGTTTTAGTGCCTATGATCATTGGCAACAGCCTTCCCGGCACTCGTGCTAGATGTCAGGGTCTTCCTAAGAATGACTATTTATACAGGTGTGTTGTTGGTGAAGGCAAAGATGAGACGATAATACTACTGCTATTGGGTACCTTTTCGTGCTCTGAGAAAAAATAAATTTTTTTCTGAGCACCAGATACCTTGAATGCCTCTCGGTACTGCTTCTTCTTAGCGAGTAAGGCTCGACCACAATCATAATGGACCCAAGTGGGTCTCCTAGTAGATGTGCGTTATAAGACTATTCTTCACAGGGCTAGACCACGTACACACTCTCTCTCTCTCTCTCGCTGACTATCTCTCTCGCTGTATATCTCTCTATCGCTGACTATCTCTCTCTCTCGCTGTATATCTCTCTCGCTGTCTATCTCTCTCTCGTTGTCCATCTCCCTCTCTCTCTGTCTATCTCTCTCTCCCTCTGTCTATCTTTCCCTCCCTCTCTCTCTCTCTCTCTACAACTGCTTTAGAATATTGTTGCCATTTTAGCGTTTTCACTGCTAGTTTTACCATATTCTTTCGTAAAAAGCATTCAAGTTTTTAAAAAAAGTGCTTAAAGAATCTAGTTATGTTAATTTAAGATCTAGTACCTAAGTTTTCTCCCATAGAACATTTTAGCAGAAAAAATTTTTGAAACGATTTAGCACTATCCCTTCATCATTTTTTGGTAATACTGCCTTATAGCTTTAATACACTCCGATACACTCGATACATGCTGTAATCTGCTCTTTTACTGACCTAGCCACTTTCAGCTAATACTTCTTTTTCTATTCTAAAATACTTAGCTTAACCTTTTTTTCTTGCAGTTAACACACTTAAACTTTTTTAGGGGTCTAGACACAATCAAAATACTCATCAATCATTGTGGTAGTAGTTGTGAAAATGAACTTGTATGTGTTGCACCGAGGGTGATTGTTAAGAAATCTTAAAATGTTGCTTTTTGGTATGCTTGATGCCACACTTAGATATGTTGCTTGTGTTTGTTCATCAAGCCCGAACAAATTTTAAATCAATTTCCAAGATTAAATATTTTTGTTTGTTTGTAAAAAGAGAAGTAACACTCAGCGAATGAATAGTTACTACTAAAATTACTAGGTGTTACATTCTTTAGGAAAGGGATAGTGTTAGAGAAGATAGGTGGTTAAGGAAGAGATAGAGGAAAGCTTCATTCTTTTACAACTCTGCTTTTTGCACGACGTTTTTGTAATGCAGTGTTGCAGCGCCTCTGGTGTTAAATGAGTCGTATTGAATTTTTTTTAAGCTGTGCTTAGTAGCCATTTTATTGGTTATTTTACTGTCAAACATGAATAGTTTTAAAAAAATTCGGATATGTGTTACTTCTTAGTTCTATAATTTTGAGACAGATTTGAAAAATTAAATTTAATTTTTTTTCCAAAAGGGTGCATCTTCCTATTAGTCTGATTGGAATAAAATGGGCGGTAGTACGCCCATTAAACTTGTTCCTTTTATTTTATATATAGGGTCCGCCAGATAACTTTTTTTTTTGAAAATGCTATGCAAAACATCGAGAGTAGCTGCGGTTGTGTGGCACGTAGCGCCGTCCTGTTGAAACCAAATGTTGCCAATATCTTATTCTTCAATTTTTGTGAACAACATGGCCCGATAACGATCGCCATTGACTGTAATGACCACTCCTTGCTCATTTTCGAAAAATGGCCCAATTATGCCTCTGGACCAAAATCCGCACCAAACAGTGACTCGTTTTGGGCTTTTCAATGTATGCGTGCGGGTTTTCTGTGCCCCAAGTGCGACAATTTTGCTTGTTTACATACCCGCCAAAATCAAAATGAGCTTCATCTGAAAAGATGATTTTTTTTTGGCAAAATCGGCATCTTTTGTAAGCAATATTTCCCAGCGTTGTTCAAGCGTATACACAACCATATTCGTTCAGCGGAAGTATACAACTAATTATCTGTCAAATCAGACATGACCTAAGTGTTACCATTCACTAGTTGAAAAAAAAACATTAGATGGCGGACCCTTTATTTCTACTTATGGGATCGCTACGAAGTTTAGCACACTTAGATCTTTTATAATGATATTATTGAACTTAAAAAATGGGGCGGAGCCCTGCCTATTAAAATTTAATATTATATTTCTCGTGCTTTTACTTAATTGATTCCTTCTTAATTTTGGCTGACACCTTGAACTCTAATAATGATACGATCTTGCATTTGAGAAAGTGGGCAAAGTTTAGTATTAAATTATATGTACTTCCATTGATACGATCTTCACGAAACTTTTGCCGGTTTGCCCTACTAGAATGACATGATCTTGCGTTTAAGAAAAAAGACGGGGACACGCCCATTAAAGTTTAGTATTGAATAATATGTAATACTATTTATTCAATTTCCTAAAAATTTGGCAATTATTATGGAACCTTCGAGTAACACAATTTTGCATTTAAAAAAGTGGGCGGTCATACATACGCCCATTTAAATTCAGCATCGAATGGCGATATGTACTTTTACCTATCCGATCCTCACGAAACTTGGCAAGCAGTATTTGCTCTTCAAGTGACAAAATCTTGTGCTCTAAAGAAAGGGCGGGGCCATGCCCATTTAAACTTAGTACAATATTTCACGTGTTTCTACTTGACCTATTCTTAAGAAAATTTAAACATATCTTGAGTTCTGAAAGTGCAAAATTTGACTGACTACTCCCCGGAAATTTTTAAATTAGATCTGAAAAGTTAAAAATCAAGATTTAAAAAATTAGCACTGCAGAGTTAAAATTTATTTGGATTCAGTTAAATAAACCATTTTTATAAGTGTAGTAGTAGTGCTATTCGAAGTCGGTGACAATAACAATGATGACGTTGGTACCAACGTCGAATAGCAAGCACTATGGGTCAAACATATCAAAATGTTTTACTTAACTATTCAATTATTTTGAAATTTTTAGTGCTTATTTATTTAGCTGAATGGAGTCATAAATATAAAGGTTAAAGCTAATTTTTTATATGAACAATCCTGTGTAAAATAGGACCAACAAAATATAATTTTGTATAATTATTTAAATATGAAACGACTTTAAAAATGTTTATTATGCCTTTGCACCCAAAGATAGACTGACGTTACTGGGTAATTAATGTATTTTATGTAAAACATAAAATTATAACTAAATATAATTCAAAAACTTGGGAACGTTGGTATTACAAAACAAAAAATATTTTATTTTTCTTTAGTTGATTTTCAATGAAAACTTTTCTTCTTAATTACTTGTGTATATGCCAAATCGTCGCTATTTTAACTAACTGACCTAACTGACATTTTGTAAATTTTACAGGAGAGAAGCTTTTTTGATTGTTTTCTACATGTATTCTTATGTAAACGTCTGAAATATTTTTACTATTATAGGCTCGACAGTTATGTTTACAGTCATAGAAATTGTGGACAAGAAGGTCTATTATGACTCATAAAGTCTAATAGTGGACTTAACTAATTTTTCAAAATGATGTCAGTTAGGTCAGTTAGTTAAAACAGCGACGAAATGACTTATTAAAGTAAGAATAAATATGAAGTAAAAGAAAATATAAAATAAGTACTCATATACATATGTACATGCAAACATAAGTATGTATAAGATGAAAAATACTCGTAAATTAACAATTACACATTCAAATATAAGTCTTGACAAAACAATTTTTATCTCTATGCTTTCATTCACTTAAATAATGAACAAAAAGCTTTAAAGACATAAAACTAATTAAATAAAACTTCACACGCTGGCTTCATTTTAATACTCGTACTCGTATAATGAAGTACATACTACTGCATCTACTTCACATACATGAGACACTCGCTTACTTTGCCACTGAGAAGTTTTATTATCGTGGTATGAAAATAATAAAATTTGAAAAAAAAAAGTAGAAAAAGGTTTTCAGAACATTAACTAACAATTGCAGCTTAAATTAACTACAATTTTGAACAATAATATATGCCAATCAACTGCCAGCCTCTAAAATTATTTTACTTGAGTTTAATTATTTCTAAAGATTTGGCAAGACCCAGTTGGAAATGTATAAAATGAAGGCTTTTATTTTAAAGATTGATACTTGTTTCTAAATGTTTTATTTGTTATATGTCTCGAAAAATTTAAAAGTTTTCTTACTTACAAAGTTGTGAAGCATAAGACTTTTTCGATCTTCTCTTCCATGATTGATAATACTCTTACCTGCGTTTTCGTTGCAATCTTTTATCTCATATCATTTTATATCAATTTAAATAACTTTTTTTTCTCTTTTTTTTGCAGGTAAAACGTCACTCCAGTTTCTTCAAATTGTTGCAAGAAAATGGTAAGCTATGAATATCTAAATCAATTAATTGTTTCACACAACAACTTAAAATATGATTATAACCATCCAATTATTCGTATCAAAAACAGATTTATTTAATTTAAAATCAATGATATGAAAAGGTAATACTTCAAAAAACTTGTATTATATATATAGGCCTGTTTTTATGATACATATCAGTGATCGGCAATGAATCGTTTTATCGCTATTCATAGTAGCTTATAAAATTTTAAATATAAGTGAGTAGACATTATTTGAACTAAACTACTCTGATTTACGCATACTCACCATGACATTGATTTATAAGTATAGGTTGAAATAAATATGAATGCGACGTCGATATCATAGTCATACCGCACTCACACTCATAAATCACCTCAGTTCAGAGCTGGCCACCGAGAGAAAAACGAGAGTAATTTATTCGCGTATGTGTATTCATTTGTATAAAACTCCGATTTATATTCGGTACTCTGGTGCTTCTGTGGGCAGCTCAGCCTCAGTTTGATTTCTAATTTAACGAAAATACTTATACTACTCACATTGATTCAACTCACTCAACTCATGCATGTATGTTTATTTAAAAGTTTAGTCTGCAAGTAGTATACAATAGTAGTAAATAGGATTGTTTTTCAATTCGTGCAAAAAAACAAAAAAATTAACAGAAAAACACATAACCTCATAATGAGAACTTTAATGTTGTGAATCATACTTATTTTGCATCGTCCATGGGCATTGAGTTAAGGAGAACCGAAGTCAACAACGTCATAAATGTTGCTAAGTATTAGTTCGCTATGCACTTCAAACTTTCGTGCGAATACGATTCATAGACAATATTGCAATAAGTATGAGGGCGCATAAGCACCAAAAATTATAAGTTATGATTCAACTTCTACTCACTTTTTCACTACTCATTGCTGTTCTCTGATACATATGTACTCGCATCATATCATACTTATTTTGCATCGTCCATATTCATTGAGTTAAGGAGAGTCGAAGTCAACAACGTCATTAATGTTGCCAAGTATGAGTTCGATGCGCACTTCAAACTTTCGAGTGAATACGATTCATAGACAACATTGCAATAAGTATGAGGGCGCATAAGCACCAAAAATTATAAGTTATGATTCAACTTCTACTCACTTTTTCACTACTCATTGCTGTTCTCTGATACATATGTACTCGCATCATATCATACTTATTTTGCATCGTCCATATTCATTGAGTTAAGGAGAGTCGAAGTCAACAACGTCATTAATGTTGCCAAGTATGAGTTCGATGCGCACTTCAAACTTTCGAGTGAATACGATTCATAGACAACATTGCAATAAGTATGAGGGCGCATAAGCACAAGAAATTATAAGTCATGATTCAAGTCTACTCACTTTTTCACTACTCATTGCTGTTCTCTGATACATATGTGCTCGTGCCATTTGCCATGCCTGTACATTTGGGATTTTTGTTGATGATTAAGTATGCGATATATTCTGTGGGAAATTCTTTTTTTTTTTTTGCTCTAAGTAAATTATTTACAGATATTTCATAAGTTGTAATTATGTTATAGTAGAGAACAATCGATTATATTAATTCTTAAGTAACCCCAAATGAGACATAAATCATTTGGACTAAATACAGTTTCTTATATTCCATTTCCAATTGGACTTTTTGCTAAAAAAAGTTTTGCCAAAAATATAATAATACGAGTAATTTGTTACTTTTGCCAATGAATAAAATTAGTTGTTGGTTTTTTTTTCATTTTGTTTTTGCTATTGTGCAGCAGTCTTTTGATAATATGATCACTTACCACCAGCAATGACTTATAAAACTTCAACAAAAAAAAAATATATATATTCGCAGCAGTATCTGTAGCTGCTGTTTGTTCACTCATTCCGATTGTTTGTCTGCATGATTGTTTGTATAATTAAAGTGGTTTATAAACCAATTATACATGTTTGTAGCTCATAAATATTTGCGTGTGTTTGTGGCAGCAAAAAGGCTTTTTGGTTTTTTTTTTAGCAAAATTGTGTTTCATGTTGCCAAAATTATTCCAACGAATTAGTTGCGGCTTTTTGTTGCTGCCACCGCATATTCTGAATGCTTGTTAGTGTATTTCGTTGGTTAGCTTATTTGTTTAGATGAATGTGTATGAATATTATTTCCACTTCATTCATATAAAGAACTAGAGCAAATCGCTAGTTCGAGTAGTAAAGTTAGTTTCTTTTGTTAATAGCTTGTGCAGGCATATTATTACATCTGCGATTATAAGTACATACTCATGTATCCAGCCATTCATTAATACACCATCATTCAACAGTCATATAATTGCTGGCTGATTCAACAGTAACTCATGCATACGGGATACTTACACGGACACATTAATAAATGTATTGGCATACAGGAAAACATACTTACATACATACATATATGTACGTATATGTATGTAGATACGTACTCGCATATTTAATTTCACTGTGGCGTGGAATCAAAACATTTTACAAAAGGATTGTATAAATTACTGGCAAGAGTAAAATAAAGTTTAAAGCAATTTAACTTTTATTTTTAAAGGCATTTAAGTACAAACTTTTATAAATTTAAACTTTAAATCTCTTAAGTTCAATGTTCTAAACTCTATTTTAATGTTATACAATAATATATTTCTCATTTACTTCAATAGTTAAAAAAAATGCATTTATGCGTTTTCAGTAAAATTATTATTATTTTTCTGGACTCATGACCAGGGAAACCGCGAATATGCAATTGCATGTTTTTTCTTGTGTGACGTATTAATACGTGGACAATATATTTAACCGTTTCAGAAGTCTTTATGAATTTTGGCATCGATTTGTGAGTGCATATTTTTGCATATTTTATCCTTTAAAGCATATTTTTTGCATACATATTTGTATACTCTTTACCAAAAAATGGTAAAAGAGTATATATAGGTTTGTCACTCCGTGTGTAATTTTCACAATATTAATAAGCGACCCATAAAGTATATATATTCTGGATCCTTATGCATAGGGAAGACAAATAAGCGATGTCCGTCTGTCCGTCCGTCCGTATGGTGTACGTGAAATCGGTTTTCCGAAGCTCCCAGAAAAGCTAGAGACTATGGTCTATGAATGGAGTGTCAGAAATGGTCCTTAATAGATTGGTATTGAAAATCAGCAAAATCAAGCATATTGTTTCAGAGCTGGAAAACTTAAACTTTATTTTGCCAAAACTAATTTTTATGTTTTTTTTTGCTAAATAGACTTATTTTATATTTTAGTATCAATAAAATTGGTATTAAAAATATAAAAAATAAATAAAATAAAGATGTTTCCAGGGTTGGAAAACTTTATTTATTTTTTTTTATATAAAATAACCTACTAAAACTAATTTACCTTTTTCTATAAATTAAACACATCTTACATTCTTAAAAGAAAAATATTGAGGTAAAAAATCAGAAAAATCTAAAAGGATAATTCCAGGGCTGGGAAACTTATATTTGTTTGTGATATGTAAAATTAACTGGGTCTAATTAATTTCTTCTTCTTTATAAATTAAATATAGTTGTTTTATGTTTTGAAAAGAAACGTTTGGTATAGCCAATTAGAAAAATAAAAACTCCAGTGTTGGAAAATTTGTTTTTTAGGTATTAAAGTAACTAATTAAAATTAATTTTTTCTTAGTTCCTTTATTTTTGTTCACATTTTTTAAAGAACAAGATTGGTATAAGGAACCAGAAAAATCTTAAAGGTGATTGCAGGGTTGGAAAACGTACACTTTTTGTGATATATAAAACCATTTAAATAAAACTAGTTATTTCTTTCGTTCTTAAATATATTATTTATTTTAGAAAGAATGAAATAAATATTAAAACCAGAAAAATCTAAATTATGGTTCCAGGGTTGGAAATTAAAATTTTTTTTTGGTAAAAAAATAACCAGAAATAATATATTTTTTTCCAGTTAAACATATTTAATGTTTCCCTGGTTATGACACTATTAAATGAAATGAAAGATATGATAAATAAAAAAATTAAATTAGTAAAGGAGTCTATTAATTGCAGCTTTTCTTACATAAATTTTCTTTTTAATCTTTGTAAAATATCCGTAGCAAATACAAACGCAAATAGAAAAAATTCTTTCTGTCTTCCGGGCAGGCGGCTTCTAGAGCTGCCTAGACACGATCAAAATGCTTGATGCCCAATTCGTGTATGTGTGCTAAATGTTGCATAACTCATAAGTTTCTTAAGAATGTTTATGAACATGTCTAGTTTTATGCTTAGCCGTTCACTTAACATATAATTTAGTAATTTACCAGTATAAACAAAAAGCTTTCAATAAAATAATTGATACGTTGGATGCAACAAATAAATTGAACTCACAGGAAATTAGTGTTTTTTTTTTTTGTTGATAATTTCTTAAAGAAACTTTGCAAGATTATTGCTGTTTGCAGTTGAGCTAACGTTTGAAAAAAAAAAATAAAATAAAACTTTCTTAAAAAGCACAGAATTACAATATATTTTTTTATTTTTTTATTTAGTGTTCATAAAGACTTACTTAAACAGTTTACTTATTGTATGTACGAATAAATTGTTTGGACTCTCCATTCAATATCCGCCACTCTTTTTATGCTGCTTCCGCAGTTAATTATTATGTTGTTTTCAAAACATTCACTGCCGCCCAATAAGTCTTTTTTATTACTATTTTTTCTTTGTTTTTTATGTTTTATATATAAAAAAAACTTTGACTATAGACAAAAAACTCTTTTAACACAATTATGGATAGAAAATTATTCGTAAAAATGTTTGATGATTTTGTTTTTATTTTTTAATTAATGCCCTACAATGGGTTGAGTTTGAGTGAGGCTTGAAGAATTATCGCCCAAGAGGAAATTGCACGAAACAGCTGAATGGCTTGAGAAAATGCGAGTTTTATCAAAAGTACGAAGTAGTGTATGGTGAAAAAAGACAATCGTGTAAATGGTTACATATTGACCATTTTCGTGATGTTTTATCTTGATCTTAAGCCAATTTGATTGGCACTCGGTCTAGTATTGTAGTAAATGGCACTGAACATCTTCGATGTGGTTGAATACATGACCTATAAATTAGTGTAAATATAATGTTAATTGCTCCCTCCAATTTGACTCAGGAACCACTGCCGTAACTATACTTAAATATTAACCTAACCTCAACCGGTATTTATACTTTTGAAATGTGAATAGTAACAATAAAAATATGTATAAGCGTTAATTGTTACAGTAAAATGTCACATGACATTTATATATAATTTATATTATTCTACACCGGCTAGGTCCCTATGGGATAGTTCGGTGACAAGTCACAAGGTGTATATATTACGTTAGGTTAGGTTAGCAGGCTGCTGGTAAGGAAAAGTAAAAAATTACAGTCCAGCTCACTTGAATCCAACATAATTATCCCTTTGTGCTACCTGTAAGTTGAAAAAGATAGAGAGAGATAAAACGAGAGGAGGGTAAGAAGGGTAGAAGTAAAAATGAGATAAAAGTTGTTCAGGGAGCTGTGAGATAAGAGTGGGTCAAGAAATATTTCTCCTTGGGGGGGGGGGGGGGTTAACGGTTATACCAGCCACTATTCCTAATATAGAAGCTCAGGTTTTTGATCCCGATTTCCGATAACTCGGATAAGCTTCCGAAGGATATTCTGCCCAGGAGGTGCACACGAAGAATATAAACGACCGTGAAGACCTGTATGGCTCCGTTCAGTGGTGAAAATCCTTCTGTCAATAAAATTTTAAAATTCCTATTGAAGTATGATTTCGGAATGCAGTAGTCCATAAGATCTGGTATGTTATTCACTATACCTAAAATGCTTGCATACCCCCAAAAGTCGGTGGTTCCATGCGCCTATTGCGTTTAGTCTGACGGCGGTACGTAGAGCTAGCTTTCTAGCCGTGGTGCATAAAAGGTATCAATGAACTCCATCCTAGGCCATCCCTTGTAAAAGTGACTGGTCCGCTTCATAGAAAGTGTTAGAACTCAGGCTGGTCCCTATCACTTGTGGACCGGTCACGCGTGATTTGTCTTGTGTCTTGTGTCAGTTCGATTTCCTGCAGGGAAGGAACACCCAAGGGTGGCGTTGGCTGAACTAGTTAGCACTTTGACTACCAAACCGCAGGTCCTGTGTTCGATCCCGCTATCCGACAGTCATTAAATAACAACTCCACGCATTTTGCTGATAAGCATTAGTGTTCCTTTGTATCATCTGTTGTAGGAAAGTTCAAGTGATGAAGGCATAGTCACTGGTCACTGAACTATACCGACTAATGTTACATTCCTCCTTCGTTGTGTAGCAGAATCATTGGCGAAGTAAAATAACGAGCAAAATGGCTTATAAACATAGCTTCAAAAAAAATCTAATACGCCTCATTTAACAGCAGAGGCATTGCAGCACTGCATTGTTAAAAAAACTAAACTGAACAATCTATAATAACAACATCTAAGAACGTGGACCACTCAAGAATCGGACCTTGAAAGTTTTACCTGCATCAACAACAAGGAGCCTATTAAGGCTCTCTTAGAGTATAAAGCAGTGGTTCGGAGTGCACATCTGCTTGGCTTACAGAAAGATCTGCCTTCTGAACAGTCAAATAGACTTAAGTGGGCTAAAGTAGCAGTGGCTAAAGGCCATGAACACTTCGCCAATAAAAAACGTTTTGAGGCCACTAACCCCCAATAGGCAAATATTATAGAGGAGGGTGTGCTCTAAAGATGGGAATCGAATAGCGATAAGCCTGGTAAGAGGCGGAAAAGCGAGAAAAGGAATAGATTAGTTGATGGGCTCGCAGTAGACTGCAAAGAAGTCCAGACAAAGCTTTTAAGAGAAATCGTCCACTTCCCCAGCTGCTTCCAAAGCACCATCCGCGGTCACTAACGTCAGTGAGGTAGCGAAACGACACTTGATCGTGAAACTCCTTGACATAAGTGCACCTTTTGGAGAAATGACAGTGGAGGTTGTGGAAACGGCTATCTTCAAAGCAATTGTTGCACTGATGGAGACGGAACTGGAGAAATCACTACCTTCTTCTGAAGGATCTAGCTGGTTCAATGGTGCGAAACTTGTCAAATGCAGGGACACAATGTCGATGGATTGGTTGCTGTTCCGACACGCAAAAACCTGTGTATTAGTGCACAAGTTCAGATTGTGAACAAGGACGACATCTCCATCATACCGAAAGCGAAGGTTATAATTCTGCTTGTAGTGAGGCCGGATATCACTCTTCGCCTTCTGCAGAACCAAAATCCAGAGATTCCGACGAAGGACTGGAGGGTGCTGCATGTAGCAAAACAGAAGTCAGTGGGCCGAGAACATTCTTTATAAGCGGAATGGCAAGATGGCGTGGGGAGTGGGTAGTATTTTTATCTACGTCTGAAGAAGAGACACCCACATGACAAAAACGAAAATACAATAGCAGCCGAAGAATTGGAGAGCGAATTGGCATAACACATAACAATAACGATCAGCTGTTTCCTACCGTTGCAGTTCCATTTCATTCCATTCCATTACAGTCGGCTAACTGAGCCTTTCGCCCTTAGTGTAAGGCATATAATCGGATTTGCTGTTGAGAAATATTTTGTTTTCTAGTAGGCTTGTTGACCACTGGTACGGCAATATTTCTTTTGTTTTCTATAATAACATGAAGCTTCATTATTAATATATTTTTTTCTGTTGTATATTTCGCTTTTGTGTTCTTGTTTGTTTGCACTCATTTAACCACTAACGCCATACTTGTATTATATTCCGTTTCAATATCATGGTTAATAAAATGAGAGGAAAATTATTAGACCGTAGTGTGATTAAAAGTGCCGTTAGTTTATTATGCTTGTTGTTGTTGTTGTTGTTGTTATTGTTATAATTATTTTTTTTTGTAGACTTAATCGGTCGGCCGGGCATTGTTATACGAGTATAAAAACTGACCATAATGCGCATAAAATTTGCAAACAAAATTATGAACAATAAAAACTATTTACAATAAATTAAGATTTTTTTCTGCTCATTGCAACCACTTTGTATTTATACTCAGTTTATTTTATCATCTGTTGTGTGCAGGCAGGCATGCAGACAGACATGTGGATATTTTTAATTTAATTATATTGCAAATATTTTTCCAATTTGTATTAAAACAAATACGAAGAAAACGAGCATATAAAAAAAAACAAATGAAATTAATGTTCAGATGTGGATTCAGAAAAAAAGTTAAATTTATTTTATTTTTCTTTTATGTGAAAACGGTGATTCCCAAAGTAATTTTTACTGGTTTCTAGGGAAAAGTGAGAAACATTTGTTTATTAATGTATGTATCTCGGTGAAGTAAAATAAATGTGTATGCTTATTATAGTACGTTTCCACTATGAGCAAAACAAGTTGTTTTTCTCAGAATATGATTTTTTGTGTTTTGGTTATACGAATTTTCGAAATTGATTTCATTTTATTATCAAGGCCACAAACCCTATTATTTAGATTAGTAAATGTTTCACTCATTTACATATAAACAACGTATAAATATGTACAACTGACGTGGTTTTTGCATTTGCGTAAAAAGTTGAATATTCTATATTAGTGCTATCTTTTATTAGCATATTGCGGGCTTTCTTTCGAATTTTAAGCCAGCAACGCAGTGTTGAACTGACAAATTTTGTCATGTTTTGGAGGAAAACAACTTATTTGAGGTGCTTTGCTTATGTGAAAAATGTATGGGAAAAAACAGTTTTCTGCTCCAAAACACGTATATGGAAACGTACTATTAAGGCAGAGATATAAAACCATTATTTGTACTTTGGGTAGAAGTAATTTAAGTGTTAGTAAATGACGGTGCGTGAAAGCCCGCATTCACCCCCTTACTAGATCGAGTCATATCAACGTCATAGATTTTTCTCATATGCATAAAATAATGACCTTATTCCCCGATATCTGCAGCAATGCATCGTCGGCAAAGTAAAATCTATATACATATATGTACATATACATATATATATATTTTTTTTTGTATATAAATGAATGTTTGTCTGTATGTGTGCTATGCGCGGACAAACTGGGAAGTTTAAAGGGAATTAGGTTTGTTAAATAGTTCCAGGTAGACGAAAGGGGAAACTTTTGCCCCTTCGAAACGTTTAAGCCAATTTGAATGAATGGGAAAATATTAATATAGTTGGGCAAATTTAAAGTTTTTCGAAAATCTCCTGAAAACTCGAACTTCCAGAAATTCTAAGTAGGCACTTTTTTACAGTTCTATGTAGTCTATAATATGTGGCCACTTCTGTCCGCCCGCATCGACTTCTTCCCAAAAAAATTTGGTCAAATCTTGGAAAACGTTAATATAGTTGGTAAAATTTAAGGTTTTTTTTCTAAAAACTCGAACTTCCAGAAATTCTAAGTATGCACTTTTTTAGAGTAGGATGTGGTCCATAATAGGTCACCACTTTTGTCCGCCCGCATCGCCTCCTTCCTAAAAAAATTTGGTCACATCTTGGAAAATGTTAATATAGTTGGGAAAATTTAAAATTTTTCGAAAATCTCGTAAAAACTCGAACTTCCAGAAATTCTGGGTGTGCACGTTTTTACAGTTCTATGTAGTCTATAATATGTGGCCACTTTTGTCCGCCCGCATCGCCACATTCCTAAAAAAATTTGGTCACATCTTGGAAAATGTTAATATAGTTGGGAAAATTTAAAATTTTTCGAAAATCTCGTAAAAACTCGAACTTCCAGAAATTCTAAGTATGCACTTTTTTAGAGTAAGATGTGGTCCATAATAGGTCACCACTTTTGTCCGCCCGCATCGCCTCCTTCCTAAAAAAATTTGGTCACATTTGGGAAAATGTTAATATAGTTGGGCAAATTTAAAGTTTTTCGAAAATCTGCTGAAAACTGGAACTTCCAGAAATTCTAAGTATGCACTTTTTTAGACTAAAATGTGGTCCATAATAGGTCACAACTTTTGTCCGCCCGCATCGCCTCCTTCCAAAAAAAATTTGGTCACATTTGGGAAAATGTTAATATAGTTGGGCAAATTTAAAGTTTTTCGAAAATCTCCTGAAAACTCGAACTTTCAGAAATTCTAAGTATGCACTTTTTTAGACTAGAATGTGGTCCATAATAGGTCACCACTTTTGTCCGCCCGCATCGCCACATTCCTAAAAAAATTTGGTCACATCTTGGAAAATGTTAATATAGTTGGGCAAATTTAAAGTTTTTCGAAAATCTCCTGAAAACTCGAACTTCCAGAAATTCTAAGTAGGCACTTTTTTAGACTAGAATGTGGTCCATAATAGGTCACCACTTTTGTCCGCCCGCATCGCCACATTCCTAAAAAAATTTGGTCACATCTTGGAAAATGTTAATATAGTTGGGAAAATTTTAAATTTTTCGAAAATCTCGTAAAAACTCGAACTTCCAGAAATTCTGGGTATGCACGTTTTTACAGTTCTATGTAGTCTATAATATGTGGCCACTTCTGTCCGCCCGCATCGACTTCTTCCCAAAAAAATTTGGTCAAATCTTGGAAAACGTTAATATAGTTGGTAAAATTTAAGGTTTTTTTTCTAAAAACTCGAACTTCCAGAAATTCTAAGTATGCACTTTTTTAGAGTAGGATGTGGTCCATAATAGGTCACCACTTTTGTCCGCCCGCATCGCCTCCTTCCTAAAAAAATTTGGTCACATCTTGGAAAATGTTAATATAGTTGGGCAAATTTAAAGTTTTTCGAAAATCTCCTGAAAACTCGAACTTCCAGAAATTCTAAGTATGCACTTTTTTAGACTAAAATGTGGTCCATAATAGGTCACCACATTTGTCCGCCCACATCGCCTCCTTCCTAAAAAAATTTGGTCACATTTGGGAAAATGTTAATATAATTGGGCAAATTTAAAGTTTTTCGAAAATCTCCTGAAAACTCGAACTTCCAGAAATTCTAAGTAGGCACTTTTTTAGACTAGAATGTGGTCCATAATAGGTCACCACTTTTGTCCGCCCGCATCGCCACATTCCTAAAAAAATTTGGTCACATCTTGGAAAATGTTAATATAGTTGGGAAAATTTAAAATTTTTCGAAAATCTCGTAAAAACTCGAACTTCCAGAAATTCTGGGTATGCACATTTTTACAGTTCTATGTAGTCTATAATATGTGGCCACTTTTGTCCGCCCGCATCGACTTCTTCCCAAAAAAAATTTGGAAATTCTTGGAAAACGTTAATATAGTTGGTCAAATATAAGGTTTTTTTTCTAAAAACTCGAACTTCCTGAAATTCTAAGTATGCACTTTTTTAGAGTAGGATGTGGTTCATAATAGGTCACCACTTTTGTCCGCCCGCATCGCCTCCTTCCTAAAAAAATTTTGTTCGAAAAATGTTAATATAGTTGGGCAAATTTAAAGTTTTTCGAAAATCTCCTGAAAACTCGAACTTCCAGAAATTCTAAGTATGCACTATTTTAGAGTAGAGTGTGATCCACAATAAATCACCCTTCTTGCCCGCCCGCATCGCCACATTCCTAAAAAAAATTTGGTCACATCTTGGAAAATGTTAATATAGTTGGGCAAATTTAAAGTTTTTCGAAAATCTCCTGACAACTCGAACTTCCAGAAATTCTAAGTATGCACTTTTTTAGAGTAGAATGTGGTCCACAATAGGTCATCCTTTTTGAGTTACATATGTATGTAACTCAAAATGTTGAAATATGATAAAAACTAGATTTTCGAGAAGTTAAAAAATAATTCTTTCTGCCAAAAAAACCGACTTCAATGCAAAGATCGCATAGAAGAATATAAGAAAAAGAAAGTTAGATATTAAACTAAATTTGAATGGGCGTATCACCGCCCACTTTTTCAAATGCAAGATTGTGTGTTTTTCAGAGTTCAGGGTGCGTGTTAAGTCTTGTAAAAATCGATAAAGTAGAACCACTTAAAATAAAATATTAAATTTTAATGAACGTAACTCCGCCTTTTTTTTATACGAAGGATTGTGTCTATTTTAAAGGTCAATGTGTGTGGTAAGTTTCGTTAAAATCGGTTAAGTAGTGCCGCGTGAAATATTATAATAAATTTTAATAGGCGTAACTCCGCCCATTTTCAACTTTCAAATTGTGTATTTAGAAGAACCAAAGGTTCCATAAGTTTCGCAGCAATCAAATGAGTAGAAAATCATGAAATTAAACTAAAAAAATTGTGGGCTTTTTTACAATGGGACAAATGGGAAGCTATACCCTCTCAGACAACAAATAAATTTTTACAATCGGTCTAAAATGTACAGAGTTATGAAGTAACATACCTAAGATAAAAATAGAGACGAATTGTTAACCTCCTTCTCTTTTTGAAGTGGGTTAAAAATGTTTGGGGACCATTGATGTTATATGTTTGCATAAGCTTACAAACACATGAAGGATCCATACTTACGCAAAAACTTTATTAATTATAGTTACATTTAAATTGCATGTAACTAAAGAAAATGTTAAAGTTTATGCTGAAGGACCAAGGATTAAAAATGTTTAAGGACTATGTAGTTTTATTCAAATGGAGGATTTTATAATATTTTTATTAATATGATAATTTTTAATTATTACAAGCAAATGCAATTTCGCGAGAATTTTAACTGAATGTAAATATTGAAGCATAAATTTATTAAATTTCAAATGATTTTGAAATATATTTTATTTAAAATTGCTTATAAACATTTTTCGAATGCGGTTGATTTTCTTATGAATGCTTAACCAATCAATTTATTTATAATATATTATCCTTACATCCTTGACTATTTTTTCTTTCTTTTTTTAATTTAGTAACATATTTCTCACATGATTAAAAATTCAGCATTTATTGCAACTAATGACTATTTTTCACTTACGTATAACTCGTGATGACAGATGAGCATGTTTAAAAATTATTATTTTTTTACTTCTATATTGATTTACATCTAACAAGTGATTTGTATAGCATAAATAAGCTGTCATCTTTGATCCATTTTACATTAGTTTCTTATTTGAGAACAAGTAAATGATAGAAATTAATATCAAGGACACTGATGTAAGTATCATTTGTATAGCAGCATTTACAAGAGCTAAAATTGATTTGGGGGAAAAAATAAATGTGATATAAAATAAAAAAATTACACATGATTATGACATAAAAGTTCAAGGATTAAACTGAAAGAAGAAGTTGTGTGGTAGCGGCTTAAAGTTATTTGTAGTGTGCTTAAAATTCTAAAGCTTAACTGCCTTATTCTTAAAAAATATTTCTGTTTAATAAGAGGTTTATGAACCAAATTTTCTATGGAAATTTGATTAATAAACCTTTTATAAAATCAAAATATTTCTTATAAATTAGGCCCTAAATATTTAGAATAAATATTAAACATTTTTAATAATTCTATCCAATAAAATCAAACTTTTTCCGAAATAACAAAGTCCTAACAACTCCATCTTGTATATATGCACATGTGCAGGTTGTTGTGAAGATACGGCGCTTAGTGGGATTTTGGTGTCGAAGCCCCATTCTCTGACCACTCAATTTCAAAAAATTTTTATATATGAAATGTGCATTTTAGTTTTGAAAAATTTATGTAAACGGTGCAAGCGAAAAAATTATTTATATTGTCTTTTAGTTCGTAATATGCATAATATTTTCATGATATGTGTAATTTACCAGCCTCTAAAAACTAACTTATTATTTTATTTTAAATGAAAATAAAGTTATATACATCTAGCTGTTTTGTTCAATCAATTGAAAGGTGGGAGTGTCTTCTTTTGATTAAAAAAATAAATCTGGGGAATTTCCGGTACAGGAAGAAAACAATGAATTTTCAAGAAACTTGTCATAAACTTAAAAAAACTATAGCATACTTTTAGGTCAAATATTTATTGAATATTGAATACAATAAAAATTCATTAAAAATTGAGGCGATAAAGTGCATATAAATTTTTAAAAATTGTAATAATAATAATATTAGAAATATAAAAAAAGAGATAAAAATTACAGGAAGTATAAATTAATGTTAACTAAAAAAAAATGCAGTGGAGTTTCGACAAACAGTGATTTTAGCAGATTTTAGCAGACCCTGTTGTAACCAGATTAAGACAGAAGCTATCCAAACAGGAGTTGATACGTAGTGACAGTATAGTCAAGGAAGTGATAATTAAAGAACAAATAAAGTTATTTCTCGATTTATAAATTATGAGTCTCATTAACTAACTAGCTGTGGACCTTGCAGATTTTGATTGATTATTCAAATTATTTTTTGAAAATTAATTTGTTTCCTTAATTTAATCATTCATTATAATACTTGGTGATGTGGGACCACACTTTTTACTTTTTTGCAAAAAAATATATGAAGCCTACCCACTGTGCGGCGTGTTCAAGGCATTATTTCGTTCTCACTATCACCTAAATTTTAGTTGTAGGATGTGCTCGGCAATTTAAGTAAAATTCTGTGAGGTTAATTTTTGTAGAATATTTCATCGCCATGTGTCTTTTTGGTCCCTTTCGTAGAAGACTATTAGGTAACAAGACTTAACAAAAGATGTTCTACAATGTTCTATATGCATTTCATTGGTGCTTTACCAAATCGTCAGTAGACTTCAACCAATAATTTTTAATAGTCACGAACCTCTTATTTTATGCATTGACCTTCAAAAACCATTGAATTTCTAGTTGTAGAAAGGTGTAAAAAAATAAAATAGATTAATATTGAAAAAAAATTTTTTGCCTACTACAATCAATTTATTCCTTTGTGATTTTAAAAAATTTAATTATATGTGAATTCTCAAATGGTTTCGGAAAGTCTGTGCATAAGATAAGAGGTTTAGGACTGTTGAGAATGTGTGGTTGAAGTCTACTGACGATATGGTAAAGCACCAATAAAATGCTTGTGGTTTTGTGTGCTTGAGCTAATAAGATTTTGGACTCTTATCATTTTAGTAAATTTTAGAAAATTCTCAAAATCTATCCAACCGAATTAAATATTTCATTATCGCACAAAAAAATCTAAGTGAGCTAAATGTCCTTGGAATGCCATCAATTTGGTGCTGATTGGTTGAGCCATTATTAAGTTATAAAAGGGCTTGCCTGCACAAACTCACATTCCCACATACATACATCCCAGCGGACATTATTTTACTGAACAAAGTAAAGTACTAAGGTTGGGAAAAACTACTAAAGAAATATTAAATCTTAATTTTTCTTAAAATTTTCTTCAAAATTCTTCTCTTTGCTTGTACATATATATATATTCACTTTTAATGTACTTCTTTTAAAGTCAATTATTTTTAATTTATCTCAAATTTTTTGATTTTGAACATCTTTGAAAACGAATGGTATTAAAATAATTCAATTTATGTTGGGTTTAACTATGTATATAGAATACTAATATCATAGTATCAATATTTAAAAATCTCATAAATCAATTTGCCTATAATTTCTCTCATTTCCATTCCAAGAAAAGAATTTTATCTTTAATAGCGTAGGAGTCATTGAATTCGTATAATGAAATTTATTGCGCACACAATAAGCAATATATTTATACATATGTATGTACATATTTCTAAATATCGTTTGTTTTTCGTAAATGGGTTTTATATTTTATATGCAATGACCACTCACTACTCCGCAAAATAAAATTAACATTAACGTCAAATGTGTTTGAATATCTCACACACGCACAATTACATACATACATACATACATACATGCACGCTTCTATTTAATTTTTCCATAGCATGGCCTCACATCAAATTCCAAAATACTAATGAAATTCTGCAAATGACCAATAATAAAAATAATACTCTTACATGTGCTGAAGATTTTCTAACACACTTTCATATGCTAAACACATAAGCATACTTCATATATACATATGTATGTATGTACATACATATGTTCACTTTTTGTATAGAAAATGAGAAAATCAATCAATCGTTGTAATTAAAAACTATACTACTTATTGCCTTAAACACATTGTTGGCAGCAGGCTACACGGCAACACGACTGCAAATGCTATTGACTGCTACTGTCGCCGTGTAGTCAACTACTTAGTTATATTGACCACGACAGTAACATCAAAAAAAAAATTTTATATTGAAGTATAAATACATATTTTATTGTTGTGTTTTTAAATTTTTTCACATACATACATACGTACATATTTATGTATATAAAATTTAAAATTACTTATTTACATTTCCATTTACCTATTTAATTCCTTGAGAACTCTTAAAATTGCCATTTGTGCAATTGGGCAAATATGCGAGACTTGTTTCATGAAACCCCTTGGCAGGGTGGCCTTGGCTAAAGTAGTTAGCATGTTGACTACAAAAACCGAAGGTCCTGGGTTCGAGCCCGGTCTCCGACAGTCATTAAAAATAACAAAACCACGCATTTTTTCTGATGTGCATTAGTGTCCTTTGTATCAGTTGTTGTGGGAAAAGCTCTAGTTATGCAGGCATAAGGCACTGGTCACTAAAAAACTATACCGACTTCATCAGATAATAATCCTAATGTAACATCAGAGCGCTATCCTTCGTTGTGTAGCAGAATAATTGGCGAAGTAAAATAATCAATAAAATGGCTACTAAACACAGCTTCAAAATTTACTGCGCCTCATTTGACACCAGATGGCGCTGCAACACTGCCTTATCAAAAATGTGTAAATAGCAGAGTTGTAAAAGAATGAAGCCTTCCTCTATCTCTTCCTTCACCACCAGTCTTCTCTATCACTATCATTTCACTATCACCCTCTCTCACTATCTTCTCTTCAATTAAAGCAAAGGGATCATTGTATTGGACCCAAGTGAGCTGGACTCTAAATTTCACCGTTCCTTACCAGCAGCTTGCTAACCTAACCCCTTGGCAACTTTTGCGCAAACAGTTAAGTCAATTTGAATGAAATTTTTTTTTTTATTTTTCATATACATATTTATTTATTGTATCTTCAAAAATGAACTAACAATAAGTAATCAAATCTTAAATCTAAATATAATTATTAGGCCCGACCAATATCGGACATAAGCTTAGTGATAGTTATAAATAATACATAAGTAGTGATAATCAAAAAGAAGTATTTTTAAGCAGTCCCATCTGGAGTGTTGGGTATAAGAGCCCTTGTGGGCGGATGTGTCCAGTAAAGCTCAAAATATTACGGGCAAGCGGATTAGGATGTGACTCGAGTTTAGTTAAATATTTGCCTGCGTATTTTGCAATTTCTTCACTCACTAGTGGCATATTTAAATGACGATGAATATTTGAATTTTTAACGTACCATGGAGCAGATGTTATCAAACGTAAAATTTTGTTTTGCCTTCGTTGGATTCTCTCGACATTTGAAGCTGAAGCAGTGCCCCACAGCTGAATTCCATAGCACCATATTGGCTTCAAAAGCGACTTGTATATCAAAAGTTTGCAGTCTAGGCTGAGTGTTGAATTTCTGCCAATTAACCAATATATTTGAGTCAATTTAAGTTTCATTTGGGTTAACTTAGAGTCAATATGATATTTCCATGTAAGCCTTCGATCAAGGTGTATGCCAAGGTATTTGACTTGAGAATGTTGAGGAATATTTTGATTGTTGATTCGAATGGGGGAACAGGTATCTTTTCTTAGGGTAAACGTTATATGAACACACTTTTGTTCATTGACTTTAATTCTCCATAAGTTCAACCATATTTCAAGCTGGGTAATGTGTGCTTGGAGATTGCGGGATGCCTCATCAGGATTTTTGTGAATACTCAAACAGGCTGTATCATCGGCAAATGTAGAAGTGTGGATGTTATTGCTCACAGGCATATCACAAGTATATATTAGATACAAGACTGGCCCCAGAATACTACCCTGTGGCACACCAGAAGATATAGATTCGGGTACACTCATGAAGTCTCCTTCCACAACAGTAAACTTTCTATCGAGAATATAACTTTCCAAAAGCTTTTGTATATTTATTGGTAGGTATGTCTTCAATTTTAAAACTAGGCCTTTGTGCCATACTTTGTCAAATGCCTGAGAAACATCAATAAAAAGGGCAGAACAATACTTCTTTTCTTCAAAAGTCCTCCTTATAATTTGAACCAATCTATGCGTTTGCTCAATAGTGCTATGCTGACTTCTAAAGCCAAATTGATGGTCCGGGATGCACCCAGTATCAGCTAAAATTGTGGACAATTTAGTCATGAGCAGCTTTTCGAAAAGCTTTGAAATTGTTGAAAGTAAGCTTATAGGCCTATATGACTCAGCCTTGGTAAGATCTTTGCCTGGCTTTGGAATCATTTTAATCTTGGCAAGTTTCCAGTTATGTGGAAAATACTGCATTCGTAAAATGGCATTAAAAATAAATAGTAAAATTCTTATTGCAATATGAGGCAAGTTCATCAGCATCTTGTTACTAATGCCATCAATACCTGGAGCTTTCTTAGGGTCGAGTTCAGCAACTATTTTTTGTAGTTCACGCATCTTAAACCTTAAGGGACGAGGGGGTAGAGAGACTACACTCGGTAAATCGGCAGCACCCGTACATGAATTGGGAGTGAATACAGATTTTAAATGCTCAGAAAATAAGTTACCTTTCTCACTATCGCTTCTTGCCCAGCCTCCAGTCGAAGTACGCAATGGTGATTTGAGATCAACGGGTCTTTTAAGATTTCTAGTAGCGCGCCATAAAGAGTAATTAGTTGTTGACGTTACATCAAGACCTTCTAAATACTTTTCCAGTAATGCAGTCTTTTCCGACGATAGCAGCTCTTTGAGTCGTTTAGTACATTCTTTAAGTCTGATTTTATTTAGGGGTGATCGGTGTTGTTGCCATTCTCTTCTAGCTCTCCTTTTTTCACATACAAGACGTTCAATTTCCGTAGAATAAATTCTATTAAAGCCAGTCTGCGGATGGGAAGTAGTGGCATGTTCAGCAGCCTGTTTAATATATTCGTTAAGATTGGCA
The DNA here is from genome assembly GCA_944452675.1 of Tachina lurida. NCBI lineage: Eukaryota > Metazoa > Arthropoda > Insecta > Diptera > Tachinidae > Tachina > Tachina lurida. The sequence goes on from OX101754.1 coordinate 117,556,659, forward strand.
ATTTTTTGACAATGTAAAATTTTGACAATTCGCTTTAGCATAGAGATAAGCTGATGAATAAATTGCTGCGGCGGCGAAGCAAAAAATTTGACTAGAAGCCGCCGGCTACAAACATTTTTTTAAAAGGGCATTTTTATATAAAACAATATTCTTTTGGCAAAAAATTTTATAATATGATGTACAATTTTTTTGCAAATTGAAATAAACAATGCATTTTTCCCAGTCCAACTATATTTAAGAGCCGTAAAAATCGATATATGTATATATGGCAACGCCTAGAATTTTCAAAAACGGCGGCGATGGTTTTACAATTTTTGTTACACTGCTTCTTATTTGCTACTTGTCAAAAATTCCTCAGTCGTGTCAAAAATTCTACTAGTTAGCCACCAGAGCTAGTGAAATTTTATTCACCTCAGAAGTGTCAAAAAATTTCTTACAATAGTACTTTGCTACCGTTTGGTACATGCCCTAAGCGAAATTTTAACTTAGAGTTGTGCTAGTCTCGATTAATTTAAAATTTATTTAATATATATTAAATGTATATTGAAGTTTTTAAAGATTTTTTTGAATACATAGTTCGAAAAAAAAATGCATATGACAGACCATTTTCATACTTAACTGGGGGTCTCCCCTAGCCATGAACTTGCTATGGGCATCATTTCGAACATCATGAAGGAGACCCCTCATGTAAATGTTTTTTTCATGCTCTGACATCAATGTCCGAGCATATGTCTGAGCAACAATGTTCGCCATGACATTCTCAGTCGGCAACCATATGAAATAGAAAGAAAAGAGACAGAACAAAATTAGTAAATATTCCATCTTTATTGCACTAGCACAAAATACTTTGATATGCCTGAACATGGATATCGCACGTATTCACCACAACAAAGAAGTTGATAATTTTTTCACAGTTGCTCTGCCGGCGTTATGTTCATGTCATGCCCAAGTCGATGGCTAGTGGAGACGTAGGGTAAGGGCATACATATAATACTATATGAAATTTAACCTATATAATCTATATAATTTAACCTGATTAAAAAATTTTAAATTTTTGTTTGTCTTATGATGTAGAGATTTTTTGATTTCTTTTTTTGTTTTGGCCTTTTTAGCGTTTTTTTTATGTTTTGCTGATTTTTTTTAGTTTTTTGGCGATTTCTTCAGTTTTAACGATTTTATCGGTTGTTGTTTTTAGTTTTAGTGATTTTTTTAGTTTCAGCAAATTTTTTTCGTTTTTGCGATTTTTTTCGGTTTTTTTGTGATTTTTTTAGGTTTTTACTCTTGGTGATATTTTTTTTAATTCTAGCGATTTATTTTATTTTTGGTGATTTTTTCATTTGTGCTATTTTCATTTTGGCGATTTTTCATTTCTTAATTTTTGTTTAATTTGGGAATATTTTGGTTTTAGAGCTTTTGAAAATTTTAAGAGTTTGCTTTTCCAAGTTGACAAAATTACATTTACTGAATACCCTTTTCTTTTGATTTTTTAAATTATAGTGTTAATAAAAAGCTGCATAAAATTACACTAAGGCCCAATAATTCAGTTCGCAATTATATGTCATTTATATTTAAGTAACATTTTTAAGTACCGAATTCATTTTTTAAGTACAAAAGTTGAGAAACATTTAAATGAAACTTAAATGCCCAACATTGTATATTTAAATCCTACTTAAGTGTGGACTCAAACCAAATAAAGGAAGATCTGCTAAATAATGATTTAAGCCAGTACGTAACACCCGAAACAGCCAAATTCTTCCTACGTTTTGGATTATCAATGGACTTTGTGCTTGCCGAGCCAGAATTCTGGAAAAAATGCGACGATTACCAGAAAGCGATAGAAATGTTGCATAAATTACATGTTGTTAATGACGCTGCCGAAAGAGGAGTAAAATTAATAATTAAATTGTGCCGTAATGAGGAAGAAAAAATATTTTTTCTTCAAGTTGTCGCTAAAAATAGGAAGAACTATCCCTCCCATAATAAAAAAGAATTAATTAACTAAAAAGATATGTTTATAAATATGGATGTATATTAATCTAAATAATTTTTTTTTAAATATAAATTTTTACATGAGGGCCACCCTAATGATTGAAGAGAGAGGCTAGGTTTATTTAGAAAAAATCTTGGGTTAGCAAAAATATTCAAAGTCGGTCACACAAAATGTAGCGGAGGAAATATTAGTTGGGGTCGGTCTTACATTTTACACCTCTATGAGCGACTCAGGGACAGTTATTAAGCTTCTCGTGCATTTTGTGCCGTTTTGCCCTACATTTGACGCCGATGCGAAGCCATTTACCCCCAATCCATCGTCCTAATTTTTTGGCTCACGAATTTTTTTGCCAAACCCCATAAAGTAAGAGGTTCTAGCGTATCCAAATCCAGAAGTCGTGCACTATTCCACCCCTAATGTCCATATGGAATTGTTTATTTCAACATTTTAATTTTTTGAATTTTTAACTGTCATATATTTGCTATTGTAGCGGCCAAAGTTATACACATTCTGTAAAGATTTCAGCTCGGTAGCTCTTAAAGTTCTCGTTAAAACTGACTGTTGCAGACAGACAAGCAGAGCGACATACATACAGACAGACAGTCTGCTGGACATCATAGCGAAAACAATAGGGTAGCTATTACCTTTCGAGTACGAAATCCTAAAAACTAAACAATTTATTTCTTTACATGGATTGGCATTTTCAACGAAAGGTCCACAGAGACCAAAAAATTAAAAGGTCTGGAAAACACTATGACAAATTTGCAAAGAGAAATAGTAAATTTTAGCTAATGTTAACGAACTTTACGGGCCGGATTGTCGATGTCGACAACGTTCGACTTTTCGCACACTTACATATATTTACATATGTATCTACGCTTTCTGTCGACATCGCGGGACAGGCCATAGATCCTTATCTTAATATATAAAGGCCTTAATTAATTTTTTTTTTTTGAAATCGAGATTTTTCATTTTTTCGATATTTACATTAGATGTTCTTCTATCGAAATATACTAAAAAATCGTTTTCAAACAAAAATGAGTTAGGCCCTTTCTTTAAGGTAACAAGATGTTCTTGCATCATACATTGAAGCCACGGCCCATTGTGCTACATCCATACTTGACTGTATTGAATATTGTTTTGCTTAAAATCAACTAACTATGTACAAGTATTATAAAGCAACTTATCATTCGACAAACCGGAAAACAAATGGAAAACACTATCCCCGTGACTAGGCGTGAGCTTGCGTGATTATATAATATTCACTACAATTAAAAGAAGAAAGGAAACAAAAATATATAAAGAATTTGTCAATGAATTTGGTTTGGCTTGTGTGTCTCGCTCTCTCTCTCTCTCTCTCTGTCCATCTCTTTCCCACTCTCAGTGTGTGCACCAGAACGAACAAATGTTTGCCATTATACCGTTATGTGTGGTTTTAAATTTCGCCAACATTTTATATAAATGTAATCGAGTACTTAAGTGGAAATATGGAACTGTGAGTTCACAATTCCATGTGCGTGGAAGTGTAAATCTCATGAAATATAAAATCTTTGTTTAATGAAGTGTTGAAGTGTAGGTCATTTTATATTATAACTATATGTTTGAAACAAAGGCAGTCTAGAAAGTCGTTATAAAGTTATTCAAAGCCTTTAATTAAAACTATTTCCCTCATTTATCTGTTTTATAAAAAACAAACTTCTAGTTTAGACCTCGCTTGAAAATATGTGTTGGCGAGAATGTACGAGTAGTAGCGCATAAGTGTCTATATTATTTAGTATCTAAGTAGAGAAAATGCTTTCTGCCTCACATAGTCAAACATTCATTTCTATACACATCTTTACACTTGCATTTATAAAAGACTGGAATTGAAATATATTTATATGTATGTATGTATGTATGTATATGAAATAAAATAGTGTTTTCTGGAAATTATGTTCAAGGCAGATAATATGAAATTTGTGCCAGCAAAATAATAATGAATGCTTGCATACAGACTTGGATATATACACATATACATACATGAATACACACATACATACATACACATATACATACATACATACATGCATACTATGTTTGTAAGCTGTATTGAAATTCTTGTGAAATTAAACATATTTCAATGTTTTCGCAATATATTTTTATGGCAAATAGCATTTCAATAAATGGCATACCAGCACAGCGACACAGTTTCAATAATGTTTGGCTTAATGGACAAACAAGCGAAACAAAAGAATGTTTTTGTATAAGAAGTTCTTTTATAAGTGGACTTATTTTTCCTTTTCATGATGATTTTTCATTAAGTAATTGACTTAAATTGGTAATGGAAAACGGCAGTAAATGAGACAAGTGTCAAGTTCATGCCAGCTATGTTGAGCTAAATATGTATAAATATACAGATGAAAACATTTAAGCTTAATCAAATATAATTATTTTGGAAATTGACAAGTCTTAGCCAACAGTTTTACCACAAAGCAAAATCTATTGAACGTTTAAATAGTTCGCATTATTAGTTTAAATCATTATACAATAATATTAAGGTACAATAGAGTGAGTGGTTCACCTTCCATATAAAAAAGAGTAGTGCCAGTCGCCCCCTAGGTTTAAGGATAATGTAAAAACAATTCCAAAACTATTGTTTTTTAAATATTTTAGCCACGCCCCCAAAAAAACGCACTTTTACCCTCGTATACATAAAAAAAATAAAATGAATTTTAAATCCATTTTAAGAAAATTTCGTATGAAAAATTTTAAATAAAAAACATTTCAAATTTGTTTTAAATTTTATGAATATGGAGGTTAGTATTTTGTTCACTGTGTCGCCATTTTTAGTCCGATCATAATATTTTGTATACCGGTGTCCATGGCTCTGTAAGGGCTACATTGCTGTCTTTAATCGTTTTTTTACTACCGAGAAATAGCCATTTGCTCGGGTACACAGAAAAAAATATTCCTGCAATAAACAACTTCGATTGCAAATAAAACCAAAAATCAATTAAAACAGTGTATTTAAGTCAATTAAACTTTTGTTTAAAAATTAAATATTCCTGCAATAAACAACTGTAATTGAAAATAAAACTAAAATTCAATTAAAAATGTATTTATGTCAATTACACTTTTGCTTAAAATTTTAATTAACTACAATAACATTTTTAATTTATTTTTAGTGTTTTTTCAATTAAAGTTGTTTATTGCACGAATATTACATTTTTAAACAAAAGTTTAATTGACTTAAGTAAATGTTTAATTAATTTTTTGTTTCATTTTCATTTAAAGTTGTTTATTGCAGGAAAATTTTTTTCTGTGTAGTCAGGCTGCCGCCAAAGCGCTCAGGTCATATGAGTTTAAGCTAAATCAGCTAAGCAGCATAAATAAGGTCACACTCTGCTGGCTTCCTGGACGCGCCGGGGCTGTTAGGAAATGAAAATGCAGACATAGTGGCCAGAACTGTTTTGTGGACTAGAACTGGACAAAATCCGGGAAGATCAAGAATAATAGGGAACACCTCTCGCTTAATCTCCTAGGGCTGAGGCATGCAAAGCTAGTGATTGGAACGTATAACCAAAATCGTTTCATAGTTTTCATGTTCCTGAGTAAAAACAATCTAAGAATGCTCACAGGCTTGCTCACAGGCCACTGCAGACTGAGAAAACACCTCAACAGACTTGGCATTAAAAGTAAAAGCCTGTGCAGATTCTGTGATTGCGAAGATGGAACTCCAGAGCATATTCTGAAGTACTGTGAAGCGTTATGCCTTAGAAGAAGTAGCCAATTGGGCAAGTGCATATTGGAAGATTGGGAACTGGCAACTCTAAACCCACTGGCAATCCTGAGATTCATGAGGAGAGCAGGTCTAGATGAGATGCTTTAGCACCTGGCAGGGGATACAATAAATCTATTTTGGTCGCATTGTCCTGTAAATAGTAAAGAAAAATTATACATAGGTCGAAATGAGGTGCTCTAGCAGCTGGCAGGGGAGACAATAGATATACTTTGTTCGCAGTGTCCTGTGCTTCCCGTTTGACTTAATTCATCGTGCATAGTAAAGAAAACTTATACATAACGGATAGAGGACCGCAGCATACATTTGCAGGATGTTATATTCCATATATAATGGCATTGATAGGCCTTTCAGACGTATAAAAAATTTCGCTAATATCTTATACACACTTAGCTTAATTCTAATTTAAAGATAGGAAAAGCTCAATAAAGGACCCTCTTTGAATGGAACTAATTAAATAATCTATAGTCATTAACTAACTAGAGGCTGTTGATTTGGGCCTAAGTGTAAACAAAATTGTTTCACAGCCCCTTAAATTTTAGCCTAGAAAATAATACTAAATATCTTTAGCATAGTTTTCCATAGCCCTTGTCTGTTACTGACACAAGCTAAATGTAATCTCTTAAGGCATTTTGTACATTATTTTTTATTTTAATTTCCAAAGGATATTGATGACGATGTGACTAAACTACAATTTAGCCATCAATAGCAAAATACATTCTATACAAGTGATGTGTAAAAGTTTTTCATTTGTTATACTCGTTAAACAAGGGTAAATACAGTGTGATGGGGATGATGTGGGATGGGCAGCGAAGGGAATACAAATGAAATAAAATACATTTAGAAATACAAATACTTGCCTTAAAACTTTTTAAATATTCGTTTTATATATTTTGTAGTGCAGACATGCACACACATACTTTTTCTTAACAAACTTTTTATGTTGTTTTTATATGTTAACCTAAAGTTCTTGACCTTTTTTTATTTTGGCATATTCTTTACCATTTAGTTGAATTTGTTATTGTTGCTCAAACACTACATAAGCCTCAATCGTAAAAAAAGCCAATTTCTGAGTTTGTGTTTTATATTTCTTTTTTATATGTTTTTATTTAGTTTTTTCTTAGTTTATACTCGTATTTCTTATTGTTGTTGGTGTATACATATCTCTGCTTACACAAAAACATGAACATATGTATATATATATATATATATATATATATATATATATATATAGTTATTTGATCAAGAAATGCTTTTAAGTTCAGTCATTCATATATTTACTTTTTTTTTTTTTGTTAATGTTTTGCTTGCTCAACTCTCTTTCATTTTTCCTTTTTTAATGTTACTTTAGTAGTGTGTTATGAGCTCGTTTTACATTTAACATTTCGAACGCATTTCCGGTTGTTTGTGCAATTCAAATGCTTGCTTGTTTGTTTGTTTGTTTGGGTTGTTTTCTGTGCAAGCCCTACTTCATTTAATGTCAGACAAATTGTGGTGGTGTGTTAACACATTTGTAACCGTAGCTATAATTTCGTTTGTCCATCAGGAAATTGATCTTTTATTTGCCAAACGTTTCACAAAAAAGTTTTAATATGAATTCAAGCAAAATAGGAAAACCTTTATACTCTTAATAATACTAAAACTGATTTTATTTAAAATAAACTTTTATGGCATTTCATTAAAATCTTCTTCTGGTTATTGTAAATGCCACAGCTAACACGTACAGGCATTAAATCAAGGTAAATGAAATTTTCTCGAAGCAGATATTTTAAATCAATTTTGTTGAAAGTTTATAGCCCCAATCAAATCAAGGATATTCGTTATATATAAACTTATAGTTATATAAATAGGGCACACATTCTTTTATCGTACAGTTTTAAGTATCTTTTCGACCAGCAATATTATATATGGTTATATGGTTATATATGGTTAAAAAGGTACTATTTTTATGTAGATATGAACAATATAAATGTTTTTAAAATTACTTGGTTCAAAGGTAGTAAAAAACGATTTAAATTTTTACTTGAAAAAAGATGACATTCAACTTGTGTGTTTGTAATAAATAGGTGTCAAGTGCTGTAATTTAGACCACCTAGTTATATTAAATTCTTTGTTAAGTATACGCAGTGGTAACCAATAAACTTTCACCAATAAAGTCGAAATTTTTCTACTACTACTGATTCCGCCAAAAAGAAGTAAACTATATAATGCCTTTCAGCATCTCGGAAGCACAGTGGTATGGCTTCATACATTTATGTCTAAAAAATATAAGGAGTGGCTTAAGATCACTGAAACTTGGCATTTGTCATTACATATATATATATATTGACTAAATTAAAAATAAATTCACTAAAGTGCGACTTTGACTTGTACGGAAACTACATAGATAACGTCATATAATTTCGAAAAAGGCGTAAGTTACATTTAAAATATTTTACAGAAGAAGCAATACACATTTTAAGTTTTAGTGCATTTAGTTCGCAGTAGTCTTTTAAATTTCGTTAATAAATTTGATATTTTTAAACATAATCGCTTAAAAATATTGTGGGTAAATGCATTATATATAATTACGTCCTAATCAATCAAAAAAAAGATTTTAAAGTTTTTGTAAGCTACGCCCCTTTTTGAATTTAAATGGCGATATGTAATAGAATAGAATAGGGGAAGATCTGGTAAAAAAACCGGCACTGCGACACCTGATGGAGCTTTTGTGTCATAGATCTGTGCATTAAATTAAATCAATCTCTGTATGACTCTCCTTATGAAAGTCAGTACAGATATTGGAGAAGCTAGCCTAATATCATCTGAAGACAGAAACTCAGAATGAAAAACACGCCTTCTACTGTTACATAAGACGATACACTCACAAAGAATGTATGCCGTTGTCTCGTCATCTTCCAAGCATAAACGACACAAGGGTAAATGAACTTGGTTACTTTTCCACAGAGGATAGTTCGCTCCAAAGGACCAGAAGGAAAACAAGTAACAAGCCGTAAACTATTCCTGTTGAAGTTCAAGATGCCATTATATGTAAATGGCTGTATCAATACTTTGGCCTGCCTTAAACCAGAAGAATACAGCCACATTTCCTTAGCGGTCGAAGTATCATCTTCTTTGGTCAGAGATGTTACAGTCAACCGACTTACGCCACAAAACGGCTCTGGGCCTATAAAAGGAGCAGCAGAGGCCCTAAGAGGCCAAGTCATCCGCTTCCCCATTCCCTGTATGACCACTGTGGCCAGCTATCCAATAAATGTAAACCTTGTTCCATATGGATAACTTTTATAATGAGTCAAAGCACTCTTAAACTAGCCTAGAACGGAATTCCCATGAAAGGAGAGACTTAAGAGCTGCCTGACTATCGGAAAATATAGCTATATGCGCACCTCTAATGCCCCTATTTAAATTAATGTCAAAAAATTTGGTGATTTCCTGTATGTCTGCCTGAAATACCGTAGGCCATTTGCCTATGTGCAAATACGTTTTTACGTTGGGCCCAAAAATTCCAGCACCAACTTCATCCTCCGTTTTGGATCCATCCGTATACCAACATAAACTTCTGGAATCCACATCGGGACCGTTTTCATCCCACACTGCCCTGGGTGGAATTGTGACATTGTATCTCCTGTCGAACATCAGTTCACTGTTTAGCCTGTCACTAGGCGTTCCTAGCAGTCCAAAGTTGGGCATTGCACTCAGGACCGACGAGTGCCCGTTGCCAATACAACGAGCAGATGTCCCGAGATCCATGCTATAAGCGGCCATTGCCGCAGATGATTTAATAAAGATTTGTATGGGTGGTAGTCCAATCAAGGCCTCAATGGCTAATGTTGCACAAGACCTCATTGCGCCTGTTGCAAGAAGACATGTCAATCTCTGAACTTTACAGAGTTTAGTTGTCGCCAAAATATATGTCGGTATGTAATACTCGAACTTTTTAGTTTCGGCGTTTGTTTCTTTTTGGCTACATTTTTGCCTTAGGCGATTTTTTGCGGCTTTTAGCGATTTTTTAGTACTGACTTTTTTTATTTTTGGCGTTTTTTTCGCTTTGGTGCTTTTTTTCCTTTTGGCGATTTTTAGGTTTTGGCGTTTTTTAAGTTCTGGCGATTTCTTTTCGGTTTTTGGCGATTTTTTTAGTTTTTGCGATCTTATTACGTTTGGTGATTTATTTTGCATTTTAGCGATTTATTTTATTTTTGGTGGTATTTTTCATTTAAGCGCTTTTTTATTTTGGCGATTTTTCGTTTTTTCGGCATTTTTTTAATTTTGGTTTTTTAGATTTAACGAGGTACAGCAAGTTGTCAAATAAAAAATATTCAAAACTACATTAACTGATAGAATACCCTTTAATTTAAATTTGTTTAAATTTCAGTGTGCAAATTGGTGAAGTCTACATAAAGTCTACATTCATTTTGAAAACTTGCCTGTATATTACACTAGGATTTCAAAATTTTTCGTTTCTCGCTTTAGAACACCCTTTAATTTTTAACTATCACATATTTGTGAAAATTTCCGGGTCCGTAAGTCTTACGGTTCTCAAGAAAACAGCCTGTTACGGACAGACAGACAGACATTGAAGCAAAAACAATAGAGTTGCTTTTCACCTTTGATATAGGGAACCCTAAAAATGGATTATAAATTTGCAATGAGTCGCATACATGGCCTGAAACTTATCACTATATTTAAACCAAGGAAAGTTAACATTTCTTTTTTACTGAATTTGAATTTTAATAAGCTCTTCTTATGACAATCATAAAACTACTTGTTACATTAAAATATGTTAAGGATATCATAATGTCCAATTTGTTTAGCCAAGCAAAAACAATTACAAATAAAGTCTACTATTACATGATATTTGCAAGACATTTAGTATACTTTAAATTAAATATGTATGTATATAAAAAAAGGTGTCTATTACCCAACAAAAAATATGTTATTCGATTTTGAAATTTCAAATTACTAACCCTTTGTTGGCTCTGTTGGGATTTCCTTGCAATCTTTGTCTGTTTTTTTGTTGGTTTTATTTTAATTTTATTTGAGATTTCACATTGTTTTACTTGTCGATAGTTTATCATGTGCTGTGTTATATTTTATTCATTTATATGGTTCGATAATTCCTCTTTATATCTTCTGGATTGTATCAACTTTCACTAAAAAAAAAAAATAAATTAAAAAAAGTGTTATAACACATTCGTACTAGACATTCATACATTTATTCATTTATTAGATTCAATGTTTCCACTTGCAACTACTCTACACTGCTAATGCTACTGCTCACCTAACGACCCACCTGTAAATGGCATAATGCAAAACCCAGCAAACCATAACAGCCAAGCCAACAGAGTCGCATCACACAATAACCATGAAATACTCGTACATTGTTGTATAAATATTAGTTCAGCCATCATCCAACGAATTTTGTAATGTCTTACTTACTCGTATTTCGTTCTTGCTGTGCAACATCTACTCCTTCCTACCTTGAGTGCTTGTTAATAATAAATATCTTACTCTCGCATCTTCTTTACTCATATTCTTCTTCATTTTTAGTTGTACACTAAAGGTGTAGATTTTTTTTTTTTGGAAAGAATTGGGCAATATTTTAAAGGGTATTTTAATAAGTGATTTTATAAGTAAAATTCGAACAGAAAACTCACATTTAGCATAAGGTATTTGCGGATTTGCTTTGAATTGTATATGGAATCCCGGGGCACCTCCATGTGCTATGGCTTCATAAATTTTTGCGCAAAAACTGTAAGGAGTAGTTCCAGATCAATGAAACAAAGAAAAACAATTTGCCATGCCCACTGTGCACCGCCCATGCAATTTTTTTCACATACAAATTTTGCTATCCAAGCTGGAGTTTTCAAATTTAATACATAGACTTTTACATTAGGTGTATTCATTTACTTTCCCATTAGAAACTAGCAACGAGAGAGTAAGGCAGAAATTTACAGAATTACTCTCCTAAATATGAAAAAGTAAATGAACGCTTTACTTGTAAAAACTTGCAAGAAAATTTTATTTATATCAGAACCATGGATGGAATTCATGATACAATTGTACTTTTTCTGATGTATTTTGTTTGATAATATTTTAAATTGCTATTTTTTTTTAAATTGACATTTAATATGAAATTCTTTACACAGTTTCATGTATTTTTACTATTTTTATGCCTTCTTCATTTTTTTTTAATTTTATTCATTAACAAATACAAAAAGCCCACTTTCCATCTCTGATCATATATGAGAAACAAACAAAATTATTTGCCATTAAAATTGAATTTATGTGGCTAATAACGTACCTTTTCACAATGTATGGTTAAAAGATAACAGAGACTTTAACTGCAAGTTTTGTATGAAGAACTGTCAGTTAAAGTTCACGTTAACTCTTAACCATACATTGTGAAAAAGGACGTTAATGAAAGAAAAAAAAATAAATTAAGAAAACATGATTTCTTTTTACATACGTATACACGTTTTTTTTTAACGAAGAAATACACATTTTTCAGTTTTTCTTTTTTCTTATATTTTTTAAATAATTAATTTTACAACAAAACACACAACAGCTGATTGGATAATTCTTGCAAGTAAAAATTTTACTAGTAATAATTTGTAGGAATTTTTTTTTGTCTCTCAAATTTTTTCTCTCTTTTGACGCTCTCTCCTTGCATACTTTTTGAATTAATGAATACTTTCCAGTAATAATTGTTACAAATTCGTAAAAATTTTTAGTAAATGAACAAACCTATTATGTACTCGAAAATTTTCCCATGAAATTAGTTGCATGAAACTTTTTTATTTGTCATACGAGGACTCGAGAAAAAGTCAGATAAAAAAAGTTTGTCTAAAATGTTTCAGAGATTCATGCTACGTCATTTTTATATATTAATTTCTTCTATAGCGCTGCTATTAGAAAATTGCAAAACAAAAATCACATGTCGATATAAAACTAAATCATTCGATTTTTTAAATTGAGTGGTAAAAAAATATGGCTTTTAACATCAAAATCCCACTGTGCAACAAGACTTTTTGCTATAGACATTTAAAACGTGCTTGCCATTGAAAATATTTAACTGATGTTGGTAATATTGTTAACGTAATTGTTTTTGGAAACAGCCACTCACTAGTAAATAAATATTCGTAGTTCTAGTCTACACTTTGTAGACTTTGGTACTATTAACTAGGTACTTTTTTTTTGGTAAATAGTCTTTGTATTAAAAAGGTCATCACTCAGCTGCCGCTGCCGAGAGGGAGAGGATATATCTGACACAATGCCTTCTACTCATCAATAGCAAATATTAATATGCAGACGCACCCTCGACAATGTCGCCCAAAAGTCACCAAAATTATCGACAAAAGTTATGAAAAACTTAACCCCAAGCCTCCTACAGGGAAGTTATAAGGGGCAAATATTACGCACGGAATTGGACGCAGACACACACACACACATACACAAACATATAAAAATATTTTTGAATACTTTCTAGTACAACCAATACAAATTAGAGAATCTAAAAATATATTTTTTGGTACAACCCCTGTGGGAAGTTTTGGGTTAAGTGCCCCCAAGTCACCACGTTTGGTGACTAAGTTGGTAATTTCTTGGCTACATTATTAATGTAGCACTTACATATTAATATTTCCTTTGATTAGTAATAGCATAAAAGAAAAATCTGTGACGTTGATAGGCCTGGGTCTAGCTAAGGATCGAACTATGGCTCTCGAAGACCTTCAACTGCTTTGTAGTCAACGCACCAACTATTTAAGGCAACAGCAGCCTGCTTTACAAAGACCGAATGAAAAATCAAAGAAGTAACTTTTTTAAAAATACGAATCTCTCTCTTTCTCTCGCCCTTAAACTAGGGTATCATGAATATACTGACACTTGAAAATTTTTAACAAATTGTGGTGATTTTTTACGGAAAAGATGGTTTAACTTGAGAAACTCGTTGCATTTATCACACAGTTACGAATAGCTAGGGATTGTTTTCGAATCGCGGTTACTACAAAACAACAAGCATCATAAAATCAAATAAAAAATGTGGGTGTGTCTCCGCCCACTTTTTTACAATTGGACCAAAGGTACAATCGCTCTAAAATGTAGCGAGTTATGAAATAAACCCGCAAAAAAATAGAGACGAATTGATAACCCCCTTTCAGTGCTCGAGGTATGTGCTATTATGGAGCCCAATGTGCTTGCTAAGTTTCATTCGAATCGGATAAGCAGAGGTACATGTAATTTAATACTAAACTTACATGGGCGTAGCTCCGCCTACTTTTTTGAAACATGCTTGGGTGCCAAGTTTCGTAAAGATCGATAAAGTTAAAGCACGTGAAATATAGTATTACATTTTATGTGGCGTGGCTACGCCCATATTTTTTTAAAACAAGATTGTGTCTTTTTAAGAGTTCAAGGTGTGTGCCAAGTTTCGTAAAAATTGGTTAAGTACAAGCATGCGAAGTATTATATTAAAGTTTAAAAGGCCTGCCCCGCCCACTTTTTTGAACGCAATATGGTGTCTTTTTTGAGCTTAGGGTGTGTCAAGTTTCGTTAAAATCATTAAAGTAGAACCACTTAAAGTAAAATATTAAATTTTAATGGGCGTGACTCCGGCCATTTTTTTAAATTGAGAATTGGGTCTACTTTAGAGCTCAAGGTGTGTGACAAGGGTCGTAAGAATCGGTTAAATAGAACCAGGTGAATCATTATAAAAAATTTTATTTGGTGTAGCCCGCCCATTTTTTCAACTTTAAAATTTTTTAATTACAAGAACCAAAGGTGTTTGTTTGGTTTCGCAGCAATCAGACAAGTAGAACATCATAAATTAAATTTGTGGGAGTGTCCCCGCCCACTTTTTTTTCAATGGTACTAATGGAAAGCTATACCCTCCTCTCAGATAAAAAATATAAATATTTACAATCCAAAAAAACCCAAAAAATTTTTTTTAGTTTTTGCGCTTTTTTCTAGTTTTGCAGCTTTATTTCCTTTTTTGGGATTTTTCCGAGTTTTTGGCGTTTTTTTATTCACTACTTTGAAATTCGAATTTTTATATATAATTGTCTGCATATTAAATTTGGATTTAAACATGTTTCCTTGCACGTTTTAGAATACCCTTTAATTTTTAACAGTCATAATATTGTTGTTGTAGCGGACAAAGTTTAACATAATGTATGAAAATTGCAGATCTGTAGCTCTTACGGATCTCGAGACAACAGTCTGATGGATTGACGGACAGGCGGATATTGTAGCGAAAGCAATAGGGGGCCTTTTCATCTTTGTTGTACGAAATCCTTAAAGGACGTTGCAGACAATTGAATGCCCTTAATGTGGACGAGTTTGGGATTCAAGTAGAGCGTGCAACATATCATACACCGTTTTTGAAGTCCAGGTCTAAATACGGCATTATTTTCACTGGGAATTAGTTGAAATATTAACTGAAAGCCAATTTCGGAAGTGAAAGCCACTGCCATTTTGTAAAAAAAAAATAATCAAATTCATTTGAAATTATCAAGTACTCATAACGTAACACTGTGTAATGCTAAATATATAGATATACACAGGTGTATATAGAATTTTAAATAAATTTGCACATCTTTTTTTGTCTCTCGAAATGTTTGAACAAAAAACCCCCCAAAAATTCCAAGCCACGTAGTTAGTCGAGCATTTAAACGGTTTCTGTTTCTCACACAATATATACTCTGAATACAATCCAGTAATGCGCCGCAGCATAAAAAAACCTACACTTAAATTTTAAGACACAATTGTGTTTTGGCTAAAACTGTATAAGTTTTGTATTTTATAGTCGAATTTAGTTAACTTCTTTTTTTATTTTGTTTTTAGAAAAAGGGTGTGCGTTCTAAAATAACCTGCAATATATGCAAATGCAAATATTCGCTCGTATACGAGTATAAGTTGATTCTTGTTTTTCTTTAAAGTTGTCTGGCATTTGTTTAAATTTGTTTTGGGAGTTTATAAGTTGAGCAGCGAACTTTAATAAACTTAAAGTTTTTTTTTATTACTTTTCAGTTTTTTTTATGTTAGTGTGTTCTTCCGTTTACATCTTTAAAAATTCAACAGATGTTATAAATACTTTGTGGGAGAAAAAAAAGAAAAAAAAAAGACAAAAAAAAAAAGAAACGAACAGCAATATGTTGTGGGTAAAGTAGCAACAAGTCAAATATAATTTTAAATAACCGTTTCTTTTTTTTTATAGTAACAATATATGTATACGTGGCATTAAGGAAAAAGTGCTTAAGTCATATTTTACTGTTTTTTTTTCCAAGTTGTTTCTCTTGCAGCTAAAATGTGAAATTCAGTGTATACTTTTATTTAATTTAGATAAACATAATTCTATGTAATATATAAATATATATTATATTAAATTTATAACATATCAAAGTATAATGAGCCATAACCGCTAAAATAGCTTAAGCGACACATTTTTCGGACTTCGTTATTTTGATGAAAATTGACTAATTACGATCGCACATAATCGATTTTGGTCAAAAAATTAAGTTCGAAAATAATGTCGCTTAAGCTTTTTTGGCCGATATGGCACGATAAGCTGAATTAATTCATTATTCCATATGAAATTTTATGCATTGAATAAAGATAATTTGAGAGTCATTGCTTTAGAAGTTCCTAAAAAAAATGGCACAAGGTAAGTGAGATTTTGCCCAGACATACTTTTGAATATAAAAATTACAATAATATGATTACCTCAAAATTAGCTTATTTCGACTTAAGCATTTTTTCATTTTGCCACAGATATTGAAGTTCTGCATTACGTTAAATTGATGATAAAGAATTTTTAGAAATAAAAAGTTAAATAAAATAAAAATAATACCACAGTAAATGAGTATTTTCACAAAAAAGTCCAGCTTTTGTCACGTTACGTTGCTTGGTGGCGTAGCCTATTTTTCCAGAGAAAAACTTATGTTTTACAAACATTTCTGTATGTTTAGGTAGAGCTTGATGACATCTACATTTAGTAAAAGATAGGAAAAATCCAACAGCATGGTTTTTTCTCCGTAACGTGGCAAAAGCCAAAAGACACATACACATAGGTGCATACATATTTGTTTTGTGAAAAATAGATAAATTGTTTATTTATTTTTCGTTATATAATGAAACCTTTCATAACCGGACACACACCCACCGTCGCAGTATTTTTAGCTTAAATTAGACGTGACATAGCCATAATGCCATAGCCATAACCAAACCAAAATTCAATTGGTTTCTATGGTGAGAGTTATGGCGTTATGGCGAGTCTCTCTCACTCTCACCATAGAAACCAATTAAATTTTGGTTTGGTTATGTCTATGGCATTATGGCTATGTCACGTCTAATTTAAGCTTTTGTCCTGTTATTAGAGGTGTCCGCTATGAAAGAGGTACACATTTTTCGGTAGTTTATTGTAATTGAAAATTTTTAGTTATGTCCTGTTTCACAATAACGAAAGAAAACTTTCGACTGAAAATTTATATTGAAAACAAGAATAAAATATGAAAATCTGTTTTTGTTTTCAATATAAATTTTAAGTCGAAAGATTTCTTTCGTTATTATGAAACAGACTGCGTCAACTAAGATTGGTATAATTTCAGCTGTGGAATTCAACTAAGTTGTCTCCGCAAAAATTGCTTCGAACGGGCAATTTGTATAAGCCATGTAGCAATATGAATTTTTAAAGTACCCAAGATACGTTACACCTTCGCAATTTCAAGCACCTAAAATTTTTCCTTTTGTCAAACTCATTTAAAATTTAAAATTTTTTTCTTTAATTGATAAAAACAAATTTTTCCTGTGCCGAGCTAAGCAAACGACTTCTTCAAATAAACAGCAATTTCTTTGCCGTCTTCAACGCATCAGTATTTCCATTTGTGTTAATAGGGGAATCACCAATATCATTTTTACTAATACAAATATGAATCAGAGTTGAATAAGTAGAGACCTACTATTAAAATGCAACTCTTGTTGCCGTGCTTCGCTGCTTATGAGAGGTACTTAGAACAATATTTTTAAAAATTTAGTGTCCGCGTCCGGCTAAGGGAGTGTCCGGTATTGGTTAATGCATTTTGTATGGGAAAACTAATGAACGTGTTGGATCTACAAAAGTTGTCCGGTTATAAGAGGTGTCCGATTATAGGAGGTGTACGTTGTGAGAGGTTTTACTGTATTGCCATTTACAGTGACCTATAGATATTTTATTACGAACTCAGCAATTTTTTACATTATTAATTTTTTTTATTCTTAAAATAAACGAAGAGTTATTATTAGAAGAGAAGTTTAACAAACAGCCAGTCTTTTCCAATAGCAATTTATTCAATCACGTCTAAATGTTCTTAGAATTTACCTGGCAATATTGAAAAATTGGGAATTTTTAAACCTAAACTTTAAAATATCTTCTACATTTATTCGGTCTGCTTAAAAAAACAATTCTTCCAAACAAATCCGACTTCAATGCAAAGACCTGATAAAACATTTTCGAAAAAAATTTATGAGATATAAAATTAAATTTTAATGGGCGTGCCTCTGTCCATTTTTTGAATGCAAGATGTTGTGCTTTTCAGAGCTCAGTTAAGCTCAGTTAAGTTTTGTAAAAATCGGTAGAGTAGAACCACTTAAAATAAAATATGAAATTTTAATGGATGTGACTGCGCCCATTTTTTTCAAATGGAAGATTGTGTCTATTTTTGAGCTCAAGGTGTGTGGTAAGTTTCCTAAAAATTAGAACCACGTTAAATATAATAAGATATTTTAATGGGCGTAGACCCGCCTATTTTGTTAACTTTAAAATTGTGTAATTGCAAGAACCAAAGGTGTTTGCTAGGTTTCGCAGCAATCAAATAAGTAAAATATTACAAAATAAAATTAAAAAATTTTGGGCGTGTGCCCGCCCACTTCTTTTTACAGTGGTACCAATGGGAAGCTATACCTTCTTAGACAAAAAAAAAAGAATTTTTACAATCGGTCTTAAATGTACCGAGTTATGAAGTAACACCCCCAAAAAATAGGGACGAATATATAACCTCCTCTTTTTTTGAAGTCGGTTCAAAAATTAAATCCACTTCAAAATTAAGCCCTATAATGATATTCGAGGTAGGGGCCAACAATGTTAGCAAATTCTATATTTACTAGTTTGTGCATTTAGTTATCATTCTTATTGTTAGCGACTTTAAATTTCATTATAGGTAACACATATATAAAATGTTTTATTTAACTGAATCTAAATTATTTTTAACTTTTTACAGCCTTATTTATAAAAATTAGTAATGCTTTATAAAGGCATTTTAAGGAAAAGTTTGTATAAAAATTTGTTTTAAAAACTCTTTATGAAGTCTTAATAAGTTTTATAAACAATTCTTAAATAAATTAATTTTTGTTTAAAATAGTTTATTTTTAAATTTTTTGTGCATATTTTATGTATATACATATAGGGGCGTGGTCACACCTAATTTGGGAAACATTATTATCTGCCGCATGGCGTCACTTTCAGAGCTCAAGTGCCAAGTTTCTTGAAAATCAGTCTGACAAAATAT
Source organism: Tachina lurida (assembly GCA_944452675.1). Taxonomy (NCBI): domain Eukaryota; kingdom Metazoa; phylum Arthropoda; class Insecta; order Diptera; family Tachinidae; genus Tachina; species Tachina lurida. The sequence continues at coordinate 117,575,965 of OX101754.1, forward strand.
AGTATTAACATTTAATAGGCATGACCTCGCCCACTGCTTTTAGCACAAAACTATGTAGTTCTACGAGACGAAACTCTTTGCCAACTTTCGTGGTAATCAAATAAATAGAAGTACATACATATAATTTATTACTAACTTTAAATGGGCATGTCCCCGCCTATTATTTTGAATACAAGATTAAATATTTTTCAGAGCTTAAAGCGTGTGTAAAGCTTTGAAAAAATCGGTCAAGAGGAAGAACGTGAAATGTAATATTACATTTTAATGGGCTAGCTCCGCCCATTTTTTGAAAGCAATATTGGGTCCTTTTATGAGCGCAAGGTGCGTGCTAAGTTTTGTAAAAATCATTTGAGTTAATATTAAATTTTAATGGGCGTGGCCTCATTCAGTTTTTTGAATACAATATAGTGTCTTTTTTAGGGTTTAAGGTGTGTGCAAAGTTGATTCAGAATCGGTCTAATAGAAGCACGTGAAATATAAAAATAGTTTTTTAATGGGAGTACCTCCGCCCATTTTCGAAACTGTGTCATTACAAACACACAAGACGTTTGCCAAGTTTCTCAGCAATCGAATCAGTTAAGAGTCATAAGATTAAAGAAAAAGCTAAAGGGCGTGTTCCCGCCCATTTTTTTTAATAATGGAAACAAATTTAAGTTATACCCTCTCAGACAAAAAAGAATTTTTTCCATCGGTGTAAAATGTAGCAAGTTATGAAGTAACAGTGTCAAAGAACAAAGAAATTCAGACAAATTGTTAATTACATGTTTTTTTTTAAAGTCGGTTAGAAATTTTTTATTATGTTGCAAAATGTAATCAAAAGGTGTTGATATTAGATGCCACAATACTCTTCGTCTTTTCTACTTGATATACTAAATTTAATTATTCATTGTTCTAAGATGTAGGAAAACAAATGCAATTTTAAGTTTAAGTTTGCTGTTTAAACAACATGTATAAAAATAATTAATACAATTTTCTTAATAGTTCTTCTATTGTGCTACAATGTGTTTAGTTAAAGTACTTGTTACTTAGAGTGTAAATGAGAAGTTCTAATCAAAAATTACCTTCCTTTATTGCAGCTAACCACGTATGCAACATCAGCAAATGTTGTACTAAAATCCAATTAAAATTGAAAATTTACAAAGTCTTACTTAAAACAAAGAACAAGTACAACAATTGAGATCTACTACAAGTTCTAAATAATGCAATACTGTAAACGAAACATAATTAAAACATATGATAAAATATATCAACAACATTATTATACTAAAGCCACTGGCACGCAAAGTTGTTCTCAATTATAATAATGATGATCAATAATATTTGTGAAAACAATACATCTACTAAAGCAAGGCCAGCCTTTGAAACAACAATTGATAAAGCAGCAGTAGGAGCAACAGCAGCTGGCAGGCATAATGTCAACGACAAGGGAACAAGTGATGTTACAAGTGCAAACAACAGCAATAGCAGCAGCAACATTTTTAGGGGTGGTGTGCTACAAACAACATATGGACATGGCATCTGGTACAGTGAGATTATTGATGAGGCACATAATGCTGGTAATAATGCACTTGAGCATAAACAACAATATAGCCATAACAACATTGTCAAGAAGAGCAACAACAATAGGCAAAGTGTTATCAGTAAAAATCTATGGATGTCAACTAATGCTAGTACAGTTCCCCAACAACAACAACAACAAAAAGAACAACAACAAATCGCTCATACAAATAATGAGTGTGATATCATTATAGTGGATATAGAAAATGAGGATGATGCCAACAACAACGATAATAATTCGATTGAACAGCAAAGACAGCCACACTATCATCAACAGCAAATCTCATATTGTGTACCTTCAAAGTTTTTTATAAATGCAAATATGAGAATGCCACAGAAACACTCAACGAACGGCAACAATGAACACGGCGTAGCAAAAAACACTATCACTGGCAGTGCCAACACAAATCCACATCATATGGCATCAAATGATGGCCCCATTAACACCTTTGACTTGCTCGCTAGCAATAATGCCAGCGAAGCAAAGACAGAAGAAGATGAAGATGATTCGCTGGCTTCAATGGAAACCCTCTCAGATAATGTATCGATATGGATTGAGGGTGAGAAGCATTGGGTGGCTGGTGTTGATGCCAATACAACCTGTTCAGAACTAATTTGGGCACTGCTCAATTATCAAAATGTGCAAGAACAAGCGCTAAAGGAACACCCACATGCATTGGCAATGCCATCAACAAATGAGCAAAATACTGCTACAACTGTGATTAATAAAACAAATTGCAATCAATATGAAAAACAACAGCTGCTAATGCAACAACAGCAACAACAACTACCAAATGCATATGATAATCCTGTAATAGAGCTTAATCTAAGAACGAGTAGAAACGCAGACAGCAGCAAAATGTGCACAGGCAATAAACCAAATATTCAAAATACAGCTAATACCAACAACACAAACGACAGCACACACAATGGCACCGACAGCGAGAACGTCAGTGCCACAGCCACAGCCACAGCTACCGGCACTATTACCACTTCTATTAATCAATCAATGCCAATAAATACCAAAGAAAATTACAAAATAATCCAAAACTCAACAACAAAAACACCAATAGCAATAGCATCATTATCATCATCATCATCATCATCATTGTCATTATCAGCAGCCACACCGTTTATATCATCGTTAGCAAGTGTTTCTGAAATGATATCAGCACCACCAGCGCCACCATTAACACCTTTACCTCTAACATTACCACCTGGCATAGCAACTGTTTCGCAACTTGCCACCGAGTATGTCATTGTTAAACAGTATCATCACTGTGAGGAATATCTTGATGGCAGCACAAAAGTTTTTGATGTTTTACCTCCACGTAATGGATCAAATAAAAAAGAGGTATGTATGTATGTATGCCTGAATGTCTGTGTGTCTAAACTTTATTTAAGTTGTTTAGGTAATTATAGCCACTAAATATTTCAAAAGTGGTAGATTATATTATACCTTAATTCAGCAATAGGACATTTACATTAGCTCCAAATCTAGTACTTACGAGATTTCGAGCTAAATCTAGCTGCTTTTTACTAGATTTGCCATACAAGACAAAATCTAGTTTGTGAGATTTGTAGGCAATATGCTCAAAATCTAATGCCCTAATTCTGTTCGACAAATGTATCGTCTTGTCTATGGACGGAAAAAAGAAGCAGTTTTCATTCTTTTAAACGATTATTATTTATTGTCTCTGCTAGAAGGTTCGTGTATTTGCTTTATGATTTTGTTCTAAACATTATATCCAACACATATTTTTTTATAGTGCATTTACACTGTCTTGAAATCTAGTACTTTCGGGATTTCGAGCTAAATCAAGCTGTTTTTTTTCAGATTTCCCATACAAATCGAAATCTAATTTTTCAGTAGATTTGTAGGAAATCTAATAAAAATCTAATGTTTTTATTTATTCTTTACTATCCTGTAAAACAAGAGGGGAGTGAATTAGCTACGGCCTGCCTAAAAAAGTGTGTGAATTGGCTACATTTCAGTTGTTTGGTTGTAATTTTGGAAACAATTCAGTTGATGGGTTTTGTTTTGGATAAAAAAATCTTGATAAATGTCAAAAAACGTTGGTGTAAACGGTATAGATTTTCGTAAAGATTTTAATTAAAATATGCTAGATTTGGTACTGATGTAAATGCCCTATTATATACTTTTCAAACTATTGAATAATAATTTAATTGAATTTTTATGTTTTAAAAACATGGCAATAATATTTATATTTTTCATTGTCAAAGACAACAACCATTTTTGAAGAAAATAATTTAGAGACTTCAAAGACAAGAACTCAGAAGCATTTTCAAACAAAAACGTCCTAAATCTTCTTACTGAATTAGGGCATAATACTTTTATTTGTTTTTAACTACGCTGTACAACATATGTGACGCGCAAAATAGAAAGGGACCTAAGGGTAAAAACCAGGTTTGTTCAGGAGAGCCATTTTAAAGATTTAAATACGTGTATCTTTGGTGTACCATCACTTGAAAGCGGCCTGATGGTCTCATTTGAAAGCGGCACATCTCATGATGTCAGGAACGTGTTGGTCAACCTTGAAAACGCGCGTAGGTCGTCCCTACCTCTTGTTTTGTGTAGTTGGTTTTTACTGTTTTCTACCTAGCGCGCTGTTTCCATGAGTTCGATATCAATTTTGCTCGAGTTTTTTCGAATCCAGGTTTATTTTCTGAAATTATTAGTTGTGAATTACAATAAATACTCATTTATAATTCTTTTAAATCGTGAATATCACACTGTTAGTACGAACATTTTTTCACATAACCTTAGAATCGTCGACTTCAATTTAATAAAATGCGCATATCTCTGGGAGGGACCACTTTTGGGGTATGGGATCGGTATCATTCGATGCTCAGATATTGTCCACATCAAAAAAAAAAAAGTGAAAATTTATTTTTTTACCCTTAGGTCCCTTTCTCCATGCGCTGTCACATATTTATAAAAAACTTTTTTGTGTTAACTACGGTATGCTTAAAAAGGTGTGTGAATTAGATACATTGCAGTTGTTTGGTTGTAGTTTTGGGAAAGTTTTCAGTTAGTGGGTTTTGTTTTGGATAAAAAAAAATCTTGATAAATGTTAAAAAACATGTTGTAAACGATATACATTTTCATAAAGATTTTAATTAAAATCTGCTAGATTTTGTGCAGAAGATTTGTTTGAAAATATTTTCGAGTGTTTGGTTTTTAATTCTCTAATAGGGCATTTACACCTGCACATAATCTAACAGATTTTGATTTAAATCTTTAGGAAAATCTGTACTGTTTACACCAACTTTTTTTTTGACATTTATCAAGACTTTTTATCCGAAAACAAAACCCATTAACTGACAAATTTCCAAAACTACAATAAAACAGCTGCAATGTAGCCAATTCACACACCTTTTTAATTAGACCGTATCTAATTTAATCATCTTTTATATAATTATGTTGTACAGGGTAGTAAAAATTAAATAAAAATACTAGATTTTTTACTGACAAAGTAGATTTCCTTTTTGTATGGGGAGTCTAGCAGAAAGCAACTAGATTTAGCTCAAAATCTCGTAAGTACTAGATTTCGAGACAATATAAATGCCTATTAGGCTAAAATTTGAGTCAAAGGATTTTGATTTGGATACGAATTCTTGAAAAATGTCAAAAAAGCTTATTGTAAACGATATAATTTTTGATTAAGATTTCAAATCAAATGTACTAGATTTTGAGACAATGTAAATGCTGTATAAATCATTTTCTTCAAAAATGGTTGCTGTCTTTGACAATGAAAAACAAAAATATTATTACCATAATTTTAGAACATAAATATTAATTTAAATTATTATACCATAGTTTGAAAAATATATGAAAAAATATTTGTTGAATATAGTGGTTTGAAACAAAAGCATAAAGCATATACACAAACCTTCTAGCACAGACAATAACTAATAATTGTGTTAAAGAATCACAACTTTAGTTTTTTGCGTCCATAGAAAAGACGACACAAGCGTCGAACAGAATTAGAGCATTAGATGTTCGCGCTGGCCATTTGCAGCATTTAAAATTTTTTTAAAAGATTTTTCTATAGATTTTTTCAGTTCATTGGTTATTATTGGTCCACATATTCCATGAGTTGCCTCTGAGTCTTTAGAGTTGTAACGTGCCGTTACGAGATCTCCATAAACATTGACTTATATAAACAACTACTAATACCCACAAAACAAAGAAGAATAAAATCTAACAACAACAACAGAACACTAAAACATAAACATGTTTGATAGAGACCTAATGAGCTTTGAACAAGCACCTAAAAAATTCTCATTTGGTTCATGCTTATGTTTAGCATAATATATACAGGTTTTATAATAAATGGCGGGATCGAATGGAATTCGATTCTTCGAATTTTTGTCTTCTAACAACCCACATGTATTTTATGCAACCAATGTTCTGTCGCAGTTAGAGTTGTGTCCAACAGCTCCTTTGAATTAAAATGAGCTGTTGGACACAAGTTCGGTCAAAAGCGCCAATGTAAATTAAATGGTTTTGAAACAACTTTTGATTCGAACGCTCTCAAACTAGTTCAAAAAGAGCTGTTGGACACAAGTCTAGTCGCAGTAAGTCAAAAAGACAGTTTTGCGGTTGTTTTGTTTGGTGTGGGTTGTCTCATACGAACTAACATTCTGTATTAGTCAAAGAAGATGATTTGTCTTTTGCTGGTGTAGCTTCAGCGTAAGTAAGCATTATTTGTTGATTATATTAGCTTAGTTAAGTTAAGCAGATCAGAGCATTTGGTTAGAAAGGAGCTTAAAACCTTCAGACTGACTATTTAATGGCTGAATGAATCATCTGCAAATAAAAATCGCCCGAAACACCTTTGGTATTTTTAGTCCCAATGACCATAAAGAAATAGAATAAAAAGTAGTTCCAAAAAAGTGGCAACGTCGTGGTGGAGGTTCGCCAGACTTTTTTTTTTATATGAAAGGTGACGATGTCTAGTTGTCGAATAAATTTTGTATGGCACAAATAAGTGACGGCATCAACTTTTCCTGAGCGGTTTTTGGTAGGTACCGAAAAAGAATTTAGAAATGATGGTGCAAAAATGTGGCCATTCCGTGTAAGAGGGTTGCCGGACTTTTTTTTCCATTTAAGAAGATGTTTAGTTGCCGAATAAATTTTGAAGAGCGACGTTCTTAGGCAACAATGAGGTTTGCGTTTCAAATCAACCAAAATATTTTAAGATCCTTCCCCATGGCCAAATTAAGGATCTCCCGTATGCTTACGAATAAACAATGAAGTACTCGTAAGAAAATTCGCTCAAATTAAAGAAACGAATAAAAGCCCAACTAAATTCAAAATCGATTTTGGGTAATTGCTCGTGGCCTTTTGACATTATCGACGTTGCGATCAGCGTATCCAAATTTGTCAAGGTTTAAAAAAAAACCGAAATATCTCTTCTCTTTGTACTCGTATGACCAAAAGCAGCTTTTCTCTGAGGCAAGATTTTCTGAGTTTTCAGCCTTCTGTCGGGCTTAAGGATTTTTTGTAATTGACATGGTATTGAGATATTTTCATTAAAGGCTAACTGCAAGCTATGTGAAAAATATCAACTTAGTGAAGCCATTTACCGACATATTCAGAGGAGAAAAGACTTATGCCCTAATTCTGTTCGTCATCTTATCTATGGTCGAAAAAAAGCCGTAATTTATATTTTTTATAGTGCATTTACACTGTTTCGAAATCTAGTACTTTCTAGTACTTTCGGAATTTTTTTCCAGACTCCCATACAAAACGAAATCTAATTTTTCAGTAGATTTGTAGGAAATCTAATAAAAATCTAATTTTTTTATTTATTCCTTACTACCCTGTACAACAAAAGGTGCGTGAATTAGCTACGGTCTGCTTAAAAAAGTGTGGGAATTGGCTACATTTCAGTTGTTTGATTGTAGTTTTGGAAACAATACAGTTGATGGGTTTTGTTTTGGATAAAAAAAATCTTGATAAATGTCAAAAAACGTTGGTGTAAACGGTTTCGATTTTGATAAAGACTTTAATCAACATATGCTAGATTTTGTGCTAATGTAAATGTCCTATTTAATATTTATTGTCTATGCTAGAAGGTTCGTGTATTTGCTTTATGATTTTGTTCCAAAAATTACAAATACATATTTTTTCATATATTTTTCAAACTAATGCATAATACTCGTACTTTAATTTAATTTTTATGTTTTAAAAACATGGTGGCAATGTTTTTATTTTTCATTATCAAAGACAACAACCATTTTAAAAAAAATAATTTAGAGAATTCAAAAACAGGAACACAAAAGTATTTTCAAACAAAAACTTGCTAAATTTTCCTACTGAATTAGGGCATAAGTAATTTTTTTCTACACTTATCAAAATATTATGTTTTTTGTGTAGTATTAGAATTTTGTTGATAAGGAATTTTAAGTTTTGACGACTGTGGGCTCTTGAAGTTCGACTTAATCACGCCTGAGTAACAGAAAACCTCCGAGATTCGCGAAACAGCCTCAACTAATATTTTCTAAGCTGCAAATCATACCATTTTCCCCCCAGACTTTTGCTTAAAACAGAATATCTTTTTAACTGCAGCTCTACCGGAGCCAGTTAGTGGCCACACTAACTCTAGTCATTAATAAAAAATCCATTTACGCAAACGCATCAATGGTAATGTAGAGTATCATCTCGATCGCAGAAAAGATGTGATTATATTCTCATTTTAAATAGATTTTAACCTAAATTTATAAAAACATTTCAACTTACAAATTTGATTTGATAATAATGATATAAAGTGTCAAAGGCTTGAGTCTAGTTTAAATAGAAAACTAAACATATGGTCATGTCACAGAGGTTAATTCAGTTCGGAAACGGAAATCAATCCACCTCAAGATATCAAGTCCTAACCAGAGCATATCCCTGAATACCAGCGCCCCCAACAGCCTGGACACACCTGACAAATTTCCGTATTTAAGTTTTCTATTTTAGATACCATCTGCTGGATTGAATTCCGTTTCCGAACGGAATTGAACTCTGTTACATGGCCGATATAATTGTTTTATGGTTTTTTTTCTTCTATATTTTAATAATAACTTATTTATTTGTTAACAAATTACATTTAACAGGTTTTTCTTCTTCATTGTCAAACAATATTGAACATCTTTTTTCCTCTAAAATGGCATATAATTTATTTTCACGTTAAAGAAAAGTGCACGAAAAAATAGGAAACCTGTGCGAGGGTGTAGCAAACTTTCAAGTACGCGAAGGAAACACTACATACACATACATGTATATAATCATACATATGCACATATAACTTATGTGCGCTACTTAATAGTATTTTTTTAAAAATAAAGTAAGAAAGTATTGCACAATTTGCTCACAAAAAAAAAAAAAATAAATTAAAAATAAAAACTTTTTCCCGCTATGCAATTTCGTTCATACAAGAGAAAACAAAAAAATTTTTAAAGTTTTTTTTTTGTTTTTGTTTTATTTCAACTTGTATTCTTGCATTGTTAAACATTTCATTATCCTTGTTCGCTGCTTACGTAAGCAAGCATATATTTAACCACAATATTTGTAGATATGTATGTGCTTGCAGACATGAACTCACAAAATTGCATATGAGGATGTGAAATGTAGCTTTTTTTTTTTTTGGTGGAAAGGAAATTGTATGCAAACTTTTGTAAATGCGAGTACATGTGCAGGTTTTGATAATTTGAGGATACAAGTACTTAAGTGGCAGCAGACAGGTCACGCAAACTATTTAAATCAGAATTGTTTTTTTTACATTAAACAAAAGACTGCTGTTAAAACTTTCATGGTTTTGCATTTTTTTTTTTTGTTACAACGGGCATATAATATGACTGAGTCCAGTGTTATTTTTTTTTGAGAGTTGTGATTTTGCTGCATTAATGAGATGTGGAATGAGATGATTTTCACATCAATTACTTTTGACAGTTCTGTTATGATATGGCGGAAGCATCAGTTTCATGCGTATAATAAAAAAAATCTATCAAATAGTTTAAAGTAAGTTGGATTGAGGAGATGGAATAGGGGTTTAACAGGACTTTTATTACCTGTCAATAGATATAAAATGCAATAAAACTGGTTATACTAAAGTAAACACAGCGTTTAATTACTACACGGTTTCTAAGTACGGCACATGGTAGAGCTTTTGTCCCTAAGATCATATACGACTTGCTCTATTCTAGTTGTGCATTGTAGGAATGTGCTTTCCAGAATCGGCTGTGTTTTAGAATCGGCCGTGTTCTCTGGCTTGTGCTCATTTGCAAAAACAAATTGAGCAATAGTTCCAATTGTTTTTGTTTTCTTTTTGTTTCATTCACTTCAAAGAACGAAACAAAACAAAAATAAATTTATAACTGTAATATTGTCGATTATTTTTGTTACGAAAATCATATCCTAACTCCTGTATCGCGCAATAAATAGCATAGCTATAAAAATATTTGGATTGAATTTTTATCAGCTACATTTTAATAAAAATCTTAAAAGAGATTGAGGTTACCCGTAGCTGAATTTCGTAGCATCATAAATGTTTTAAAAGTATATTAAAAGCTTACAATCTAGACTGAGCATTGAATTTCTACCAATCAGCCAATGCATTTGAGTTAATTTAAGTTTCATTTGTGTTAGCTTAGAGTCATGTTTCCATGTAAGCCGTCGATCAAGGTGTATACAAAGGTATTTCACTCGTGCATGTTAAGGAACAACTTTTCCATAAGTTCATCCATAGTTCAATAGGGTACTATTACGAATATTAGGCGTGTATGTATTACGAATATTTTTTTTTTTTTGGTATGTCTATATAAGAAAGACTCCGCTGGGGCATGTATTATGTATTACGAATATTTTTTTGTTTGTTTAGTGTGTATGTATATATAAGACAGACTTCGCTGGGACATCTGTTTACTATGAAGGTTAAACAGTGAATCGATATAAATGGACCGCCAAGTCACTCTGGAACAAGTCCCGTAACTATACTTAAATATTAATCTAAGCTTAAGTATTACATATTTATACTTTTAAAATATAAGTGCCCCTGTGGTCGAGTGGCTAGTGTGGAAGTGCCGGAGGTTGATAGTTCGAATATAAAAATATTTTTTTACTGAAAAATAAAAATCATAAAAAAGTGTGAAATTTTTTTAGATTTAATTGAACTGTACTGAATTGTAATCAGAAATAATTTCTTAATCAGGCTTAAGCTCAATAATTTCAATTCTTACCGAATGAAATATTTTTATTAATTCATGTGAGTTTCTAAAGAATAATAATAAAATATTTCATTCGGTAAGAATTGAAATTACTGAACTTAAGCTTGGTTAAGAAATTATTTCTGATCAAAATAATAAAACAGTTCAAGTTTTCATTCTTATTGTTGTTAATGTCGGAATGACATTTATATATAATTTATATTATTCTGCATGCAATAAATCCCTATAAGATAGTTCAGTGATGAGTCACAAGGTGCATACAAAGTATTAATTAACCCCATCCTAGGTCATCCCCATGGAAAAGTGAAGTGTTAGAACTCGGACTGGTCCCTCGAGTGCCCCGTCAGGTGACTAGTCTTGTGTCAGTGCCATTTTCTGGAGAGAAGTGTCAAATTAGACTAAAAACTAATGGCGTTTTCTTTTCTGAAAAAGGTGTAACATTTTTTAACTTTTTATTAAAAAAAAAAATAATTTAGCATTCGTTTAAAGAAAAAATTTAAGCTCATAAAGCATGGTACAATAGTTTCTAGTAATATGTATATATCAGAAAATCATTTTATTTCGAATTTTCATCGAAAAGTGTAATAAGTGTAACATATTTTTCCAGAAAAGAAAATGCCATAAATTTTCATAAATTCTTGGATACATTCGTTAATACAGTAATTTTTATTTTATGACAAAATTATTTATATTTTTTAATCGTGTTTTTTTTGAAGCTTTGTTTTCTTATTTTTACTTATGATGCTATCATGATGCTTGCGATCAGTGTTGACAGTTTAGAGTTTATCCCCAATTTTTCATTTGTCATCCCCAAAAATCCCAAAAATGTTTTGTAATCAAATTTTTTTCTTTATTAAAAAAATAATGACAAAAATAACATATTAATTAAATAAAATACATTTATATCGATAATTATTTTTTAACATTCATATTATTTAATTTGTACTTATAAAACTTGCAAAGAAAAAATTGCACATACATAGTTTAAAATACACAAGTATAAACAATTCTTTTTAACCAAAGTTTACCATTACAAAAACTTCAGAATCGAAATCTTCTGATTCATCAGCCTCAGACATTATGTTGTACATAGTACTTGTATTAAAAAGCTTAAGCATTTCAGCAGAAGGATTAAATTTGTCACAACAAATTGAATTATTTTTCAAGTGTGTGTTTATTCTAAGAAGTGTTTCCAACAAGTCGTATTGCATTTTGTTACATATTTTTGTTGTGGTAGTGTTCTTTATTGTTTAATCTGCCTTGATACTTCTTCTTTATTACAAACCATTCACTACACGCAAAGAAAAGATATTGTTGTTAAATGGTTGAGAAAACAATACTATGTTCTCTGAAACAAATGTGTGGTCGTTGAAAACTAGTTATTGTTATTTTAAACATTAATTTCGTTGCGATAAACAGAGTAATGTTTGAATTTAATAATTACATTATTATATTCATAGAAAGTGCGATATGGTTAGAGTTAACAATATAGTTTTGTTAAAAATTAATGTCTACAATATAATTTGTATTATTGATTTGCAAATAAATAATGATTAAAAAACAAAATATTATTATTACATAAAATAATAATATGGTCGTATTCAACAATATTATTATAATATTAGAACATGGTATGGTAAGTCTCAATTATATTTTAGTCACATCTAACAATAGTATTGTCTTATTTACAATAATAAGATTAAGTATAACAAAATTAATTGTTTTTGTAGAAAATAATATTGTTTAAACTTTGTTTTTCCATTGACAATAATATGATTTGACTGCAACCATATAATTCAATCATAGTATGTTGCTGTTTGATTATGGTTACCTCAACCATATTTTTTCTTTGCATGTATGAATAGTAACACACATTTTAGCAGTTATAAAACCAACCCCCAAAAAATCCACTAAAATTTGGTTATCATCCCCAGACCCCCAATACGAAATGTTCATCCCAATCGGGAAAAGAATTCCCAATTTCGGGACAAATTCCCTAAAGTGGCTACACTGCTCGTGATCACATATATGATGACTCCCCTCATCATTATTTTTCTTCTCCTCTCTGCCCTGTGTGAATCCAGTCTTAAAGAGGAAATAACAAAATATAAGAACATAATTTTTTCATCATATTATTAAATTTAATTTAAATTTAATTTTTTCATCATATTATTAAAGGAACCTAATAGCTCTCCATCCATCCATAAATAATATATTGCTTGCAATATTCAACTCGCAGAAAGATCAATCTTAGCTTAAAATATAAACAAAGTAAATTAAGTAAAAAATCAAAAAAAAAATACAATTTTATTAAAACTAAATCTCCTTGGGTTTCCTTCCTGCTTTGATTGATGTACATGTGTATGAAACAAAAAATTATTAATAAAATCAAATTAACTAAACACAATCAGTGCCACACTATAGAAAACATGGTCGCACAAAAGAAAAACAAAAAAGTTCATAATAAAGAAATGAATTTAACCAAGTCACGCAATATGCATGTTTGTAAAAAAAAGAAATGTTTCGAAAAGAAAACAACTCACATTATGTTAAATATTTTTGCCCACTCTGATTTTTATTATTAATTTTCTTACTTTTTCTTATTATTCGCTTATATCTTGTTTTTTATTTATTTCCTTGACTCCATTTCATTTGTATGTAGTGCGAATTGTTGCTGCGCCATTTGGGACCCGCACCAGCCGTGTACATCAATAATACAACACCACAGTTGTCATCATTAATCTCTACCGACAAGGATAGTGGCATGGGTAGTCCGGTGGGTAGTGCACGCAGCGCTAAATTTCGTCGCCGCAAACATAAATCATCACAATGGTTGGCACAGGCCAATACACTGCATCCGAAATTATCGCACTGTACGGCCAACGAGCGTCTGATGAAAATTATTTTAGCCCAGGATGAGACAATACAACGACAATTGTCCTTGTTGCGGTAGGTTTTTTGTTATTAAATTACAATAAATATGAAGTACAAATGCACTTACACAGTGAATGCACACAAAAATATTTATGTGTTTGCATTAAAGTGAATAAATTTACTTTGTCATTTTTTACAAAACGAAACATAAATTTATTTTAAAAGATGCCCTGCATTAAATTCTTAGAGCACATATTTACATACAAACATAAAGTGCAAAATTTCAAGGATATGATTTTTTTTCCTTTTATATTTTAATTGTATTGTGTCATTTGTAATAGAGATGAGCATGTGATTTTATTTGAGTCAAGTGAAATTGTGATTGATTTTTTTTTACTAAAGATCGCGAACATTTCGAGACTATGAAGGTATCATTCTGCCTCATGTTGAAGAAACATGCTAGAGTGTGCGATAAAACATTTAAAAAATTTTTTTAAGTTTTGCATCACATATTATTTCAGCTTTGTTATCTACCTTATTTTAATAAAATGATAAATGTTCAATATTTGTAGAAGATTATGTAATTTTTCTATTTGGAAATAACCGGTAATTTTTTTTTAAGCTAAACACTGAACCTGTAGACATTTAGAGTTAATACACTTTAACCCTTAAACTGGAGTAGATGATAGATCTGTAGTGCGATTCACAAACTTTTTTTTTAACCATAATCGCATCATTAAAACAATTATAACGAACATTTATCGAATTTGCTATTCAGTAAAGTTTTTAATAATATTCGCTGTAGGTTAATGGCAGCACAAAATATCAGCTGAGTACTATCGTTAAAAAGAAGTTACAGAATCACACCATGTATAGACAAAAATTACGATGGATCGTTAAAAGTTTCTAAATCGCAACACTGGTTCTTAGATCAGCGCGACACAGTGAATCTTTTAGGCCCTATATTTGTAAACTAAATCAAGCTCTCTATGACGCTGCATATGAAATCCAGCATAGAGGCTGGAGAAGCCTGCCTAATAATATCCAAACGCAGAAACTTCGAATGAAAGTGTCACAACTTTGAGTTGACATCACTGCTGCCCTTTAACAGCTGATAGTTGCTTTATATTTAGTTTACTTTGAAATTTCATTATGAATCGACTTATACCAGAGCAAAGCGTCCAAATTGATGAAATTTTTGATAAAAATAATTGTTTTATTTGTCAAACTTATCGTTTACTTCTTGAGTTTTGCAATGAAGCCCATTTCTGGTTGAATGGGTACGTATGTATATAAGCAGCATTATCGTATTTGGAGTAAGGAGAATCCACAAGTTTCTGTCGAAACTCCATTATATACATATTAATATTATATCCTGTAATTCCTAGAAGGAATATAGGGCCACAAAAAAGTTTTTCCAATTATCCCTAGCATTTGCGTAATATCGTCGGGTTGCTTTCTAAGCATATGGCCAAAGCACACATATCTGCAAAGAGCGTACCATTTTCGGTCATACGACTTGCTCCATGTTTGCCCATAGTGCGTTCTCGGTTGGAGTTATCGGATCCAAGTTGTGCGTTGAAGTCACCCTCTGTGAGTAGATGCTATGGCTCTTTCGAGATTTTCGTAGAATTATTCTTTTTCCGGCAATTCGGCCATATCAGTAGGAGCGTAGCATTGCAATATAGTTATACTTCTAGCCCTTGGACGAAGTCTGATAGACACTAATCTGTCAGAGTGCGGTTTCCAACTAACAAGAGCATCCCGAGCTCGGGCGGAAAATAAAAACCCCACACCATCACTTTTCAGTTTTTCTGCTGGTCTGCTGGTCTGCCAGAGTACAGGAAAGTAAGCCCATTTGTAGTTCTCAGCCCACCTGAATCAGGCCATTTTATCTCGGATAGACCCTGTACCCCTATTTTATAGGACTGACATTCTTTGCTAACTTTTGCGAGACGAGATGTTTCTAAAATCGTTCTGATATTCCATGTTCCAAATCGCAACCTTTGTTTCATTCCATAGGTCGGTATCGGTTGATTGTTATTATTTTCTATGGTGGTTTCGGTAATCATAGTAGCTTAGGATGAATAGCTGATTAGGCTAGAGCATCCGATCCTGGTGCTGGGGCTGCCAGCAGGGCTCCAGCCCGACAAAGTTCAATGGAATTTCCTCCGATCGGATTTTAAGGTTATACCGCCTAAAGTCGGTCGCCTAAGTTGGGTCCACAGAAAATTCAAACATTGAAACAGTGCGCTTTGGCCAATATGTCTTCAAAAACGATAATGGCCACAATGTTATTGACAATGGTGACCATAGTAACATGATTAGAAATTTTTTCGCAACTCTATTACGTGGCATTAATCTTGCTGATATGTGGTTCCAACAGGACGAAGCCACATGCCACACAGCGGGCGCTACAATTGATTTACTCAAAGAAACTTTTGATGTAAAAATAACTTCACATAATGAACCAATTAATTGGCCACCAAGATCGTGTGATTTAACCCCATTGTATGGATTATTTGCTTTGGGGTTATGTTAAATCACTTATCTCAACGTAGATAAAGCACAATCAGTTGAACACCTGGAAATCAACATTCGAAGAGTTATCGGCGAAATACGCCCTTAAATGCTGCGAAAAGTTGTTGAAAATTGGTGTTCCATGTTGCTCCTTCTACGCGCCAGCCGTGGCAGCCACATGACAGAAATCATATTTAAACATTAATTTCATAAAATTTTCTTTCCAATTAAGTCCGTTTCATTGATATTAAAAATATATTTCCTTGTTTTATTATAATTTAAACTTGTGTCACTCTATAAAAGACACCCTTTACAAATATTATAAATAGTATGTGGCAATGTATTGGTATAGATGACACTATATAATATTTTAAGGCATTAGGAACTTGAATTGTATTCAGATCTTTTCATAGGTTATAACTGGAAGGAGCGGAGTGGCATTTATCAGAACAAAATAGAACGTGGCAGGCAAACAGCCACGTATTACAACAGAGGGGAACATTTATACTTTATAAAAAATAAAATGATAATAATAAATGCCAGAAATAACTCTAAGATTATATATTAAAAGTTGGCTTTAATTTCATTTAAATAAAAACAATAGTACGCACTCTTATAGAATCACCTGTCCATCTCTATCCTACAATCAACAAAATTACATTTACAAAAATATTGATCTTACTTTTGTAAACGTGTGAAGCTTGAAACCATTGTGATTGTCATAATTAAAAGCAAACTGTTTGTATAATTAATTGGGTTTTTACTTAACTTTTTATCTCTTATTTCCGCTCATGTACTTTCCTTCTTCTACTCATCTTACACATCCTTACAATGACTGTCTATGTGTGTGTGTGTGTGTGTCTGCTTTATTTACTGCCACGGGAGGCCATGTGTTTTGCTTTGCCTTAATAATTTGTGGTATGTTGGCACATCCAATGAAATATTGTCTCATACATCTACAACTGCACCCAATGCTATTGTTGTGCTTGGAAAAAAAAATATTTAAACAAATAACGACACGTCCACAGTGAGAAGGAACGTCAAATTACCAAGATTGAAGAGGAGAAACATCGTAAGCGTGAACGTGAGTTGGGTAAAAACTATCTGCTAGAAACGTATCTAAATGGCTTGGATGAAGCAGTCTGTGAACCGGAAATACAAGAAAGTCAAGAGATTTTTATTGGTAAGTACAAAATGAATATTCTTGTTTAGATTGGTGGTTTGTTTGTTTGTTTGTCTACGAGGGCGGTTCGGAAACTTCTTAGCCTATCAATGAAAGAGAATAGTTAGTTTTTCAAAAATATTTTTATTTTTCAATATAATCTCCTGAAACTTCAATACACTTAGTCCAACGCTTTTCTAGCAATTCTATCCCTTGATTAAAATAGTTTTCCTCAAGGTCTTCAAAATAGTGGTTTACAACTGTAATTGGATCTTCATTTGAGGTAAAACGCTTGCCAGCAAGGAATTTTTTTAGATTTGGGAACAGGTAAAAGTCACTGGGAGCCAAATCAGGAGAATAAGGTGGGTGGTCAAGCAACTCGTACTTTAATTCGTTGATTTTAGCCATTGTTAAAACACTCTTGTGCGCTGGTGCGTTGTCTTGATGAAAAATTATTTTTTTGTGTTGTAAGCCAGGACGTTTTTCTCGAATTTGTACATTTAATTGATCCGAAAGGTTGCAATAGTACTCTGGATTTATTGTTTTACCCTTTTGCAGATAGTCAATCAATAAAATACCTTTGAAGTCCCAAAAAAACCGTTGCCATAACCTTACCAGCCGATTGAATTGTTTTTGCCTTCTTTGGGGCACTTCCTCCAGCTTCAGTCCATTGTTTGGATTGTTCTTTTGTCTCTGGAGTATAGTGGTGGATCCATGTCTCATCAACAGTTATGAAACGACGCTTAAAATCCATTTTATTTCGCTTAAAACGATCCAAACAAGCTTGAGAAATGTTCATTCTTATGCGTTTTTGGTCGACTGTTAACAAATGCGGCATCCATCTTGCAGAAAGCTTTTTCATCTGCAGTTCTTCATGCAAAATTAAATGGACTCGATCATTTGAGATGCCCATGATATTAGCTATTTCACGCACTTTTATTCGTGGATCATTTAATACCATATCATGCACTTTGGCTACAATTTCTGTTGTTGTTGCTGTTTTTGGAGGTCCACTACGTGGTTCATCTTCAATGCTTGTACAACCACGTTTAAATTCAGCAACCCAATTTTTTACTGTTGCATATGAAGGAGCACTTTCACCTAACACATTCACCATATCATTATGAATTTCTTGTCCCGATAAACCTTTTTTATGTAAATATTTAATGACACCACGCATTTCTAATTTTTCCATTGTTAAAAAATCGCGGATGCGTCTTTTGTGAACACCTGTTTCTATATGAAGGAGTTGCCAGATCGAAACCAAATTTAACATGTGTTCATAGCAGAGATGGAAGTTTCCATAACACTTAACTTTTTTCTGTTTATACCGCGCTTTTTGTGCTAGGCTAAGAAGTTTCCGAACCGCCCTCGTATAATATAACGAGGGAAAAATAATCATTTTTATCTTTGTCTTAGAAATATTATAAATGAAATGTTTTGACATTTAATACGTGTTACATTTATGCATGTCTCAGTTTTTTTTTCTCGGTCAACAAAAAAGTTCATGTCAAAACTTTGCTTTGAAGAGTAACTCGATATAATTTTGTGTTGAGTGTGACAATTGTCTTTGTGCGTCTTATAAAGATGTGATTGCTAATAAAACCAGAATTACTTAATTTTGTTTATGTAAACATTTATTAAGGCAGTTGATGTAAGTTTACAAAAATTGTTTGCAATAGCCAGATTAGACTCGGGGTGGAGGGTTCACTAACTCAATCAAACGAGATTGAACAAAAGAACAAGAATATTGAAAATTAATTTTAAGTATTTTATTAATACTGTGGTATAAACGGGTAATACGAAAATAGAGGGTTATAGTGTTTTCACACTGACATGGTTTTAATAAAAGTTGGTTTTAACGTTAAAACCAACTGTTAGAACAAAATAATTTTGTTAAAACCAACTTAAAACCATTTTTGTATTGGTCTTAAGTTTGTTTTATGAAATGCAACCTTGTTTTCGTTGTGCTAAATTTAGTGCTGCCAAGTTAAAATGACCGGAAGCAGCTGATAATGCTTATGCCAATGAATAAAAATAGACACCGATTGGAATATTTTCAATTTAAAAATGGTCGCAGCAGAAGTAATTATCAAATAAATGTGGATAAAAAATATCTTTTGGAAAACAACGAAAATATTTTCACTGACCTCTGGGAAGTGATAATAGATGATATGACTGACGTCCAAAAGATTAACCTTATAATTATTTGTGCATTGTTTTCTATACTAATACAATTTCTTCACTTGGCATAAGTAGTTCCATAATTTTAAAATGTTCATTTACAAAATATGAAATAATTTTCATTTTAAAGTGAATTGGAAAATTTCTGAGATATTCATACAAACAAAAATAACCCTTGTACAGTAGGAATATAACTTTTTAAAATATCAAAATTTGCATAGCACAGTCCGAATAGAGCATAAAAAAACTATAAGGGAACGTATATATAAGATCAAAAAAGTTCACGCACCAACCGCGATGGAGTTTTGAAAATTTTTAATTTTCTTTTTGGTTAAGAAAAATCAATAATTCCACAATCTGGAAAAACCAGTTAACTATATTCAAAAACAGTTTAGTAATGCCGTGGAAAATCCAAAACATTGATTTTGAACTAAATCATTTTAGTAAAATGCCTACCAAGGAAATAATAATGTTAAGATATAATATTTAGAAAAAACCAATTGGTGCGTGAACTTTTTTTAAGGGAAATTACAAAAGATTATGATTTTCGTGGTTACTAGGACATGGTTGACCTCATGATACTATGCCAAAAAATTGGTTATACCCCTATTGTACAGTTTGTCAAATAAATGTTATAAAAAGCAGAAAAAAATACAGCAACAAATACAAACATTTCTTCAGTAGATTTATTTTATTTTGGAAAAATTTGTTAGACAACCTCTTGTTTAAAACATGAATTTATCAAACTTGCAGTCCGAACGCAAAATCAGCTGTTAATGTTTTTAACGTTAAAACCAGGTTTTAACTTTAGGTTAATACTGTTATGGATATTTTTATGGTTTTAGAAACTTACATTAATTAATAAAAATATTTCATTCAATAAGAATGAAAAATACTGAACTTAAGCCCGATTAAGAAATTATTCCTGATCTAAATTCATTCTAATTTCAAATGCCTTACATAACTTCTAAAGTATTACACCTAATTCACACGAAGAGTTTTATGAAGTCTATTTTTCGACGTCATTTTTGGTTAGAGAAGAAAGAGGGGTAGAAAAAATTACTCGATTTCCGTTTTCCATGGTATTTTTTACTATTTTTCTTTACACTAATTTGTGTTCTTGTTGTTACGTTTTATTATTAATATTCTCGTATTTTTGTGTTCTTGGAAGCAAAATTTTATTAACAAAGTACCCTGTCGGAAATTCGGTTAACTTTAAGCTAAATAGTACTGACTGACACTTGGATTACTTTCATTGTAATCAACTGACTATTTTAATATTGCGATGTCCTAGGCGGTAGTCAATTGTCTCACTCTGCACTACTTTCAACTAACTTAAAGTTGACTTTGTTAAATCACCTGGTAGTCAGTAAATTAAAAAAATTTTTCCTGGGTTCGAACATGTATCAGCACACGTTGTGTACTCAACGCGCTACCACTCGGCTAAGGTATCATCTAAAATAACAACAGCGAAATGTTAATATAAAATTGAAATGAGTTTCAAAGTAGCTGAGAATAAATTTGTAGGCTCTCATCAAATTTCATTACGTACTCAACTTAAGAATTAGTTTTGGGTTTGTTCTGGATGACATTGCAGTTAGCTTTTAGTCAGTATAAGAAAAGTTAACTATAAGTTAACTATTTTGTAATCAACCACACATTCTCCGATAAGGTATGTACTGCAAATGTATGTATAAACAATAAAATCAATAAAAATCAAAATCAGTAAAAAAATTAGACATGTAAAAATAATCAAATAATAAAAGAAAAATAGACGTGATAAATTTCATCGTCTGAATCCTGTGTTATTACACGAATTTGCCTGAAAATTTTAATTGTTGTAGAGGAACAAATTCAAATTTTCAGCTGGTGAAAGTTAGCTATCTCGGCTTTGAAAATCTTTGTGCGGCTTGTAACTATACAATTAAATATAAGCAGATTTATAAGTTTGTGGTGAGTGTCTGTGTGTCTGTGTATT
Organism: Tachina lurida; assembly: GCA_944452675.1. Taxonomy (NCBI): domain Eukaryota; kingdom Metazoa; phylum Arthropoda; class Insecta; order Diptera; family Tachinidae; genus Tachina; species Tachina lurida. Next base: position 117,597,477 of record OX101754.1, read on the forward strand.
TGTATAATTCCACGTACAGACGAAACGGCTGGACCTATTTTGATTTATTTTTGTTTGAAAGGTGACTTGATCGAGAGTGTTCTTAGCTATGTTTGAAGAAAGTTGGTTCAGCCGTTTAGAAGATATCTCATCTTTTCTAGATATATTCTAGGGTTCTTAAATTGTTTAATTTTTGCTATTTACTAACAGCCTTATTTATAAAACTTATTAAGGCTTTATAAAGGTGCTTTTAAACAAATTTTCATAAAAAATTTTTCTTAAAAAGCCTTTATAAAGCCTTACTAATTTTTATAAATAAGGCTGTTAGTATTTGATTTTAAATTCAAGGAGACTATTTAATTTATAATAAAATTGTTCGCAAACTTACAAATAAAAATAATATCTGTGGCAAATGTATTCAAAGGACAATACAAATACGTTGAAATAACTGTCATCGGGTGTCATTTTTAGCATTTTTTTTTTACAAAAAAAAAAAACTGTTTTAATACAAACAAAGGTTTTATAAAAACCTTTAGAAATTAAATGGTTGTATGTTCTTCTCTAAAACTACAAAAAAATAAAAGACTTATGTGCAGTTTCTACAAGTCAGGCGGACAACTCGTCTAGAAAAATTTTATGAAAATCGGAAAAAAATATGAGTGTTTTTGATATAAATTTTATACTCAAGTCGTCCGTCTGGATTGTAGAAATAGCCATTTAGTGTATATGCAAGTTAATCTTGCTCTTTTTTTCTCTGCTCCTTTTTTTATAATGGAAAATATATTTGAAACAAATTTATGTTACTTTGTTCATTCTAAGTAGCAGACTACTCGTAATAAAATACTAAAATTTTTAACTAACAAGTCTGCATAAAATAAATCTTTCTTATAAAACACCTTAAGCAACACTTTCTGCTGCCATAATCCACTGGTACTTTAATATGCTAGAGCTTGCTGCATTTTATGTTTCGTAAAAGAAAAATATTTAGATGCAAAGAAAGCCCTTTAAAGTAGAATATTAAGAGCACTTTTATATTCAATTTTGCTTTTTATGATACAGATTTACTTCGATATGTGCTATTAGGAGCATAGTAGAGAATTTCCAATGTGATATTAAATAGGAGTAGAAATAATAAAAAATTTAATATCAAAAGTTAAATTTTTACTCTTGAATTTTCTTTTGCTATAACTGAAGTTTTGTCTATATAAGGAACACATTTGAGTATTCATATATATTCGTATATTGGTATCTTTTCTGGAATATGCGTCGACTTGGTGAAAGTTACATGGAAAACAAAACCAAAAAAGAGCGTAAAAGTAAAAAAAAAGTTATTTTTGTTTATCATACAAATTCTCTCGTTTATTTCATTGTAAAAATATGCATATGGACCAGATCTTCCCCCTATTCTATGCATATGAAAAACAAAAACAATTTTTGAAACAATTTGTTTTTATTTTAGTGGAAATTTTTACCTCTTTGACGCATTTTTGAATCAAATTTAGTGCTAAACGGCTCGTTATAAAAGAAGCTGAAACAGATAAACTGGAAATATGAATTAAATGCAATTTGCTTCTTTATGTCTGTTATTATTGCATCAAAATTTTATGAAAATAATAATTTTGGTCATAAAATATAGGTGATCTCAGCCCAGCAAACTTTAAAATGATTCAATTAGATTTAAGTAAAAATATTTTGAAATTTTATTCGTTAACTAATGATGGTAACCTGCAGCCTATACTTGAATTATGACCTTTAAACCTTGCATATTGCCTGTTCTTTCTATTGGAGCTCAAGAAGAGAATGACTAAGCAAGATAAGCTTTCATTATCCTTTTTTTTTTAGCACTTTGCATCTCTGTCCCCAGTGAATAAATAAAGAAAGTAATATAAGTTTTTCTTTGAAACAAAACCAAGTGGTAGGAAAGGTAATGTAAGTCCATTGGCTAGTACGTAAATACATATGGCCATCGTATCTTTTCTAGATGAAACGAATTTTACGCAACCAATTTTTGATTACTTTTACAAGCATTGCTGCCCGTAGGTCACGATTAATCCGAACAATGTTAATTACTACTGGTTTGACAGCAAAAACTTCAAAGCTCCACAGGCAATAATTAATAGATGACAAGCCACCTGACCCTAGCGGCCAATTGTTAGCTCCATTTTTAGAAATCAAGTTATCAGCAAATTTTGATTTCAACAAGACAGTGGTTGCGAAAAAACTTACCGAAAAAATTACGCATTAGATTTTGCCGTGACTTTAATTACTGCACCAGCTAAATCTTAAATGGGTGTGGGACAAGATCTTTGAGCAAACTTTTCCACATAGTGGAGGAACAGAGCCTTAAGTCTTGCGACCAATGACAATGACTAATCGATAAATTTCGATATTTTTCCACACTTTCCTTTTCAGCAGCGATATACTACTCAGTCTTTACATTCTTACGAAATGCTGGTGCTGTGGCATCATTTCCAGAGTATACGAAATGAAATCGCTGCGGTTTTCATAAATACCAGCGTATGTTAAAAAAATCAAATTTTTCGGGAAAGCCAAAGAGTTCTGTGGTGCGATTCAGTAATTTTTAACGGTCCGACAATCGTAATTTTTGTCTACACATTTTGTCCCTTACTATAACGATTGTCTGATTCTGCAACTTCTTTTTAACGATAGTATATAGCTGATATTCGCTGTTGATTTTTGTCGATAAAATCAACAGCACATAAATTATGTCGCTTATATAACAACACAGCTGCCATTAACCTACAGCGAATATCGTTAAAAATGTTACTGAATACCAAATTTGGCAAATTTTTGTTATAATTATTTTAGCGATGCGATTATCGTTGAAAAATGTTAGTGAATTGCGCTACCGTTCGAAAATAATTCTGTGGCAAAAAGGTAAAACATGTTTTGTTGTTTCAGTAAAATTAATTAAAAAAAAACTTCGCCTTTGACTCGCTTACGAATGGTTTCGTACGGACACTACATATCGCCCATTTACTTCAATAGTGTCATAACTAAAAAAAATGCCTTTTATGAGTAAATGATGCAAAATAATTTGTTGTTTCGTATTTTTTATTGTGTAAACATTTCATATATATAGCTTGAACTACCACCTCGTGAGAAAAGAATATTTTTTCCACGTCTTTATTGCAGTGTATGTTAATTGAAAACTTTAAAGGCGTTTTCTGCAAAACTAGTTTTGTTGAGTTATGACACTATTGAAATAAATGAGCGATATGTAATATTATACGAACTTTAGCCTATATAATCGAATACTTTACCTGCTGTAAAAATTTTATAAAATAATTTAAGTACCCGTTACACCTTTTTTTTGTTTCTGGGTTTTTTTTCGATTATTTTAGTTTTGGCGTTTTTTTATTTTTTTGCGATTTTGTTTATTTTTAGCGATTTTTTTTACTACTGGAGGTTTTTTTGGTTTTTGTTATTGATTTTTTCGGTTTTGGCGGTTTTTTTCGTTTTGGCGATTTTTTTTTTATTCTTTAGTTTTAACGTTTTTTAAAACTTCAAGAGTTTGCCTCCTACGGTTTTCGATATACAGTAAGTTGTCAAAATTACATTAACTGATAGCATACCCTTTAATTTTGATTTTTTTAATTTCAAGTGTCTCCATTACATTAGAATTTCAGCAACAATTTTTGTTGTAGTGGTCAAAGTTTTAAATTTTCGGTGAAAATTTTAGGTCCGGAGCTCGTATGGTTCTTGCGACAGATGGACGGACAGAGTAGCGAAAACAGTAAGGTTCCTTTTCAATTTTGGTGTACGGAACCCTAAAAATAATATACCTTTTTTAAAAATATTAAAATTGTAGCAATTTGACATCATAAGCTCGAAATGACAAAAATTGGATATAGACTGTTATTCATGAAAACCACAGTTCGATGAATACCTTGCTCTGATAGATGTTTATGTGCGCCATAAAAGTCACGAAGTCCTTTATAAGTTGCGGGGAATGATGACTTAAGGTACGGTCACACTTGACAAACATTTGCCCCAAAAACAACGTAACCAGTAAATACTGATGAGAAATCTTCTGATTCAGACACGTGTTTATTAAGTTCAAAATAGTTTCCAATAATATTGTATTCTATAACTTTGTCTATTTGTTAAATACGAAACTAATTAGCTCAATATACATATGTCTAAAGCAAAAAATGTTTCATTAGTATTTACTGGTTACGCTTTTTTGGGGCAAATGTTTGTCAAGTGAGACCGTACTTTTATATTCAAAGTAAATCTAAATAATTCGGTAACGTTGTTCAAGTGTCAGTTCACTTATGATGATTTGCTTGAGCGTTAGAGTAGTATGAGAATTCGTTTGACAGTTAACTATTTCGTAATTTTTAGTGGGCTTAGAAAAGCAAGATTTTCAACTAAAATTTCATAAATTTGCTACCAGTTTTTCATAAATACAAAACCTCCTTTTGTTATTTCTTATGTTAAGAAGTAAAAATGCGCCTTCATAACATATATATATATTTTAAACAAATAATTCTTTTATTGGCTTAAGTAAATAAAAAAATAGTTGCATGTCATAATTTCCTCAAAAAGATTTATTTCATAAGTATAATATTCATCTTTATTTTAATAACCCCTACCCACAACTGTGTTTACTTTTTTAACAAAGATTTCATGACAAAAAGCCGAAATAAATTGTATTTAACCTTTTTTTTTAATATATTCACTACAGCCTAACTTAATGTTTTAAAGTCAATATTGTCTTTTGTAAAAGAGACCTTTCTTTTTCTCAATTTATTGTCATTTAAAAAGAAAGACATTTGTGAAATATTAATATTTTATTTTATTTATGGTTGCAGTAGACTAATATAAATATTTAATCTAAAAAGGCTGTTGATCAACCTGCTTTGTTAAACATTTTTTTTCAAATAAAGCTGCTAGAAGTTGAGAGTTAAGCTAAAATTGAAATATGTTTTGTTGCTTATGGGGCCTGTTCTGCAAATCACAACATGTCAAAAAAGTATAACTGACGACTTGGTAAAGCACCAAAGAAGCATCAACCAATAAATTTCATTTAAAATAAGATTATGACAATGGGTATGATATGACAATTAAAAAAAATATTATTTGAAATATTGGGTAGTATGAATAAAAAAAGTATTTGCTTTGTACTTACAGATTTGTTTTAAAATACAGAATTCTGGAAATTATTAAATAACAATTTTGGGGTTTAAAACAAATTTTTTAGTAAAAAGTAAATTATAAACTTAAACAAAAACTTTTATTTACCAAAGCAAATATTAAGCGATTAATTCTACAATTTAAGCGACAAAATTATTAAAATATGAAGCTGGAAATCTTTATAAAAATAGTATTATTTCCTTAAATTTAGATTTTTCTGGCGCAACGAAATTTTCGCTTGACTTGTGAATATTCAGACAAACAAATATTCAGGCAGAAAGGCAGACAAAGAAACAGTCAGAAAATATGCTACCGGACAGGCTAACAGACAGATAGGCGCAAATAAAGAATGAAAGTCATATAGAATTTATTTTTCGCAGTATATCCGCGTATACTTATTACTATATATAAATATATTGCGTATACGCACTGAATTTTACTTTCTTCCTTTACTCCCCCAAAATATATGCAACAATTTTTCGTGCAATGATTACGTATGAGTGATATTTGAATAATTAATAAAATCACAGTTGCCAGGTTTGATATTTTATTGCAATTTTAACGATTTGGGTCTCAGTAATTGAATTTCAAAAATTTGACAACTTTTGCCAAAATGTCAATGATTTCTGGATATTCAATTAAAGGAGGTAAAAAGTGAAGGAGAATTTCGCATTTGTGAAGTAATCTATTTCACGAAACATTTAAAATTATTAATTTTTATGTGCGGTACAAGGAGTAGGGAAAAACTCCCGGGAATTGTTATTTATATAAACCCTTTAGGTGGTTGATGAATTTTGCTAATTAAAGAAATTTAAATAACATTTTTTTGTAATCAAATAAGTAATTGATTTTTATTTCTATGGAAAGATACTATTATATTCTTAAATATTTATATCGAATTTTGAATTGAAATTATTTTAAACCGTATCCACGCTGATGCTGGTATATATGGCATCTTAACGAAAAAATGTCCATGACTTCCTACAGAGTTGATGTCGGATTTGCTTTAATTTGCGCTTGAATCTACTATTTTAAATCAGTTTAATTTAATGGTTAATATAAAAGTATATATTTCTATTTCAACATTCTCACACATATTCAAGAATTGCTGCAACAAAAATTGCAACTCTGGACCGGCACTTACACTCTTAAACTCCGAAAAAAATTGCATGTTTGGTTGTGAAATATTTAGACAATCTATGAAGAAAATTATTTACAAAGATGTGTCAAACGGAAAGAGTGGTAATATGTAAGTTTTTAATTTTAATGCCATATAACGAAAAATTTTATTTGGAAATTTTCACATGTGGAATTCATAATAAGGCTGCTTGTTGAACATGGTTTCGTTCGCTGGAAAAATTTCAAGCTGGTAAGCAAGTCGGTGGGTTTTAGCTACATGTGACTTTAAACTTTTAGGAAATAAATTAAATTCTTTGTGCATATATGTATGTCCGCAAGGACTATCATCTGAGCAAAAAAATTTCGTGTTGAAACTGCTTCGGGTGGCAAAATATGGCAGCTACTACTGTGGCACTTGTTTCTTGTATCCCTTTATTGTAAGGCCTTCAGGAAATTGTAAGGATGTGAAACAAATAAACTTAAAGAAAAACCGCAACAAGTAAACATACTTATATACATGGCACAATTGCTTTTGATTAATTAATTATTTATATACGCTACCCTAATGCAAGTGTTAAATAAATTTAATTAAAAATTGCTGGCTAAACATCTCTGTTACATATTCACTTTGATGTTTAATATTGAAATAGCAAAAAACTATGTTAAACCTTCACTCACAAGACCACTCATACATCCGAGAATGACAAAGGTATCGTTTTAAATACTCTTGAGTATTGGAAGTCAAACAACTATGAAAGCGTTCAGGTTCAGATAATAACACAAATTTATAGACTGTATGAGCTACAATCGTACCCGTTAGTACAAAAATACTCTTACTGCAAAGGTATTTTATTTACACACATATGTATATATAAAGCATGTTTTGATAAACACATACACCCACACATTTTTCATTCCATTTTATATACACAAAAGTATGTACACCGCGGCGAATAATAAACAAATATCCAGAGTATCATGCGTATATTTTTTTGTCCAATTAAATATCCATAGCCATAGTATAAGTAATCTGAGGCTATAAGTATGACAGAAAGTCAATGCGCTTGATACGCATGTGCTTTTTTTGTTTTTAGTTGTTGCATATTCTATGTTTTCCCATAAGTGAAGTAGAGATGCTATTGGAATCAGCTTTAGTCATATTTCCCTGCTTTAAAATTATGATTATATGCAATTACTAAAATTAAGACTATTTACTTATGTGTATTTTTTTTGAGTACTCGTTGTTATTCTCTGTAATACGTCGCACAAATCACTAATATTTGCAAATTTTCCTACACTTGTGATTTCTGCGCGCACAGGCTTAGTAACATATACAAATTATCTGTGTACGTGCAGCTTAAGGAACTTTTCTACTAAAATATTTCTTACATACACACGTTGCAACAAAATTTAGCTAAAATTGTTCACAATACTCTTAAGATAATTTAGTTAAACTTTGAATACAATTTCCTGGTTCTTGCTTTACAGGTTTAAAATGATATTCAAAAAAGCTTGATACCATCTAATGTTATTTCTTTGATCTTTAATAATTTCCCAAAACGTTAATTTTTTTCTTCACACAGATGAGCCATATCGACGGGAGGCTGCTACAGCAACAGCAACAGCAACAGCAACAACAAATCCGCGGATTGCAATAAAACCAACGGCAGTAACATTACCAGCAGGAGCTGTTACACATAAAATGCCTTCAGCTATTGAGGCATTAAATACGATGGCAAAACATAAACTCAAGGAAAAGGAAGTGAAGAAAGAGAAGAAGAAGAAAAGACACAAAGAAAAACAAACAAAAGATGAGGAAGTTCAAGCAAAGGATTTTAATTTAAAAACCAATAAAAATAAAGATAAAGAAAAGGTGGATAAGCAACAACAACAACAACAACAACAGCATCATTACGAGCCGCAACCTATAGATGGCAACAATATTCATGACAATGGCAATGAGCAGGAAATTGAAATGCAAATATTGTGGTTGGAGAAAATTTACACACTTAATAAGCAGCTACAAAAGGAAGAAGAGCTGGCTGCCAAATTGCATGCCAAAGTGCGCAAGCACCAGCTTAGAAAAGCCCAACAGACTCAGCGAGAAGTTGAAATGGAAATTGATAAACTGGATAATAATTTGGCACTACAGTGCGACGACATACGCAAAGTTGAAGCTAATCTGATGCAAACAAATGAGCAATTACAAAAGAAATTGCTTATTTTGGAAAGACTTAGTATGGAATATTTGGAGGAACAGCCTGAAAAGGAGGATACCCATCATAATAGGCCGGATGAAAAGCCCGCTATTAAAATAGCTGCAACAAAAGAAACAGGAAATTCAGTTAAAAATGATGCTAGCACATTGCTGAGTAGCTTGGAGAAATCCTTAAATATAGAAAAATTGTCTTTGAATAACATTAAATCCAAAGAGGAAGTAATAAAATTAGAAAAGATTTTAGCTAAGCCAAGCAAAGATCTACGGCCAGAAAATGCGGAGCCAAAGGAATTTAAACAAAATTTAAACATTATGACACAAAACGTTTTAAATAATCCTGTTACAGCAAATGCTATTTCTTTTCAAAGTAATCACCGACTTACAAATGTTACTTCGATTCCAACAAATCCTTGTGTTATGTTTACTACAATGGACAATCAACAAGAAGAAGAACAACAACAACAGCATTACAATCTACATCATCAGCCAGAACTAACAACAGCCTCCGACTTTGTACCACCAGCAGCAGCAGTTGTACTTACAGCGCAAACTTCATGTAGCGATGCCTCAAGATCCAACAATACACTGTCGACATCATGTATGTTCATTGATAAAAATATGTTGTCATCCCTGCATGTACAAAATGCCAAAACCATTAAGAAACAAATGTTTCATACACAAACAACAGCAACAGCAGCCGCAGCATCTGCATCTGCTACAATCACATCCTTACAGCCACCGCCAACATCAAGTGCATTCCCAAAACGGCAATTTCAACAAACTATACAACAACACATGCCACTGGCATCCGCATTTCTAACCTCAAGGCCACTAAATTCACACCAAATACAACAACAACAAGAACAACAACAACCAACAAATATTATAATAGTACAACAACCTTCCACGATTTCGCCCTCCTGCTCTACACATTCCACATCAACAACTGCGCCATCACCAGCAATAGCAACCGTATTATTGGCCCATCAGCCACCCATCTCAACCTCACCCTCACCCTCCATAATGGCCATGAATACTGTGGATATAAGCCAGTTGGGTACACTGGTCTAGCGTTCATGTTCTGTGTTCTGGTTAAAAGACTTATTGTGTTTATTAAAGAGAATTTTGTGAATTTCATTTAAACTAAAATTTAAGAATATGTATTTCAGTGTAATTTAAATTATAAAAAGAAAAGTAATAACAATTTTTAAGGATAATATTAATAATTAAATTTTGTTGAGTATTAAATTTTAAGAAAAATTAATTTCAAAATGAATTTTCTTGGTTTTAGCAATAAAAACAGGAAGAAGTTAGCAGGCACTTGGAATTCAGCAAAGCTGCTCAAAATATTTTCTAATACGAGTAAAATAAGAAGTTTAAAATGTTTTTATTAATTTTATCTTCATGTCAAAAAGGATCACAAGATAATTGGAGTCGTAAGGATAAGAATTAAAATCGGCCAAATATTTAGATTGCTGTGACTGAAATATACGGATCAAGATTTTTATCCGAACTTAGGGCCAATTTCAGTAACTCTATTTAAATACAAATTCATATTTAAATGTCGATTTTCATTAATTTTTGTATGAAAAAGTTACTTTTATATATGAATTGATATTTAAATAATTTGGTGCAATAGGCTCTCTGTCTCATAGAATTAGTTTCTATCGTTTTTCGTACGACCCCAGAAAATTTAAAGACTTTGGCCTCGGGCTGATGTGTCAGAATTGGTATTGCAAATCAACAAAATCATCCAAGGACGGAAAACTAACTAAAACTACATTTATGAAAAGCATTTGTACAGGTATGTCGTTTTTGCACGTTAACTTTTATAACAACATTTTCTGTTGACGAATCACATGCTGCGTATTTAATTTATGTTTTATAAAACCTTCTCAACTATGAAGTGTATAATTTATATGGAAATAATACGAGTAAATACCACGTTGTTAGATTCCTATTGAAAATGCTAAATACACCCTTAGTTCACGGAAAAAAATGTTTATATTGAAATAAGCTAATTGAAAAAAATTTAAATAAGTTAATTAAAATAAATTCAGTAAAGTGCGACTTTGACTCGCGCACGAAGGGTTCCGTACGTTGGCTTTGAGCGCTTTTTTTAATACAGTGTTTTTTTACGTTTTTTCAGCTGAAATAATTTTTTTTTATTATTTTTCGCTTTTTTCTCGTTTTAGCGATTTTTTTAATTTTGGCGATTTTTTTTTAATTTGGCGATTTTTTCATTTTGGCGATTTTTTTTATTTTGGCGATTTTTTTTTCATTATGGCAATTTTTTTAATTTTGGCGATTTTTTAATGTTGGCGATTTTTTCATTTTGGCGATTTTTTTTCATTTTGACGATTTTTTCATTTTGGCGATTTTTCCGGTTTTCCGCGATTTATTTTCGATTTAGAATTTTTTTTTTAATTTGGTGCTTTTTTTCGTTTTGGCGATTTTTTTTTGATTTTGGCGATTTTATAATTTTGAGATTTTTTTGTTTTACCGTTTTTGAAAATTTCAAGAAGTTTTCTCTTACGGTTTCCAAGATACAGCAAGTTATCAAAATTACATAGTCGAAATTACATTAACTGATGGTACACCCTCTAATTAAATTTTTTTAAATTTTAGTGTTAATTGTTGTAGTCTGTATAAAAATGCACGAACTTTACAAATTTCAAGTGCATATACATACAATTGTATGTATATTACATGGGATTTTAACATTTTTCGTTGCTCGTTTTGGCACACCCTTTAATTTCCAACTCTCATGTATTTGTTGTTGTAGCGGCCAAGGGTCTACACACTCTGTCCAAATTTCAGGTCCGTAGCTCTTACGGTTCTCGAGAAAATACCCTGTGACGGACAGACGGACAGACGGACAGCGTATAATAATAGGGTTCCTTTTTCACCTTTGGTGTACGGAACCCTAAAAAGTCTTGCAAAAAACGCAATAAATTGAAATAAAAACTGCTGATATTGGCAGTGAATTGAAGTTTACATGAAAAAAGGCATTATTACAGTTTAGTTTGTTTTTTTTACAAAAGCAGTTTCCATTCCCGGAAAAATATTTTATTTTTATAATAATCCGATTTTACGGGAAGTCAGCATGAAATCAAAGAAACTTTTTTCGCAGAATTTTTATATGTACTTCCTTTCTTTGTGACACAATGTGCTTGTAAAAAATTTATATGTTTTTTTTACCATTTGAACATTTATTTAATAAAACTGCAATTTTTATTATTAATTTTTGTTAATTTATTATTCCTTTGTTAAATTTTATTTCCATTCTTTTTTGCTTCCCTTACGAACTAAGAGTACGATATTTGATTTATCATACATACATAAATATGTAAATAACAAGTTTTTTCTTTTGAAGTTTATTGTTACTTAAAAAAAAGTTAAATTTATAAATAAATAAATAACCAAATAAAATAGAATTATGTTGGTAGTTGTGTTACAAAACTCAAACACATACATGCAAACATTACATTTAATATTCTTGTATGACAGACATAAATATTCATATTTCGTTTTTTATGTGAAAAAAAATGATTGCAGTTTAACATTTTTTACATCAAACACAAGTGTGCCATATCCCAGCAAGCATTTTGCAAACCTTCATATAAGTTATAGCTATTTTCAATTTGTATTTGGTATACATATTTAAAAATAAGAGTAGTATTTACAAATTTGCTTATGTACATTGACTTATATCCCAGCAAACATTTTGCAAGCAAGTATACCAGCACTTTTTAATTTGGCTCATAAATTATTTATTTGTGTTAAAAAAAAAAAATAAAGAGTAGTGGTACATTAAGGGGTATCGCCAAAAAAAAGTTCACCCTAAACCACCGAATATAAAGTATTATAGCAAGGCAGTTTCGAAAACTTTTTTATTTATTTATTTTTTATTGACGTTACCAATGTTTTGCTTTAATAACCATTGACCTCAAATATCCCGTTCTAGTAATAACCCACCACATCTCAGTTCCTACCACCCTAATGTATTAAGCTAATATCTGGTCATTGGTCTCCTCGAGAAAAAAAAACATCGATATATCACACTTTTAGATCCGACTATAAATTAGCGAAGATATAACGAAAAATTTATTTTGGTGACCCCTAATCTCAGCAAAAAAAAAAATGTTTCCGTTTTATACGGATTAGTATTTTTTTAACTTCATTTTCTTATCCATTAATTAAAATATGAAGCCATGATGTGGCAGAGTTGAAGACTAACCAGTTGCTGATTTATTATTTTAAATTTAGAACTTGCTAACTTGATTGGCATCGAGTACAAGTTGCACTATGGGGTAGCACATATACAAATCTAGCTCAATCTAAATTGTTTTTAATTTTTCGGTTCATTTTTGTTAATGGTCTTTGGAGACGATCAAATAAAAGCGTCAATCAGTGAATGCTGATTAGAGTCGTTTAATTGAACTTTTTTTTTCGGAGACGTTGAAATAAAATCATCAATCAGCATTTTTGTTTTGTGTTTAGTGTATGCGGTTGGTAAATTCTTGTTATTAGCGGTCAGTGCAGTTTTTTTTTAAACAAAAAAAGCTCTTTATGAAATCCTGATATGAAAAATGAACAATTCTATAACTACATTAAGAAAATATTATACAGAGTTAAATGATAATTTTTCCATCACGCACTCTAAGTTTTCTTTTCCTGTGCGACATTAATAATAAATAATAAAAAAGTGCTTGCAGACTTTTGATAGTATGATTTTTTACGCGCACTTCTCCATGTCCTCACAGAGCAAATACCACATGAATGACATTTTTACATCAATCAGAGCTGGAGACGATCAAACAAAAATATGAACATTTTTTGATTCTCAGCATTTATTGACAACAATGCATACGTTGTCCCACAAACATTTGATTGATTGGCTTATTTGATCGTCTTCTGGGAACTTAAAAGTATAATGCATTATTTTTTTGCAGTTTCTTACTTTTATAGCTATGCTATTTATGTCACGACACAGGAGCTAGGACGTGATTTTCGTAACAAAAATAATCGACACTGTTACATTGATTTTTATTTATTTTTGTTTTGATTACTTTGTACTTAAAACCAGAGTACGACAATAAACGAAACAAATTGCTTACATTTGCTTGCTTGTATTTGATTTCGTTCTTTGAAGTGAGTGAACAAAAAAAAAACTAAAAACAATGAGAAGGATTGTTCAATTTGTTTTTGTATTGTTTTTGCACATGAGCACAAACCAGAGAATACAGCTGATCGGCTGTAAGGCGGCTAATAGCCTGCGTCTCTTTCGAATAAAACTTCCGTTTCCTCCTATTATGTTATTATTAAACTAGATAATAATAAATTTAATAGAAAATAAGATTTTTTGTCAAATAAATTTTTTGTTTAACCAGCAGCGTATGAACAAAATTTTTTTGGTAAATTGAGAAAATATTCTAATACATATAAATAAATCAAAATCCCTTAATGAATTCCTTGCAGCATAGCCACTCATGCAAAACTATATTTTGCCCATAAGATGGGTTAAATACTTTCTAATACGAGTAGTATGATTAAAAGTTTTATGCCTTTAGGTAAATATTTTTATTTTTTATTTAATATTTATGTAAATGAATGTTTGCATGTGCTTGAGTTGTAGAATATTTTTTTTTATATTATTTTATTTCTCCTTAAATATTATATTCTTATACTAAATGGAAATGTTATCTTACAAACTAATAACCAGTTATTAGGATAGAGTTTATTATGCATCTTAGTTATTATTCTTATATCAATTTATGTTTATTTATTTTATTTTATTTTTTTTAATTATAAATTAGATTGGTTGTTTTAAATAACAATAACACTGGTTTACAAAATTGAGCCTGGTAATATTTTGCAGAGTATAAAGCAATTAATAAAAGTTGTCTTAAAGCGAAGTTAAAGAAGTGGGAAATTTTGTTAGAAAAGAAATCGTAAATGACTTGAATGGAACCAATCACAAAAATAATGTTGTTTGTTTGTAACTTATAAACTCTTAAGTCGATGCCATCCAATTTTGGCGCAATGTATTGATTTTCGTCAGCTTACTGCACTGCAATAATAAACCAAATTTGCCTTACTCTTCAATTAATTCCGGAATAAGTCTATAAGGCATTTTTTTTAACAATGCAGTGTAGTGCAATCACATGCTTATTTTTCAATTTGTTGCAAACGAAGGCAATTTTGGTTTATTATTCATGACCAGCATCTTTTGACCCAAAAATTTTGAAAAAATGTCCCCAAAAATTACAAAATATTCTTAGGTTAGGTTAGCAAACCCCTCGAAAACCCAATTGGGTCCATTATTACTCCTTTCTGTTGCCCAGAAAAAATTATATTCACCCTTCCCATTTATAGCCAAAAGTGACCCTATTATCCCTCATTGAAACACCGTATGATGAAGCCCTTGATGTCCTCTAGTTTACACTTCCCGATATCGGTAATGATTTCATGGAAACGCCTAAACCTATGACGTTGCAGTTTCGGGCAGTGACAAATAATATGTTCAATGGTTTCTGGTTCATTTTCATCCCCGCACATCCTACAAAAATCTGGAGTGCCAGTTTCTCAAATGCTGCTACTTGCTCTGACCGAGCAGTGACCTGTCAACGCGCCTATCATGATTCGCATCGTCTTCCTATTCATGTCCAGTATCATTTTGGATCTTCCTGAGTCAAGTTTTGGCCACAAATTCCTCGAGACTCTACAATTCTCCCTACTTCGCCATGAACTGTTAGTCCTGCTCTCTCCCCAACTGCTGGGTTCCCTATAGTAATGAACTATCGTTAATTTCACCGATCTGTCTGCCATTACCTCAGCTAATGCCGACCCTATTCTTGCCATCTCATCAGCAATTTTATTTCCCTCCAGCAGTATTTGTGGCCAAGAACCCAACATATATTCACACTATATTTATTCATAAGCAAGTTGAGGGCTCTCCTACAGTCACTAACAAGTTTCGATTTGACATTGTGCCGATAGAAGGTTACCTTCTCACCCTCAGCTACATTCCTGGCCACCAGCTCCGTGGCCCTGAGAATCGCCAAGATCTGAGCCTGGAAAACGCTGCATTCATTTGGCAGTCTGAAAGGTCTACATATGTTTGTTCCCCAGATATAGACACCAGCCCCTGTGCCTTCCCCAATTTTTGATCCTTCTCTAAAGACTAAACTACCCTTAAAAACGTTTATTGGATTTGACCCAGCAGTCCCTATCCGGAATGACCAGTGAACCAGGGGTTCTACTAAAATCGATTTAAGCGACCTTGTAGTCGCAACAAATTTCTTAAACTTTTTTTATTCACTCATAGCAGGGCAGTGATAGATAATGCTATAGATCTGACTAATAAAAAAAATCATATCACTAATATCATAATATTAAATGCTGTAACAGATATTCGCCTAAACTAAATTTCATTAATTGCAATTTACAAAAGCTACCGCGACATAAACTCGTAAGCCAGTGTATTTTATTTTATTACCTACAATTATTTATACTGTACATAAGAGAAAAACAAATGATGATAAGGATGATGATGTTTCCTTTGGTTAATTTATGAAATAACTTATGGAATTACTAGACAAAATATTTAGTTTACAATTTCCTGTTTAGTTTAAATGAATAAGAGATAGAGATTTTATTTTATTTATTTTTATTTAAAACCAAAAAAAAAAGGATTTATTTTATTCATGTCCAAGTTATGGTGTAAAATAATATTAATTACGATTTCTTCGCATAGGAAAATAATTAGAGATTTGAGGAAAAGCCTTTGAGGTAAATAAATATTTCAAAGGCATTTGTGGAAGTAAAAATTAATTTTATTCAATTTATTTGTTAACATATTCTCTTAAAAGGAATTTTTGTAAATATGATGTAATAGTTAGTCAAAGACAACAAATGACACTATGCAACAAATGAAGAATTGTGGAAAACCACACCGACCGGCAGTGATACCAAAGTCAAAATCAGTGCGCCCTCAAAACAATGGTGTCATAAGTTTTTTGCCAACAGCTAATTCAAACTTGGTGATAGCACTAAACTATAAGGCTATAAGGTAAGTTAAAGTCTACCAAACAAATCTCATTAGCATTCTATGCCAAAAAAGTTTATTCATTTTGGCAGTAGAATCAAAGCTATGCTCTTAAAACCGTGTGTGTTTTTTTTTGTACGCTATCACAATGCTCTCAGCCGGTATTTGCTTATACTGTCATCTAATTCTCATATTCTTTTTATATAAAGATGCACATTAAAAGACAATTTAACTAATTGTGCTTTCATTATGAAAACTCAATATGGGCATTTATTTATCCGAGAAATTTCACTTTTTGTCGCGTGCGACAGTAACCAATTAACCTTGTATTTCTAAACAATGTGAATCGATTTTTCTTAAAATTTTACCTAACCTAAAGAAATATATAAACAATTAAAAAAAGTCTAGTTTTCTTTGAAAAAAAAAACAAGCATATTTGCTTGGTGTTGCACGCTACAAAAAGTTTATATTCCTGTGGAAATGCCCATATGCATATGCTTTGAAATACATACATACGTATATTTATTGAGAACTACTTTTTACTTCCATAAATACCAAATTGTTCATTAGAAATATATTATTAATATAATTTGCTTCTGACAACTTAGTGACTTGGAATTGAAATATTAAAAAGTTGTTGGCAGTTTTTTTGGTAAAACAATTTCTAAATGCAAATATTTTATTTAAAACCAACACAAAGAACTCATCATAGTAATTAAACTTTCCCTATTTATTATTCTATAGTAGTATTCTTTTTTTTTTTTTTGTTTGTATCATAATAATTAATTTTATAAATTTACAAATTTCATATATTAAATTCTTTTTCAACTCAAAAAAAAAAAAAAACAAATAAAGTAAAATTAAATTGAATTTTATTGAGTTTTGAGTTATTATTAATAACTTTTCCCAATAGTTGCTGCTTAATTTAGTTTTTAGTTATAAAAATAACAAGCAAGCCTTGCTAATATTAGAATATTTTTTTTTTTAATTTAACTAACTCTGTTCGTTTGTATGTATATTGTTTCATTGGAACAATTTCATTATCGTTTTCATACATATATTTTCATAATTAAAAAATTCTATTAAAATATTTTTGTTTTCTGCCCTTTTGCAGAGAGTTTAAATTTAAATGAACACAAATATTTGTAAATTATATTTTATTTGTTATACTTACAACATACAAAGTATTTATTTCAGCATAACCAAATGCATGTTAATTAAATGTGTCTTCTCTGTTTGTTGCACAATAAAGATTTGGAAAATAAATATAAAATTAAATATATAAAATATTTTTGCTAATTATATCAAGGAAATATCCTTGATTGAAGCAAACATAAACGTTGCCAGTAATTGTTGGTTGTAATAATTAGTTTTATCTGTGTTTGTAGGCGGGCAGGAGTACCAGTAATATTGTTGCCACTACCAGATTAATTAGCCAAGTTTGATGATTTAATTGCTGCCAACTGAAGGCCGTGCCATGATGTAATTCGGCAAAACTTTCACCTGCAAAATATAATATAGCAAAAAGAAAAATGGAAATTCACTAGAGAGAACAGAACGAAATTAGCAGCAATAATGAAATTAAGTCAAGACACTTAAAATAAATTGCACAAGTTGTTTGCAAGGTATAAAGGATTAAGGACCTGTAGACAGAAAAAGAGGGAGAGAGAAACAGATAATTGAACTGAAAGCACAGTTTAATTAAATTGTGAAAAACAAAAACGAAAAAAAACTAATTTACTGCCTTTTATTGAATTTGTTTTAATGCTATTCATTCAGGAATAAAAAAAAGCATTTGCTTAGTAGACAGAATTACACTGTACAACGAAAATATAAATAAGATTTTCTTTTTGCTAAAATAAAAGCACTACATTAAAGTTAAGGAGTATAAAAATCTATAAAGTTTTGCATGAAAATCTGTTTTTATTTTCATGTTCTTTAATTTGTTTTTATTTAAAAGTGCTACAACTTTAGTTTAGATCCTGGAAAGTCGCTGGATGATATAGTTATTTGTATTTATAGCAAAAATCAGTTTTAATTGAAATTTATTTGCTGTTGGCTTAGCATGTCTGTATACGCATTTCATTGGCGCTTCAACCAAATCATCAGTAGACTTCAATCACAAATTTTGAACACTCACAAACCTCTTACTTTATACATAGACTTTCAAAAACTATATGAGAATTCATAAAATCATAATATTTTTGAAAATCGCAAAAGAAAATATCAAATAATAAATTTCTTCACAATTGTATGTACACTTCTGGCAATATATCAAATAATAAATTTCTTCAAAAATCGTTTTTATTATTATTTATAATTTTAGTTAAAAATAACTTTTAACAAAAAACAATAAGAACGTTTCTCGCAAACTGTACAAGTGTGCATCTTTACACTCTTGTTAATGAAATGTCAAAAATGGTATTTAAATTTATAAACATAAACATCATCTTCTTTAAATATTCTGAGCAATTTAATTCTTGGATTTTTTTAATTACTTTTTAGACACAATTTATATTCCCTCCCCCTACCCCAAAATTTTTATAAAATTTTAAATGAGTTTGAATTATATTTTATTTAAAATTTTTTATATAGAATTTCCTATTCGAATATTCCATTTCGAATTCGATAATTTTGTGCTAGATTAAAGAAAAAGTTTTGTAATGTTCTTTAGTCTAACTAGTACAAAATCGGCGTTGTAGTTAAAGTGGTAATACGGCACTCGTAATAAGGCCCATTTTGTTTTTTTTTTACCAATATATTAAATAAATTTTTTCGACTTTTATCCAAACTGCAGACTTATCTCCATTTAATTTTTCATTTCAGAGTTGTCGTTTGAATCTTAAAATGCCGTTAAACAAAGCTTTTGCTTTTGTGAGCCGTAAGTAAATTATTGTATATAAATCGATTACTTGATTGCTGTCAAATATAATATTTTACTAGTAAAATAAACACGAGTTTTAAGTCCATATTTTCACTACATAGCACACAGAAAAAAACATACCAATGTAAAATCAACATGTAAAAATTTTGATTGGAAATTAAATTAATGTGTAGTTTCCACAATACAAGCAAGCGACTTGTCTAGAAAATTTGTATAGGAATCACTCAAAAAATTGAATGCCTTTCATATAAGCCACTTGCTTGCAATGTGGAAACTACACATAAGTTTATTTGACATAACATGGAGTTTAAATTAAATTCATGTTGTTTTATCATGAAATTATTTTGATTCAACATTGTTCTACATGTTATTTAAGTATCGAGTTTACGTTGTTTCAACTGGAAATAACTTTAATTGAACATGATGCTTCATTTTAAATTAAAAATGCTGACATTTAAAATCACCATGAAATAAATTTATTGCAAAAGGAAACAATTCTTTTGAAGATTTTTAGTAAATCATGTTGAATTAACCTGAAAGACATATGAGGCAAAATCAATAAAAAATAAAAAAAATTAACCTAGTTTTCAACGATTTATAATATATAATTTTTCTGTGTGCATGAAATGTTATTTTAGTTTATTAACTCATTATTAAAAAGATTTACAAAATTTAGAGTTTAAACATATTTAACAGCATGTAAAACATTTAGTGCAAAGTATTCTATAAAAAGCCTTAATTGTTGGATATTCATTTAGTTTCTCTCACTCAATTAAATAGACTTTCCACACAACTCACACTCACTATTTCTATAAATTAATTCAATTTGTTGGATAAATTGATTACCATCGATAGTGACAACACATTGCAGCAGACACACACACGCGCGCATACACATACACACACACACACATCCACACACACAGACACATACATTTATTGATAAACTCTATCTCTGTGGCTGAGCTTTGCACGTGAATATAATATTCGCTGCTTTTTTATGACTACCCAGCAGTTCGCTTAAATTAATTTTTTTTGCACCGCTAAGGCAAGACTGTTTTTCATAACTCTGCCTTCAATAATTGAGGATAATTACTATTAGAGCTGAGCAGAATATGCTGAATTTTGTTGGCTTATTTCAGTATTTTTCTTAAATCACTTTAAGCACTGCTGGGTAAGAAATATATCAAGTACTATATAGTTATTTTAAACTGTGGCTTTTATGATTTGGTGTAGTTGGTTTGTCTTTCAATTTGTGGCACTTCCTGCTTGCTCAGTTGTATGGAAAAACAAATAAGTTGTATGAATTTGTGTACTAAATTGCACAAAAAATATCTTTGTGCATAAAAATTCCTTTGCACGTTTCATATGAAACTAAAAACGGCTGGATCAATTTTGGTATGATTGTGTATAATCTGATTTAAAATTATACTCGGTAGTAGGTGGTGCAGCAATCATGCTTTCAGATGGCGGATAAACTATTTTTCTATGAAACTCATTAATATGGATATGAAATATACATAGCTACCGGCCCTGATCTGTAAACCGTATCCGAGTAAATTTCTCGTTTTCAAAAAATTAATGATGATCCTGCAGACGTGTTTAAAGTCATATACGATAATTTTATATCAGATGTCATGTTTGTGAATATATGTATGTATATAATAAACAAATTTAAAATAACAAAAATTAAAAATTTTAAAAACCCCCGAATATATCTAGAAAAGATGTGATATCTTCTAAGCGGCTGGACCGTTTTTCTTAAAACATAACTAAGAACCTTCTCGATCAAGTCACCTTTTAAACAGAGAAAACTAAATCAAAATCGGTGCAGCCATTTGGTGTGTACGTGGACTCGTGCGGACACACAGATACACCGATACACAGGCACATACTACAAACTTATAACACCCCTTTTTTGGTCGGTTGTTGAAAATTAAAAAAAAAAATATTTCTATTGTAAGAGTTAGTTTTCCAAAATCGTGCGATTTCACATCGATCGGTTTACAGAATAGGGCCGTACGTTATGTATTTTGCAGTTTCCAGTGTAGAGTGCTAAATTTAATAACCGTTTGCAAGCGCACGTCCTTAGAAATGATCCTGCATCACATACCTTAAGAATTTGTAACCATGTTGGGGCTGCAGCGGTAAGTGGGTTGACTACCGCGCAATGAGTTTTATTACTTGGTCGGCAGAAGAGTAGGGGAGGGAAAGTAGGAGGGAGAGGTTTAATCAGCTACACTCAGCATGAACATATTTTTGCAATAACGTAAGATAAATTTAAAATTTTTAAGATAAAATTTATTGCATTAAATTAAATTCATGTTGTTTCAACTTGAAATAACTTTGATTCAACATGGTTCTTCATATTATTTCAGTATTTAATTGACATCGCTTCAACTTGATTTAACATGGATTAAACGTGATACTTTATTTTGATTTAGCAGAACTGGAATGTTAAATCAACATGAAATACATTTATTTAGCAAGGAATCATTTTCATTGAAGGTTACTGTAAATCATGTTAATTTAACACATGTAAAGCAATATCCGCACCTAAAAGTGTAAAAAATATTTTTGTTTTCCCAAACTGTAATATGAAATTTTTCTGTGAAGGGCGCTTCTATAAAGGGTGATTTTTTTATGAGTGACACAAGTTTAAATCATAATAAAACAAGGACATATATTTTTAATATCAACGAAACGGGCTTTATTGGAAAGAAAATTTTATTAAATTAATGTTTAAATATGATTTCTGGCTGGCGCGTAGAAGGAGCAATATGGAACACCAATTTTCAACAACTTTTCGCAGCATTTGCGGCCATATTTCGCCGATAACTCTTCTAATATTGATTTCCAGGTATTCAATTGTTGTGGTTTATCGACTTAGACAAGTGACTTAACATTAGCCCAAACTTAATAAGCCAATGGTGTCAAATCACACGATCTTGGTGGCCCATTAATTGGGCCATTACGTGAAATTATTTTTTCATCAAAAGTTTCTTTGAGTAAATCAATTGTAGCGACCGCTGTGTGGCATGTGGCTCCGTCCTGTTGCAAACACGTATCAGCAAGATTAATGCCACGTAATTGAGGTATGAAAAAATTTTTAACCATGTTCCTATGCCGTTCATCATTGACAGTAGCATTCTAACTATCATCGTTTTTGAAGACATTTGGGCCAATAACTCCGCCAGCCTATAAAGCGCAACAAACAGTAATTTTCTGTGGATATGATGGTGTTTCGACAAAAGCTTGTGTATTCTCCTCGCTCCAAATGCGACAATTCTGCCTATTTACGTACCCATTCAACCAGAAATAGGCTTCATCGGAAAATAAAATTTTGAATGTAAATTGCCAATCAATTTCAATTGTGCTTCAGCCCATTCTCTAATGTTGTTCTTGTGTAAGTAGTTTGATAATGAAATTTCATTGATGCTAAGTCAAAGTTATGACACTCTAAAAAACACCCTTTAGAAAAGCTTGAAAAGCTTAATATATATAAATCATACTTGAAATTAGGAAATTGGTGCTAAAAATATTACATCGCATTGATTTCATGGTTTTGATGGAAAAAGTAAGACTGACAAAATTGTATGACGATATTTGTCATCAAATTACTGACTGTTTTGATCTTATTGATTAAATTTGCAATAACATCAATGTCAAATACCTGATGTGTGGATGTTATTTATCTGAACAAGACTTTTTCTATCAGTGTAAATGCAATACTTCCACTTTAAAAAAAAAATAAAATTCCATGTCATAAGAAAGTTACTTACCACTGAGTATGTGCACACATATGGTATAGTTTTGATATTCACTAATTGAACACGTATAGTTACCGGAATCACTTTTATTGATTTTCGCAATGAATAACGTTGAATTGGCACCATCATCCATCAGCTCTGTTTTTACACTATAACAAAAATAAAGAAAAGGCCATATATATGGCAGATTAAGTAAAAATAAGAAACATTTAAAATAAAATAAAACAGGAATTATAAATTGAATTAAACTGCATAAAATTGGGAAAAGCTGGTCTATATTTTTTTTTAGTTTTTTTTCATGATGAAATGAAAACATAAAATTTAATTATAAATATTTTTTTAAGCGCAAATTGAATACTTTTTTTTATAACTTAAATTAGTTTAAAGCTAAAAACAGATGAAAATTAAACAATTAAAAAATAATTGATTTAATACAAATCTTGTTTTCCAAAGTAAATGAAATGGAAATTTATCATTTGCCATTAAATTAATAATGGTATTGAAATATTCATCAGTAAGACTAACTTACCTGATACCACCCCTGGTAACGTCGTAGTTTAAGACATCTTCACTGTGTTTCCAAAACACCACCGACGATGACATGGCAACATTTCGCACAACACAAGACAGCTGCAAGGTGGAGTCTTGCTCGTAATATTTCTCTTGCAAAGGATCACCAAATTCATCGATTATCATTACTTTTGGAGCTACAAAAAAAAAAAAACATTAAAACAATAAATAAAATAAATGTTGTTTTAATTTGACTATTTTAAATTGCTTGGTCTCGTTAATACAACAACCTCAAAAAGCCACAACTTTTTAAGGAAGCAATAATAAATTAACGCAAACTTACCATTGACATGTAAATTTATTTGTATAACACGAGGCGGATGTGTTGATATTTGGCATTCGTAAGTAGCCTCATCGTCCTTCTTTACATTGCTAATTTTTAAACGCCAATTACTGGGATATTGAAATTCCATTTTGTAACGCTTATCGCCGGTGTATGTGTGCAAGCCCACCGTTAGTAAGTCTAAGGCATTTTCGCCTTGTGAATTACGACGCACCCAGGAGACCTGTTGAATAATTAATTGCTTTTGGTTAAGTGGTAGTTTTTGATTATAAAGGAAAGTCAGTACATAGCAACTGTTAACATGGAATACTAATAGTGAGGAAAACAAAGATTTCCCAAGTAATTCTATTGGTTTTTTTTGGGTAATGAAAAGTAGGAAACATTTAAATTTAAAGAAATCACAAGCAGTGATATTAGAACGTCGAATACCATTAATTAAACTAGAAACCAAACAAGTTTTTTTTAATAATTTTAAATGTCGATAATTTATAAAAAAATCTAATATCAGTAATATTTTTGGCTTTTTGTTATTTATTAAGCCACATTCACCAACTAGTAGTAGCGAAGCCGTAGCTAAGCCATTTCTTTTTTCAAATTAAAGTTGTCCGGAAATCTCAAAAATTGCTTACGAAAAAGAAATTTAAAAAAAATATTGAAACATAATTCATTAAAAAAAATCCTTGTGAACAAATTAAAAACAAAAATTAAAAAAGTTTAAAAATTTTAGTGTTAGCCGCCGTGTCATAGACATAGCTAAGATACTCGGTGATAGATTCAGGACTAAAACTTATATACTTGTCCTTTGGTGGTTATGGTTTCATAAAAACCGGTAATATAAGTAAGCCAGAGTAATTCGTATAGTCTAATCCTTAATGAAAACATTCCAGAATAGTGCTGAAAAATATTTTAACTTTAAAAGTTAAGGAATACTTGTTGGTCCAAGTCAAAGGCATCATTATTTTGCTCAGATTGTAATATACGCAACTAATGTGAGCTATGTAAAGATATTAATAGAAACACAAAAAAGGACAATGTAAAATCACCATGAACAAATTTTGACTTCAAATCATATTACGTTTTTAACCTTCAAAAACGCTTCTCCGTGGACTGGAAGATTTGCAAATGAATAAACGAGCCCAGCGTAGTAATTAGGGTTAAGAGTGACATTATTTTATTTATTTAATAAATACACTTATACTAATCAAGACCTTAAATACACGCACACAATTTCTTTCTGCTGCTCGTCTCACACGAGACTCACTCTGCTGACGCTCCTTGTTTGTCCAATAACAACAACTCACTGTTCTTACTTTTGCACTGTTATGTACGACTTTTAACTGGAATTCAACTGACATTTAATCTTTCTTCACAATAGTGAACTGAACTCTTTACAAGACAACTCTTTGCAATTGACCTCTGAACTTGAGACTAACTTTTTGATAGACTGATCTGCCAGCAGATGCACCGCCCTTTTTATACTTCACACCAGGTTTCCAGAAAGTAACAGCAACGTCTAGACAATCTCAGCAGCATTTTAAATCCTTGTTTTCAATCGCGCAAATAGTTCATGGGTTACTATGTACATTAGCTATGGCATAGTCTTATTGAGAATTTATAGTAACGAGATTTCGATTTGTGTGGTTCGGAAAAAAATATTTCAGCCAAAAAATAGTGGCGGTGCAAAGATGGGGGCAAAGGTCGCTCAAATTTGAGGGTAAAAGAAAAAAAATTACAAAAAATCATATAACTTACAAGTGGTCACCGCTACAAGGGTCAAATGTGTGATCAGCACCCATTAATTTTCTCCGCCCAATATATTTTTAAAACACACCGACCGCCTAACTCCTCTCCTTAAGGGGGAACCCATACAAAGAAGAAATTTTTATAAAATTTACTCGCAGGGCTCTAAATGCTCCTAGGGCGTACCTATCAAAGTCAATTGTGTGACCGACCTCCAAAATTTTTTCAATACGAAGATTTTCTCTAAACATACTCATCATCTATCTTCAGGCATTAAGGTGGTCCCCATATAAAAAATAATTTTTTAATAATGTTTTTTAAGAAACCCGCTTGTTTTGTTTTTATGCTGCCTCCCAGGTGGGTAAAATGTTAGACTGACCCACAGTAATTTTTCATCTCCAACATTTTCTTCGAACATACATATGCTCTATCTCGACTCCCTAACGGGGCTCCCATATAAAGGGGACATTTTATAAACTTTACTCGCAGGGCTCTAATTGCCCTAGGGCGTACCTATTGAAATCAAATGTATGACCGAACTTCAATATTTTTTCAATACAAAGATTTTATGTACACATACTTGTCGTCTATATTCAACACTTTCATAGGCTGCAGTGGTATGCTCTTCAGTATACACATTTCTGCAAATTATTGGTGTTATTGCATCATATATATATATCAAGTGTTATGAAATCATTCCAAAATTCCACACTTTTACTAATCAGACTTACGATTATATTCGCACAAAAATTATTATTTCCAAAGTAAGTCTGCATTATTTTGGTAGCATTGTTTTAAGCGTTAATCTACTTATAATGATTTGCCAGAGTATATTGATCGTAAATGTCAAAAAAAGAGGGCAGTATAACATTTGGTTTGATAGCTAACGCCTTTATTGGCTTATTCCAGCTAACAAAAAATTACTCTTTGTTATACAAAGCTATAATTCCTGAAATATAACATGATTTAGAGTATTTTTCAACGAAAATTATTCGTTATAAAATAACTTTATTTCATGTTAACTCAACATTCCCGTACTGTTAAATCAAAATGAAGAATCATGTTGATGTCAATTTAAATTCGAATACTGATCCATGCTAAATCAAAGTTATTTTAAGTATAAACAACACCCTGCAGAAAACTTGGTGACAATTGAACCAAGCTATATCGTGTAAGTGGTTACATATTCACCATTTTCGTGATGTATCTAATATATTGAAAAATGCCAAAATCTCGAATTAAAAAAAGAAATAATAAGTTAGGTGGTTTCTATATTAAAGTAACTATGTTGTTTAATATTTTCTATACGCTGCATTACGTTAATGCCAATTTATCAGAAAATGTCCAACCAAATTCTTGAAAAAAAAATTAGAATTATATAAAATCTACCATAAAGTAATTGAGAATTAATAAACATCTTAAAAGCTAAACAGCTTCAACAGCCTCGTTCTAGTTATTGGGGGGACTAGTTGTAGTATTGTAGCTGAGTCCAGGACCTATCAAATAATATAAATATATGTTATTTTCTTTGGATTTCCTCTACATTGGAAGCTGAAAGCGGGACATGATCCATCAAAAACTGCGATTTAGAAATAAATATTTTTTAGAAAGCGAGATGTGTAATATGCACATATACAGTTTAGTATGTACTTAAGATACACAGTTTTCACAGTTTCTAACATTAGAAAATGTTAATACAGGTAGAACAAATTTAAAGTTTTTTGAAGAACTCCTGAAAACTCGAACTTCAAAATATTCTGAGTATGCACGTTTTTAGAGGACCCATTAATCTATGACCAATATTATCCGACAGCATTGACTTCCAAAAGTCCCTATCCTTCAGAAAATGCCAAGTTGAAAACTTGGTAATTCGAGTATCTAGTTAGTTCAAATTCATGCTTTTCAGAAAGAGATTCATGGTCAATAATAAAGGAGGAGCATTATTTTTTCCGTCTGGGTTGCCTCATTTACTGGAAAAGTCCTTTAGAAATGCATTAGAGCTTAACAGAGCTCTGTTAAGACACTAATAAAACTCTGTTAGAGCACAAGGTGCGTGTCAAGGCTTATAAATCTATACAAGCACAAACTTGAAATTACGCCGATTCCGACAGAAAATAACGCAGTGATAGTTTTAAAACTCTTCAAGACATGTTAATAATGAGAATTGTATTCTACAAGTTAGCTGTGCTTCAGTTACATTTTAATAAAAATCTAATAAGACATCAATGTGGTGTTTCCATGTAAGCCGTCGATCAAGGTGTATGTTGAGGAACAAGTATCTCTTTCTTCATAGGATAAGTGTTACCTGAACACATATTTGTTCGTTTACTTTTATTCTCCATTAGTTCATCTATAGTTCACTATTACGAATATTATATATTATATGTACTACGAATATTTTTTTTTGCTTAGTATGTCTATAAAAGAAAGACTCCGCTAGGGCATGTATTATGTATTACGAATATATTTTTTTTTGGTTTAGTATATATATATAAGAAAGACTTGGCTGGAAAAGACAATGAATCGATATAAATGGACCGTTAAGTCACTTTGGAACAAGTTCCGCAACTATACTTAGATATTAACCTAAGCTTAACATGTTTATACTTTTGAAATATGTGTGAGTGCCTCTGTGATCGAGTGGATAGTGTGCAAGCCTGTCATGCACGAGGTTGTCAGTTCGAGTCCCAACAAATATCTGCTCAAAAATAAATTATAATTGAATTTGTAACAATAAAAACAAAAATTATAAGTTTTCATTGTTACATTTAAGTGTCGGAATGACATTTTTAAATAATTATATTATTCTACACCGAAAAGGCAGGCCACTGTGGGATAGTTCAGTGACAAGTCAAAAGGCGTATATAAATTATCAATTAACCCCATCCTAGGCCAACCCCATGTACAAGTGACTGGTCCGCTTCATAGGAAGTGTTAGAACTCAGACTGGTCCCTATCACTTAAAGACCGATCACGTGACTAGTCTTGTGTCAGTTCCATTTCCTGCAGGGCATGAATTCAATGTAATGTAGTCATTGTATTTTATTAATTATTTAAATTGCGTATTTTGTATATTGGCAAAGTCGTCAGAAAAATGTTTGTATGTAAAATAATTGGCTTAGCCGGCCAAGATTAGAACTCGAAACTTAAATATTCTCTAGATACAAACATATTATATATAATCATGAATTTAATTTTAATTCAACATTATTTAATTAATCATTTAACATGAAATTTATTTGAAAAGTTTTAGTTAAAAAATATAAACTTTGACTTTTGTCCAAGATTCGAACCTGCGGCTCACTGACTACAAGACTAAGACACTGCCTATGGGCATTTCAATTCCTTGGTCGTGAAATCTTGAATTTAGATTAAATTCAGTTACTTACCTTGCTGCTGCTAAGACGTCCTAAAACGTCAAGAAATCAAACAAAGTTACAAAATATTTTAATAAATAAAGTTTATACAAAAGTATTTTAAAATTTAAATGGGTATCGAATGCCGTAATTAGGACCCTGAACTTAAAAAATTGCTTGCAAAATGTGACTTACTTTATGCTATGATTTTTTTTTTTGCTTAACTGTTATCTAATAGCACTCCAGCTATTCTATTTACTTTGAAATATTATTATTTTTTTTTTATATAAAATATATCTTTTAAGAAGTTTACGAGTATTAATAAGATTAAACTTAAAACATTACTTTACTTGTACATCAGCTATTTTTTGAGCTTTAAGTAATAAAAGAGATGTTTATAACTTATTCAAAAGATAAAAAAATATATATTTTAAGTTCAAAAAGGAAAAATGTTATCAAGCATGTAAAAGCTCTATTATGGCCTTTAAGGAAATTCAATATTGCGCATTAGTAGGGTAAATGCTTGTAAAGTAAGTTTCCACCCTCAAGCAAAAAAGTTGTTTACTAACAGGGCCATAAAGACAGCTGCTGTAAAGCAGTTGCAGTATAATTTTTTTCACCCCAAGAAATTATGCACTAAAAAACTTAAGTTAGTTACAAGAATTTTAAATTTAGTTGCAGTTATTTTTCGATTTAAATGTACTAAGTGAATGATATTAATAAAATGGATTTTAAAATAAATTTCAAAGATATTTCTTAATCTGCAAATTCTCTGTAAGAATATTAATAGCTTTAGCTATAAATTTCAGAATTACAATGAAAGTTTTTGACTTAATTTTTATAGAAGACTAGCTTAACACGGTGTGCTTCGCTACATATCCCCACCCCGCAAAAAAATAAATATATATATATGGCATTGGTGGTGCAATATGAAAATTGGATTTTGCAAGGCCCCCGCCCGCAGATCGAAAATCAAAAATCAGTATCACCCGCCTGAATATTCTGAAGATTCCCTGAAAATTTCATCAAAATCGGCCCTGCCGTTTTATAGTCCATACATTACAAACGCCTGAATATTCTGAAGATTCCCCGAAAATTTCATCAAAATCGGCCCTGCCGTTTTATAGTCCATACATTACAAACTCGTACATACATACACATATCCTGTTTTATATATAAAGATAAGAATACTACCCAGCAAGAAGAATTGTATTTTTTGTTTGCAAATAGTATATACATACATATATATTTATTTATTGTATCTTAAACAATTTAAGATATTACGAGCAAGAAATTAGGATGAGACTTGAGTTTTGTTAAATAATTGCCTACAAAAAAAATTCCAATGTAAAATCGCCATGCAAAAAGTTTGATTTCAAATCATATTAAATTTACAAAGAATAATATGTTGTTTAAGAGTGTTGGTGTTTATTTGTTTTTTTTTTTAATAGGACCAGCTAGAACTAGGGTAATAGTTTATAAGGGAGGAGGATAGAGGGGGTAGTGTCTGTGGGCATTCGATTTAAACTTTCCCGCGCTTGTAGTGACCGTAAAGACATCTACATCAACTGACACCACACACAGTGGACCAAAACACAGAAGAACGCTGATGAGGAAGGTTTAGTGGCCTTCGAAAACGGCTGGCTGTTCCGTTCAACTATGTGTTGTTGTCAGAATATTTACAACTAACTTTGATGTTATTTGTTCATTAATAATTATCACATGTAATTTGGCTTAAAAAGCGTTACGAACTTTAGCCTATTCAATTCATAAGAATATAGAAACAAAATACAGTTCGAAAAATAATTAAATTGACTTCCGCAGGTAGTTGGTCCCACATACGAACAGTACGGCTAAAAAAAGGAATTTCGTCTGTAATGCGTAGTGCGAGTTATTCGCCAATTGACCACAAAGGGGTATGTTCTGAATGAGGCACGTGTTGTGCGTATAAATGTGCTGGTTTCAGGAACAAGTTCCTTGTAGCTGCAATACACTGTTAAGCTTAGTTGTGCGAGTTATTTTAGTATTGTTGTTGTTTTTTTATGTTCGTAAATAGCCGACAAACTGCTGCTTTCTAGTAGGCAATATATTAGTTTTGTAATCGGAGAGTCACAGCTTCGCTTCCTGGAGAAAATCCAAGTTTGTATTTTTTTAACTATAACTTTTGAAATAAATTTCATGTTAAATAATTAATTAAATAATTTTGAATTAAAATTTTATTCATTATGGTATATATAGCATGTGTGTATCTAAAGAATATTTAAGTTCCGAGTTCTAATCATGGCCGGGAAAGCCAATTATATTACATACAAACATTTTTCTGATGCATTTGCCAATATACACACGTAAGTTAAATAATAAATAAAAGACAATGACAGTACATTAAATTAAATTCATGTTGATTCAACTTAAAATAACTTTAATTCAACATGGTTCTTCGTGTTATTTCAGTATAGAATTTGCATTGTTCAAACTGGAAATAACTGTGATTAAACATGATTCTTCATTTTGATTTTAATAGTTTAGGAATGTTCAATCAACATCAAATGAAGGTATTTCAAAATAAAAAATTTACTTTGAGGATAATCTTTTTTTAACGTAACAAACACACAACTCGCGCAGCGTTTAGTTTGTCTGCGGAAACACCCAAGGTCTATGGTAGGAATCGAACGAGCGACCTCTGCACTAAGAGGCCAGCATCGCTACCACTCAGCCACAGATATCATGTTAGATTAACATGAAACACATATGAAGCAACATGCTTGCCGAAAAAGGTTAAATTAACCTTGTTTATGTAGATTTTAAATTGAAATTTTTCCGTGTGTGCCTGCGTATTTTGTAATTTCTGCAGTCACTAGTACAATATTTAAACTATAAAGTAAATCTGAATTTTAGATGAACCATGGACACGATGTTATTAACCGTAAAATTTTCTTTTTCCCTTCGTAAGATTTTTTCTACATTTGAAGCTGAATCAGTGCCCCATTGCGTAGCAGCATAAAGGTTTCAAAAGCAACTTGTATATTAAATGTGACTAAGCGTGGAATTTCTACCAATCATACAGTGTAACTTTGTTAATTTAAGCTTTGAGTCAATGCGGTAGTTGCATGCAAGCCTTCGATCAAGCTGTGTTCCAAAATATTTCACCTGTGAATTTGGAGGAACAACTTGATTGTTGATTGAAATGAGGGAACAAGTATTTGTTTGTAGAGTAAATGTTACCTGCCTCCTTATTCTGTAACTCGCTAAAGCTAAATCTCTATCGCTAAAAATCTATAAAGGCGATTTATCGATTTTCTGCTACGAATACAATTTTCAAACGTGTATTGCCAAATTAGGCCAGGGCTTAGAAATGTAATTTGGCGAAATTTTACTGTTTTATTTCATTCCGAAAACTTTTAAATTTTAAATTTGTTTAGCATTTTAGCGATCGAATTTAGCTTTAGCGAGTTACAGAGTTACAGGGCTGAACACACTTATGTTTGTTAACTTTTATTCTACATGAGTTCAACCATTCTGGTTCCAGCTGGGTAATATATCTCTGCATGTAACGAGATGCCTCGTGAGGGTTTTCATGCAAACTAAGGCAGGCTCTATCATCGGCAAATGTGGAGTTATAATATTATTACCCACAGGCATATCAAAGTATAAATCGAATACAAAACTGGTCCCAGTATACTCCCCTTTAGCATACTGTATCTCTTCCTTATTCGGGCACACTTATGAAGTCTATATCGACAACAGTTAACCTCTGAGGTAGATTATAACTTTCCCAAAGTTATAGAGAGTTTATTGGTAGTTATGTCTTCAATTTTAAAGTTTCTTTATGACAAACTTTATCAAATGACTGACAAACGTCAATAAAGAGGGCAGAGCACAATATTTGTGTTCTTTGTAGAGCTTGAACTAATCTATGCCTAAGCTAAATTGATGATACAGTATGGACTCATTATCAGTTAGAATTGGGGACAATTTTGTCATGATCAGTTTTTCGAAAAGCCTTGACATTGTTTATAATAAACTTATTAGACTATATGACACAGATTTGGTCTTGGAATTATTTTGATCTTAGCCAGCTTCTAGTGCTGTGGATAATACTCCAGTCCAGTAAAATTGCATTTAAAATAAAAAGCAGGATTCTAATTATAAGACGAGACAACTTCATCAGCATTTTGTTACTAATTCCATCAATACATGGAGCTTTCTTTGGTTTCGTACATCACGCAACTTTAATTTTAAGGGTCGACAGGGTAGAGCAGCTACTCTCGTCAAGTCAACAACACCAGTACATGTAATTATTTGGGTGGTGAATAAAAATTTTTAATGCTCTGCAAATATGTTATCTTTTTCAGTCTAATCAAAGTGCTCAGAGGTTCTGTAAGCTCAACGTTTAAATATATTTATCTATATACATATATAAATATGTTCCAATCCTTCCTATTTATAAAGTTCTTAGGGACAACGTTTAAATGCCATTACTTATTTAATATCAAAGCTGGTCTATTAAAGACAGTCACTGAAAGCTTTTACTATCCTAAAAAGCTTTCAATAGAATTCGTTTTAGCTGAAATGTCATTAAGAAAATTGCCCTTATGCCGTGAATTAAGAAAATATATTATTAAAAAGTTCAAAAGTTTTTCTTTCCCAATAAGTCTTTCATAATATAGGAGAACTATATTCATTTCGCTTATTAGCTAAAATTTTTATAACATTTTACTATGGCACCATTACAAGCTAGAAAAGTACCTAATGCCTTAATACTTTATGGCATTTTATCTATAAATGTAAATAGATTCTTCTTTGATGTCCTTTAATATTCACAAAACAGCATTCATGGCTTAAGAAATGAAATTATAATTTATAAACGTGTACAAAAGTTTTTAAGTTGAAATATTTTTGCTTTCTTGCTATGCCCATTTGCCTTCAAATTATTTCTTTTTTTTGCTTTTTGCATCTGCATTTAAAGATAAAAATGTTCAGTTGATACTAAAGGATGAATGTTGTTTGGTGTTTGTTGTGCTTGTAGCGTGCAACAATTCTTGCACTAAAGTCAATTTATTGCTAAAGTATTTCTTTTTTTTTATTTCGGTTTGCAGGAAAATCTTTTTTTTTTATTCCAGCCTTATATACGAGTACTTACAGTCTTGTCTTGAAGAAGAGATATTCTGCAATTTAATTGTATAGTGCTGCCCGCTTGCACAGTCATATTGGTCGGTTGTCCCACCAGCTGAACATCCTCAAAGTGTGGTCCGTAACTAGAGCATGAATATGAAAATAGAATACAAAAATAAAAAAAAGACGCATAATATAATGATTATAATGTCTTGGTAATTTGGCTAAAGTTTGTAATGAAAAGCTAGCAAATTGTTGTAGATTATGCGAGAATTTTTTAAAAGATAAAAAAAAAACTTTTTCCACCTTGCTGCACTCTACAAAAACTTCAGTCGAGTTGCTTGCTGGTTTTCAGATTTATTTTAATATTTTTCAAGTTCCAGGAAGTTCATTGCTTTAGCTTTTATCTCTGTGCACTGCAAAGTGCAACTGCACGTTGCAATGGTAATTATCACGAATGAAGAAATAAAATCAGTTTAAATGAGACAAAAAAAAAAAAAAACACTGAATACTTTGTTGTAAAAATGCATTAATTTGAGAATGAATGAAGAAGGCATACAGTTTTAAATATAAATTTACAGATGAAATTATAATTTCATCTGTGCTTAAAGCGAAAACAGCACGAGTCGTGTTAAGATAAAATTGAGTTATATGTATATGCTGAAAACTTCTACAAACGAAGCTTCATATTTACATGAAATCTCTGTGCTTGTAACGAAGTTTATACTATAAAGACATGAACAAACCAATATACAGCCTTATTGCAGTTGTCTCGCTGCCAAACACAACTGAGTGCTTTTGACAGACCGCTGATCGGGGGCGGTATAACCCTAAACGCAGCATGGAGTAAATACTTGCAGCAACTCAGCATGCCAGGATGCATAGTTGGTAGCCCCAACACCAGGATCGGACTCTACGGAATAATCAGTCATTTGTATTAAAGCAACTAGATTACCGAAACCGTAGCAACAAGAAAAATTACTAATAATCAGGATTTACGACCCTATGCTCCTTGCAGGATTAAAAGGAATAAACAAATATATATATATATGTATATATTAGGGCGGGTCGATTTGTATAGGCAAAAAATCGCTCAAATTGCAAGGAATGGTATTCTAGGGATCAAAATAAGAAACTTTTCCGAAGGAACCATACCTCTAAAATGTATTTTGATGTCCCGACTTTTGATCCGAAAGGTAAAATTTTTAAAAATCTCACTTTGATGCATTTAAAGTTTCTCAATCCAGTCAAAATGTATGACCGACCCCCACTAATTTTAAAGGGCCGACCCAATTATGCTAGTGGCACACACTCTGGACCCACCCCTGGGGGGTTCCTCATACAAACTTTTTTGATTTTTTGAAATATTTGTATGGGCAACCCCCTAGGGGTGGTTCCAGGGGTTGTGCCACTGGCATGGGTGGGTCGGCCCTCCAAAATAAGTGGGGGTCGGTCATACATTTTGATTCGATTGAGGAACTCTAAATGGGTCAAAGTGAGATTTTTCAAAATTTGACCCTTCAAGAAAATTTTACCATTCGGATCAAAAGTCGGGACATCAAACTACATTTTAGAGGTATGGTTTCTTCGACAAAGTTTCTTATTTTGATCCCTATAATACGATTTTCCTTGTAATTTGTGCGATTTTTAAATCGACCCGCCCTAATATACATACATACATAACTATATGCTTTTAAATATCACAAAATTGTTCTCGAGAACGATTAGACAAGTTCAAATTTTTTTGACATTGTATTGACGTGGCATCGATGTCGTTAACTGGAATAATGTTGATTGACTTGGGTCTTAGACAACTCCAATAAAATTTGTCTCAGCCGCCAAATTATACTAAAGACTATATTTTCAGAATATCTTGGGATGATTCGTTAATAAAGTAATCTGTACTTTACGACAAAATGACTTTAATTTGCACATTTTTATTTAATTTGTTTTTTGAGAAAATGTGCAAAAACCCAATTTAAAGAATGTTTTCTCGAAACTTGCAACCACCACAGAAATACTGAACATTCCTATAGGCAGGTTACCCAATAAATGCAGTGCAGAAGACCATTTTCTTGCCACAGAACTATTCATAAAAAGTTTTCCCTTCACAAAAAACTTCTAACATCAGCTACATTCGATTAATTAATTTAAATATCTCAAATTTTAAGAAAATTCTAGACTGGAGAATAAATTTGCTCATCTGTCATATAGAGAGTGAAAAGCTTCGGTTATTCTAAAGTTCTAAATAATAATAGCTGAAAAACAAGTTATTATATTTCAACTCTTTACTTGAATTAAATTTAACTTCATGTGCTAAATGAAAAACCTTTAACAAAAAAAAGTGTAACATGCTTCCAATAATAATTCAAAAGCCTTTTAAATGTTCAACTTATATTGTTGGCTTCAGTGGTTATAGCCTTGTGACTAAAAGTTTTTTTTGCGCTTGCAAGGTTACAACAAAAAGGAATAAAAACCCGAGTTACACAAACACAAGTTACAGTAAGTACGTGAATAAGCAAAGAGGTTTTGGCTTTGCATTTTCATAAATTTCCTTATCACTTGCCAACAGATAAATATGCACTACTGTCGCAGTATATCCTTTTGTAAGTTTCTGTTTGCCTTTAAACACTCTTTGTTGCTTTAATTTATACATGTTGTTTGGCTTTATTTAAATAAATATAAAATTTAATTTCTTTTTTGTTACTTCTTTTTTTTTTTGTAAGAACTTTTGTCTTGTATTTATTTTTATTTACCTCGTCCTTCTGACTTGTAACTTATGAGTGTGGTAATTTTAAGTTTGTTTAACTTTTTGTTATGAAATTCTGTAGTGGAGATAAAAAAGTGCTCGCAAAAGTATTTTTGTTGTAAAGTTTTAAGTATATAAAAGAGTTTTTTGTTTGATGCTAGAAGACCATTCAAAGACTGCACAATGTTCTCTTCCAAAGTAGAATTAATATCAATTTTTAACAATAAGCAAAATCGGTTGAAAAGTTAAATGGTGATTCAATATTTTCTGCATACTTATTTAAAATAAAATTTTTAAAACAATTTTAAAATTTAAATGTTAACTACTTGTCCAAGGATGCCACTCATCTTCGATCGCACGCATTTTAAACGATAAACAGCTGTTTTGCGTTCCACTAAAAGCCTTTAGCTCACAAGTTGAACGAAAATGAAAGCGAACGATAACGATAAGCATTTCAATACAAATATGAGCCCCAATAAAACCCAATTTTTCACTCATTTGTACGAACTCAAATGTCAAAAGCAAGCACTTGTATTTTTTATTGTCGACTGACACAAAATAAAACAAATTATTTTTATTTTTATAAATAATATATTTTGTTTTGCCAATGAGTAATATAATACCGGCTTTGCTGGCAATGACATTGTTGCTTAACTCGTCGTTGGCGGTCTCCCCATGCCTGGGCCTTTAAAGGCTGGAACGGAATAGTAGCTGTAGTACAACGTAATGAGTAGCGCTGCAAGCTGTCAAAAGCTAAAAACTGTGTTAAAGGGAAGTAAACAGAATACGTGCGTAGTTGTGGTAGTTGTTGCAGTTCAAGTTGAAGCGAAAAATTCGAAATTTTTAACTTCGTTGCGTAAAATACTATCTAGCCAATTATTATTAATAATATCCTTAATACATTTAGCAATTTTTCGCTATCTTATATTTTTAGGGGCTTTTAATCAATATTGTGCTTTGCAATCGTTAAAATTTTAGCAAGTTTTTGCAAATTTTCATAGTTTTTGCGATTTCAGGTGTAAAGCTCCTAAAACTCAAGGTAAAAAAGCTGATCGCGAACATAAAAACAGAAGCCAGAGTGTCAGGAGGAGACACTTATAAAAAGGATATTTTTCTGCACTGAAAAATTTATTGTCATTTCAATAGCGAAGATGCTCGGTAGGCTTTGCCTTGCAATAAGAAGTTAAGGCCTTGCCAATAGAGGAAGTGGAACTAAGCAACTTAATCTTGGAAAGTATAGAAAATACAGACTAGTTCCTTCAAAATTAACGAAATTTCAACAAGGATCCAGTCTTCAACAAATACTGAATCCACTAAAAAGGAAAGGATTACGTAACCCAGAAAATATAATTTTGCATGATGCATTACCAATTTGTTCCTGGACGCATTCAAAAAAGCTTTTAGTGAATCTGAATGTGTTCACAAATCTTGAGAAAAGTACATGCGCATATTTAACATTAGAATTGATTTCATAAAAAAAGACAGCTGCCTTAGGAAACCCGGTTAGAGCTATGCTGCTTAGCTACATGTATAAAATAAATTTCATATGTTATATAAATATTTTAAAACGTTTCCATTTATTTCCCATTATTTTCTTTTCCAGCTGCGTATGATTAAATTAATGTATTTTTTATGCTCATATGCTAAGACAATATAAAAACAAATTAAGCAATCGTTCTCAATATTTTTGTTTCACTAATTCAAAGAACGGAACAAAACAAAATCAAACATATTGTTTCATTTATTTTCGTACTCTACTTTTAAGTACAAAGAAATTAAAAAAAAAATTAATTTATAACTTTCATAGTGTCGATTATTTTTGTTACAAAAATCACCTCCTAGCTCCTGTATCGTGGCATAAAGAGCGTAGCCTTAAGAATATTCTTTATATATTAAATCTGGGATGGCAAAGATATGAACTTTGTATCGTCCTAGAAATATGTTAGGAAAAAATTAGAGGATCCTATTAGTTATTCTGAAGAACGTTAATATAATTTTTCTCCTCTATTTCTGCAAAAAAAAAGTGCGCAAAGAAATGATTTTCTTGGCGTAAAACGATAATAAGTTTTTTTAGTAGACTCTTAAAAAGTGCACGACGAATAAATCTTTTGGACTTGAAATGTTAATAAAATATATTAAGTGGACTTTTAGCTACCTTATTGTCATATAGAGCTAAGCGCTATGACCAAGTCTGAAAAATCTGTTGGCCAAAAACTGAAGATACTGATTTGCGAAATATAATATAAAAAAATTCTTTGCCATAATCGCCAAACTGAGTATAGGGTTTTAATACCCTCTGGTAGTGCTATCGATCCTAGACTGTCCAGTTCGTGTGGATATTTTTTCTGTTGCACAGTGTAATGCAGTAAAACAAAACAATACAAACAATAATATTATAATGGGTCTTAGTAAGAGTGTCGTATTTTATCTACGACTACGACGATTTTATACCAGATTAAACAAAAAATATTGAAGTGTTCTTTAGGCTATTACAAAATCGTCGTAGTCGATGTCGTAATACGACACTCGTAATAAGGCTCAATAATACAATAGCCGAAATAAAAACCAAAACACACCTGAAAACAAGCAGTTGTTTCACGTTGGCACAAGTTATCAACTATCAATTTAGTTGTAAGCCATAATATTTATTTGTCTCTTGTAAAGCACAGTCTTTCTAAAAATCTATTTTTATTTTTAAATAGATATTTAGACTGCCGTGAACACAACAATCTTATCTGATGTTTAATTTAAATAATGAAATGTATTATTCAGTCGTTGAAAATGCCTAAAACAGTTCACTTAATTTAAGAATAATAACCGTATAATATATCTTCTGTTAATCACTTTTGTTATACTAATTTTATGCAAAATATTCTATCAGAGATGGGCAATACTCACGAATAAAAATAAATAATAATAATCACCTTTAGTGCGAAAGACGTTATCATCTAAAAGTGTGTGTATGTGTTAATGTTGCCGTATTATCGATAATTTTGAAGGAATAAATATCATATCCATACATTTTGACAGCAATTTAATTGGGCTTTTAAATTGTATTAGAAAATTTGTAATTATGTTTAAATCTAGTAGAAGTACTGATGAAATTTTCAAGCTTTAAAAGAAAATAATGAGCTAAAAATTAAATATTTTCAATTCGTAATAAAACTTATAATGAAAATATGCGAAATTTATAACAAAATCAGGCATACAGGCATGTTCTGAAAATCATATAGACGTTTTAAAAATCATATACGATAAATTTCTTTCAGAAAGGATATTTGATAATTTATACAATAGAAAACTTAAAAAAAGAGCGAAAAAATATCAGCATGACCATTATTACTTTTGAAATCACTAGTAATTTGAAAAAAGTGATTTTCAGAACATGCCTGATATTCTAAAAATTATATATCAAAATGATTTAAAACCACAAAAGAAAAGAAGAGAGCTGTCGTTGAACACCTGGTTATAGCTATGCTGCTTAGCTATATAAAACAAAATTTCATGTGTTTAGTAAGATTGCAATAAAATTATATTATTTGGTGATACCAAATTCGTCGCTAATATTTCAAACAGTTTCCATTTGTTTTGCATTATTTTGTTTTCTAGCTGAGTTTTTGTTTCATTCACTTTAAAGAACGAAACAAAACAAAATCAAACATTTTGTTTCGTTTATTTTCGTACTATGCTTTTAAGACGCAATTTACACTGTGGCTTTTCTGCTTGCATGTGTAGGCAGGCTTTTTGAGTTCGTAGGTGAGAGGTGTTGAGAAGCATGCGGAGTAAAACAAAAGGCACGAAATGAAAATTCGAGGGGATTTTTGACATTTCTCTTTGTTTTTTCGTACTCTCAGCACTAAGAGTGTATACAAACGTCAAAAAGTCATGAAGAAAAAAGTCTTAGTGTAAATGTGCTTGACTTTTCGTAGGGGGTTTAAAAGAAAATTGTCGAAAGAAGGCAGGCTAAAAAGGCATAATGTGAATAGGCACTAAGTACAAAAAAAATTAAAACAAAAATAAATTTACAACTGTGTCGATTATTTTTGTTATAAAAATCACATCCTAGCTGCTTTGTCGTGGCATAAAGAGCATAGCTCTTAAAAGTGTTCTGAGAGTTTCTAATCTTTTTAAATCATTTGGTTATTTTTGTGACTGTTATATGATATATATATATATATATATATATATATATATATATATATATGAAAAACACTTCAAAGTTAGGAAAAATCTAGAGACCCATTATTTTGTACTACTGAAAATATTATTTGCTCTTCTGGTTTCAGGCTCTGTTTTGATGGTCAACATAAAGAAAGCATCATTTTGTGTGTTTTCGGCAAGTGAGACTTATATGACTTACTTACGTGAGATTTTAAAAGGGCTTGTAATTTGAAATACATGAGTGTAAGAGTAGACTTGAATATTAAAATTCTGTAAAATCATCTTGTTTTTTTATATAGCGTGTAATATTTCCCTGAATAGAAATATTTGTGAGTGTGAGTGACAGGTTAGTCACCATCCCATCCCTTTATTGAGATACACAGTACAGCAAATTCATTTAGCCAAACAACAAATGTATTTCTAAATTTTCTACGTTGTTGTATAGTCTAATAAAATTTTCTAAATATTCTAATAAAATTCCAATATCTTAATTCACTCTACTTCTTGTTAAGCACACACACACACACACATACACACATCAATGAATGTGCACATTTTAAAAGAGATAAACATTTCCAAATATTTGAGCAATTTACGGTAGCAAATCTATTTAAATTTCCCTTGAATGCCTTTGTTTCAAGTAAATTTTGGAAGTTATGTGTTCAATTTAAGCATACATTTCATCTTATTGTCTATAGAACACGTTCCTTCTATTTAAGTGTACGACTGTTACACATTTGAAATTGAATAAAACTTAAAATTTAATTTTATTTAAGATATCCTTGTGCCATTTTACGTTTCAAATACAGCAACAAAAGGTATGTGAAATAGTTTTGAGTATGAGGAATTTTGAGTTCAACTTGTGGTGGTGTGGAGATGATGAACGAGGCAGAATTGTTAAGTGAGTGAGAAGTGGCTGAGAAGGCTGATGCTTTGAGGTCAAAGTTTAATTTAATTTAAATTTCTTTAATCTACCAAAAATAAATAACGAAAAATATTTAATTGACATTTATTTGTTGGTGGCTAAGCATTGTCTATATATATTTCATTGGTGCTTTGCCAAATAATCAGTAGAGGTCAAAAACATATTTTTAATAGTCACAGCTATAATGGATTTAGGCAACATTGGATACACTGCCTGTTGTTTATATAACGCAAGTTTGTCAAGTTTCTTTACTTAATTGTGAAAGTTTATAACCACACGATTAGTTCTTAAAAAACCATAACATCAAAGATTATTAAATTATTAATGAATGAGGGAAGAAGAGGACGCATTTGTCATTAGGAGTCATTTCTTTTTTTTAGTTAAAGATTCTGTGAGGCCTTGATAAGACATGTGCTTATGTTAACAGCGTTCACCTGTGCAGGACGTTGTTAGGCAAAGGACCTGTTATTTGAACCCAAGTACGCTAAAACTCAACGGCCTGTCAAAAGCCTTTTAATTATAATGGAACTCAAAAAAATTATAGTCAATATAACCCTTAGAAGAAAAAAATTAAAGAGTTGTTCTATTCACAAGACACTATTGTTTGTAATTTTCATATAAAAATTCTGCCAAAAAACCGACTTCAATGCAAAGATCTAATAGAACGTTTTCGAAAGAAAAAATTATGGAACCAAAGTGGAAGTAAAATATAAAATTAAATTTTAATGGGCGTGCCACCAACCAATTTTTATATGCAAAATAGCGTATTTTTCAGAGTTCAGGGTATGCTTTATTTTTTATAAAAATCGGTAAATTAAATTATTAAATTTTAATGGGCGTAACTCCGCCCATTTTTAAAAATTTGTTTTTTTTAGAGCTAAAAGTGTGTGGTAAGTTACTTAAAAATCATTTAGTTAGAACCATATGAAAAATAATAATAAATTTTTTTAGGCTAAGGTAACCTCTAGTATTACTTCAAAAATTCATTGGTCGACAACACTAATAATAAATTTGAATGTGCGTAGACCCACCCATTTTTGTTCCCGCCGAATTTTTTTGTACAATGGAATAAATGGAAAGTTAAACCCTCGCAGACAAAAAAAAGAATTTTTACAATCGATCTCAAATGTACCGGTTATGAAGTAATAATAAAAAAAAAATAAAAAAAATAATAATAAAAATAGAGACGAATTGATAACCTGCTTAAAATGAAATACACCTTTGCAGTTTTATTTCATATGTTATTAAAAAGTTGTGTTTAGTCCTTTTCCATACTAGAAAGCAGCTGCTGCAAAACTTTTGAATTTGTGGATGAAAGCGGAAAGAGGAATGGAAAATCATGCATATCTTGTTGATTATGTCATTCTCATTTCAGTCTCATGAGAAATATATGAGAAACTATAGTAAGCTACAAAACAAAAACTTCACAGTATGGACACGAATGCAGCTTCAAAAGAGAATTTAAAAATGTTTCCCAGCAAATGTTTTACGTTGTGGACGAAAACTTAGAGAGAGGCATTTTGAGACCATTTGTAAGTAGTTGGTTCTTTGTTTGTTATTTATTGCGGACACCACTAAACATATTTTAAAATACCTTAACGTTACTTAAAAATTAATCCTCGTTGTAAAACACAAATTACAGTTTACAATCGTGTATATATTTATTTGCTAAAGGTGGGTGCGACTTTTCAAGCAGTTTCCCCATATATTAAATGTTTATGTGTATATATGTTTAAAATTTACAACTTTTTAAACACACCTACACCAGCTCGCCAGCATCCACTTCCACTGCACAGACTACAACTACAAGCAGTTTACAATGGATATGACTTGAAGTAACATTTAGATGAATGTGCTTCCAATATGTGTAAAGTTTGTTCATTTGCTTTTGTGCTTTAATTTTTCATTTTCTCTTTGGAATTTTGTTAAGGATTTTGTTGTTGTTGTGCATCTGTTGTTATACTCGCATGAAGTACCCCATAGAATACTAAACATATTCCTTTAAACTAGAATATTATTTAAAATACAAGAACATTTTCTAACTACCATGAGTCTTCAGCAAAACTTCAACTAAAGTTGTTTCAATTTTCCTACAACAACAATTTCTGCAGGTGTTTAAGTTTTCCTTTTTTTTTTCTTTCTTTCTTTCACTACATTCAATCAACTGCAGCAGAATGATGATGACAGGAGAAAAAAGCAATTCCCAGGATATAGGTTTCAGAACTGAAACAGTTGGACCAATGATGCTTTAATATTATGAGAGTGAGTGCAAAGAAGAAAAAGGTTTTTCATTTTAATTTTTTTTACTATACGGGAGTATTGTCAAAGTATCTTGGAAAAAAAACAATAGAGTTATTTAGAAAATTTGAAATTTTAATTATAAAGCATAAAAACACATAGACGACAGCACGCTACCGATCACAATCTGTCAAATATATAATATAACTGTTTATATGAACAGGCTTACGACTATGATCACTTTTATCGCTGTCGCCAACATTGGATAATATTTATATTTGCAAGGCAACATAATACAAAATAAGAAATGAGTGATAGCTTAAAACCAATGAATATCATTTAATAGATGGAATATCTAAAAATTTATAAGAATAAATAAATTATTTTGTTATTATTTATTAACGTAATATAAGTTTATTTAAAATAAGTACATATATATATATATTTATATATGTTAGATCCTTAGTTCCTATAAGGAGCATAGGACCTACTTAAATTTAAATCAAGTTCACAGCAAAAAATCATATTTTTTGTGTTTGAGTTATGACGAACTTGTTGGAGTTAGGGAAAACATACATTATTGTGACTTCAGCAAGTCATTGGAGATCATGTGGTTGTTTGGGAATTTAAATAAATTGATCTTTATTAAAATTAATA
Source organism: Tachina lurida (assembly GCA_944452675.1). Lineage (NCBI taxonomy): Eukaryota > Metazoa > Arthropoda > Insecta > Diptera > Tachinidae > Tachina > Tachina lurida. The sequence goes on from OX101754.1 coordinate 117,642,448, forward strand.
AATGGAACCAATGTATATTCTCTGATTCGAAGACATTTTTTCATACATTAAAAAATAAATATGTTTTATAATTCGGTATTGAACTCGTCCAAGTTCCATGATTTTAAAGCTTGAATAATAACTAATTTATTCGGATTAAGAAGGCGTAAAAAAGACAAGCTCTTGGAACTACCTTATTATTTTTTTGTGGCTAGTTTTGTTTTTATAAATGTGAAATATTTGAAAATAACAACTTTGAAATATGTATTTATACTTTAATATACTCATGAGGTTGCTTTGGTTGTCCAATATAAGTAATAAGCTAACTACGCGACGACGATTGTAGTCAACTGCATTTATAGTCGTGCTGTTGTGTATCCTGCTGTTTGTGTGCTTAATGCAGAATGTGTAAATTAAAAAGCTTGAGTGTTTTAGTTTTTTTGTGATGTCCAGAAAATGTCTTATTTTGTTCCAAGCATTGACTTGAAAAAACAATACCAAATATGTTAATGAGGAAAGTTGTAAAATTTTTTTTGGAATAACAAGAGTAGTTATATTTCATTTATAACATCCTATAAGATAAATTATGTATTATAATTGCTGTATACAAAAAATGTGTAAGGTGGTCCTTAATCTTTTTTCGATTTTCCAAAAGTCCAGTTGTTTGTTAGGTAAGGGTAAAATAAAATTTGGTAAAAAAATGAGCTCGATCGGTTGAGAATTGCCGTGCCGCACGCGCATTGAAGTCATTGTTCTGTCATTTGTTTTTGTTTTTTGAAACATTTTCGTGAAAATTTAATGTTTTGTATGGTACACAAGATCAATTATGTGTCGCAGTGCCGGTCTTTGAACCAGATCTTCTCCCTATTCTATTCTATGGGGACCGTATGCAGGGTAGGAGATGGAGAATAAGTTTGTTCTAGAGAAATATTGAGGATACAAAAATAATGGGGGTTGCTCATACATTTTACATATATAGTGCTGACTAGTAGCTACGGGCGTTTTTCTCTCCATTTTGCCCGAATTTCATTATCAAAGATAAGTTTAAAATTTTCCTATACATTGAGGGTCCACTCTAAAAGAGATATAAATTCAGTAAATTGCGACTTTGACTCGCGCACGAAGGGTTACGTACGGACAATAGATATGTAATACTATACGAACTTTATAGTTATAGAATTTTTCCGGTTTTTTTTAATTTCGGCGATTTTTATCATAGTGGCGTTTTTTCGATTTTTGGAGATTTATTTTAGTTTTATAATTTTTTTTTTTCAATTTCATTGGAGATTGAAACAAATGTAATTTTTGAAGTTATTACTTAATTTGCTTATTATTGTATGAAATAGATTGCAAATAAATATACATACAAACAAAAAAAAAAAAATTTTTTTTTAATATGGCGCTTTTTTCTCTTTGGCGATTTTTTTTTGGTTTTTGGCGACTTTTTCTCTGTTAGGCGATTTTATAATTTTGGTTTGTTTTAATTTTAGCGTTTTGAAAATTTCAACAGTTTTCCTCTTACGGTTTCCAAGAAACAGCAAGTTGTCAAAATTACATTAACTGATAGAACACCCTTTAATTTAAATTTCTTAAATTTTTGTGATAATTTTTGTAGTCGGTATAAAAATACACTAATTTGCAAATTTCAAGTTTCTATATATAATTGTATGTATATTACATGGGATTTTGAAATTTGTCGGTGCTCGTTTTTAAACACCCTTTAATTTTTAACTGTCATACATTTGATGTTGTACCGGCCAAAGTTCTACATACTCTGTGCAAATTTCACATTTTTAGCTCCTACGGTTCTCGAGAAAATAGCCTGTGACGGGCAGACAGACAGACAGACAGACACCTTTTCCTTTTCACCTTTCGTGTACGGAACCCTAAAAACGATTTTCAGCATATGCTTGTCTCGATTGGCTCAAAGGTATCCAATGACAGAAATATAGCTGTGGCGTATACGTGATATTATCGAAGAATTGTGGAAAAAATTAAATTACTCATACGCATCAGCTATAAATTTGTATTGGAATTATTGCATACCTTAAGGATGGTATTACCAAATGCCATAAAACGAAATATAATTTTGCATTGAAATTTTTACCAGTGCCCGGTATTTAAAAAATTTTTGATCAATAAAAAAATTTGCTTAAGTACGGTTTATTGGTTTTCCTACAGAATATTCTTACAAATAAAGCGTGTTTTTATAATTTTAATTTGGAAAAATCCTAGTCGGGCTTAAGTTCAGAACTTTCAATTCTTATTGAATGGAATATTTTTATTAAGAAGAGAAGAAAAATTAAACTACATTTTATTATTAAATATTTTTATTTTTTAAATATTTTTAGTTTTTAAATTTTTAATTAATTATTTCTCTGTGTTTTGTTTTAATTAAAATTTTTTTAATTGGGGAAAAATCTCCTATAAATATCTTCTAAAAGTTATTTACTTCATGAACATGAAACAGTTTTTTCTTCTACTCGCTGCAATGTATGGTGTTGCATTCCATTTGTTATCTTAATAGATGACCTACATCTTTGTCAACCCACTTATTTTACTTCAAATTACAATGAAAGAACAGCAATTCGTTTTCATATACATATCTATACACTTCTAGTATATTTTTGAGCATTCTGTGTATTTCTCTGTATTGCTGTTACAGGTGAACATTTTCCATCGCCATTTGTCAATGACAAAACAAAGTCGACCAGCACACAGTGGGGAAGACAACAAATATTTTGAAAATAAATCAGCCATTTCTAGGTGAATAGTCATCTATGGAAATAAAATTCCACATGGACCTGGGATGGATTCTCAATTGATCCACATATATTCCAAATTGATCTGGAATGGAGCTATGAAGTTTCAAATGAAGTTACTTATGCCATGTAAAATTTTATTTTACTTCTGAGTAATTTGATCAGTTATTCAGCCTTATCATGAATTCTACATGTGAAAATTTCCGAATAAAATATTCCGTTCACATGCACTTTATTTTCGTATCATCAATTCCCATAAAATTAAAAACTTACACGTTTCCACTTTTTCCAACATACAAATCTTTGTGGATAATTTTCTTCAAAAATTGTCAAAATATTTCGTAATTGTATGAAGTTTTTTGATACCAATATTTATGTTAAGCCTGATTATTTAAAACGGAAAAACTTCTCTGCCATATCCATGCGAAATTTTATTTCAATAGAACCATCCGCTTAGATGTGGCTGATTTATTTGCAAATTATTTTGATTCTACGCCACTGTGCAACAGGAGTCAATTCTACAATGCTTATGCTTGAATTTACACGAAAAATAAGAGTGAAGGAATGAATATGAATATTTATTTTAACTTTTTTTTGAGAAGTTTTTATTGAAATTTCAATGAGAATTGAGTTTGTTTTTTGATGAAATAGTTTTTTGCTCTTATAACAACTTTTTGTTAATATTAAAAAATTTCAGCTGGCAAAAATATTTTGCATAATAAACAGCAAGAAACTAGCATTTTTCAACAATATTTTATGTTTTCAAGGAAAAATTTATGAAAATTTAACGCTGAGGTGAATTGAAAAGCTTTTGTGTGAAGGAGGTCTAGAAATTATCATAATATTTATACACATGTATTTTAATAAGTTCCATACTGTGTTCAGCAGTTTCTTGATTTTGTTTATTTAAATTATTATAATAGAAACAGTGTAAAGATATTATAAAAGTTATATATAACGATATATAAATAATCAAGCTTAAGGTCTGTGTTTTTTTAATCAAAACTATAATGTGGTTAATTCCGATATTTCGCTATTTCTTTGTGTAACTTCGTGAGATAATTATTTATAACAAAAATTATATAATTTTTTTTTTCGAATTATTTATAAATTTATTATCCTGTGAAAAGGAATACAAACTAGTAATTCAGTTAATTTCTGGAGCTTTTTTTTTTTTGCCAAATTTGTATCTAAAGTTTTTCCACAAGATATTTAAATCAAAAGTCCCTGCTTCCATTATTATTTGGCAAGATACCAATTTGTGATTTATTGATAGTTTGTTCAACTGATGGCTGATTTTTCCTTGATTTATTATCTTTTATCAAAGGAAACACTCATTTACAATTTTTCCAGTGTTCAGAATTTTTCAATCTAAAATAATTGTCATATGTGCTACATTGATTAATGAATACAGCAGATGCAAATTAATGCAGTAAAATAGAAGAATACTTGTTATATGTAAATATATGAAAGAGAACTGAAAATGTTGGAGAATAAAAAAAATATGTACTGCAAAAAAAAAATTAATAATATATTCGAGTGGCAAACAAACCTTGATAATTTCATTTATCAGATGCATTTCAGTTGTATTAGAATACATATTTTCATATTTATTTATTCTAAAGGTATTTCAGTAGAAATGTGAAATCATTGAAAGGAATAGTTTAGCAAATTGAATATAAATTTGAATTTTTAACTTAGTTTTGGACTTTTATTTTTCTTTTCTTAAAAGTATGCAATATATAAGACCTTCAATGATGGCATACTGCTTAAAATCTGTACACCTTAATTTGTTATAGTTGATAGCTTTGTAATACACTTGCAAATCAAAGCTTTAAGTTTTCTTGGCTGGTGATATATTTGAAGCTGCTACTTTCAAGCCATATGCAAAAGGTGCAAAGTCTTAGAAAAGACAATGAAGCTTACTCTTACCTTGCAAAGAGATAAGCGCAAATTTAAGAGCTTTCAAAGCTGCTTACCTCAAATGCAAATTTCACAGTGTGTGTATTTGGACGTAGCTGTTTTAAAGTCCTCACGACATAAATGGGAACACTCTAGCCATCAACAACAATATGTATTTATGTAGATATAGCATAGGCAAATTTTCTTAAAAGGAACTTTCATATTTTTAAAATTTGTTACTTAAAAATTTTCTTGTCCAATTGGGTTCGTAAAATGCGCCAAACTGATGCGGACTTTCGCAAGAACTGTCTTGAGCGATGAGGTCAATTCTCACTTCGAAGTCTACGGTAAGAAGTGAAGTTGTTTAAAATAGGGATTGAAGAACCCAAGTGTTAATTATAAAAAAAGCCTTTCCATATTCAAGGTATAACAATTGGATGTAGTATAGCGGGTTCATAGGACATCACTTTTTCGAAAATGAGGCTGGAGCCGCCACTTTTTTTAGTAAATAAATAGCGCTTTTAAACAATGGTTAATGATTTTGGATGACTGAAATAGTAAGCTATTTATAAGGACAATGTTTATTTTTAACAAGACGATGATAATATGACATGCAGAACGACGCCATTGCTTTATCGCGTGAAAAAGTTTCTGAACTTAAGATTTTTTACTTTGAGTATACGGCACAAATAGTGAAGAGACTGTCAAATAGAGGTCTTACTTATATTTGTTGTTTATTGACTCCAAACGGGCATTTGATACGTTGCATCAAGCCGCAATATTCAATAAAAAAATATTCAAAAAAATAATTCAACTCACGAAATGCTTATATGATAACGCAGCTTGCCTTGTACAGCATGAGCGACTTATATGTAATTTATATAAAATATAATTTATATATATTTATTTATATTTATGTATATAATCATCATAATTTTAGCACTACAATCCGGGGTGGGTCTTGGCTGCCTCCAATTGTGCTCTAAATGGATCACGATCAACTGCAATCCTTCTCCGTCACACCATCTCAGCTTAGGTCTTCTTCTACTTCTTCTTCTCTCTGGCATCATATCCATTATATTATAAAATATAATAAATTTATTTACTGTTGTTGAAAAAGGTGTGCGACAAGGTTGCGTGCACTCTGCCCTTCTTTTCAACATTAATCTAGATATTACAATGGCTCAGACAATGATGGCTGATTGTGGTATATCCTTTGGACTCCGGGTTAGACTAGATGACCTGGACTATGCTGACGATATATATCTGTTGTCGCATAACTTCATTAATATACAAACCAAAATTAATAAACCTGTTGAAAATGCATCTAAAGCTGGCCCCAAGGTTAACATATATGATACAAAAGCATTACGCATAAACACGAACAACACCGATCCTCTGAAGATTCAAGAACACATACTTTTCGATGTAGAAATCATCTATTATATTGGTAGTATTATAACAATTTCGGATGGCAGCAAGGAAGACATTGCCTACCGCATTGTCAAAGCAAAAAACTAAACAAAATCGAATTGCGACCGACATCCGTATCAAGAAGATGAACTGGCTAGATCATACCTTCAGAAAAAGCCATGACTACATCACCAGGAAGGTTACCTTACCCAAGCCAGCCGAAGCAGAGGAAGACCAGGAAATACGTCAAGGTGCCAAATTGAATCCAAGTTACGTAGTGCTAGAATAAGGTGGAGAGAATAAAAAAAACTTTGCTGAAGACAGAGTCCAGTGGAAAAATTTTGTAATGGTACTTTTTTGCACATAGGAATTCCATGACTTAATATATATATGTACATACGGTACCATGTGGCTGAGTGGTAGCGATGCTAGCCTCCCATTCCATAGGCCGTGGTTTTGATTCCGCCATAGACCCTGGATGTTTTCTGTATACAAGCTAATCGCTTCGCGGGTTGTGTTAAAAGAAAGATAAGATAGATGTCAATGTCTTACCACTGGTGATGAATTCTTTTTTTTTTAATATATGGTTCTGCCAGCTTAGCCATGGCAGTCATTTGTTTTATATTATTTTTCATTATTAATGGAATACCGATAGCAAGCACATGATGACCACCAAGAATAGAATATAATAGGTAAAAGATCTGGTCTAAAAACAAACACTGCGACATCTAATGGATATTTTGTGACCTATATCTGTAAATTAAATCAAGCTATATATGACTCTTGTTATGAAAGCCAGCACAGAGCTTGGAAAAGCGCTCACCTAATGTCATCTGAACTCAGAAACTCAGCATAAAAAATATGCCGTCTACTGTTACATAAAACGCAGCATAGCTCGCACCGGGTATCCTAAGACACCTATATTATATTTTTATCTAAATTCTTTTAGCTTTTTTTTTACTGATTTCAAAAGTCATTTATAAATTTTTTTCCAACCCCTTCTAAGGTATTTTGCTTTCTTGCCCATAAACAAGTGACCTAAACTTTTATCTGCCCTTGTGTATTAAGTCTTAAACTTCATATATGTCTACTGCTTGACTTTCTGTAGACTAACATAGTTTTAGCTGTAAAATTTTTTTTTTTGGTTTCTTGTTATTAAAATTTTAGACATACAACATAATTGTTTAAAAGGATGAAACTTTCTTTAAGCAAAGTTATAACAATAGCCTTCATAACTATATAGCTTAGCTATCACATCATACAGTTAAGGAATACTAATTTGTATTCCACTTTCTATTTATTTTGGTTCTTATCTTATATTTTTTTATTAAAAAAAATTAAATTTATTACAAGCTCATTTACCACAAAATTCTTGCCCTAGATAGCAATAACATAAACATATAAATATTTATGTTTATAATAATAATAATAATAATAACAATAATAAACTTGAACATAAAATTTGTCACTTAATTTAAAGAACACAAATGCTCGACTTACCGCTGGTCATGATGGTGATGCTTATTGGCCGATGAAAACGTATCGAATATATAGTTAAGCATGGGTGTGTCTGCTTTATGAGATTTTGATAGCACATACTTGCTGTCCACTTTTCGCGCTGAAATTCTAGTTGTCCCCGTACCAGTTTTGCTATTATTGCCATTGCTTGAGCTTAAAGCTCCCGCCAAGGACATATGATGAGAATTACTTTTACTGCCAACACTTAAAGCATTTGAGGGGCCTTTAGCAATTGAACTTGTACTTAATGATGGCAGTTTTGTGGCTAAAACAGTTTTATGTTGCTGCTGTTCTTTCGAAGCTGCCGCTGTTGTTGTTGTGTTAGTTGTTGGCGATGTTTTCTTTGTAGACAAAATAGTGGCATTAGAATTGTCAACAGTCAAGTGGCTGTTGGTATTGTGCATATTTTGTTCATTTCCCTTATGCCTAAGGGCGGTAGCAGATGACGCCTCACGACTTGGCAAAGTTAAAGTTGATGTGGCAACGGAAGCGGTTGTGTATGAGGAAGCTGATTCGGATATGACGGATGTGGACGAGTATGATTTTAATTCTTTTGTCCGGCTGGCTGTTGAATCATTGAATAACGTTGATGATAATAATAATGAGTATGATGCCAAAACATTTGATTTAGTCTTGTTTAAAAGCCCTCTTGCCGGGTCATCATCATCTTTGGCAGTCTGTTGTATTGGAGGCGATATAGATGACGGTGCTGATATTAATTTTCTAGTTGTACTTGTTGTTGTGGTTTTTAGTTTATCTGACTTCATAGTGGGTGCCATAAATTTCGTTGTTGTTGTTGTTGTTGTTGAAATCGTTGTGGTAGCTGGTATTTGTGTGGACTTTGCAGACAAAGCAATTTGTTCTCTTATGATGTAATTCCTTAACAATCCCCCTTCATAGTTGTCGCTGGTATCATTCAAAGTATCGATTTCACTGGAATCTATGTCCATTATAGTGTTACATGAAAAAGGGAGGAAAGGAGAAAGAAAAAAGAAATAAAATCAACAAACAATGAAGATGTCAAAACATACTCGTAAAAGTGATAAGGATATTAAGAAAGTTTTTGTTTTACACTGACATCAATCGTATTGGCAATATTATGGAGTTAAATTGTACAAGGGAGAGTTAAGTGCATGGTTTTGCATAACTTCATATAGTTTAATTCTATTAGACAGCGAACTCTTTTTTGGAAAATAAATAATTGGTATAAAATGTTTTCACTGAGTCACAAGGATTATTTTTTTACGATAGCTTCATAGAGTACTCGTCAAGCTTTTAAAGTTATTTCAAAAATAAACCTTAACAAGTTAAATTCTTGTCTTTCATTATAATTTATAATATCAATTAAAGCATCGAAGATTATATTTAAAATAACTCCATTACTTTTTTTTTCTTTTTTTCAATAAGTTACTTGTGTATTTTTATGAATTTTGTGACTTAAGGAAGTAAAGTTTGCTAACAAGTTTAATTTTTATTCATATATATATGTATATGAACATATATGATAGTTGAGAACAAAGATTTATTTGAAATTTCTAAATTTATTCATATATGTTAATCTTTCATATCACAACTTGTTTACTTAAATAAATCTTTATCTTTCAAAATGAAATTTCACAACATTTTTATGGTTGTAAAATATCTCATCTTATGTTTTCTCATTTCCATTTTCTTTCTTACTGCCAGCTTGTATGTGTAATCCCTGTACAGCTGAAAACTCTTGTTAGTTTTATTTAATGTATATTTTCTTTTGCAACTTTCTTAAATTATAATTCCACCTCTTTTATGTCGACATGCAGTATGTAGATTTGAAAATTTTTATGTAAGTGAATAACATCAATTTAAATTCATTTACTAACAGTGTGCAGGGTTAGTTAAGTTTTATATATAGTTATATACGAGTATAAAAGCTTTTATATTTTTGTGGCATCCTTGCTTGAGATTTTGTGTGTTGCTTTGTAAAAGAAAAGAAAACACATTTCGCATGCAAGAAGTTGTAAACTGTTAAAGTAATTATGACTATTAATTGTGAAAACTCTCCCATTGTTATGGAACTAAATTTTCGTCCGGCCAAATTTTTTTACTGTAAGTTTATTCCTACACGATTCAGCCATTTCGAAAAATTTTTCCAGAAAATGAAAGTTATGGTATAACATAGTAGTGACTGTAAACGGCGGGTACTAATTTTACCAGGTGTCAGCACAGCGGGACATGACTAAAATTTGCTGTTCTTTGTTGTCGCACAAATATTTTTAATTAAACAAATTATACATTAAAAAAAGGAAAATTGCGCCGGAATAATAATTGAAAGGTCCATACTAACAATTAATTTTTTGCTCTTAGCTTACATATCATATATGTAAACTTATAATGTTGCAGCTTAGTTCAACTTTGTCTGAAAAATTAAAATAGCTGGCAGCACAATTAAATTTTGTTCGGAAAAATTCAACTAAAACTATTTCAAGCTGAACATCAAGGCGAATTCATAATTGATTCAATTCGCCTTGCTGAAAATGGTACGAACAGCGATGCTAACTTGGTGCTTTTGGTACTATTTTTATTGCTTTTTGAAGACTCAAAATGCCAAATTCTTAGCGTTAGTGCCAAACTAAGAAAAATCACTAAGTAGTGCTTTTAAGAAATTTGTGTATTTCTTAAAATTACTTTAATTTATTGTATTTATATTTTCAGTGTAAAGAATACCTTTTTGTCTTATATATTTCATTAAATAGAGCATAGCTTTTTTTCTGCTGAAGTTCAGTGACCAGTGACTATGACTTCATCACTTCAACTTTCCTACAACAACTGATACAAAGAGGGACACTAATGCACATCAGAAAAATGCGTGGTGTTGTTATTTAATGACTGTTGGATACAGGGATTGAACCCAGGACCTTAGGTTTTGTAGTCAAAATGCTAACTACTTCAGCCAACGCCACTCTTAGAAAATATTTAACATTATTAAACTTCATTCGTTTGGATCTTCACTCGTTTTGCACGTTTCTGCTTTCTACTCTATTTAGATCTCAAAATGACGCCTTTTAGTTTTTTTTAATTTATATGTGCTTTTAGACCAAAAAAGTTGGCATCACTGGTTACGAGCAAAAAGAGTTATCTTCTTTTCTCTCTCTCTCTCTCAAGAGAGAGAAAATTTTTGTCCTTACAAAAATTGGGGTATTCAAATCAGTGTTGCTGGTTTTTTTTCTAGAGCTTATCCCCAATTTTTGGTTTGCCATCCCCAAAAATCCCCAAATTGAGTTTTTTTATTAAAATTTTTTCTTTTGTGAAAAAAGTTAAATTTTTTTAATTTTATTTGAAAAAAATACTGGCAAAAAATAGGATATTTATTCAATAAAATGCATTTATATCCCTAGCTATATTTACATTCATACTAATTTAATTTGTACTTCTAAAACTTGTACAGAAACAATTATACATAGTTTAATACGAGTATACACAAGTATAAAATTTTTTTAACTAAAGCTTACCATTTCAAAAACTTCAGAATCGAAATCTTCTGTTTCATCAGCCTCAGAAATTGTGTTGTACATAGTACTTGTATTAAGAAGTTAAATTTGTAACAACAAATTGAATTATTTTTAAAGTGTGTGTTTATTCTAAGAAGAGCTTCCAACAATTCGTACTGCATTTTGTTGCGTATTTTTGTTTCGGTAGTGTTCGTTATTGGTTAATCTGCCTTGACACTTCTTCTTTATTAGAAACCATTCACTATTAATAGTAACACTAATTTTTATAATTGCCCGACACATATTTCTTAGTTCAAAATTTATTCTTGTTACCATCAGTTATAAAAACATCCCCAACAAATTGCTTCAAATTTGGTTATCATCCCCAACAAATACCTAGATCCCCAATACGGAATTTTCATCCCCAATCGCGAAAAAAGGGACAAATCTCCTTAACTGACAACACTATTTGTACATTGCTTACTGTCTTTCTCTCTCTCTCTCTCTCTCTCTTTATCTCTCTCTTTCAATCCCTTTGGTGAACTCTCACGTATTTCTACATGTAGTTGTGACAAACAATTAACATAGCCGATAAAGTCTTATTACTTTATGACATTTTGGTTTGAGCCACAACAACAAATTTTTTTAAACTCTGTGAAAATGTTAAGACATTATGACATTTAAGGTACTGGTGTGAATTCCCTAAATGTGTAAATCCAGTTTTAAGTTTTAAACTTGCGGAAAGGCTGATCAGTAACGGCATCTGATATTAAAAACTCCGTCTGATCAGATTAAAAATAAATTAGAATTAAATACGTTCCAATAACTTTTGCTGATGTGGAATGTTAATTTTTATTATATAAACGTTTTTTTCAGAAAAATTCTTTGAATATTTACCTTTTATTATTATTTTTATTTTATTAATTATTAAAAAAATAAGTTGATAAATGCATATCTTATTAGTTTTAAATATTTTTATATTTTTACTGTATATTTTATGTACATAAAACGTGATTTAAAATGCATGAAAATCCTACCCCTAATGATCAATCATAATAACATCCACTGCAGTCACATCAAATGCTCTCTCTAATTTTATTAATTTATTACTTTCTAATTTTATTTTTTAAAAGCATGAAATTTAATGAAAGTGTGCTAGGGGCGGATTCCGCAACGATGAATATTGAAGTGTTTACTAATTTCAGTGTTCACTTAATGATTTCTGCATCCGCAACAGAGACAATTAATTATTTTGATAGTTATAGCGGAATCTGGACTCTGGCACTATTGTTGAGATAATGAGTATCTATAATATATATATCTTAATATAAAAAAAATGCTTTCTAAATAAAATAAGTTCTATTTCATGCCTGATTTTTGTGTCAAGTTGGATGGAAAATGTACTCACGACGTAGTTTTATTTGATAATATGTTTAACATATTGTAACTTTGATATAAAAATGCCTTAACTCATTATTAATTATTTTTTTTTCATCAAAATATAGAATTTTCATATTTAGGCATCATAATTATAATAATTATATTTGTTCAAAAATCATTAAAATTAATTACATAAAAACCAATATAAGCATGTGCCATATGACGCAGTCTAAACAAAATTATTTTAATGAGTTTGTGGTTTGTAATTTTGCAATTAAACTTTTTTAAATTAGATATTATAAAATTTTTTATATATTTACTTTTAGAATGAATCAAACAACAGCAGTATTTGTACTGATTCAATGCAAAAGCAAAACTTTTTAGTTCTGTTTGATAATAATTTTTGTTTAACTATGTGTAAGTAGTCCTTGTTTTATTTGCTGTAAAATATAAAAATCGATTTTGTGAGGTCAAAAAAAAAAAACTCATAAATTAAAGATATCGTCAACAGTAATTAAACTAAAAAAATAATATGTTGTGCGTCACAAGGTTGTCCTTGTCTTGGCTTTTGTAATTAATTTTTGCTCTTTTCAACTATAATTTTTTCCTTAGAAACGATAAAATTAGAATTTAAATTTAAATACTGATTATTGAATTAAAAAAAAAAATGTTTAGTACTCTATGTACCCTGTAGTAAATAAAATAATCAGTTGAGAAAAAACACTAAATTATAAATTAATTATTTTGCAAGTGACTACAAATTGGTTTAAAAATCATGAAGATATCACCCAAACATATTGAATAGAAGCACACGTAAGAAATAAATAAAAGCAAAATAAGTAAATGAAAAGAAAATAAAAAAATCAAAAGAAGCATTCCATGAAATCAAATGCCAAATGTTTGTGTTGAAAAACAAAATCTAAATAATTTCAATACTTAATATGTATAATATTTTCTATGAGCGGTTCGTATGTATGGATATAAGAATTTATGTACATATACATATATGTATGTATGTACGAATTTTTTATTTTTAGTGAATATAATAATAAATATTTATATATACATACATATGTATATATGTATGTATATATAATATAAATATACATATGTATATCTTTTTTTATTATAATATTAATTAACTACAAATTGGTTGAAAAATAAGTAGCTAGTAGTCAATTTAAAAGTCATGCAGAGATGGCCAATTGAATACCGCCTATAACATTTCTATGTTAAAATAGTGCGTCGGCGACAAGGAAAAAAGTCACTTAATCAACCAGTTGTGGTTATTAAAAAAAACAGTTTGAAGTTACTTACAAATGGGTTTGAGTTCCTATAGGGTATATATAAAAAAATTATGTATCTGTTAAAGTCCTGCACAAGACTATTTATAAGACCTTTTAAGACATGCGGCATTTTTTAAACGCTTTACTACAGCGAAATATTCTAAAACAAACGCTAAAAAACACTGTTGGCAAGACAAATAACTAAAAAAAAAAATCTTGCCAACAGTGTTGTTTAGCGTTTGTTTTAGAATATTTCGCTGTAGTAAAGCGTTTAAAAATGTCGCATGTCTTGAAAGGTTTTATAAATGGTCTTGTGCAGGTCAATAATATCTGTGTATGCGTGTCTGATGAAAAGAAAATTCTAACTGCTATTGAGGTGAAAAGAAAATTTTAACTGTTAATTATCAGCTAAGGAGTTAATAACTTTTGAAATTAAAACTTATTATATGAAAATTTTTTGTAAAATTTGTTGTGTTAGTTTTTGTTTTTATATTTAATTTATGTTATTATTTGTGCTTCCCTTAATATGAAATAATTGTTAACAAATGTTTCCTGACACAAAAACTTATAAAGCATACTTTCTTTATTTAAAATAAATACAACAATATTAAAATATTTTTTCATAAATCTGATCCTTCAGCCATAAATTTCTACATTTTAGCACACATTAAAATGAGCTCTTATGATCATTATGTATGCTCATACAAAAACTTTAATATAGAGAATTTATAACTTTAAATATTACAAATAATTTAGTCCCCTTTTATTATAAATAAAATCATAAGGGGAGAATATTTCATAATGTGCTAACAACATAAAAGTTGAAATGCAAAAAGCAGTCATCCAAAAAAAGTTAGAAAATTTGTTTAAACTATTGACTTGAGTTTGACTTTAAAAAAAGGCATACAACATTTAAAAACATTATTTAAAAAACAAATAAATAAAAATTCTAAAAATTACGCAGCATATTTATATGATGTTATTTCTGCTCACAGTTTAATACTTTGGATTAATTTTAATACCAATAAAAAAAATTAAATTTAATCTATAAAAGTATTCCCCATATTCATAAAATTTAAAATGAATTTAAAATGTATTTTATTTCAAATTTTTGATACAAAATTTTCTTAAGTGGATTTCAAATTCATTTTACTTTTTTTTTATGAAAATTGGGGTATGAATTTAAATAAATTTTGTTTTTATATTTAAACTATTTTAGAATTAATTTAAAATTTTTATTCCAGAATGTCTGTAATTACAAGCGCTTTGTATAATTATAAAAAACTAAATCACAACTTTTTTCTGTGCAATGTTTTATAAATGGTGAGCAAATTTAGAAAGTAAATTGCCTTAAAAGCACACTTTTTTTTTGGAAAATTCAGTTTTGTTAATATACATTGGCATCAAGCAGAAAGATGGGAATTAATAATGGAATATGAAGTCAAGCAAATATCCAGCTCTAGTACGTTGGCAGACATCCGCTCTTTTCACAACACTTTGAACTACATTTGGCAACAAAGCTTTGCTTATCTCGTCAATGTAGCACCAAAATTAGAGCCTCAGTTGTTTCTGATTGGTTCATGAAAGCCCCGTATTTCAAATTAAAATTTGCCAATTTTAGAAAAATTCAGAGCTATGTTTCCATTAAACAAATATAGCCATAAGTTAAAAAAAAAACTTTCGTTATACAACCTTAGCATTTAGCTTGGCAATTTATAGGCCATGGTATTTAATGTCCTTAAGGAATAATAAAGATGGAACCTAATTTTGCAATTTTTATGTTTAGTTTTTGTTTATTTTTCCAATTTATCAAACAATTTATTCAAAAAATCGTGGATGTTTTTATGGCTTATGAGGAATAAAATAAAATAACGAAATCTGTAGAGGAGTTGATGGCACAAACTAGAAAATTTCTTTTTTATTTGTTTATTTGTTTGTAAAAAAAAAATCTCAGCATACAAGAAAAAATATAAAAAACAGTCATTTTATTATGCCCACATAAAATTATTTGTAGACATTGGATTTTTGTCGTCATAAAGAAAAATAGTGGAATTATCGATTTTTAACTATAGTTCTTATATGTGGCAATTCAATTGTCTTAGAAAAACTTGTTTATTTCTTTAAGTCGTCACTGTGTCTGTGTGTAAGCATTCCAAGTGCTTAAAGAGAATTTGAATTTTTCCAAACAATATTTCTGCTCTCAGTTTAGCATGAAGGAATTAATAAAAAAAATTAAAATAAAAATTAAGGAGTGAAATGGGTTTAACAGCCTCCTTGACTTTAACGATTTTATTATGCAAGCACAGACTGTTGTAAGACACGGACTTCAAAGAACTATACGCAAAAGTGTTTGCGGTTATCACACAAAAAAAGACATCTAAACCAGCTAAGTAAGGACTATATTTATTATTTTTTTTTTAATTTTTTCCATCAATATAGTATATTTTTTATTTGCAAACAAATAATTCTTGTACGTTTATGTGCGATTAAAGTACTACAAGGTAACACTAGACGTGAGCACAAGCCATTTGCTTGCTTAATCTTCATGATGTACATTATTGAATTGTACTCTCTTTTTATTGCTTTTGATTTTATGAGAACACTAAAACTTTGCTTTTCTTCTAAGCGAAGGCATTAGTTATTGTAGTGTCGAAGCATATTTCACTATTGCTTACCGATTGACAAGTGTAAAATGAGAATGTATAAGAAAAAACAAACGTCGCAGATTCTTTGAGCGTGTTAGTTTACGTGCGATACTGTTCTAAGTTTTATAATTTGTTAAGTTAACACTATAAGAAATAGAATATAAAAAAGAGAGGTGTCTTAGAACACCCTGTTATAGCTATGCTGCTTAGCTATATAAAACATTCTTAATGTGTTAAACAACGATGTGATAAATTTATATTATATGACGATATCATATTTGCCGTAAACATTTCAAAACACTTATTTCGCATTATATTCTTTTCTAGTGGCATACGATTAAATTAATTTATTGTTTGTGGTCGGCAGCGGCTATTAGCCGGCTGTGTTCTCTGATTTATGCTCATGTGCAAAAGCTATAAAAAGACAAATTAAGCAATCCTTCTCATTGTTTTTGTTTCACTCACTTCAAAGAACAAAACAAAACAAAACCAAACAATTTGTTTCGTTTATTTTCGTACTCTGATTTTAAGTACAAAGAAACCAAAACAAAAATTAATTTATGACTGTAATAGTGTCGATTATTTGTGTTACGAAAATCACGTCCTAGTTCCTGTATCGTGATATAAATAGCATAGCTATAATAATATCTTTCACAATGGATACGAATATATTTGAACATTTTTAACCCCCGATCAAAAAAGGGGTGTTATAAGTATATAGTGTGTGTGTGTGTATCTGTGTATCTATGTATTTGTGTATGTGTGTATCTGTGTATCTGTGTGTCTGTCCGTGTCCACGTACAGCCCAAACGGCTGGACAGTTTTTAATTTGGTTTTCTCTGTTTGAAAGGTGACTTGATCGATATGGTTCTTAACCATGTTTGAAGAAAATCGGTCCAGCCGTTTAGAAGATCTCACATCTTTTCCAGATATATCGGTGGTTTCGTAAGTTTTTAATTTCTGTTATTTTTATTATCACTTAATATTTTATGAAACTTTGAATTTGTGAAATGAAGTATGGTGCACTATGAAGTGTACAATAAAACTATTGCACACTTGACACAAAAGTCTATACAAATGTTGAATAAAGGTTTTGTTGATTTTTTGTTTCCTTATTCTCTATGTTTGCTTTACACCGAATTACAATTACCTTTAAAATCAATAATCGCTTTTGAAAAAAAAAAATACTGTGCACAACTCACTTCTAGTAAACCCTATTTTCTAAAATATAATACACCAATTTTGCCTTTATAGCCATTTACAGTTTGTAATGGGTGTTTTTTATTGAGGTATAGAACTTTAAGTTGGCATCACTTTTTTAACTGGCGGCCATTTTGTCAGCTGTCAAGTGATTAATATTTAGTTTGGTTTGCCATTTCATCATGAACAGGTTGACAAAAGAACAACGCTTGCAAATCGTGCAAATTTATTTCGAAAATAATGGTTCAGTTCGCGAAGTTTACCGCAAGCTCCGTCCATTTTATGGTCGACATAATCGTCCATCAGAGCAATTAATTCGGTTAACCATGGATCGTTTTCGCACTACGTTTACTCTATGTGATAATACGCATCCGCAGAGATGTCGAACAGTGCGCACCGAAGAAACAATTGCCGCTGTAGAGCAAAGTGTTGAAGAGGACCCGAATGAATCGATTCGCCACCGTGCACAGCAATTGGAGCTTTGTCCATCAACTTTATGGAAGATTTTGAAGATTTTGAATGTGGATGAGTTGTGGTTCCAACAAGACGGCGCTACATGCCACACAGCGCACGTCACAATCGATTTATTGAAGGAAACATTCGATGAGCGCATAATTTCGCGGAATGGACCTGTCAATTGGCCACCAAGATCGTGTGATTTGACACCATTGGATTATTTTCTTTCGGGATATGTGAAGTCGCTCGTCTACGCCAACAAACCAGAAACGTTAGGGGACTTGGAAGCCAACATTCGTGGCGTTATTGCCAACATACGGCCCCATATGCTCGAAAAAGTGGTTGAAAATTGGACCTGTAGAATTGGCTTTATTCGAGCCAGCCGCGGCGGCCACATGCCCGAAATCATATTTAAACATTAATGGCATAAAATTATCCTTCCAATAAAGCCAAATTGATGGATATTAAAACGATTTTCTTGTGTTTTATACCTCTAAAAAACACCCTGTATGTGTGTTGTTTTATTAATACTTTTTAATTTTAAAAAATTAATTTTACTTTTTACATGTGCAAGGTTTCAATTTGCTCAAGTCATAAATATTTTTGCAATTTTCTTTTGCTCAGTTGGGTATTTTTTTTTCGAATTTAATTTTATGCCCAATCATAGAATCAAAATAATATTTGAATATCAATGTACGTACATATTGGCAATCTTGAATTAAGCGAAAGACATATTTGAATTTAGATAAATTATTATGAAACATGTACATTAGGGTAATAACTTTTTTTTGTTCCAAGGGCCTGTTTTACGGACAATATTGTTTTGAAAATAAAAATCAAATTTTTAATTCAATTTGGTAAAAAAAACTTCACGCAAGCGATTTCAAAAATGCATTTGGTAATTTATTTTTATTTTTTAATATGATAAATATCCTCTTTTGCATGTACGCAATAAATATGGGCATTTCCACAGAAATGTCAACTTTGTGTACCGTGCGACGCCAAGCAAATATGCTCGTTTTTTTTAAAGAAACCTAAACTTTTTTTAACTTCTTTATATATTTTTGTGTAGGCCGTCAGCAGTTCTAAGTGAGGTAAAATAATTATATAAGTATATTAAATATTATATAATTTCAGTAAAAAAATACTCTTTTTTATTAAAAACTTCATCGCGTCTGTTACGTGCCCCTTTTTAAAGATCGCAAAAAACTAAAAATGCAGTTTTTAATATTTTTCCATGCCCTGCACTATTTTACCTTGGGAAGTATGATATTCGCGAAAAAATTCATGAAATTATACCCTAATGTAAATGTATCGAGACTTATTTTTGATCTTATTGTAAGTGACAAAAATTAAAGTTTTCAGGAGAAGGTTTGTAATATAAATTTCGAATAAAAAAAATTATTTTTACTCGTTTTGTATAATTTTTTTATTATTCTGCTATCTCGAATTAAAAATTTTTTTTGGTGAAAATAAATGCTAACTCCCATGTAAATTTCCAATTTTATTCTTTGGCATACTGAACACGAATCAGATAAGGATTTTGATATCGTGCGGCTAGGTTTTGAGTTATGATCACTTTTAACATATTGCTAATATATTGTTGCTTTTAAAATTTATTAAACGTATGAGTTCTTTTGATTGCTCAAAAATAAAAATATATAACGCACAATGTTTATTTGCTACTGCCCTTCCTTTTATTTCTTGACTAAGCAAAATTACAAACTGTCCTTACTTAATTATTTCTTAGTGTTATTATCCACCGCACGAGGTCTTTACTTTCAACGATGTTGACTCAACTATTTTATGATTATCACTGACTGCCTCTCACATAGGGTGCCTCTTTTTTATAGTACAGGCAGCGGTCTAGAATGTTCGCTAGGTGGCGTAATGACATGTGTGTGCTTTGTTCCCGTTTACTATCGGTAGCCAAGTGATCAAACAGTCTTCTAACACAATCGGGAAATTTCATGTTACTGTTTCTAGGTGTTTGTTGATAATTCGATTCGACGTTATCTTTAATATCAGAGTAACTTTGTAACGATTTTTGTGTTGGTAATACCGTGTGTTACAGAGTAATACAGGGCGATTACCATATGTGTTCGCACTTTTTTGTGTATGTGTGTACGTGTGTAGCTATGTATACAATTATTGTTGTTGCGATAGTGCTTGCATGTGAATAGGTATATACGCTTAGTTCTTTAGTTATATACTTCTAAATAGTTCTTTGCATTGACCCTGTACGAATATTTTTGCTTAACACTTACATTAACCTTGTTGGAATATTTTTACGTAGTAATTTGTATAACTTTTAAACTGTTAATCAAATAGAAAAATTATGTATGAGCCGATTATAATCAATAATATATTAGCAAGTGAAGTATATTTATACTTTCTAAGTTTATTTTTCATTAAATTTTGTATATTTATCGAATGATATATGAGACGCTAAGACACCTTATGTGCTATAGTATTGCTGTATGGTCTTCCACGGCCTTGGTTAGTGACCTTTTTACATGACTGCTCGATGTAAAGAAGTGTATCGTGTTTATTAGTGTTTGTATGTGTGTTCCTTTACGGCACTATTTTTGATGACCGATTTTGATGATTCTTACATCAATCGATTTGTCTTAATTCTGGAGTAAAGATATGAAAGTTGTAAAAATTCAGTACGGTGGCCAATAGACACAATTTTGTTAATACGAAAAAATTAAGAGTCAGAACTATATCAAAATGGATATCATTTGTCAGGTATTTTAAAATCATCTTTAGGTTTCTCGTATGATTTTTCATTTCGAACGACTATTTAAGATATTTAATTGTTCAAAGTTGGTCGAAGTCAGGTTTTTTTTATTTATTTTTAATTACTATTTGCTTAAGTTGAAATGGAATTCGTTAAAAAAAAGTCACCACGAACAAGAGTGTCATAAAAATACGGTCTTGTCTCCTACTGGCAAAGTTAAGGAT
Organism: Tachina lurida; assembly: GCA_944452675.1. NCBI lineage: Eukaryota > Metazoa > Arthropoda > Insecta > Diptera > Tachinidae > Tachina > Tachina lurida. The sequence continues at coordinate 117,663,423 of OX101754.1, forward strand.
CACTACACAGCTATGCAAGGTCTATCGCCAATCACAATACTATCAGCTACTCAAAAGGCTTTTATTTTACTTAAGTATATGCACAGTATTCATACAGATTGACTGGAGCTTGTTAATTTACCAAATCTAAAATTTAAAAGAGAATATGCAAAAAATCACTAAAGTCATTATCATCTAGTTTTTTATATTTAAAACTATTTTTAGAACTTAATTATCTAAGATTGTTTGTTGTAACAAATTCTAATTTAAACATTAACCAGTTGCTGTTGGAAGGAAAACAAGCAAACTTGCAAAAAATAATTTTCATTTAAACCTTGAAAAGATTCTATGAGTCAGCAGAAAAAAAAAATATTTTATTTGTCAAATCTTATATATATTTGCTCTCAAAGGAAGCAAAATGAAATTAAGTTGTAAGTAATTGTTTAGGTTCTAGGTATAAAAAATTTACTTTGAAGGTTTATTAGAAAAAGTTAAACAATTTTAACTTAGCAAAAAATTACATAAATAGAATATGATTGTATGTTCTCTTTCCACCAGAGATTTAGTAAATATTCAAGTGAATGATTTAAAATTTGAGAAGAAGTTGTAGTAGATATTTAAATTTTCTTTGAGTTTTTCATTTAATTGGAAATAATTATAATGCTTTTAATATTAGTGCTCATATTTATAGAGACTTCAGAGGCTGGGGTATTATGTAGCCTTAGAAAAAAACTAAAAATTTTTCCTAATCATCGATTTGCTAGAAGCAGGCAATTTTTGGCCTTTCGAAGATTTTTTTAATATTATTATTTTTTCCGAAATGAACAGAGGTAATTTCTTCAATTAACTGAGTTTTGCTTTATAAAAAAAATTACACTTTTTGTACTTTTTAAAAACTTTATTTCTTCAAGTATGAAATTAAAAAAAAAAATAAAAATTCACAAGTGCTTACTTTTTATTCAGACTATAAAATTATTACATAATTATCATAGTTTGTATTTTTCTTTAGAATATTTGCTGCTAAGTGCATATTGATGGGTCTCATTATAAAAAGTAGTTATATGCCTTAATTGCTATATTTTACTTCATAAATTATGGGATACAACAAACCAAATATTTAAGAGAAGACCTTACTTTTCTTGTTAATGCTTTAGCAAACCACAATTATGTTCTTATTTGTCCATTATATTCCAATCATGTCGAATATTTTCTTACAGAAAATGTTTGCTTGATTTTTTTTATCTCTGTATTCTCTCTTATCTTCTCTTCTTTGTTTAAAGACAAATTGTCGGTTTATTTTTTGGTATTTTCTTCTTTTCAATGGTAAGAATTTTTTTTTGTGTGTATTCAATATTGACATGATGGACAACCTTAATTAAGGAAGTTTATTTTCTGCTGTTCTAGCATAATTTTTGTAAAATATTCATATAAACACAAACCTTGTAGAGATGTACATATGACAAAAAAAAAAAAAAAATTTCTTATCAAATTCATATAAATTTTTTTCTTCTAGTTGTGATTAAATTAAAACTTTATTTCCCTTTATGTTTTAGAAACTTTCAAATATTAAAACTTCTCACCAGTAAATTAACTTGCTGTTTTGTATCCAAAAATAGGAGTTTGATTTACACAAACTTAATTTAAGTTCTTGCACGAGCTCTTTATGAAAAGGAAAGTTTAAAAAAAAGTTTATGCATAAATTTATGCAAATAATGAAAAGTAACCTTTGTCACTTTTTGTTTAACATTCAGAACAAATTAATATGTTATAAAACTTAATATTTTTTTCCCAAAATATTTAAAATCTGTAAATGGAATTTGCCAGATATATTTTTTAATTTTAGGTGCTTTTTAAATCCCTATTGTGTTCTATTTTGATACCTGAAAAACGGTAACACTGGTTTCGCTCAGTCTCTAGAAATTTAAAAAATAATGTAATTCACTGCGTATGAGTAATCTGTTAATCACATTCATTTAACATAGAGAAAAACTGTAGCATACTTTGTGGCAAAATGTTTAACTTTTATTAGTTATGTGGTGCGTATGAGTAATAATTTAATTAAAAATTTGTGTGCTATAAAAATCTTATATTTTTTAAATTTTCCATTCTCACTGAAAAATGAAAATTTATTTAATATGCCATTATTGAATTATGTTTATTTAAAAAAATATTGCTTTTCTTCAGTTTTTTTATCATTATATTCCTTTTGAATGCAAAAAACACATTACGTAATAGCTGAATCGTATTAAATTCCTTTTAGTAATTTAGAACATTATCCTTTATCATATTTAGGTCATGCTGAGCTACAAAACATTTTCTTAATATACAAGAAATTTAATTTTATTATATGTTTTCTTATTGCAATCAGAAATTTTTAATATGCTCAAACAACTGTATAAAGGAATATGTTTAAGAAATATAATGAAATTATAAAATATGCATGAACGTTTTGCACAACTAAGCTTTTGGAATTTACATCTACACATACGTGCTGTTTATACAAACGTAAGCATATTATTTGTTTGCCTTAAAAAAAAACAAATTTATTTAGATGTATTTATGTGGAATGTTTGTGAAACACTTATTTATGTTTATATACCAAGAAACAGCGCTGCATGAAACATAAAATATTCTTCTGTGCACACACATGAATTTACTAAAAATCTAAGCTCTATGCAATAGCAAAAAAAAAAAAAACATTGAGGTTTATTTTGTAGGTCTTAGCCTTGAACCCTGAACATTCTTTTCCTAGTATTTACTTGCACTACTTTATTTTACCCTGTTGTTGGCACTATTTACACAGCTCAAAATGAGAAGTTAAAAACTAGAAGGAAAATATTTAATATAAAAAAAAACATTTGCAAAATATCAAAACTCAAGGCCTTTTGGAACATCTGACTACTCGGCAAGAGGTGAAGGTGAAATTGTGTTTTTTTTTGGGTAATAAAATTTTATTTTATACAAATGCATAAATCTGCATGCATGTGTGGGGACATTCACTTACACTTAAAAAAGAATTGTTTGCATAAATTTAATTTAAAAAGGGAAATGAAAACAACAGAAGCAGAAGCAGAATATAAAACAATTTGTTAAATGGATATTTTAAGGAAAAGTAAAAGTAAACAAATATTGTAAACGTTTTAATATATTTCTTATATAATATAAAAGAGTTGAGTAAAATTTAATAAGTTATGAAATTTTAGCTTGAATTTACATAAAGAAGACAGAGAAAAGCACCGATACTAATTACACTAGTCTTATAGTTCAGCAATAGGTAAGAAAGTAGATTTTAATGAGTTGTTATCTGGCTTTTTTTTTCGAAATCTTACTCTAAATATTTTGTCTCCACTACCAAGCTTTATTTTTGCTTTTATAGGCTAGAATTGTTTTTAAATAATGTTTTTCTGTATAAAATAAGTTTGTTTTTGATTTTTCTTTTTAATGTGTGATTCATTGGGAATGTTTCATAAATTAAGGTTTAATATTTTAAACGCACTTTTTACACTGAATAAATATCTTTATTTTTTTTTACCGTGAAGGAAGCCTTATTGCTTTTTATTTATTATTAATTTCGTTTGACTTTTTACTGAACGTAAATAAGAATTTCTATGGAAAACTGTAAAAATCGTTTATTTTATCCTTTCACAGAAGGACAATTAACCCCTGATGAATTTTCTTGATAAAACTTTATTTCAATTCAATAAAGTTCAGTGCTTTCAGCTTAACTGATTTTGAATAAATATTACAATTTACAAAATTTGTACGAATTTCCACCAACACACTTTTACTACAAAATATTTTAATACAAAAAAGGTATTCATTTCAGTTTTGTTCTGTTGGAAAAATGGAAAAATGTAATTTTTCTTACAACAAACACAGGGAAAAATTACATTTTTCCATTTTTCCAACCAAAAAAAAAAAACTGAACTGAATACCTTTATAGATATAATTTTCCCTTTTTAGATTTCTTAAACAAGAAAATTTAAATAAAATTATTTGTTTTCATTGCTTAACTCACCATTTTTGTCAGTACTTTGGGTTGTGAATGTTGAATTATTTATTTGTCTATCAGCATTGCCGCCATTCGCTGCTAAGAAAAACTCAGAGTTTGATAATAAAGTTGCTGCTGATGGTGCTGACACTGACAAGGATGTTGAAGTTATTATTGTGGGTGCTGATGGTTGTTTGGAAATAGGTTCATTTAATATTGTTGCTGCAAGTGTTGTTTTTGTTGTGGCCGCCATTACAACAATGTTGTCAATTTGTTTAACATTAAATGGACTAACGAGCAGAATTGTTATTAGCAATAAATAAAACGTTTCAATTATGAGTGTGGCGACATTTTTGAGCTTAAACCACATTTTGATGCTTTACATATTTGGGCCAAATTGAAGCAGTTTTAAACATTTTTAAAAGTACTAAGTTTTTGCTTTTTTACATTTTTATTTATAAAATATAGTTTTTTTTTTTAATTGTAAATAAATTTATTTTATTTAATGCATTCACTGTTTATTGTGGAGTTCTGTTTTTTTGTGGAGTTCTGTTTGCAGATTTTTTTTTCATATGAATTTAGCTTGTAATTAAATAAATTAATTATTTTATGCTGCAAGTATTTCAAGTGCTTAACAACAGCATCCGTATACAAATTCTATTGTATTTTATTTAATTAATTTACACACCACCACTCAAATAGTTTAAGTGCAATTGTAATCTTATTTAATATTATTGTCATTTATTTAATCAGGAGCAGGAAAATGTTACACATTCCTGTTATACATTGATTAATGCAATTTTAATTATTATTTGATTGCATAACCCAGTACTTAAGGTATTTTTAAAGGGAATTTTGTATTATGGCTGAACAATTTTTATTGAAATCTAATTTTTAATATTTGAAGCCAGTTAAAGCTTATTTAAAATAGAAAGATTATATAAGTGAAAAACGCAACTGTTGTCAATTACATCATCTAATTAAATAGTGTTATCAGTTCTGTTGCACAATGAGTACTTCAGTTTGGCAAACTTTCAATAATCCTTTTGTGTGACACAATTCTAAAGCTCAAAATAATTCCATGTAATTAATGTCTGTATATCTAAATATGAATGTTATATGCATTACATAACTTAAAACTAGAAGCAGCCCAGCAATAATGCTTTAATAATTATAATTATCAAAACAAAGCGCACAATAGAAGGGTTGTGAGACTAGTCAACTTAATACTTTACCAACCCTCTTCTCTTCACTTACTTTAGGTACGTATACATATGTATGTGGCTTGGTAAGCATATTAATTCCACGAATGTTACTTTCCTTTCTAACAAAAATATTATACTAAAGAGCTAGAAACTAATCTAATCTTGTTTTAGCTTTTTAATGCCTAATTTTAAAGTCGGTTAATTTGTTTTAAGTTTAATTTTTGATTTTCTTAGTGCCAATTTTATATTTCCAGAGGCGTGGTCATGCACAAGCTTTATCGCTAGCAAACTATAAATGTCCTTTTTTGAATAAATCTAGCTTTGAGACTATAAGTTTTATATATTAAAATAACTTTCTTAAATGTTATACGACATAAAAACTTGCTGGTATAGCAAGCACATCAGTGGCATAAGAAGTGCATATCCATTGTTAAGTTGATTTACTTTTTATTTACCCTCGTAATGATACTACAATAAAGTGCTGGTAATATTTAAATAAATTCAGTAAAGTGCGACTTTGACTCGCGCACGAAGGGTTCCGTACGTTGGGCTTTGAGCATTTTTTAATAGTGTTTTTTCCGTTTTTTCAGCTGAAATAATTTTTTTTTTATTATTTTTCGCTTTTTTCTCGTTTTGGCGATTTTTTTAATTTTGGCGATTTTTTTTAATTTTAGCGATTTTTTTAATTTTGGCGATTTTTTTATTTTGGCGATTTTTTTTTATTTTGGCGATATACATACATACATACAATTGTATGTATATTACATGGGATTTTAAAATTTTTCGTTGCTCGTTTTGGCACACCCTTTAATTTCCAACTCTCATGTATTTGTTGTTGTAGCGGCCAAGGATCCCATGTAATATACATACTATTGTATGTATATTAGATGGGATTTTAAAATTTTTCGTTGCTCGTTTTGGCACACCCTTTAATTTCCAACTCTCATGTATTTGTTGTTGTAGCGGCCAAGGGTCCCATGTAATATACATACATACATACAATTGTATGTATATTAGATGGGATTTTAACATTTTTCGTTGCTCGTTTTGGCACACCCTTTAATTTCCAACTCTCATGTATTTGTTGTTGTAGCGGCCAAGGGTCCCATGTAATATACATACACACATACAATTGTATGTATATTACATGGGATTTTAAAATTTTTCGTTGCTCGTTTTTGGCACACCCTTTAATTTCCAACTCTCATGTATTTGTTGTTGTAGCGGCCAAGGGTCCCATGTAATATACATACATACAATTGTATGTATATTACATGGGATTTTAACATTTTTCGTTGCTCGTTTTGGCACACCCTTTAATTTCCAACTCTCATGTATTTGTTGTTGTAGCGGCCAAGGGTCCCATGTAATATACATACATATAATTGTATGTATATTACATGGGATTTTAACATTTTTCGTTGCTCGTTTTGGCACACCCTTTAATTTCCAACTCTCATGTATTTGTTGTTGTAGCGGCCAAGGGTCCCATGTAATATACATACATACAATTGTATGTATATTACATGAGATTTTAACATTTTTCGTTGCTCGTTTTGGCACACCCTTTAATTTCCAACTCTCATGTATTTGTTGTTGTAGCGGCCAAGGGTCTACACACTGTGTCCAAATTTCAGGTCCGTAGCTCTTACGGTTCTCGAGAAAATACCCTGTGACGGACAGACGGACAGACGGACAGACGGACAGACGGACAGACGGACAGCGTAGCGAAAACAATAGGGTTCCATTTTCACCTTTGGTGTACGGAACCCTAAAAATTAACTAAAAGTACTAAAACTTTTATTAATATTTGCTGTAAAATTTGCGCAACAATAAAAATCTAATTAATGTGTAGTTTCCACAGTGCAAGCAAGCGACTTGTCTAGAAAAAATATATGAAAAGCACTAACATTTTCTTGACTAGTCGCTTGCTTCCATTGTGAAAACTACACATAAAAGCTTTTGAGTAAATATGGATTTAAAAAATAAACTACTCAATACCGAGAAACTCTTCTCTTCAGGCACATATGGTTTTTCACTCTAAACAGTGTAAAACTGCATCATGTAAATATCAGTTGTAACTCGTTAAAAAATTAAAGTTGTTTTTTAGGGTTCCGTACACCAAAGGTGAAAATGGAACCCTATTGTTTTCGCTACGCTGTCCGTCTGTCCGTCTGTCCGTCTGTCCGTCTGTCCGTCTGTCCGTCTGTCCGTCTGTCCGTCTGTCCGTCTGTCCGTCACAGGGTATTTTCTCGAGAACCGTAAGAGCTACGGACCTGAAATATGGACACAGTGTGTAGACCCTTGGCCGCTACAACAACAAATACATGAGAGTTGGAAATTAAAGGGTGTGCCAAAACGAGCAACGAAAAATTTTAAAATCTCATGTAATATACATACAATTGTATGTATGTATATTACATGGGACCCTTGGCCGCTACAACAACAAATACATGAGAGTTGGAAATTAAAGGGTGTGCCAAAACGAGCAACGAAAAATGTTAAAATCCCATGTAATATACATACAATTATATGTATGTATATTACATGGGACCCTTGGCCGCTACAACAACAAATACATGAGAGTTGGAAATTAAAGGGTGTGCCAAAACGAGCAACGAAAAATGTTAAAATCCCATGTAATATACATACAATTGTATGTATGTATATTACATGGGACCCTTGGCCGCTACAACAACAAATACATGAGAGTTGGAAATTAAAGGGTGTGCCAAAAACGAGCAACGAAAAATTTTAAAATCCCATGTAATATACATACAATTGTATGTGTGTATGTATATTACATGGGACCCTTGGCCGCTACAACAACAAATACATGAGAGTTGGAAATTAAAGGGTGTGCCAAAACGAGCAACGAAAAATGTTAAAATCCCATCTAATATACATACAATTGTATGTATGTATGTATATTACATGGGACCCTTGGCCGCTACAACAACAAATACATGAGAGTTGGAAATTAAAGGGTGTGCCAAAACGAGCAACGAAAAATTTTAAAATCCCATCTAATATACATACAATAGTATGTATATTACATGGGATCCTTGGCCGCTACAACAACAAATACATGAGAGTTGGAAATTAAAGGGTGTGCCAAAACGAGCAACGAAAAATTTTAAAATCCCATGTAATATACATACAATTGTATGTATGTATGTATATCGCCAAAATAAAAAAAAATCGCCAAAATAAAAAAATCGCCAAAATTAAAAAAATCGCTAAAATTAAAAAAAATCGCCAAAATTAAAAAAATCGCCAAAACGAGAAAAAAGCGAAAAATAATAAAAAAAAAAATTATTTCAGCTGAAAAAACGGAAAAAACACTATTAAAAAATGCTCAAAGCCCAACGTACGGAACCCTTCGTGCGCGAGTCAAAGTCGCACTTTACTGAATTTATTATACATTCCTGATGAATTTAAAATTTTTATGCTCACCAGTAGATCTATCGCAGTGTTTTGTGAAATGCAAGTGCAAAATTGATTTCAAATGTAAAACTTATGGCGACAAAATTCAAACACAACTGAAAAAGGACATTTCTAGCTTAATTAAGATGAAGCTAGAAATGTCCTTATTCCGACTAAAACTGTTTGAAAATTACACTCAAAAGAAAGGAAATATTATCCCTAATACAAATACACAAAAATATTCAAATGCTTAAGGTCCAATTTTTATATATTTAAATAAAATTACAGTATGTGGGGTTTTTTAAATTTTCCGGAAAATATTTTTTCGACATAATTCAAAATATTTACGTGCTGGACCTTTTCTAATTTTAGTGAGGAGCTCTTGGCATTTTATATTACGTTGGTTGGTTGATTGGTTGGTTGGTTGGTTGGTTGGTTGGTTGGTTGGTTTACGTGGCTGCCTACTACGCGCTGGCATTCAAGTGGAATCTAGGTGCTTCCTTTTTAAAAGGACCACTGCAATCATCGGTGTCAACCTATGTAGAATCGTATTTAAGTATTTTGATACTTTGATCGCCACTGCATCTAACCCGTCGCTTTGAAATATCTGATAAGGTCACTCAACCCAATCTAAGATAAATGTGAAAGATGGTTTAGTACATGACTGCCTAAAAATGTGTGTCTCGAGAGATGCAAAGCTGGACATTCGCAAAGAAAGTGTAAGGTTGTCTCTGCTTTGATTTCTTCTCGACAACTTTGGCAGAACTCATTGTAGGACACACCTATCCTACTAGCATGTCTGCCGAACGTCTAGTGCCCCGTCATGACTGCAATGAGCCTCAAGATGTCCTAATTTATATTACGTAGAGCGATATCAGTTTAATAAAATTTTCCTCAATTAGTTAAGTAGTGTTATTTAAATTTTGTAAGATCTAAGTTTTAAGGTTACAAATTAAAAAGATTTGCCCGAGTTTTCTTTTCTAGAATGGAGAATCAACCAACATTATTTAATCATACAATATATCCAGACAGAAAGTCGCTATAGCAGCTGATAACGAAATATTCTAATGCTGCTCTTTCTCGTGTGAAAAAAGATTCGCCTTATGTAGTTTCCATTTTTTTTTGATGCAAATTACAATTACCAGAATGCTGGAAAGCGAATACTACAATAATACTTATATGTATGTACCGATGGTGCATCGAATAAGTAAAAATAATTAATGTGATGATCGTAAAAGATAAGTAAGAATAGTTAAACATACATAGGTAGAGTGATATAACTTCGTGCTAACCTAAATAGAAAATGGAAAAACAGAAAATGAATAGTGATACTTACAAATGTGTTTGCCAAAGGCAAATCAATTATTGTATACACAATCAATTCTCATATTCCATTTCATAGAAATTTAAGTTAAATAGCTGATGTTAATAATAATCTCTACCCCAGTAGATAGACATGGGTGCTGATGAAGTGCGTGGCTGCACAGAAAAATATCGGTATTTCCCCCAGCTATAAAGTCTAGTTTAATTTTTCTTCTCTTCTTTATATACTCACATTAATTAATAAAAATATTTCATTCAATAAGAATTGAAATTACTGAACTCAAGCCTGATTAAGAAATTATTTCTGATTAAAATTCACTACAGTTCAATTAATTCTAAAAAAATTACAATTACCTTTAAAAAAATATGCATATATATCTACATGGAAATAAGTTCTAGTCTTTTTATTGTTTTAATTTAAAAAAAATATTTCTAAAAACCAACCAACAAGGGCAAATTAGGGGCGGTAAAATTGAGCTTTCATTACAAAAAAACTTTCGTCAAATTTTAATATGGTGAATGAAAACAATTCTCATATTCCATTTGCACTAAAAAGTATCTACATAAAGCTGAAGTTTGAATGAATTGACACCACACACAGTGTAACAAATATAAGAATGCTCATGATGAACGTTGTGAGGCCTTTGGAGAACAGCATGTGGCTCCTTTTTGCTAGTGTTTGTCAGAATATTTACAATTACCTCTAGTATTGTTTGATCCTTAAAATTATTATATGAGTAATCATCTGATCTTCAGCTCTAGAGGCTACTGGAGTCTACATTGATTTTTTTCACTATGTGTATTATAAATAATATTTACTTTTAGATTTAATTAATTTTATAACAGAAATTTCTATCAAGATTTTTATAATCAATACTATAAAAATACTGAATGGTTCAAGGCCTGAAGCCATATTTTCAATACCTAGGATTCTATTATTATTTTCAAAAACGGCAACATTAATTTTTTTTTGCGTTCAATAATGATTTTTGTTTCATTATTATAACTGACATTATGTAATATGCAAATGTCCTTTATCATTTGTTTTCCAATTATGCTATTCCTTTTTTTATTTGTTTTATTTTAAATTACTGTATTTTTTGCTTTGTTTATGAAATCCTGTGATTTTATTATTTTCTCCCATAAACATAACGTCACCTTAAAGGCAAATGCACGTAACTACACTTTTATATTTTTTACAGGAGAAACAGAAAACGTTTCAAAATCAAGAATAATAAAGTGTGCTTGAAAATTTTTTTTTCGAAATTTACTTGTAGTATGGATACTTATATGTTGTTAACCATTTATTTCCTTGTTATATATATTTAAGGTTTTATCTTAGCTACGTTCTTTAAAATAAAAAAATAATGCATTCGTAATTACGTCTGTTTGAATTCCTTTCATAAAGTCGTCATTTTTGAGCGCAGAGGTCTAAATTTTTGTGTGAACATGTAGTTTGATAAAACCGTAATCAATCAAAAACTTTATTTCGAATTTGTATGTACTTACGTCCGTTCGCATTTAAGGTGACGATATGTATGTACATATATATTTGAAATTTGTTATTCAAATTTATTTTATTTGATAGATATCACCAGGGCAACAAACTGTCCTAAATATAAAAAAAAAAATTATTATATAAATGGGACATGAAATCAGTAAAAAAGTTTTTTTAAATATTTTAGGTTTTTCTGTTCTTTTTCACATTGCACAGCAAAAATTAGATTTAGAAACTGTTTTACTTTTTTTCTTGTTTTATAGCTTGAAAAAAAAAATACCAACTAAATGATACAACCAAGTTGACATGTTGTTTCAGTTGGTGAATAAAATCAAAGTTTTCATTTTAAATTAAAGTATTATTAGTTGCATGAACAAACTTCAAGTGTGAGTGAGTTGTTTATTTATATATTTTAATTTTTTTTTTTAAGTGTATAAAGTTGATGATTTTTATAGTTCACCGCAGGGAGACGAAAAAGTTTTAGATTTTTTTTTATTCTACATAAAATTTCAAATAAAAATACTTGGCTTTCATTATTAAAGCTTTCTTTTTTTGTAATTTATATTTAAATATTGTGCAAACTTCTAAACTAGCTTAGATTAGTAAAACTATTATTTAACAGGGGTTGTACACCTCTATATCAAACTTTACTTTAATTTAGTTGTGAATAAGTTATTCATTGGTTTTTAACTAAAACCAATTAAAAATAAGGTCATGGAATAATAAGCAAGCAAATTTAAAATAAACATCTGTTTTTGGTGTTTTTCGTGTACATGTTTTTGCATTTTTTTTTTTTTTTGGTATTTATTTTAAAATTTATCTTTATTTTGCTGATGACAAAACAAAAATAGTTATAAAAAATCCAGATTAAAAACATCCCTCTTGGTTCTTTGTTATTTCATATAATTGATATAATTTTGTTTATTGATTGTTCTTAATAGAAATATATTGTGCCACTTGTATTAAATTTTAATTACGCACGACAAATTTTATAAAAAAAAAATAATTGAAACAAGGAGAGAAGGAGTACAGATAGAAAATCATCAGTTTATGATTCGATTAGGCTAAGCTTCGTATCGCTCTGTAGGTCAAATTATGTAAGATAATTTTTAAGTAACAAATATCATTAAAATTAATTAAAAACTATGTCTTGAGCAGTTGACCTTTAAGAAAAATTACGTTGCAAATATAAATATTATCCGAAAAATTTACCGTTTCTTAACATTAAATTCAGTTTGGCTTGATGAACTGTATATATTGCCTGAATGTGTACAACCGAAAGCAGCAGAAAAGAGTTCAGAAATCACTGTTGGTTGGTTGGTTGGTTGGTTTGTTGGTTGTTTGGTTGGTTAGTTGGTTGGTTGGTTGGTTGGTTGGTTGGTTGGTTGGTTGGTTGGTTTACGTGGCTGCCTACTACACGCAGGTAGACTTAGGTCGAACTCGTTCACTAGTTCATTTTTGCCACAAACCAATGATCAAACCCATTTAAATTACATGGGTTTGATCGGTGGTTTGTGGCAAAAATGAACTACTGAACGAGTTCGACCCAAGTCTACACGCACGCATTCAAGTAGAATCTAGATGATTCCTTTTTGAAAGGACCACTACACTTATCGGTATCAACCTATGTAAAACCATGTCTCAGTATTCTGATACTGTGATCGTTAGTAGATCCAACCCGTCGCTTTGAGATATCTGATAAGGTCACTCAACCCAATCTTAGATAAATTTGAAAGATTGTCCAATACATGACTGCCTAAAAATTTGTGACACGAGAGAAGATTATTTATTCTTTGCTTTCTTCTCGACAACTTTGGCAGAACTCATTATAGGACAGATCTAATCTACTAGCATGTCTGCCGACCGTCCAGTGCCTCGTCATGACGAGTATTATACAATAGTTTGAAAAATAAATGCAAAAATATGTGTTGGATGTAATGTTTGGAACAAAATCATAAAGCAAATACACGAACCTTCTAGCATAGACAATAAATAATAATTGTTTTAAAGAATCAAAGCTGCTGCTTTTTTTCGTCCATAGACAAGACGATACAATCGTCGAACAGAATTAGGGCATTAATTGTATTGAGTGCCTATCATTGTAGCAAGACCACATTTTCTTGGCAACTTTGCACGTGACTATATTGCACCATCTTCATTCAGTTTTATAGAGAAAGTGCTTAAATATACCTTATATACCGTACTTATAATAGCACCTAACGGCATGGCTACCGATACGGCATTGGATGCATTCCTAGCAGAGCCAGCTCGTCCGTCCGTTCGTTACCTAACAATTTACTATAAGCTGTAACCCAGAGGAGGGTGAGGTCAACCTGACCACCCAGTATAGATATCAAACTTTTACACTGCCCGACTAAAATAAACGAAGTGATATATGATCTTAGGGATAGAAGCGCTGCTTGGCTGTCAACAAAGGTACCAGCTTTCTAGCCACTTCCCTTACCGCTAAAATTTCACCCTAAAATATTGTAGCTTCGTTAGGGAGACGAAAGGAGCATTCTATACCAAGATCGTCTGAAAAGACCCCAGAGCCGACACGGCAGGCCATTCTTGATCCATCAGTGTATGCTCTGACATCGTATTCTCTTACTATTGTGCCTCCCTTCCATTCAAAACTCTAAGTACTTTATCAAAGTCCAGTTAAGGGACCATGTAGTCACTGAAATCACTGTTAATAAAGAATTAAGTAAATGGTTTCATTTTATTTTGAAAACTTTAGATAGCGGTTACTATATTGATGAAGATGTTTTTGAAGGTTTTATTATTGACACACGAAATTTATGCTTAAACGAATACCCATAATACATTATGCCATTTAGCGTCCATAAAATCCTTTTTCATGGAATAGATATAATAAGCATTCTTTTTATAAAGGATAGCTGTCAGTAGAAGCTGAAGAAGCAAGAAATAAGGACACGAAGAAATCTAGAGAATGGTTTACGAGAAAAACATCGATAAATAGACACAAATACAGATCTTTTCAATCGACGCTTAATTTCTTCAGATCTTTTCTAGTTCGAAATTTGATAACACAGGAAGTTCTGTCATTATTATCTAATTATGTTTTTAAGGAGGAAAAATCTTTTAACGATGCATATAAAAGTGACTAAGGTAAGACTGTTGTAAATATAGAGATGGTAACTTTGAGCCTTCATTACAAAAACACATGAGCAAATTGAAAAGCAATGAATCAAACCAATTTACATATTCCATTTGCAATAAAGTTTCGTATATATGGCAGACATCTACATTAACTGACACCACAAACACAGTGGAATAAAACACAGAAGAACGCTGATGAGGAAGGTTTAGTGGCCTTCGAAAACGGCTGGCTGTTCCGTTCAACTATGTGTTGTTGTCAGAATATTTACAACTAACTTTGATGTTGTTTGTTCATTAATAATTATCACATGTAATTTGGCTTAAAAAGCGTTACGAACATTAGCCTGTTATATTCATAAAAAAATTTTTAAGTCCCCGATTTATGCAGAAAATATGTGCTATCTGCCAAGAATCAGCCAAGAATACTCTCAATCAAGTCAGCTTTCAAACAATAAAAACTAAATCAAAATCAGTCTAGGCGTTTGGTCAGGAACATAGACTTGAACCGACACACAAATACACAGACACACACGACAAACCTATAACACCCCTTTTTTTGGTCGAGGGTTAAAAACAATTATTATCAAATATTTATTAAAAATACTAAAATTATTTTAATATTAATATTTTATTGATTTAAGTAATTATTTAATTTAATTTTAGGCTTATTAACTCAGTATTATTTGGGCAGCTCAATACTTATATAAATACACAATAAATTAGCTTCCCAGTAAAAAAAATTGGAAGTCATTCTGAAGGAACTACATTTTCATTGCTTCCAAAAAATCGATATTTTTAAAATGCCGACTGTTAACAGAAAACCAATTATAAGATTAATTTAGTTATACAAAACCTTGTAATTCCTCCATAGTTTTAGAAAATAATCACTAGAATTTTTAAAACATCGATTTTTTGACAGAAATTTATGAACTAATTTTAGTCTAAAATGTAAAAGTAATTTACTTAAATTTACATAAAAACACTGTTTCGGGCTTAAATTCGTAAAAAAAGAAACGAATTGGTGAAATAAGTAACTATTTACCATTTTTCCTAGATGAAAATATTATCATAGAACACAAAAAAGGAAATTTTTTTTAAAATCGTGACCAGGCATCGAAAAAGAGAACTTCTTGCAATGACAACCCTATGTAAAAATCATTAGAACGGATCGAAATTTGCACTACTTCCAGCTCGCAAACTCTACATTTTCATGACTTTTTTGGAGTGTCTTTTTTTACTGGGCTTATGCTTAATCCTAAAAAACTTTCATTCCACCTTGTTGTCAAGATGTCTTACGCTTATGATTATGTATGTCACTTTCTTATTTTACGTGCTTTTACATCCACAAAATTGTGGATGAATGAAACTCCAGGTAGAAGAAAAAGTGTAGACTTTTATCAAATATCCAAACTCAAACAGAATCGCAATATTTCTTCAAATCTCATACCATACCATTACATTTTCACTTCAACAGAGCTTTAATACGGATGACTCCAAAACATAAGAAGGTGTAGGTTATGGAGTCTTTTCAGGGGCTTTAGGTCTTCGTATTGCAAAGCGACTTCCGGATCACTGCAGTGTCTTCCAGGCAGAGATCCTTGCTAGAATAGAAGTTGCGAATTGGTGGAAAGTGAGTGTCACTTCAACGACTGTGATTAATATATACACCAATACTAGAGCAGCTATTACCGCCCTCGAATACCCGCTTCTAAGAACAACAACAGCCCTCGACTGCCGATCGTCTCTAAACGAGATAGCAGAACAGTTTGATATTAGGATTATCTGGATCCCGGGGCATAGAGGATTTCAGGGGAATTCTAAGGGATTTGGAATGTGTGGGTTTACTCCTACTCTCTTGCAAACTCATGCTTAGGCGCAAGACTGAGGATGAAACAAATAGAAGGGGTTACAAGAAATGATTGCGTGATCACAAGGCAGTCATGGAATCACCTAAATAGGAAAAATACGTCTAATACGTCTACGTTTAGTTATGAAGAATAGGAAACAAATCTCGATTCTAGTGTCCGTGCCGGACACTGTCTCATAAGAACGCATAAGCAAAGGTTAAAAGTTGAATGTTAATGTTTTTGCCGTAGCTGCCAAGATAACGATGAAGAGGAAAGTGTAGAACACTTTCTTTGTCACTGTCCTGGACTTGCAAGAAAGAGATTGACCACAATGGGCGCTCGTGAGTTCAGGAAACTTTTTGATGTTGCTAGTTTTGCACTCCAACGTATTAACAGCTTTATATTGAGCTCTGGTTGGTTCGACGGTGGGGACTCCACATATGCAGAGTCTCCGTGGTATCACAATGGACCAAAATGATCTAAGTGAGTCCGGGTTTCTGACTGCTACCCCTACCTAACCTAACCTAACCTTCATAAAAGTGTTGGCAATTAGTATTCGAGTATTTCTATCGGTTTTTGTTAACTTACTTTCATGAAAATAAATACAAACATATTGAACAAGGATAAAGAATTCAACAAAATAGTCGCACAACAATATTGTTATTATTGTTTTGCTTTACAACTACATTCCTTCTGCTAGAAATGTGCTTGTATTTTTTAATAAATCACAATGGGCCCAAATGGGTCTTCGAGTGGAGGTGCGTTAAAGCATCACTCTTCCAATGCTTGTCTAATGGATATAAAACAACATTCCAAGCAATAGTATTCAATAATATTTTGATGAATATCTTATGACTCTTGTCTACAAATACGATTCAAAAATTAATTGAAGAAATGTAAATAATGCACTAATTAAGTAAGAAGATTTAGGACGTTTTTGTTTGAAAATGCTTCTGAGTTCTTGTCTTTGAAGTTTCTAAATTATTTTCTTCAAAAATGGTTGTTGTCTTTGACAATGAAAAATATAAATATTATTGCCATATTTTTAAGACATAAAAATCCAATTAAATTATTATACAATAGTTTGAAAAATAAATGCAAAATGTGAAGGCATAGGTCGTACAGTCAGTCACGGAACTTTTTTGAAAATACTGTTAATAACATCTTGGGCATATGGTCTAGTTACTCCGCCCATATTCGTGCAACACCATACTATGCAAATTTACTTTGTATAGTATGGTTAATAAATAAATAAATAAATAAATAAATGCAAAAATATGTGTTTAATGTTTGGAACAAAATCATAAAGCGAATACACGAACCTTCTAGCATAAAGAATCAAAACTGCTTCTTTTTTTCGTCGAACAGAATTGGGCATAAAAAATAATAGAGTGATAAAATAATATTTTTACAAAATTTTTTTGCATTGTTTGCAAATAAATTTTAATAGGCGAAAGCAAAATAACAAGTGCTCCATTGTGACATGGAGTTTGCTTTATTGACAACTCAAAAGTGGTGTGAAAATTTGTATAAAAATACTAATGTGCGTCGTCTTCCGACTTTTCGTTCGAATCAAAGTTCGTACAAAGGTAAGATATAGAAATGAAGACCAGTTTTCATTTGTTTAGAATGCGAATGACGATGTCCTTTCGATACAGTAGAAGAGGCAGTTCATTTTATGTTATCAAATTCATTGAATCAGTGAATCTTTTGTATAACAAATAGTTTTGTATAACAATTTTTTAAAAGTTAAAATTTAACAGAGTTCGGTTGAGAGAAATTTTTATATAAGTTTGTTGATGCTTATCTTGTTTATTAATAGATTTAACGTTTTGTTGTGCCCTTGTTGTTGTTTATTTTTATTGATCGTATTATATACATATAAATGCCGACAAGCAGCTGACAATCATCATGACCAGTTTCTGTTCTATATGTTGTTTTTTGCATAAAATAAAATTTACTGGAGCAGTAAAATAATATTTACTGAAACTAAATTTTTTTTTAAAAATATTTATTTCTGTGTATGTTTCCGCTTAAAATTTTTATTACCACACACACTCACACGTAAAAATCCATTATAATTTTATTTTGTTTGTTCTCTTTTATGTGCCTGATAGTTTGAAAAATTACACACTTTGAATTAAATGTTTGAATTCTGCTATAATTTTACAAATATTTCCTTAACATCCTTTTTGAACTTGTTAGGTTTAATCATATTAAACCATTTTTATGTTTATGTTTTTTATTGCCATATAATCTGATTACCAGACATGTATTTATTATAAGATTTTTAGATAAACTTAGAATAAATAAAGGAAACACAACATACTTTATCCTTTTTTTATTATATTATCAAATGACATTTGCTCTCTTTATATTTATGTTATAAATTTGTTTAATTTTTTGTTTTGCTTTCCTTGAAACATAATATGACCATTTATTAAACTAGATTAACTGCTTAAGTTTGTTTGCTGCTAGAGGTTATTGTTTTCATTTAAACCATAATATGTTTAATAAAGGTATTTTTATTCTTCAAGAAGACTCTATTGCAAGAGAAATTGTTGCAATCACTAGAAATTTTTTCCATTAACTGGTTTATACAAAACCAAAACCACTTCGATCATTTTGAGTTGTGACTAATTATGATTTAGTGTGCGATATGTTGAAAATATTTTAAAGTAGTTGCAAACTTTGATGTAACACTTTATTTATAAAATGTATTTTTTTTTTCTTATTTATTTTGACCTTATTTTTGTTGTTTTTATGTGCTAAACCATTAACATTTATATTTATATTACATCTTTATATAAATATGCGTTTATAAATTATATATGTATGTATGTGTGCCTTTCTTGTTTTATTATTTGTATATTGCTGGGTTTTTAACTCAAATAAATAAATAAATATTTGTATGTGTATATTAAACTGAAGTACTTTCACTTTCTTTTCATTTTTATAGTTGGGAGAATCCTTGAATCCTTTTAAAGCACTTAACATACATACAACTGCTTTCACTCGCATCACATTTTCTAGATGAAGATACTCTACTGAACTGAAACCAAACATTATTTCAAATTGTTGTCTTTATCCCTGCTCATATATATGTACATCACACAGCCGTCTACACAAATGCACTTAAACTTTGAAACGAAACTCACAGAAACGATAAAACGTACAAATACAGTCACGTACATACTAAAAAAAAAAGTGTTATACACGTTTATATTTGCAGGTCTCGTCTTTTAGATCCTGGGATACAACAACAATGGCGAGCCACACCAATAATAATAATAATAAAAGTCGGTTAAAAAAAAAGGAAGAAATTAACAATTCACTCACGTCATGTTATTGCCACAGTGCGCACTTAACTTATTTAACAAAAAAAATAAAATAAATATTTTATTTCATTTTATTTTATTTCCCTTTTAATCTACTTTTTAATTTTGGTATTACTCGTAATTTCTTTTTTATACCAGAAGTTAAATTCATTTAATTTATAATTTAGCTCTGAACTCCTGTACTTGTTTTTTATAACTTATTTATCCTTTTATTAGATTTGATTATATTCTTTAGGTATTAATCGAATACGTCCGTTTATACTTAGCTTTCGTTTATAACTATTTGGAAAATGTCAGTTGTTCGTTGTGTAATTTTTTTTATATTATTTTTATCTTCGTAGCTTTTCATTGATGCTTTTTGTCCTATTCAATAAAGAGTATTTTACTGCTCTCTCTGCTCTTTCAACTGATTTTAAAATACAGGAGAAGGTGGTGAGTTAATGGAATTTATCAACCACACTCTTGGTGCTGTAAATTATTCTAAGAATGGAATAAATTTATGTTCTAATCTTTTATTACTTTTAATTGCATTTCAGCTAATAAATGCTTTAATCCTTTCAATAAATAAATAAATAAATAATGAACTTTTGATTAATCAGAAAATAGTGCATTTCACGCTTAGAAAAAATTTAATATAACAAATTGTATTTCAAAGTTAAGGAGATGGGTGAGGATTAGTTGAAAATAAGTCTAAGCTTAGAAGGAAAAAGATTTCGAAAAATCTTCATAAATAAGACTTCAAAATTTGACAAAAGATGATATGAAGAACCCGAGAAGGAAGAGTTGGGGAGAGGGGGGACGGGATGCTTCCACAAATTCATAGAATACTGCAAATTTCGATTAAACGTTTTATGAGAACCTACCTATTAGCTTTTAACTACTGAGGTGACATTTTTGCAAAATATTTTCTGGCGTGGTAGTAAATTTGACCCCTCTTTTATTCAGACAAAAAATTTTATAAGAAATTATTTTCATTTCTCATATCCCATATCATTGAAAATTCACGTTAAATAGCTGATGTTAATAAAAACCTCTGCCCAGGTAAACAGACATGGATTCTGAAGAAGTGCGTGGCTGCACAGAAAAATGCAGCTAAAAAGTTTATTTTAATTGTTCTTGTCTTCTTTAGAAAATCACATTAATTAATAAAAATACTTCATTCAATAAGAATTAATAACAAAATTTTAAAATTTAAAAAAACCCCGAATAGTTATATCCAGAAAAGATGTGCTATCTTCTAAGCTGTTAGACGCTTTTTCCTGGAACATAGATGAGAAACCTCTCGATCAAGTCATCCTTCAAACAAAATAAACTAAATCAAAATCGGTCTAGTCATGGACTCGGATAGGCACACAGATACACAGACACACACTACAAACTTATGACACCCCTTTATTTGGTCAAGGATTAAAAATACTGAACTGTAGCAAATTATTCTGTTTAAAAATCATTTTATTTTTATAATTTTTTTTTTTTAATTTAAGGAACAACATTTTTAATTCCGAAACAAACAAACTATTGATAAAAAAAATTTACTAAATGCATCAAAACGGGAATTTTTTTAAATAAGTTGCTTTTTGAACCCGAAAAGTACCACTTTCTGAATTGAAAGTAAAAAAAAAATATGAATTTAAAATGAGTCAAAAACTTAAGAGGGTTTTTTTTTTGTTTCCAAGGCATAGAGTTAAGTAAAGTAAAAGTGATGAAAGGGTCAACCTTTTACTGAGGTTTTCAATTCATTAAAATCTGTATTTGCACAGTTTATGCACATGAGCTGGCTGCAACATATAAAAATTGCGTTATATCAATATTTTCAGGGAATAGTCTCTTATTTTAAGTCAACAACTACTGTTGATTGAGCTGACTACAATATAACATTAAAATAATTCTGAGTTTCTTTATTTTGATATGATCTATAATTATAACCCAATCAGCATTTTATGAAATTAATGATCATATTCGGGTCTTTCTTAACTCCTCCTCGCAATTAAAATAAGCATTTATGCGCCCGTTTTCGGGAGAAAATGGTAACCTAGCCGCGAATCTTCTAAAAGGGTCTTTTATGACTCGCGTTGCTAATCATTTTCGATTTCGATAATAGAAAACTTGATTGTAAGAGTTTTTTTGTTTTAAATTTTTAGATACATAAATTCGTTGTGTAGCAAAATCATCGGCGAAGTAAAATAATCAATAAAATGGCTACAAAACACAGCTTCAAAAAATTTAATACGCCTCATTTGACACCAGATGGCGCAGCAACACTGCATTATCAAAAACGTGCAAAAAAAAAAAAAAGCACAGTTGTAAAAGAATGAAGCTTTCCTCTATCTCTCCCTTCACCACCTGTCTTCTCTATCACTATCCCTTTCCTAAAGAAGGTAACACCTAGTAATAGTAGTAGGCATTAATTGCCTGAGTGTTACTTCTCTTTAAAAAAAAAAAAAAAATCGCTCACACCTTATATTTTTTGAAATT
This sequence comes from Tachina lurida, assembly GCA_944452675.1. Classification (NCBI taxonomy): domain Eukaryota; kingdom Metazoa; phylum Arthropoda; class Insecta; order Diptera; family Tachinidae; genus Tachina; species Tachina lurida. Next base: position 117,685,628 of record OX101754.1, read on the forward strand.
TGCTGCACGAGCTGCTTGCTGTTTGTTTTTGTTTTTTAAATAAATCACTTTCTAAGCATTTCTAGGCATCATTTTCAAGTCTTATTTTAAGCGCAGAACTGATTAGTCAGTTTTTGGTCATCTGAAGCAGTCGGCAAAGACTCAGTTTGCTGAAACAATCTTCCACATGCTGACTGGTAAGTTACTTATAACGCAATGTATAGAAATATATTTAAAAATGATTTCCTAAAAATATTCCTTAAAATGATAAAATATTTTGCTTAAAAAAATTCCGTAAAAATGGACGTGTTGTAATTTTTACACCAGGGTATATATATTTAGGATCAGGCTATAACAATATCCGCCAAAATAAAACTCAGTATAAAGGACGATGAGATATAAAAATAATAAAAAGGATAAATTACTGGAGGTCAATTGAAAAAAGTAATTTAAAAAAATTAAAGTTGGTGTAAAAATTACTACCGCCACATTAGTTAAAGATTATTTTTATTCAAATAACTTTTAAAATAAAATAATATGGCATTAATAACTCTAAATTGAAAAGAACAGACTTATGATGTTTTTCTTGCAATACATAGAGTTATATTTGCTTTTATTTCACTAGGCACTTTTTATAAAAAGTAGCATTTGATTTTTTATTTGCAGTTGCGGGCACAATGCAATATAAACCTTATTAGCTTATTATCCTCAAGTACTTTATCTTCCTTTAAATATATCCATACATTAGGATATATTTATCTTAAAAACAGTATACTCCTCTTAAAGGGGAACTTTTTGGTGAATAATAATAAAACTGTATTATCGACTATTTTTTTTCCAACTCATTTGTAATTTCACCTCGAGAAACTGTAATATGTAAGGTATTAGTGCTAAAAAGCACGTGCTTTCTTAAAAAGAGAGTGAAATACTCAAAACTAAGAGAGTGAGCGAGTGAAATAAGTGCAAAGAGAGTTTAAAAAATATAAAATAAATATAACTGTTGTGTAGCAATAAAAGGTTGTTATGCTTAGTGCAATTGCACACTTTAGCGCAAATTTCTAAAGAATGATGTAGTAGTATTTTTAAATATTTTTATAACAATAACAAATAACGTCTAATTTTTAATTTTAGTTAAAACAGAAAATATAATTTCATTAGAAAAATTGGAAAAATTCAGAGCTTCAGAAAAAACAAAAAAAAAAACAAAACAAGAGAAGGGTGCCATGTAGTTTCGTCCAGCTAAAAACACGTTCTTTAATGAATAAATTATTTGTATGCAAAAAAGAAGAGTCACAAAAATCTAAGGTTGCCTTGAAATAAACAATTTTATGGCCGATTTGCTAATGCTTATGAAATTATTTTAAAAAGCTTACAGAAATTTGATTAAAACGCAAGTTTTAAATCAGTAAATATGCTCTACAACAATATTTAAAGGCATGTTACGGCTTACAAAGAAAGTATGTTCAAATCTTTAGCTATACGGTGTATATTTAGGATTCGTATTCCTTTATTTTTACATAAATTTATTTATAATCAGGGATAATTTCTTAATCGGGCTTAAGTTCAGTATTTTCAATTCTTATTGAATGAATTATTTTTATTAATTAATGTGAGTTTCTAAAGAAGAGAAGAAAAATTAAATTAGAGGTTGCCAGCCATTATGGCACAGTTTATGAACGTGCCAGGAAGGAATTTGGTGATTTGAAAAGTGACCATAGGTTGCAATTTTGAACATAATTGTCCCTAACTATGCACAGGCATTTGGCAGAGGCATTTTGAGTCAAATGGTTTTGTTCTTCTTAAGAAGCTTACAGTACATGGTCTTAGTGCGGAGCGTTAAGCAAATAAAAGAACTACTACGACATGACAGAACACTCTTTAAGAAATATCTGCCAAACCCAGAACCATCATCTCTGTACAATGATAACATTACCTGCAGAAGAGTCTAGGTTAAAGCATCAGACAAACTCATCTAGATGAAGGCTAGATATTAAATACATTCATTCTTGCAATTTAAGTATGATCCTGTAAGATTAAATGCAGCAATTTTGCTTACACAAAATCGCTCCGTGATGTACCAAAGAAGAACATGAGTCCTATGAAAGTGATTGGTTGATACAAAGTTCACAGGCAGGTAACGGTACAAATTTACTTGCAAGCATCACAAGGGTCAGAACGAGTATATAATGGAATTTAAATCACTGTAAATGGTTTAAGTATACTAGTATTATCATCTATAAAACAATACAGAGATAGACCAACAGCTGTCCCACTAGTGTCCGTAATATGAGTAATAAGCAACTTGTCACGTAATAATAGGCTTCCCTTTGGTAATTTTTTGAACTCACGTAATATGTGCACATCCCTTACTTGTTTTTTTTTATAGAAAATGGTCAGAACACATACGTTTTATGGATGTCTATTCTAAAGGTTATGACTTAAAATTTTTAAAATTTCTAACAAATCAAAATTTTACTATAATTTGTCTTAGGCAATATATGTGTCTTTTTTACCTTTAATACATATTTGACTTTAAGGTACATTCACACTTGTGCAAACATTTGAAACAAATGATAATTTGTTGATTTCGAATATTGCTGCGTGCCATGTAATTGCCAAAGAGTTATGTAAGAAAGTAGATATAAGTGTAAGAGATTTAAATACAACTGGGAGCTGTGAGGAATTTTTTACTATGAATATAATATAAATAAATAAAACACATTTTTGCATATGAAAATATATACATTAAGTATGTTTGGCGAAAATTGCCGTACATAACGAACTTGCGATATGTCTATTTGTTTTTCAAAAACTGTCTATTGCAGTGATGTGGTTTTATGGCGACATAAAATTTACTAGACATTGCAATTTATGCTATTCTTTGCAGTGGATGTAATTTTTTCAATATACGTGGATAATTTTGGTGAAGTTGCTCTATACATTCCACGTTTTTTCCGATTTTATTTCAGTTTTAAAAGTTTAGCTATTTCTAATGAATTTTACTTACGGCTTGTTGTTTTAAACAATATTAGATTTTGTTATTATGCTGCAGTTTATTCAGTATTTGAAAATTTTCTAAATCTTTGTGTTTTTTACAATTTCTTATAGTTCTTGCAAGTTTTATTAAAAATTATGGTTTATTTAATTTTTTGTAACATATTCGCAAATTTCTGTTATGACATACAGTTTTTAGAATGATGGACCGATCGATGAAATTACCGATAGGTCATTACTATAGGGAACTCAGTATTTGGGTAGAAAGCAGGACCAACAGTTCATGCCGAAGTAGGGAGGATTGTAGAGTCTCGAGGGGTATGTGGCCAAAACTTGACTCAGGAAGATCCAAAATGCTACTGGACATCAATAGGAAGACGATGCAAATCTTGACAGGTGCGTTGAGAGGTCACTGCTGGGTCAGAGCAAGAACCAGCATTTGGGAAACTGGCAATCCAGATTTTTGTAGAATATGCGTGGATGAAGAGAAACCAGAAACCATTGAAAATATTATCTGTGACTGCCCAAACCTGCAACGTCATAGGCTTAGATGGCTGAGCACACGTTTCCATGAAAGCATTATTGATATCGGGAAGTGTAAACCAGAGGACATTAAGGGCTTCATAATGGGAATTCGGTAGCTACATGAAGGATAATAGGGCCACTTCTGTTAACAAATTGTGGGAAGGGGGGGGGGGAGGGTTCAACTAAAGGGAATCACAATGGACCCAATTGGATCTCCGTTCTTCATAATCTAACTTAACCTACAGTTTTAGCCAGCTAATGAATTACAGTTGTAGTGAGTTTAATCAATCTTAGATTGGGGCCTGTTCAGAGTATTGAGAATTTTTAAAATTTTTGCGATAGGTGTGATTTATTCAACTTTGTTCGAAATGATATTGATTTTTAAATTTATGTACTTGCACATAGTAGTAAAAATACATAAAGTTATTTTTGCTGCCGTGAATATTTGCATAATTTGGCATCAATGGAATACAAAAATATCCATAGCAAAGCAAAGATTTTGAGTAGTACTCTTATGTCAGCAAATTTAGTTGTGAATTCCCGAAGGCAAGTTCATCATTTGCCATTCATCCCAATTATATTTATAGCATAACTTTCTATGAAATAAGAAACATGAAATAATTTATGGTTTTCTTGAAAAAATAAATAATAATAATAAACAGAACAAATGGGTTCTGTTAGAAAAATATTTATGGTTGTTGCACGAAATGCGTATAGAGTTATTAAGTTTATTTTTCTACCCTCACCTTCATGCTAAATAAGCAGAACATATAAATATATATTTATTTGATGTGAAGTCTGTAATACATTATTTTAAAAATTTTTGTTTGTTATTGGTTAAGCAATATGTATATGCAATTCGTTTAGCCTTAAGAAACTCTCAAGACTTTCTTGAAGTACAAAGTCTACTGAAGAGTTTCTTAAAAAGTTAAATGTTAATAGACATAAGTTAATCGACAATAAACAAAAAATCACTACATATATATTGTTAGCTAAAATGCAAAAAGGCTTAACTAACTAGAAATTTAAAATCGAGTTTTAGATTGATTGCTATGAATGCCATTAAACTACATGTCTTGATGCTTTAAATAACAAAAAACAAGGGGTCTTACCTACAATTTTGTTAAGTTTTTTTTCCTTCTGTAAAATTATATATTTGTTAGTTACGCCCTTTTGCATTTTAGCTAACAATATTTGGTTATTTTTTGTATTTGTAAAGAAATGTAAAATTGGCAACAAAGTAGGTTGAAATAATTTTAAACATTCATATTTCCATATTGTTTCTTAAGGCTAAGAAGGAAAACCTCCAGTAATATTGGATTCTATGACATTGTCTATTAATTATGTATGAGAGTGTATAACTTAATAAACACGTATCATGAATCAAAAGCGTTTTCAATAGTATTTAATGGTTACACTTTTTTGAACAACTCTTTGCCAAGTCTGACCATACTTTTAGTTGCTGCATTAACAGTTGTCAAGTAATTGGGGCATTTTTATGTATTTCTTCATCACACTCATTGGATATTTTCTATGCTATTTTTATTATGTTGTCCTGCATGAATAGACGCCAGTTTTTTCTGACCGTATATTCGAACACAGTTCCTTTTTCATTCATATCTTTTTTTTTTTGGTATAATTTTATTTTCATATGCAAATAGATGCTGCACAAGCCCAATGTCTCCCTAAGGCTAACAACATACATACATACAAAGAAGCAACCTTTGTCATACACATGCAAACACACACACATACACACGCATTTTTGCTGCAAGTAATATGTAAAGTGAGTTAGTAGTAACTTTCATCAAATTAACGCAAATAAGAGATGTTTGCTTTTACAGACAGTGCAATGAGAGGACAAAAAAAAGTAAAACAAATTCTGTTGTTTTACTGCATCAACAATACAAATTTACATTTATTTTTTTCTGCTGTGGGGCAAGAGCAAAACGTTTGCTTACAGATATAACACATATAACACTGAACCACAAAAATCTGCCAGCCTCCAGCTATACAACAAATTGTGTCAAATAGTATTTGTCTGTGTCTGAACATTTTGCATGGAAGCTAAAAACAAACTACAGACAAGACAGATTACCAAATGCTGCTACCACAAGTCATTTAAGTACAATCTTTGATAAAAAAAAGTATAAAAGCAGTGAAGAGACATGATAAATTTATAGATACTCGCAATTTAGCATAATGATTATTATGGCATGAGAATAAAAACTAGGAAATCAGCAAAGAAATCAAACAAAGATAAAAATGCAAGGGAAGAAATTAGGGGTGGCGGAAAAGGGGGTTTGGCAATTTTATGGCATTCAATATGTTAAGATTTTCCTTCAACATTTCAATAGAGTTCGAATGAAAATAATATTAAAAGTCTTTCGTTATGGAAATCCATAATTTTCCACTAGTTTGCTGTCGAGAAACTAAATCATAAACCAATTGGCGAGCTTGACTATGCATCTAAAGTCTAGTTTGAAGCTTTGGAGGAAAATGATATTATGTAGGGTGCAATAAAAGTTAAAATATACCTACAGCTGCTGCTTATTTTAAGGGCTTTAAGTTATTATGCAAGGCAACACAAGCATTAATTTTTATTTACCATGCGTACATTTGCATGAAAATAAAAGTACATAAATAAGGCCACAAATACATAACTATTTATTTGTATACACCCAGCAAACAGCTGGACTTAAACTAAAATTTATACCAAAAGAAAAACACATTTTAAACAAAATTCTGAAATCTATTTCCCAAATATATATATCATGAGCTGAAATATAAAACCCGGTAAATGCACAGAAAAAAGCATTCATTAATTAATGTTTTACAAATTAGTAAAAGTTTAATATGTACAATGAAAAACAAACTTTTCGTTAATAAAATAATAAAATTTAAGATCAGCTCGAAAAACAGGTTAAATAAAAAAGCCGGTTATATTTAATTTCCGGGAAACACTCGATTTTAAATTATAGAACTACTTGTATTAATTTTTTTTAATATGCATGATTGTGCTTGCTGTGCTCAGACATGCATTTACCTATACACAGGCAACTCTATATGCATATGTATTTATTTATCAATTTTTTTTTATTTTTGTTAGACTGTTATTATTATTTATTTATTTTTAATTTTATTTTTTGTATGCAAAACAAACTGTATTTTGTTTGTAGCATCAGCAGATAAAAGCTGCTACATTAAGACCGACATACTTTTAATACAAATGTAGTTTACACATTTTTCTTTTCACCATATTGCCAGACGATTTCACAAGGATACTTTTATGGCAACACAATAACACACAAACGCTTTTATATATAAATGGAATACAGGTATTATTTTATATATGTATAAGTTAATGTTAAAAAGCAAGTAAAATGCGGAGATTTATAACATATTTTAATAGATACTACTCTTAGAGCATTTCAATATCTTTTAAATGTAATTGACTTTCTTTATAAATGATTTAAAGTATTAATTTAAACAGGATAACATTTTAATATTTTCTGAAAGTGTTTACAGTATAAGAAATAAATTTTATTTATAATAATATAATATTTTTACTGAAATAGGAACGACCTACTACAAAATTCGTAAAACTAAATACCAAAATTTTGTGAAAATTTAACAAAATTAAAAACGAATTTATATTTTATTAAAATAGTGATTTAGATATTCATCAAACCATATAAAGACAATAATAAAACTTAGAATCAAATTCAAGAAATTCTTTGTTTAAAAATCAACTGCAATGCTGAGTACACATCTGGCATTTCTTGTGTTGCCATTTATAAAATGTTTGCTTCGCCATTCACATTATGTGTTTTATACGCCACGCTACGAAAAATATCGGAAAATACAAAATTTCCTTAGTATAATATGGCATAATATGTATTCGGCATAAGTTTCATATATAGGGGAATCATGAATAAAATTCCGTGAGAAATTTTTCCCGGGGAACAATTTCAAACAATACCAAGTAATAGGGAAAACAAAAAATTATAATTGGAAAAGGGAGAAATTTCTCGCTTTTTTATTCATGATTGCCCTGTTAATTTAATGCAGTAAAAATTGCGTATACTTAACAAGATAATGAAATCTAAAAAATGTATTGCTCATACGCACCAGATGTCAAATTATTGTTTATGAAATCGTCTACAAACTGTAGCATATTTTTGTGCGCTTGGGTATGTATGGCGTATACTTAATGCTAGAGGAGTAGATTCTAACAGCCTGTTTTTCGAAAACATAAGCCCTTTCGTTTTTATGTTTCATTTATAAACGATAACGTTTAAAATTTGATTTTTATAAAACATTTTCTAAAGCTTTAGTTTTCACATAAAAAGAGCTTTTTAGTTATAACCAAAAATATAAACTCAAAAAATTATTACAGTGAAAGAATAAAAAAATAAAATCTATTAAAAAAATTCGATGAAAAATTTTAAATAAAATTCATTTTAAATTTATTTTAAATTTTATGAAAAAGTCATTCACATTTTCTCGTTAATTTTAGTTTTTTGTAACTTAAAGAAAAAAAATATGTAGACTGATTATTAATTAATTTTACATAAGAAATTTTATGAGTGTGTAAAACTGAAAGCTCTTTTGTTGTGACTCACATGAAAATTAATAAATGCTACCAAAACGTAAACATGATTTCATTCGTTATTTTAACGAACGTATACACTTATTCATTTTCGAAAAACAGGCTGTAAGTAATAAATGATTTAATGAAAATTTTTATTAAGATTGATTCATAATATACTTCAAGTCTTGAGATTTTATGGCAAATGATAGTTTAACATATTTTTAATGCTTTAATTTAATTATTCAGTAAAACATTATTTCTTAATAATACATTGATAATGATAATTGATAAGGATTTGAAAAAAATTTATAAAAAACATTCTATCCACATTTTTCATCTACAAGTATTTACTTAAATTTTGTAATAGCGGCAAATAATTCAGGTACTGATTTTGTTGTCTGTGTTAAAAAAACTTGCTAAAAAAATTATGAGATGGAGAGAGAGAGAGAGTTAGAGAGAGAGAGTTAGAGAGAGAGAGAGAGAGAGATAGAGAGAGAGAAAGTGAGAGACTGTTAAGCTTATTTCCTTCATGTAACATGTTACTATCTTGCTATTTTACTTTATCATTGATTTTATTTTTTGGACAAGTCATATATCACTCAGTCTTTTAGCCCAGTACGGAGTTCCAGTATGAAGTTATATAAACTAACATAACACCGAAAAATAATGGTGTAGCCTTTTGTGTAGAATTATGTTTGCATACACACAAATTCATTTATTTTTGACAACGCACAAAAAACACTAAATATTAATTATACTTTGATGAAAATTAGAAATGTCAAAAATTCCGTCACCAAACAATTGTTTAAGCCTGGTACGGAGTTCATACGGAATTTCAGGTTCTCATACAAACTCTATGTAAAAAAAAATTACAGAAATTCAGGTTGGTAAATTTCATAAAGGAATTTCCATTTGCTAGTACGGACTTTCAAAAGAAAAACACATGGAATTTATGAAATTTATTGCCTATCTTAAGGATTTATAAATATAAGTGAAGACTTTTTTCAGTCACCAAACAATTGTTTGGTGACGGAATTTTTGACATTTCTAATTTTCATCAATTTGTAATAAATTTTTATTGTTTTTGTGCATTCTAAATTCAAAAATAAACGAATTTGTGTTTATGCAAATATAATTCTATACAAAAGGCTACACGATTATTTTTCCGTGTAGAAATAAATGTCAATTTACAAACCTGAAATTCCGTAGGAACTCCGTACTGGGCTTTAAACATTAATTCTTATTTCAGTTGACTGAAAAAAGTCTCCAGTTATATTTATAAATCCCTAGGATAGGCAAAAAATTTAAAAATTCCGTGTACTTTTCTTTTGAAAATCCGTACTAGCAAATGGAAATTCCTTTATGAAATTTACCAACCTGAATTTCCGTAATTTTTTTACATACAGTTTGTATGAGAACCTGAAATTCCGTATGAACTCCGTACCAGGCTTATAATGTGAGAATTAGTTATTTGACTCTTTTTTAAGTCGGTATTATGGGTTTCCTTAATGTAATTTTTAAAAAATGGCTTTTTGAAAAAAGCCAGTTTTCGGGAAAAATCAGTTCAAAATGGCTTAATATAAAAAAGGCGTAACTCGAATTTTCGATATTTTATAGGAGAAGCAAAAACCTGAAGAAAAAATAAAGCATTTACATGCAGAAATAGCTTTTTTAAGCCATAAGTCCTTGATTTCGAACTGTAACGTGCTAAGCTCTTCAAGGAGGATGCAATTATACGTTGTCTCCTAGAAAAGATTAAAGACGCGATTTCGAAAAAAAATTGAGATACGCCCTTTTTATATTAAGCCACCGATATGTATGTTAATTTTGGATTCATTTTGATGATAAAAAAATTAATCAAATTTATCCCAGCAAAGCACGAATACAAACAAATTGAATTAGGAGAGGCAACTTTTGTTTTGGTTTTAGATATAAATTGTTTCGGAAAAAAATTAAAAATTTAATTCTTAAACAGTCTATAATAACAACCAGCCTGCGAATTCCCTAAAGTATTAAATTTAAATTTTAAATAAACTTTTCGGGGAGTTTTTTCAAACCAAGTATGAACATAAACCAAATATATGCCAGTACGTACATTAAATTTTGACTTAAATAGCTGCTTTTGTAAATACAAGACATAAAGTTTTTCTTTAACTTTTTCCTATCATTCACTTTGACTACTAATTGAAAAGTACGCAATATCCTGAATATAAAACATACTCGTACTAATAACGCACTTTGTAGACCATAAAAACTAAAAAATTTCATAAAAAAGCTAAATAGATACAAATTCTTATATGTAAAATTCTAGCAAACAAATAATCAAAACTTTTCAATAAGTTTTATCATTTCGAAGCAAAGTACCAGGTTTTATGGATACAAATGAAAGGAATTTAATAATCATTAACATAAAAAGACGGATTTTTTTATAGTTGCACAACAAAAACATTTCAGTTTTGATAGTTTTTAAAAGACATCTATCGTGAAACAAATTTAATCTTTAGCAAATCCTTGACTACGATATATTTTTTTTCTCTTTTAAATAAACAACATAAATAAATAATAAAATCAGCAGTAAGGGAAAGAAACGAAACAACAGCGGTAACATATAATAAAAAAACTTTAAGTGTCATCAAAATGTAATGACTATTTTTAAAATGGCAGACCATATACGATAAAAGCGATAAAAATGTAATAAATGGAAAACAACAGCTATAAGCCACAAATTCCCTAAAACTAAGAGGATACATTAAAAAGAAAACATTAAACTTCAGAAGAGCTTAATCCGATTTAATGTTTATAGGATATTTAACTTAGATTTTTATACATGTTGACATAAATACACAACAAACGGAATAGGAAACGCAAGCAACTTTAACAGTTTTAAGGATAAAAAATGTACAAGGTATTAAAAAGAAATATGGGATATAAGGTCACGTTTATAGTTTAGTGAATAGAGCGCAAATATTTTTTTATATTTTATTTCAAATAATGAAAATACATTAGTGGACTAGGTCATTGCAAAGGATTTTAATAGCACTTCAGGCTAATGGAGCTTTATTGCTTATGAAGTGCTGATATTTTACATTTCGAAATATAATTATTGTTTTTAACATTTTTTCTTGCCACACAAAAACAAATTTTCTGCACTCAACATATATATTTGAAAAATAAAGATATTCGAATTCTTTGAAATTCAATTGTAAAAAAATGTTATTATTTAAGTGTAACTCCAAATTTAATATAGTCAATTAAACTTCTGTTTAAAAATTAATTAATTAATGAAAAATGTGTCTATGGGAAAAATGTTTTTATGTAAATTTTTAAAAAAATTGTATTTGGTATTTTAATTTCCACAATACAATTTTAATTGAAAAAAATAATTTGTTTAAAATTGTTAAATAACATTATGATTTTCTAAATAGTTTAAAATCTGAATTATTTTCTACGCTTGTTTTATTGAAACTTTTTTGTATATTTTTCTGTTAGTTTTCAGATATTAATCATCATATTGTTAAAGTTTCATATAAACATCTTGAGTACTCAAGTCCTGAGAGAAAAATAAAATTATACTTTTCCATTAAGAGTGCAAACTTTACACTGGTTTTCTGTAAAATTTAGTTTTTTGAGTTATGATACTCTTTAAATAAATAAATATTTTGTTTTTTTGATGTAGCGTTACTCTAATAGTGAAACCTAAATAAAACTAATGTATAGCTATTTCCATTTGGAGAAAAACATGTTGAAATCACCAATAATAAAATATTTTTTATGGCCCACATTATAGCAGATTAATGCTGAAAGTTAACTAAGTTAAAATAGCCAAAAGCAAATCAGTGAATTAAAAATAATAAACTTATTTTTTTCCTATTTAGTTGAGATAAATAAACACTTAAAATTTTTAAAGTACTTCATAAAAACTTGTATGACTTTTGATTGCAAATATCGTATAAAAATAAGAAAAATCTTGCAAAACTTTAAGCTTTCTTTGTGCAGCATTTATATACACACACCGTAATTTGTTGAAAGATAAAACTAATGGTCGTTGAAGCAGAAGTGCATGTGGATGTGCTGTAGTTAAACATTAAACACATATAAAACAGCACGCTGCAGACCACAATCTTTTATAAAAATACGTACGTAGGTTTATATGAAAAAAAGAATAAAAAATATTATACCGAATAATAATATTTTATAAGAAGGATGTACTGCTATATAATTTTAGGATAGTATACTATCATACGTCCTATCATTGTTCATTTAATAAGATCATATTTTCATTTAGTGAACAATATTTTCTATAAGACACATGTGCTGCCTCTTTTCATACCCTTTCATATAGTCAACCATATTTTCTATACAAAGACTTTACTGACAAATAGTACAGTGTACGTTCTTTTAGTTAATCATTTATCATTTATAAAGAAAGTGAAGAGAAGAGCTTCCTGTCAAATATTCATAATCTTTTTAAAAAGCAGAGTACTCTGAGATTTTGTTAACCATCTCTTCTATAAGAACCGTGCAGAAAATGAGAATATTGAAATTGTAGTGATTTGCTAGTGACATTGTCAATAGTACTACTGACCAGGTGTACCCCAGCCAATGTAATTACCTATTGACATTTAACATTAGCTTGTCATTGAAAATCCACCAGTAGACTGTAGCAATACTGACTAAGTAGTTCTTTTGGGAACACATGGAGACATTGGCACCAAAGATGCACTAGTAAATTTTAGGGGCTCTAGTCTACAATATCGATATTTCCTCGCTCGATGTCAATAGTAAAATTGTAGTGATTTACTAGTGACATTCTCAATAGTAAAACTCAATAGGTGTACCGCAGCCATTGTAATCGACCACATGGAGACATTTGAACTAAAGATTCACTAGTACATTTTAGTGACCCTCGTCTACAATTTTATAAGGGTTGGGCACCAAACTTAAATACATACATACATACATATGTACGTAAGTTTTTAACGTTATTGCATTGCATAATAAAAAAGAAAAACAAACTATTCACAATGTAAATAGAAACTAGAACTGTTGTTGTCTCTAACGTATCTCTACTCGCGCATAAAAGGAAAATTGTCGACATTTCAAGTAGTGCAATTGTCGCTAGAGAAAATAGTGTTGACATAGAGATATATGGTTCTAGGTTGACTAGAGGGAAGGTTATAATACCGTATAGTCAATCATCTTTTTTATAAAAAGAGTGTTCTAACATATGTTGGACCATATTCTTCCATTGTGCCTATAATAAGACATTCAGTTTTATTTAGTGAACTATCTTGTATATAAGAAGGATGTACTGACATAGAGACAACCTAGTTTTCTATAAGAACATTATTATATATTCTACCATTATGTCTATAATAAGAGTGTATTTGCATTTAGTGAAGAGTGTAATGATGCATAGCCAGCCATTTTTTTTTCATCAAACTACATTTTCTATAAGATAAGTATATTATCATAACGAGTAGCAGGCGATTCTGGTTTTAAGAAAAACTTAAACGTTAATGTCGACACAAATTCACCAAATTAGTCATGAAAAGAGGAGCTATTTTACCACAGGCTTCCTTCAGGATAACGACTGTTTTGGCTTATGAATTTGTATGTTTGCATACTTCTTGAAAGTTTAAGGTATATAATTACCCAGCGCAACAATAGAAGGTGTAAGAATTCTTTCGAGAAGGTCTTTGAACTTCTTCTTATAAATGTACAAGTCCTGTTTGCTCCATTCGGAGCATTAAAGAATAGAGCTTTTGCACTCACTTTCTTTCACCAGAAATCCTCAAAGGCCTTCAATTTTATGTATTTTGCTTTATTCGCTTTGGTAAAAAAATAAAATAAAAAATGTTACTCCTTCTATTCTCCCTTCTCATAGAAAGCAATGTGGAATATGTATCTTGATTGTTATGCGAAAGAGTCGAGTCCTTCTATTAGGCAATTCTTAGTATTTGGATAAGAAAACTTATTGAATAAAAATAAAATACTAATAAGGCCTGAAGTAAGAAAATCTTCCGAGTATTCTAGCTGGGTATACATAGTTCTAGTGCTTCTCTATGATCAACAATTGTTGTATGTTTGTGTGCTTGTATATTATTTATTTCGCTAGTAGTTTCCGCTCCCTTCGAAAACTTGTCAATGTAATTATGAAAAATATTTGTATTAGTTCAGTTTGTGGTGTATTTGTGTAACTTATTGTTAATTTATTGGGCCTTATTACGAGTGTCGTATAATTTCTTTAACTACGACGATTTTGTACTAGACTAATTGCTTGTTTCACAATAACGAAACGAAACTTTCGAGTGAAAATTTTTATTGAAAACAACAATAAAATATGAAAATTTGTTTTTGTTTTCAATATAAATTTTTAGTCGAAAGCTTGATTACGTTCTTGTGAAACAGGCTATAAAGAAAATTGCAACATTTTTTTTGAAATACGACACTCATATGAGTCATATTTAATCTCAACCATATATTTTTTTTACTATTTACTATTAAATATGTGCATAAATTGCAGAGAGATTTAGCCACTGGCTTAGACGACTTTTTAGTGGGGGTAACATTGATGGATAAATATTACATACACGCATACTACATATCGTTGGTCACAAGTAGAAAGGCCCTAACTTAAATAACTGTAACTTTACAGGAGAAGATAAAAACATTTTAACAAACACTTCTACAACTAACTGCCTTGTACAACTTGTTGTAAAAGCGCTATTTTTTGCATTACTGCAATACATTTTTTGTATGAAATGTATTGGAATCGCTAAAAATACGAGTTAGTGCCTTTCTATCTGTGACCATCGATATGTACATATAAAAATATATATAACTAATATTTTTTATTAAGTTCTTGCATTTTAATATTTATCTCCCTGTATTATTACAAGCAATTTTTTTCATTTAACCACCGCACTGCAACATATACATTTATAAAAAAAATAACTAATATATTAGTAGTAATTAGTAATTTAGTAATCTAGTCTACTTGTATCAAATTCTGCGTTATTAAAATCGACAAAAAATTAATAATGAAAAATAATATAAAAATGCTAAGTACATGGCCCACGATGAAACCGTTCAATCGATAATTTGTTTTGAAAACAATAATAATATAAGATCATTGGTTTTTGTTTTGAATAGATCATTTACTAAAACAGAAAACGTCCTGGCTAAGAAAAATTGGATACCAGGCTTTTATAAGCTCAGATGTCCTCGAACTGATTGCATTAGTACAAAAAAATCACACTTCTGCCAACAAAAATAGAGAATTTATAGAGAAATTCATAAAGCAAGGTTAATTGATCAATTACATATCGTTGGTCATAAGTAGAAAGACCCTAACTCAAGTAATTTAAATTTTACAGGGTATAAACGTAATATTTAGAAACAGTAAAACTTCTTGTACAAACTGCTTTATACAACTGCTTGTAAAAGCATTTTTTTTTACACTATTGCAATAAATTTTTGCGACGAGGTGTATTTATGGGAAATTTATTGGAATCATTGAAAAACTCAAATTTATAAGAAATGCGAGTTAGGGCCATCGATATATAATTTAGCAGGTTTTTCTGCTTGTATTTTAAATTTATGAAAGTCTTTGATGAAACATTTTGCCTTTCAGGTGACGAAACGTAATCGATCTAACTTTTCTATCAACAGGCTGTTTATTAGTGAATATTATCTAATATTTTTATGAAAAGTAAAACAATATGAAATCAGCTAGAAAAAAGGAGCTGTAAAACGGATCATGGCGAGATGTGTGCCAACATTTAGAATAAAACCATGAATCAAACAAACAAGATTACGTATTGGCGTAGTATTAAGTTCAGTATTTTTATTACACCATACAATAATAAACGATTTTGATATGCAATAATCGAGTTTCTACTTAAAAGAGTTTTCACCACAAATGCGTTCTAGAAAAACGAGAGCACATGCTTTTATTTTGACCATTAAATTCAAAACAAAAATATTTGATGGCCAGAACATTTTTAAATTAAACGCATCATGCAATGTTTTTTTTACATTTATTTATACCTAATAATTATTACTTTTTTTCATTTCTTTTTTTTTCGAAAAATTAAGCTACTGGTTTTGTTTGATTTTTAAGTCTTGAACTTCTTTAAAGTAACTTTTGTTTCTTGCTTCTTAAATCGTGCCATGCCTTTAATTATATACTTCCCTTAAAACGAAAGTCATCAAGCTTTAAATACCAAATGAACCGGTAACCATTAGTTTTTTTTCTCGTTTTTTTTTTGTTGTTCCCAAGAGTTGCAACTTTTTGTTTGTTTTTTTTTTGCTGTTAAACTAGATGTTTTTTACTTTTTATTCTTCTTTCTGCATTTTAAAAGTAATCTTCTAACCAAAACTTGCGTAACGTAGAATATTAACATTTTATGAAGGTAATTTTTTTTTGTTCAACATGAGTTTAGTTTTAGGTCATTTGAATTGAAAAAACCTCAAGTCATTTTTTATTTTATAAAAAATGTTGTGGTATGAAGAATTGAGTTGTAATTGTAAGAAGATATCAATTATTAAACTACATTCTGGAGTTGAATGAATTTTGATTAGGGAAACTTGTGTCAAAAGTTCGAAAGCTCACAAAATCTATAAACATTACTGCATAAGAAAACAAAGTACCTGCATCAGTTGTCCCAAATTATTGCAAATATGAGGAGGGCAAAACTTTTTACATTATGAAAGTATGACAGTCTTTTGTTCGTAGTTTTAACTGATTTAATCAAACGAATTCTTTTAAACAGCATGCTTGAAAATTTATAAAAAAATTTCAAACAAAGGAACGGACCTTAAAAGGTCCCAACCCTAAATATACCGCCATTTGTGGTGGAAGATAGTTTACTCATGACTAGCAACAAATTATTACAATAAAGACTTAAATTGTATTAATGTAGTTTTTTAATAACTTAACGATTACTGCATCATATGCCGAATTTTTAAAACGTCGAGAAATCCCGTCTTGGCAGTCTTTTTCTTCCATTTCTTCTAAAAAAAATTCACCAAACATATAATAAATTTCTGTATTTTTTTGTGCAACATCAGTTCTTTTAAAAAAATTTGAAGTCTTCTTTTATTTTGCAAAACTTAATTTTCATACTTTAATACAAACATGTATTGGCTTTAATTTTCTAAAACACAAGAGTGCACCTGGATACAAATCAAAGGATTTACTGGAATTTAAATGAACATATTAATGGTGTGCTTGATCGCAATATATACAAGGTCTTTCAATAAGAATTCTAATTTTAATATTTAAAAAACATGTGTTTTTGGGCAACACTATTGCATGTTTATTTAGTTGTAAAGAGCATAAAATGCCATTTAGAATGGAAAAAATATCATCTCAAGGGCTGCCTTGGCTATCCTTAAAGAACATAGAATATCATGAAATTTTCCAGCACCACTTCGTACATTTGGATAATTTCACTAATTCCATCTTTCACGTTGCCCCAAAAGTGTAAAGAAGTGTAAAGTTGTTAAATCATGAGACATCGGTAGCCACTTGTGATCGTTTTTTTTTGATACAACACAAGTTAACCCTTTATAAGTCAACATCGTGAAACTAATTTTATTTAAAATATTTTGAGAGCTCATATCATAAGTAATTTTCTTCTAGAATTTTTATGAAAATTTTATTTTTTGTGGTGAATATCGGCTAAGAAGGAAATGTGAAGAATGTCAAATGTGTTGGCGGTAAGAGCTTCAAATTTAAAAATAATTTCACTCACAATATTAAGGAAATAAAAACAAAAATTGACTTGGACATTCACAAAATTTTATGAAGTAAAACGCCGGTAATATAACTTTTTATAAAATTGCACTACCGCAACAATCATTTAATAAAAACGTAGAGTTACTTTACATATGTTTTGCTGTAGCAGAAACAATTTTTTATTAAGAATGAATATTACAGTTTCACTCAGGGAAAAGCTGGAACTTAAAAATACGAACGCGTCACATTAATTCAATGATTTTCAATATAATAGAAAATGTATGGTGAGATACTTAAAAATAAATAAAATAAATAAATTAATACTGTAAATTAATATTTTTCGATATCGAAATAAGAAATTTCAACATGACTAGACTTTCGTTAATGTTTTTTATTAATTCAATATGGTTTTCATAGATTTTAAGCTGTTTTTTTAGATGTCGTACCAAAATTCTTGAGTTGAAATAAAATTTATAATTACATTTAATTTATGGTTATAGTTTTTAATGGTTTGTAACATATCTTTAACAAGGAGTGATTGTTTTTAAGCGAACAAAAATATCGACCATACAAAATATTCTCTGGAATACATAATCGTAAAGATCGACCAGAAATGGATAATCCTGCATTTTCCTCAACACAGTTGCCTAAAGTTGCAACATTTACCATTGCTTTTGAGAGACATGCAAGAGTTTTATCCTTTACAACACTTACTTGCCGCAGCATTTCGAACTTTTCGACCAGTTTCTCAATTTCTGGACTAGAAGGCGCTTCACATCGACCCAAAAATACTTTAGTATAGTGAACTGTGACCGAGAAATGTTTACCATTTTGTAGTGAATTTTAATCTTTTCAAGGCGATATTGAAGCATCATTGCTCCTTTTAAATTTACCATCTGTCAAGTAGTTGCACGTTGCGTCAGGACACCTGTTAAATTGGCAGACTGTTCCAAATGGAACACTCGCTATAATACAGAAAAAAGCTTAGAAAAAATTGCTGTTGCGAAAACGCTGCCAAAAAGCGCTCTCTTATAACACTTCAGAAAGACACACAATGGACAAACATTTCTATAAGCTATTGCAAAATATATATCTCAGATTATCGTGAGTATCTACTATGCATTCACTTCAACGTACAACTAACACGACGTGAATTTGGCAACTCTCCCATGTACACAAGGAAAGTAATTATCACTACGTGTAATACAAGTACAGAGATTATTGCTCTATTTCATGAAAAAGTTTAATTTCTGTGTGATTTATAGAATAGGTGCTCGCAGTTGGCCACCAAAATATTTTGATTTAACACCTTCTGGCTTTTCTTTGGGGGGCTAACATGAAAAAAACAGACCTTCTTTTCTAATGAACTGCAATCGATTCAAGATCTCACAGATATAATTTGGAAAGTTATTCAGGACATACAGCCGCAAGTATGCGAATTGGTGATACATAAACAATCTAGTCCTGCTCTCAATATTAACTCTTTTTTTCATCATACTTAAAGGATAAGCAAGGATTTAAAATACTAAATTAAACTTTTCCATAACATGACTTATGTTATTTAAAAAATAAACGGCAAATCTGGTACGTGTTTGTATAAAAAGCCAACACAGTTCAAAGCAAAGAATTATTTTTTATGGACATCGGATGTTGTCTACCCAGTTAATGCAAATGCTTTGAAGTTAAGATGGTAGTGAATGTAAAACAAAAAAAAAATTAAGATTAAAAAAACTGGCTTTGGGAAGCCTCTTTTAAGAGTAGCAAAGTGAAACAATAAATTTGTATTGCTTTAATATTACAAAGGTAGAAAAATAGTGTAGCTAAAATTACAATTCATTAAGAGTTTTATTTTCATTTATCTAGCTGCATTAAAGTTTAAGCTTAAATAGTTGAAAGTAATTAAAATATTTTTGTTTCTATACTTTAATTTTAATATTTATATTTTTAGCATTAGCTAGGTATAAAGCTGTTTTTATAACGTTAATAAAAAATAGTAAAATTTGCCGGTTTCTCTAAGCTAAATAAAAAAATGCTATTAAATATATAACAGCTTTTGAGTGCCATCACCCATAACCTTTCAACTTCAACTTAAAATCATCTATGAATGTTAGCTAAAAGTTTAGTCATGCATATGCATAGTGATTGGAAGTCCTTTCATTCACTGGGTTACACAATTCTATATTCACATTTTTTCTCCTCGATGAAAAGTTTATGCGTGTGTGATTTGCACACGAAAAACTTGGCAAAATTGTATTTAAAAAGTCACACTAGTTACTGGTTTATTCATGCATAAGAAATTTTAATATATTCAAATTTAATTTTGCTTATTATAAATACCGCAGGGTAAATTATTTAAAATCACTTAACCGAGCGAGTGCCATAGAACGGACCAGTGGTCTATGCGTGTGTGTATATGTATATATATATATATATATTTGTATGTATATATGTTTTTGTTTTTAAATTTCTTTTTAACTTAAATTTGGGTCAAAATGCTAAACATTGAAAACTCTATTTAAACTTGTATATAATACATATTCGTGCTTTATATGAATCTAAAACTAAACTGCGAAATGTTTTAGAGCAATAAACTGTTTAAATTAAATTAAAAAAAAAATGAAAAACTAAACTTATACGCAAAGTAAAATTTAATTTTGTGAGGTGATAATGAAGTTTATGAAAACTTTATAACATTTCTTGATGTCATTAGAATTTGGTGATGATGTTAAAATATCAAAAATATTTATAAAAATTTTCAGTAGGAACACAAGTTGGACGTAGGACAAATTTTGCCCAATACGATGAATTAGTTGGTAAAAAAATTTGATATGTAAATTCGCTATATGAATTACAACAAAATAATCGGCCCTGTTCTGTTAACCTAATCCGAGTAAATTTCTCGTTTTCAAAAAATTTATAATGGTCCTGCAGACGGGTTTGAAATCATAACAATAATTATTTTTCAGATATGATATTTGAGAATCTATATTATAAAAACATCTTAAAAATATTTCTATTGTCGGAGTTAGTTTAAAAAAATCGTGCGATTTCAAATCGATGGGTTTACAGAACAGGGACGAATATCTGTTTTAATTGATAAAAATATTGATCACATGGTACTGATTTATTGGAATTTTGCGGCGTAAGAAATATGCATAAATTTATTTTAGATTTAGCCTCGTAGGGCGAATTTCGGCTACCGCACAGTGGGACTAAGGATAATTTTTCGTGGATCAATTAAAATTTCCATAACTCTTTCCAGGGCATTATATGAAATCGACAAAAATTCCGGAAACTTTTTATTTGCTTATATTTATAGAGGTAATTAAATTGAAAAAAATTTAAATAACATTTTTTCCTTAAATGATTCCGTTCAAGGAGGAGGTATCATTTTTATAGCACCACGCTTATGAAGTAGATTTATTTATAAAAAGCATTAAGCAGGATTTTGTTTTACTTAAACAAACTGTAACAACGCAAGTACAGCACGTCCAGTGAGTTCTTCTCTGGTGTCCCGTGTTGCTGAATGTTTGTAAAGTGGTGGAATGACGAGATTAGTATACTTGACCTACAAAAGGTTTATTATTATTATTTTAGTTTTATTTTACCTTTTTGATTTGGCTTTTCAGAGGTTACTGATGAACTAGAGCTTGAATGGGACAGACTTAAAATTATATACAACTTACATTCCATTGAACACAGAATGTAGGAAAGTTAATTAGATACGTGGTATAGTTTTCGTACCAGCGACCCGGAAAGAGTTAACGAAATCTTGGTAGCATAGGAGAGGGGTGACGCGTACGAACCATACAAAGGAATTATTATTTTTCTAATATTTTCAGAACTAAAAAAGAGGTGGAAAACGGGTACGCCATATAAAGTATTATTAATTAATTAATTTTTAATTTAAAAAACCAAAGCAGGAACCAAATGCATATAAACGATGCTTAACCAACAAAATAAGCCAAAAATATTTTTTTTTTATTTACGTACGTATGAATTGCCTTCAAATGGATAAATTCGGATGCAAATTAACCAAAAATATATTTTTTTAACAAACCTAAGAATGTTGGCTAAAATCACACATGTTATTTTTATTTTTAAATCATTATTGCATATAAAAACAACCGGAATCACAAGTGGCGTGACTAATACATGACTCACGCATGACTGGTGGGTGACTTATGCGTGACTAATGCGTGACTAATGTGTGACTTATTCTAGACTCACGTGCAACAAATTGTCACATTTGTACATCTCTAACGAAAGCACACAAAATAGTGACGAAAACAACAGCAATAAAAGTGTTAGCAGGAATCTGTAGATGCTTATTATTGGCAAACTCAACACGTGAGTCTATTACTCTGGGACGAAACGATTAGCAGCATACATTTTTCTTATATTTCGTTCTTTTGTCCAATCTTTAAAATTTAACTAAAATCTCGGGCTAATTGAGCCCAATTTATAACTTTATGCTTAAGTAAACTGAGAAAATCCATTTTATTCTTGCACTTTCAATATAAACATTAAGAATTAAAGCACTTCCATAAACAATTGATGTTAGAAATTTAATCAAAACATTTGCAGGAATACCTGAACTTGATGATTAAATGGTTAGATTTCTTATTTCTTCAAAATTACTTGAATTAAATGGATTTTAATTACGCAAAGTTTTTAGCTTTTTTTTTTTTGCTTATTTTACTAGTTTTCTCTCACAATTTGTAACTTTAACGCGTCCTTACAAAATTGCCACTATCTATATGACATTTCATTTTTGCATTTTGAGCAAGTACTTTAATTTAATGCATTTTTGAAATTAATTTGTGAAATAACCGCCTCTGGCCCCCTGTGCACCGCCATGATTGTGTGTGAATAAATTTGAGATTAGAAAATAAAGTGGGTGAGCAATGATGAAATATTAAGATGTAAATGTAAATCTGTCTCTTCTTAAATTCAAACTGTGGAGCTCCTAAGTACTGATAAATAATATATTTCATTTGTAAAAGCTATGATACCTTTATACTCTTGTAAACGACCAAAAGCAAAATCTATTTAACACAATTTTAGGCATAAAATATAATTTATTTTCTTAATATACTAATTTAGGAATTATGCCAAAAGGCTGTGCTGGTATTTTACAGACCCATTAAAATGTGGCAAATTTAAATGTAAAACTTTTGTTTTATTTTATGGTCACATTGTGGTGTTAAAATAATTAGGCTTTCAATATGTTGTTGTGGTAATAGCATAATAATTACTTTTATTCATTTTATATGGCATCGTAAAATATAAAATAAGCTTTTTTTTGTTATAGTATTCTTAATGAACCAGTCTAAGCTGTATACATGTTACATGGCATTCTATTATAAAATCCTATTTATATAATAAGCAATTGTTGTCAACAAAATATTCACCAGATATTTGAGCTTTCGAGATTTGAGTTTTATTGCTAATGAGTGTAGACAAACAAAACGTTTATGTAATTCCAGGATAAGAGTAAATGTTTTAATTATCGAGGAATTATACAAATCACTTTACAAATAATTAGCAAAAGTCAGCAATATATATTTAAATGGTAAAGCGTACGATAGATGGGAAGTTGTTGGTGTCTGGTCAAGTATTTTCCTAATTAAAATAATGGTTTGTGATAATATATGTGACATTAATAAGTCGTTGATAATAAAAAATTATATTTTTTATAATATAAATAGGTCTCAAGGCCTCAAAAGAAATGTTTATCGTTTATGTGTCAGTTGATATAGATTTCTGCTTATATACTCAGCTTTTCAGTGCAAATGGAATTAGTGAATTTTTTTGGTTCATCGTATTTCAATTTGCTGAAAGTTTTTTTGTAATGAAAGCTCAATTTTACCACCTCAAATTTACCTTTGTTTTCAATACTAATATTTCATCAAATCTATCGCTCACATTTAGAGAAACATGCCTTAATATGCTTCTAAAGATAATTGCTAATAAAAATTAGATAGAAAATTCTTCGAATATTTTAAACATTAAATAGAGAAAACTAAAAGTTCTTACTGCTAGAGAGAAATATGGAGTGAATTTTTTTTTTATTTTATTTACTTGTCCACGCTAACTATTGACTTGCTTAGGTTAGGTTAAGTCAGCAGGCTGCTGGTAAGGAAGAGTGAAATTTAGAGTACAGCTCACTTGGGTCCAATACAATGATTCCTTTGTGGTACCTGTGTGGTGAAGAAAAGATAGTGAGAGGAGGTGATAGGCAAGCAGGGATAGTGATAGAGAAGACAATTGGTGAAGGAAAAGATAGAAGAAAGCTTCATTATTTTACAACTCTGCTTTTTTTACACTCTTAGTTGCTGTGTTGCAGCGCCTCTGGTGGTGAATGAGGCGTATTGGATTTTAAATCTGTGTTTAGTAGCCATTTTGTTGTCATTTTATTTCGCCGATGATTCTGCTACACAATACCGACGCAGGAGGGCACTCTGATGCTAGATTAGGATTAGCATCCGCTGAAGCTGGTGTAGATTTAGTGACCAGTGTCTTATGCCTGCATCACTGGAACTTTTCCCACAACAACTGATACAAAGGACACTAATATACATCAGAAAAATACGTGGTGTTGTTGGAGACAGGGTTTGAACTCAGGACCTTCGGTTTGGTAGTCAAGCTGCTAAATACTTCAGCCAACGCCACCCTAACTATTGACTAATAAAAGAAAAGTTTCATGCAACTAGTTTAAGATTAATAATTACGTTGTATTGACGTTCGATATTTGTTGCTGTGATTTTAAATTTTTGCGGAAATTTTTTTAACTTTTTAAATTTAACATTTGTTAACGCACTAATTGTCCCAAATAAAAAATGTTTTATTTACAATACATTGAAATTGATTACTGACGGGTTTAGCTAGATTTCAATGTATTTTGAATAAAAAATATTTATTTTACGGAATAAGTAAAATAGTAATTTGCGTTAATAAATGTTAAACTTGAATTTTAACAATTCCCAAAAAAAAACTGTACTGTGTAACTCTTATTTTACTAACTATTATATTATTTGTTAAGAAAAGTAAAATTTAAATTTTAATTATATTTTTATTTTGCTTTTTTATTTTCAAAATATTTCGATCAACACAGTTGATAATTTTCAGGGCATATTTCTAAAAACAAATAGTGTAGTTATTAATTTTAAAAGCTTAAAAAGCTTTATTTTTAATAAAACTCGTCTACTTTGTAAGCAGAAATATATTTTCTAATATATAACCACACCTCAAGCTAAACAAATTATATAATAAAAGAAATTTTTTTGACACCCTATTATAACATAATCTGAAGTACAGGGTGCCAAAGTTGACCACCTCAGCTTATGGAAGCTTTCCGAAGCTCTTAATTCTTACAAATCCGATTCAATTGCAATTATTTTTAACTTTTTGAAAAACGAATAAGAAAACTAAATTTGTAATATAATCAATCCATCTTATGTGACTTTAGATATTTTTGGCTTTGAATTAAAAAAATAAATTTTTACCTTGACTCAACTGCTTCAGCAAATAATTAAAAGAAGTATTTGTGTTTTCATTCATAAGATCATTTTTATTTACATCTTATACTTAGCATATAAGTCTATAATTTCGAGTTTTGATCTGTAAATACTGTAGTGTATACTTTTGATAATAAAAAAACTTAATATTAGTTTTACAATTACAATATTATTCAAAGGAAAATAAGAAAACTAGCTTTAAATACAATTGAACATACATTTTTACGATAAAATTATTTCAGGATAATATGAGGATACATGTCATTTTCAATTTAATAATTTGTATTTTCGAGCTGCAATTAAGCCAATTGTATTGTATGCATTCCCTTATCATTCGATGAGAAGAATTTTGAACAGTTTCATGGTATTTCTTGTTACGTTTTTTTTGTGAAGTCAAATGATTGGTTTCATACTCAGTTTCGTTGTGGAGAAGTTGAGTTCAGTATCTTAAATATTTGTTGTTTATTATTTTAAGGAATTTGATATGAATATTTTGTAGCTTTTGCAAAAGTGTTTTTTTTTTGGATGCACTGTACCTAATGGAACTTGCAAAAGTCAAAGTTGGTTCTATTACACTCTTAAATATTAAGCTTTTGTTATTTAGGTTAAGCGTTGAACCATTACTATGAAATTGCCACAAAGCTCTGATAGTTTTCATAGATTTTTTTTATAGATTTCACCGATGTTTATGAAATTAAGTTTTTTATGGAGGCTAATGCCCCGATATTTGAAGATGTATTTAATTGCGCGGTGCTCATTTTGGAAATTTAACTAACGAGTTATTGTAAGGAAGTTTTAATAGAGCTTTTTTGTATTTTCGATTTGCAAAAGTATTTGTTACATGCAAAAAATTATTTGTCCATTTTTTAACTGCTCTTTAGTTAGTTTACTAGATGCCATGAGAGCCATATCATCAGCGTAATAAGCAACTTTTATATATGATGATGTGTAGATTTAAAAAAATAATGGAGATAATATTGAAGCTTGTGGTATAACTGCAGTAATTTATTTCTGAGACAAAAATGTTTCATTGAAAGTTCCTACTGGATCTCCGATTGGAGATTTATTATAGTACCATCCTTCCTAGCCTAACTTGGTAAAAACTAAGTAAATATTTATAAATTTTTAAGATGTAAAAAAATAACAATAAAAAGTATTTATGTCTATTTGTTTAGTTATGACAAGTGTCTGAAGAGTAGGTTTTAAAATGTATGCAAAATAGTATATCTTTTATAAAAAAAATAGAGAGTTAATATTTTAAATGTGTTTTAAAACTTTTTAGAAGCAGTGAACTTTTTCTTAAATATCTAAATAGAATAACCTTCAACAATAATTTTTAATCAAAACTTTTCTTGATTTACACTTACACCCTACCCTTAGAATTGGTCGAAAACAGTAATTTAAAAAAATTTAAATAATTTTTGATGATGGAGAAATATCTGCCATAGATTTTTAGAAATTTATTCACAAATACATGTATATCTTTACCTTAATATAGGAAAATCTTGAAATCGAGTTTTTTTTTTTTTTGTATATTTCGATAGAAAGACATTTAATGTATCGAAAAATGAAAAATCTCGATTTCATACAAAATAATGAGTTAGGGCCTTTTTATATTAAGGTAGTGATATGTATTGCTTTAAATTAGGGATGTAACGAATGTTCGCATTCGCTTTCGCATTCGCAAATAATTCGCTTACTTTTGCTATTTGCATTCGCTTTTGCATTCAATAAAATGTATGCGGATATTTAAAGCGAATACTTTAAATAAGAAATATATTATTAATATAAAATAAAAAATATTGGAAATATTTTCCAGCTTTTGAATATTGAATATTTTTTGAATATTTTCAGTTTGAATTGCGCGAAAATATTTTCTACTTAAGACTAATCTGTTAAAACTTTTGAAAAATGCTAAGCACATCATTACTTCGTTCAAAAAATTTTAAATGCAAAAACATTAACTAATCCTTCTTTTTGTTGTCATTTTTTTTGCGAAACAAGTGCCAATCATATTATTTCGCATGTAAACTTAAAATGTTGAAGATATATTTCATATGTTTTTCCTAAGATGAACAGAGTACTACTTCTGGAAAAAATTTTCATGAACAATTCATTCCAATTTTTCTTAATATGTATTTTGGTAGCATTTTACAGGAAATGTTGAACTTAGTTCAAGGTCTTACGGCCAAAGTACGAATGGGTTGATTGCCTAACATCTTGTTAATTAATTTTTAATTATTATCTATACTTATTTTAATATGATTTCATATATCTTTCAGTTTAACAATTTTTATTTCTAATAAATTAATAAATACTAGATATACCAAACGGACGACACAATCATCCGTATTCTAAACAGAAACAAAATCTCTTTATTAAACCTCCCAGCTAGCATTTTGTATCATAATCGAATCTTTTCTGAATCAGCTTGACGGGAAAAACAACCGCATATGAGCTCATTTTTCGATCATAAATGATACTCCCGTTATGAGAAAATGGTACCCTACAGATGAATCACACCAAAGAATCATTTATGATACGATTTGCTGATTAATTTTTGAGCAATTTTTTGGTAGTATGAAATCATTAAATCGCCCTTTTTGCGGTTTCTTTTCATTTTGTTTCTCTATTTTCAAAAAATCATTGAATCATAAGTAAATCCTTTTTCAATCACCTAAGTGATAAATCAGTTTTTAATCATCAAAAGTGATCTCAGGAGAATCAAAAAGAGATTTATGCAAAAAATGCATAGCACACAAATGCGTGTATGTATGTTTGCATGTAGTAATAGCAACTTTAAACGCTTATAGCTCCCAAAATACTAAACCGATTTCTGTGCAGAAATTCCTTTCAAATGATATAAATCTTTATATCTATGTATGTATACAACACAACTTCATGTTCTTAGATAAATTTATTTTCATGTGATTTTTTTAACGTATTGTAATATTTGCATTCGCTTTCGCATTCGCATTCGCATTCGCTTTCGCAACAATTAAAATGTATTATTCGTTTTCGCATTCGCATTCGCTAAACTGGTATTCGTTACATCCCTACTTTAAATAATAAGAAAATTAACTTCAAAATTTTTTGTATTATCAATTTTATTCACCATTTACTCTTTTAAATATAAGTACGTATGAGTAATGCATTATTCATAATAAATATTATTCATACGTCATTATATGCAAAATTGGACATTGAAAAATAAATTTGACAATACAGAAATTTTTGAGGCTATTTGCTTATTATTTAAAACAATACATATGGATATGTTATATATCATTTTAGGTGCGCCTTAGATTTTGTATGGAATTGTAATATAACATTTTCCTCTTCGCATTCTTATGGATATAATTTTTCATACTAAATGTGCCCTATATTTAGTAGATTACATTTGAACAAATAACAATATATTTTTATATTATGCATAATTTTAATTAAGAGCTGTAGCAGTCTCTATTTATATCAAATGAGGGTAGCGTTCGGTGAAGTAGTTAGGACGTTAAATACAAAACCGAAGGTCCTTAGTTCGAGCCCGGTATCCAACAGTCATTAAAATAATAACATCATGCATTTTTCTGATGTGCATTAGTGCCCCCTTGTATCAGTTGTTGTAGGAAAGTCCATGTGATTAAAGGGGTTGTGTAGCAAAAACATTGACGAAATAAAATATCCAATAAAAGGCTTCCAACCACAGCTTCAAAAACAATTTAATACGCTTCATTTAGCACCAGAGGCGCTGCAATATTAAGAAATATGCAAAAAGCAGAGTTGTAAAAGAATGAAGCTTTCCTATTTCTCTTCGTTCACCATATGTCATCTCTATCACTATCCCCATCCTAAAGAAGGAAGTAGTAAGCATTTGTGGCCTGAGTGTTACTTCTCTTAGGGCCATTATTATAACTTAAATTTAGTTAAAAGTAGGATTTTATCGGACGTATAAAAAGTTTTTCATCAGTACAATTTTAGCTTAACCTAAAGTAAGCGCTAAGTTAAAGGCAAATGTATCCTTCCTGGTAAGCTAAATTAAATTTATAATAATGAATAGCGTTGTATACGTCCTACTTTTAACCAACTTTAAGTTGTAATAATGTCCCTTAAAAAAATAAATAAAAACATATAAATTTATTTAATATTTATTAAATATTTATTGAAGTATTTTAAGATTTATATAAACAAAATGCACATGACTGACAGCGGTTTCACAACTAAGGGCACATATACACACACATATATATATATATATATATATATATATATATATATATATATATTGTAATACATATCATGTTTAATTACTTATTATTATTATATACTTTGTTAATTATTTTATATTTTAATCAATCTTTCTGAGCTTTTGTAGTTTTCAAACACAATAAAAAATAAAGTTTTCAGTTTGATAAAAGCAATATTACAATTCAGATGTGGGGTCACAAAAATTAAAATTATAAATTAACTAAAAATGGATCTTAGACCAACACGTCAAAAGATTATTGATACACTGAATGTCTCGGGAATTCAATATCCAGAATCAGCATCAATGACTCAGCTAAGAAACTTATACGATTCTTTGAACATCAATAAATCTAGTGCTAACATAGATTCAACCGCTGGAGAAGTTCTGGATACTTTTCCGGAAACTCTGAGTGCAATTCCCGACTTGACTGCTGCAACTTCCGTTACACCTTCCGCTGTTACTTCCGTTAAATCCACCGCTGTTACTTCCGTTACACCCTCTGCTGTTTTTATTTCAACATCTTCTGTTTCTAGTCCTTCTGCACTAGCATCAGAGGACTCAGTTGCAACTTCCGAACAAGCTTCTGGTGAAGCTTTTACACCTTGCATCGCAACAACTTGCTCAGCATATGATTTGAACACCAGTGTAGCACGATGTGCCTCAATTTTTTCAAACTTTTCAACATCCATTCCGCCAGTGGGTACTACTACCGCTCCTGTTAATGGACAAGAGCTAGAACTTGAAAAGCAAATCAAGATATTGCAGAGGCGCTGTGAGCTGCTTAGGCTCCAAAAACAACTTGATGACTTAGAATCAGATGTATTAGTTAAAAATAATCGAATCAATTACAGCGAATTGAGTCAAATCGTTCCAAAATTTGATGGAGTTAATCAAGAAATCGGAAAATGGTTTCACATTTTTGAAGATTATGCTTTTAGTTATGATAATAAAGAAAAGCTAACGTGTCTCAAATTTTTATTGCAAGGATCAGCTAGAGAATTTATGGAAAATTCTGCAGGCTGGACATATGATGATTTAAAAGTAGCCTTGTTAAAAATATTTAAGAGACCTATTAATCGTGAGGATATATATCGTAAGCTACGTTCAAGAACATTGAAAACTTCCGAGTCTTGTATTAGCTATATAATTTCAATGCAATCAATTGCTTCACAAGGTGATATAAAAGGTCAGGAGCTGGTCGACATTATTATTGATGGTATGCAAGATAACACTAACAATATTTCCTTGTTATATGGTTCAAAATCTGTGGAAGAACTAATTGCTTGTGTTGATAGATATGAGAAACGTCGAGGAAAAGGTCCAGCAAGAAATGATAGCAAAATAGATGCCATACGTTGTTTTAATTGCTCTAATTTTGGTCACATGAAAAGCGTGTGCCCGAAACCACTCCGTCCTCCAGGTTCTTGCTTTAATTGTCAGCAAATGGGTCATATTCATAAAAATTGTCCAAAACGTGTTGCAGCATCCATTTTTCCAGAAACAGTAATTAATTTTAATGATATTATTAATCCAGTATTAGAGGTGAGTGTGGCATTTTTTATCCCGTTGAGAAACAATTATGCTAACTATTTGAATGTTTCATGTCTCATTGATTCTGGTAGTCCAATTAGTTTAATTTCAAAATCAATGGTGCCAAAGTTTATCCAACTTCCAAGAGGTGTTTTACCAACAGGTTATGTAGGAATTGGAAATAGTAAAATGAAAACGCATGGTACTATCTCATGTAAAATAAAATTTCGAAATGTAATTAAAGGTATTGAATTAATAGTGATACCAGATAATGATATTAAAATTTCTATGATTTTGGGTAGGAATTTTATGGAAAAATTTAACGTTAAATTAATTCATTTGGAAAGACTTTCAGAAAATAATGTAAGCATAATTGGTTCTGACGATGAAATAAATAATATTGAAGAAATTTCTTTGGTGTCCCAAATTAACGGTGAAGCATCATCAGATTTTCATAAGATACAGAAATCTGTGAAATTTGATATTAATTATAATAGAGAGCTTAATGAGTTGGAAGTCTTTAAATTAAAGAAAATAGTTAATGACTTTTATATGAATCCTTCGGATATTAAGAAAATACTTCATGACTACAAAATGAAAATACGTTTATCGGACGATGTGCCAATATATTGTTCTCCTCGTCGCTTATCTGTACGAGACCGTGATGAAGTTCATAGAATAATATCTGATTTATTGTCTCGGAAAATTATACGTCCTAGTAGTTCACCCTACGCGTCTGCTATAGTTTTAACAAAGAAAAAAAGCGGTGAGACACGAATGTGTGTAGATTATAGAGCATTAAATAAGAAAACTATTAGAGATAACTTTCCTTTGCCATTGATAGAAGATTGCATAGAATACAATGCTGGCAAAAAATGGTTTACTTTGCTTGACTTGAAAGATAGTTTTTTTCATATAGAAGTAGACAAGCAATCTATACCATTTACTTCATTCGTAACACCACATGGACAGTATGAGTATTTAAGAATGCCTTTCGGCCTCAAAAATGCTCCTGCCAATTTCCAACGATTTGTTACTAACATATTTAGGGACCTAATAGATTCAAGGCAAATTGTTATATATATAGATGATATTTTAATAGCTTCAACAGATTTCGATGCTCATCTTGAAACTTTGAGTAAAGTGCTTAAGCGCGCTTATGAGAATGGTTTAGAGTTCAGGATAGGAAAGTGTAAATTTGCTTATCAAACAATAGAATATTTAGGATACTCAATAGATCGTATGGGGATTCATCTAACGGAGAATCATTTAGATGCGATAAAAAATTTTCCTTTGCCAAAAAATCAAAAGGAACTTCAAGCTTGCATTGGTCTTTTTTCATACTTTCGGAGATTTGTTCCATCATTTTCAACAATTGCTAGACCATTGTTAGACTTACTTCGTAAGGATAAAAAGTATTACCTGACTGGTGATTGTGTTGAGTCTTTTAATCAACTGAAAAAACTTTTGATGACTCAACCAGTATTGTCAATATATTCACCTAAGAGAGAGACGGAGTTGCATTGTGATGCTAGCTCTAAGGGATTTGGCGCTGTAGTAATGCAGAAACAGGACGACGGAAAATTTCATCCGCTTGCTTTTTTTTCAAAATCGACATCTCCTTCGGAGTCTCGTTATCATAGTTTTGTGTTAGAAACCCTCTCTATCATATATGCATTACAAAGATTTAAGGTTTACTTAGAAGGAATTCACTTTACAATAATTACTGACTGTAATTCTCTTACAATGACCTTAAACAAAAAGCAAGTAAATCCAAGAATCGCAAGATGGGCCTTGGAACTAGAAAATTATAATTATTCTATTAAACATCGTGGAAGTGCATCCATGGGTCACGTGGATGCATTAAGTCGATATTTGAAAGAAAATGAGTGTAATTACATTACTAAACGTAATTTGATAGCAGCTGTAGATAGTAATGATCTTGATACAAGGTTACAACTTGCACAGGGAAGAGATTGTACTGTAGGAAAATTGATCAGGAAATTGGAGTTAGAAGAAGTAAATGGATATACGCTTGTGGATGGTCTTTTATTCCGTAAGGATAATTCAGATAAATTGATGCTGTATGTACCAAAGGAAATGGA
The DNA here is from genome assembly GCA_944452675.1 of Tachina lurida. NCBI lineage: Eukaryota > Metazoa > Arthropoda > Insecta > Diptera > Tachinidae > Tachina > Tachina lurida. Next base: position 117,718,863 of record OX101754.1, read on the forward strand.
GGAAAACGTGATTAGAATGATTCACGAAAAAATTGGTCATCTGGGAGCTGAAAAATGCTACGACCAAATTCGTTTTAATTATTGGTTTCCAGATATGAAAACCAAGATTACTGCTTATATAAAAAATTGTATAAAGTGTATAGTATATTCAGGTCCATCTCGGGTGAATTGTCACAATTTGTATAGTATTCCCAAAAAATCAGAACCTTTCGATACTATTCATATTGACCATTTTGGACCACTTCCGGCATTAAAATCTAAACGTAAGCACATACTTGTAGTAATAGATGCTTTCACAAAATTTGTAAGACTATATCCTGTTAATTCCACCAGCACTAAGGAGGTTTGTTGCGCTTTAGAGAAATACTTTGATTACTATAGCAGGCCAAAACGATTAATATCAGATAGAGGTTCCTGTTTTACATCTAATGAATTTGCGGAGTTTGTTTTAAAAAACAACATAGGACATATTAAAGTAGCCGTTGCATCTCCCCAAGCTAATGGCCAAGTAGAACGTGTGAATCGTGTAATAAAAGGTATATTAAGTAAAATAAGTGATCCAATTGATCACTCCGATTGGTCTTTAAAATTGTCTCAAGTAGAATACGCCATAAATAATTCAGTTCACAGTTCTACCAAAAATACACCTAGCACATTACTATTTGGTGTAAGACAGCGAGGTAAGATAGTTGATGAATTTACTGAATATATAGACGAAAAGATAGAAGATCAGAGTTGCCCCGACTTGAAGTCAGAGCGACTAAAGGCTTTAAATGAGATCGAACGTTCTCAAAACCGGAACGAGAACTATTTTTATAAACATAATGCACGTGCAGAACAATATTTGGTAGGAGATTATGTCGTAGTAATGAATATAGATAATACTGTTGGTAAAAATAAAAAGTTTATCGAGAAATATCGTGGGCCATACATAATAGACAAAGTGTTGTCAAATGATCGTTACGTTATTAAAGATATTGACAACTGTCAGCTTTCTCAAATTCCTTACAAAGGCATTCTTGAAGCTAAACGTCTAAAAAAATGGGTGACACCAAATTAATTCCTAAATAATATTTGCCTTACTAGTTTATATATTATATTGTTTTGGTTGTTTCAGTCCTTGATTGAGGTCAATCAAATTGTCAGATTGGCCGAACTGTAATACATATCATGTTTAATTACTTATTATTATTATATACTTTGTTAATTATTTTATATTTTAATCAATCTTTCTGAGCTTTTGTAGTTTTCAAACACAATAAAAAATAAAGTTTTCAGTTTGATAAAAGCAATATTACAATATATATATATATACATATATACTTAACAAAATATTATACTTTACCATTAGAACTACTTGGTATATAATTAATAACTTTTCTGATTGCCAAATTTTATTACTCGTTTACGATTACCGATTACTTTTGATTTTTTTTTTTTGAATCTTTAACTTTAAAAAACTTTCTACAGATACCTTGCCTTTTTAGCCTCTGCATCATCTTTTTAAAAGGGAATTTAAATTTGCAATAGCTGAATATAGAACTTTTCCCCTGCTCTTTGATATATATTTTCCTTTTTTTCTTTCTTTTTAATATTTTCTGTTTACTGTTCTTCTTTTCATTGTGCTCTCAAAAGCACTGCAGTTTTGACCATATTTAGCCCCTTGGCATTTTTAATGCTTTCTCTAAACATCATATTTTTTTCCTTGGTATTGAATTTAATGGTTTCTTTTTTTTTTTTGTTTGTTGTACAATTTACTTCCTTTATTTTAGCAAATTTCAAACAAGAAAAAAGTTATTCTTCTTTTTTTTGTTGTCTGTTTCCTTAACTTGGTGGAAGCTTTCAATTACCACAAAGCCATAAAATATTTGCAATAACGCCCTTAATTTACAGGGTAAGTTTGTCTTAACGTTGTATTTACCCTTCAAATAATGGCAAAAAAAAAATAAAGTTTGAAATATGCTCGAACTAAAAACATAGAATAAAAATATCTTAGCACAAGTTAAGGGAGAAATAATTTATTTTAATATTTCTTTAATGTTTTATAATATAATGAATATAATGCACTCAATTACAAGTTTGTTTTAACAATTCGGCTGGGAGTTTAAACTTGATGGTTGCTTTTGTGGCTGTTGAGAGAAGTTGTACTTTTGGCTTAAATGGCTTTTCATTATACACCATTCATCATTTATAGCTTGTATTAAGGGATTTAGTTTTATACAAAAAGGGTGCTGTACAATGAAGTTCTAGTTTTGTTCTGCCTTTAGAAAAGCTCAACTGAATAAAAAAAAAGTACAAAAGTTTTGTGTTAACAATTCTTAACAAGCAGAATTAGCATATGATATGATAATAATTATAGCTTAACTTCATGAAAGCCATTCACCCGTATTTCGTATGTCGAGTCGAATATTCGTTTACGACAATTTTGTATTTGATTAAACAAAACTTGTATAAGTTTTCTTTATTCTATGACAAAATTCTCGTAGATGAATATTCGACTCGATATACGCAATACGGTTGATTATGTTTATTATTATCTTTATATTTTTAATCAATATTTTTAAGTGCAATCAATACCTTGCATTCTTGAGGAATTCAGTTTTATAAATTACCAACAATGTCAGTTATGAAATTGGTATTACACTAATAATAGTGAAAATGTTCGCCACGGGTTTGCTGTGTAGCAGCCACCTGCTCCTGCAGACCGTCAAATTGCTCGTGAATATTGTCCAATATACCATGAGCAGAGAAGTATGTAGCGCCGTTTTAATGAAACCACATATCGATAGTGTCCATATTATCCAATTCTGGCCAAAAAAAAGTTGGTAGTCACCCTCGCAACCCTAAAAAAACGAACGGAACACCGATTTCAGTACAACAATTTTATCAATCTTATATCCCTCCATATTGATTTATGAAAATTGACAAATGTAACTTCAACAATACAGCAAACAGCTAGCAAATGTCAAAGGTGTCCATATCGGATAATCCTTTATTATCTTAAACTTAAATTTAAAGAAATGTCATGGTTGAAAACCCAACTCTCTATAATCATTTATGTATTTTTATTTTCTCACTTTACCATTACAACCGGACTAAATTTTATCAGAGCCATGCAATAGGCATGAAATTAAATTAAATGTAAAAATAACAACAGCTATACTTTACTTGTGAAAAAGTATAATAATTTCAACAGCTTTTTTTTATCAGTTTCTATCAAGTTATTAATTTTTGCTTTTTTCACAGCCAACTTCAATTTATAGATTAAAGAAGTGGCAAACTACAAATTATATGCAATGTTGCCGAGCAGGACCTTAGAAAGTCGAGTAGATCAAATTATATTATTATTTTTTTCATTTATAGCATATTTATTAAGGAGAGTCTTTGTTAAAACTTCAAGTAAACAAAAGCATCAAACTATTGAGTTTCAAATTATCGAGAGTAAACTATATATCAATCCTTGTGCACTTTCTTTACTTTACATTTACAATGTTTTCGCCTTTTGTTTATCTACAAGAAAGGCGATACTTAATAACAATGAGTTGAGCTAAAATAAATCATAAATTATAATTTCTTAATGTGATTTATGCAGACAGTTAGCTTTGGCATTTATTACTAGTATTGCCTTTCATGGGCAAAAATAATACTGTTGCTAATGCTGACGTTGGGGTTTATTTTTCCCTGCACCAAAAGCTGTCAAAACTATCACATTCTTTTGCAGCTGTCTATTCTAATACTCGTGTAATAATAAAACAATACCAATAACATCGGTATTATGCTCTTAACGTTGTTCAGTTCTATTGAAACATGATGCGCGAAATATATAAAATAATACTTAAGTAATTTGTTTTAAGATGATAATGTTGATGATGCCAGCAATGATGTTAGCAATGATGGTAGTGCTGATGGCTGTGATGATGTTGAATTAAAGTGGCGATGTTGGTTGGCGCTGTTGCCATTAGTGCTTACTAGTGAATGGTTGCATGAATAATTTATGATTTGTCGATAATAATAAGAAATAGTAGATAGTAGTATGGAAAAAAATTACATAACTGTCTATAATAATAAAAAAGACTAAATAGTAATATGGAAAAAACTTAAATTACACTTTCATATCGGAAACAATTTAACTACCTGGGTTTTTTAAAAGAAAGTGTACAGTATTTTTTATGTAAGATCTTAGAAGTAAAATGTGCATGGAATATTTTAACCAATCGCCTTTATATCCTTATATGCCTATCTTTTTTCATCGCTTTCGAAAAATGCCTCTCAATAAGCATAATCATATAGACCAAACGTAGATTGAAAAATTATTAAAATTACATTTTAATATAGCATTACTTAATTCGTAAGCAGAAAAATTTAATGTGCAAAATTTTAAAATAACAATGAAAGCTTTTTTTTCAATACATATATTTCTTTATTGTATCTTCAAATATGAACTAACAATAAGTATTCAAATCTTAAATCTAAATATAATTATTAGGCCCGACCAGTGTCGCACATAAACTTAATAAATTAACTTAAACATTAATAATACATAAGTCGTGATAAGCAAAAACAAAAGTATTTTCAAGCAGTTTCTTCCGGAGTGTTGAGTATTAGAGTCCTTGTGTCCCTATTTTTTAAGCGGATGTGCTCAGTAAAATTCAAAATAGTACGAGCAAGCGGACTAGGATGAGACTCGAGTTTTGTTAGATATTTGCCTGCGTATTTTGCAATTTCTTCAGCTACTTGTAGCATATTCAAATCACGATGTAAATTTGAATGCCTTCTATACCATGGATCCGATGTTATTAACCGTAAAATTTTATTTTAACTTCGTTGAATTTGTTCTATATTTAAAGCCATAGCTGAATTCCGTAGCACCATAAAGGTTTCAAAAGTGACTTGTATATTAAAAATTTACAATGTAGACTGAGGGTTGAATTTCTACCAATCAGCCAATGTATCTGAGTTAGTTTAAGTTTCTTTTGTGTTAGCTTAGAGTCAATGTGGTGTTTCCATGTAAGCCTTCGATCAAGATGTACACCAAAGTATTTCACATGTAAATATTGATGAACAATTTGATTATTGATTGCAATGGGGAAACAAGTATCTTTTCGTAGGGTAAATATTACCTGAGCACACTTTTACTCGTTTAACTTTATTCTCCATAAGTTTAACCATAGTTCTAGTTAAGTAATATGTTTTTAAAGATATCGGGAAGCCTTGTGACAGTTTCCGTGCAAACTAAGGCAGGCTGTATCATCGGCAAATGTAAACGTGGGGATATTACTGCTCAAAGTGTATATCAAATACAAAACTGGCCCCAGTATACTCCCTTGTGGCACACCACATGAAATAGTTTCGGGAGTACTCATGAAGTCTCCCTTCACAACAATGAACTTCCGGGCAAGGATGTAAAAGGTTTTAGAATGTTTATTGGTAGGTATGTCTTCTATTTTAAAATTAGGCAATTAATTAGAGCCATTAACAAGTGTTTCCATTTCTGAAAAAAATATAAGAAAAATGTTATATTTTTTATAGTTTTGTATAATGCATTTGATTTTCTGTGAGTATTTCAATTAACATTTTAATAAAAAACTAATTTTAACTAAATTTTTTATTGAATCTTTAAGAATATTTCAATTGATTTTTTAATTGAATCTTTAAAAATATTTCAATTAATTTTTCAATTGAATCTTGAAGAATATTTCAATTAATTTTTTAATTGCATTAATAGAAATGTTTCACGTATTTGATTTAAGCAATTTCAGCTAAATTTTAATTGATTGTAGAGAGGTCTGCATAAATATTCAAACAATGTTTGAACTTAACGACATTTAAAAATTATGCCCAAATTTATCTGCTGTGAAAATAAAATCCAAAACAAAAAAAAAATAAAAATAAAAATGCAAAATTAGTAACTATGTAGTTGTTCTCTTTAGTACTTCAACACGTGATATTTGACTATGCTACATTTTTTTACAATAACTTGCCTACAAATTTCTGGGTATAAAAGGCAACTTTTCTATAAACGCGGTCTTTTTATTTTCACCATTTGTATTCGTAAAGAGCAAAATCTTGCCATGAAATTTTTATAAGTCTGTAAGAATAAAACCCAACAGTTACTTATAATATATAAAGAAAAATTGAAATTTGTACAATAGTTAATTGGTGTAAAAATCTGGGGAAAATTAAAACACAAATTACATTTCTTTTTATTCTCATCGTGCCATATCCAGAAAGGTAAGAAAAATCGCAATAGCATATCCTTATACATTGTGTACAAATCTACTGCTTCCATAGGTTTTTCACCTAGCCTTTAATATAGATATTATCAGCAAAACGTTAACAAAAGCAGTGGGTTGTTATCCACGACACATAACAAATTTAGCAGGCATTAAACATCGAATTGCCAAAATATCTAACAAACGAATGAGAATAATATACCTCGGAAGCTCTACCAAAATTTCTTGGAGTATTTTGAAGAAATCTTAAGTTTTCATATATTACATAATCCTATTGGGCAGCATAAAAGCAATAACCCTAGCAAATGGAAAACACCATCCAATATTCACTATCATCACAATAATCTATCATACCATAAATTCGCCACACGTGAGGAATATCCTTACTTTGGAAACGTGTCTCCTCAATAATAGTAAATTACCAAAAAAAAAAAAAAATAGAACAAAAAGAAGACATTTAGTTAGTTAAGAAAAATATATTAAAACGAAAGCAGATCCAACAACAACAACAACACATGAAATCAACCCATCCATACTTTTGTCTCTTTCGCGCTTACAGAACATGCACAGCTGAATGGCCATTCAACGGTGGAACGTTTATAACGAGTAAGTAATAACCAAAATTTTATAATTATCACATTAGTAATCTTCTATATTGTGATAGCAATACTGCTTACAAAAAAAAAAAAAATTTATTTTGAAAGAAAAACCTAGTTTTAACAAAATAATAAATAATAATAGAATAAAAAAAAAAAAAATAAAAAACGAAATAAATAAATAAAAATTATAGTATATATATTCAATATTTGAAATATTGCTACTTGCAAAGATTGCTAATGTGATACTCATAAATAAAAATATATACTTATATTGGTGAAGTGTGTTATTGTTGTAAAAAGATAAAAAGAAGAAAATCAAAGCAAAGAATATACAGATTTAGTGATAAAGACCTAACTTGAATCGAAAAGAATATTCCAGGTATTTAAAAATGCATAATAATATTTACAAATATACTTTTTGTAAATAGGTTATTTTATTTTATTTTGTTTTATTGAAAAGGGGTTCTGCGTAATTAAAGAATTATTCTTTTTATTTAAAAAAATGAAATCCATATTACTCTGATCATTAGTTATTACATTTCTTTAGGCATTTATTTTCTTGTTGATAATGATAATTAAAGTAGTTCTTTGACCTACTTTTGGAAATAAGTACATACAATTTTTATATACATACCTATTTACTTCAATTTATACAGGGTAATTAGTTTAGTTCGACAAAGATTTGTTTTCTTTAGGTACTTAGGTTTCTAACCAAGAATCATGTAATTATAATCAAACTTAAAAACAAAATGAATTCTAATTTTCTATATATTAAGATTAAATAATTGATGTTGTAATAAACTTTCATTCAATGGATTGTTAAACTATTTGTGAAATTTCTTGTGATACACTCGTTTGAGGAATAGATAAAGTACATTTTGGGATTACCTGTTTATGTAAGGTAGGCGCAATATTACTCGGTAATCAATGGTTGGGTTGGGCGATAGGTTCTAATAACATCTGAGAACCTTATCTTATTTTAACGAAATACTTTTTACTAACGTCCATAGATATTCCATTTTACCACCACACAATTGTCAGATAACTAAATTCTTATTATTAAAGAGCATGCATATAAAATAATTAACGATCTGTAGTAATTTCATATTTTCAAAGTCCACGAATCCTCCCAATTGCCGACGAGCCAGAGCCGGACTATTATGCATGCTAGGACTTAAAATTCTCGTGAACCAATATTATCCTTCGGTTATATGCTACAGAGTTATTATTTTTGGCGCCCAACGTGGGGCCCACGTTGAACAACATCTTGATTCGTTTTAATCAAATCGTGGGTCTATTTTCATTACTGGCAATTTAGTTTCAATTTGATTCTCTGATCTGTATAATAAATAAATTCAGTATAACACATGAAAGTTATTCAGGAATTCTTCTGGTTGATGTTACTGCCTGTGGTACAAACCATGACCAAAATAACATTTTCATTTGTTTTTTTTTTCCAACAGTTTATAATTTATTCACTAAAGAAAAAAAACATAAATAAAATAAAATCTAACTCTTGTCAAATGTTTATATTCATATATGTACATATGTATATTTGGAATTGTAAAATATATAAATAATTTTTTTTACCAGTGTGCATATAGTTATTTAGTTGTGCTTGCCTTAGGATTGGAATTTTAAAATTGGAGTCAATGCATTTGATTTTAAACCACCTATACGGCAGAAGACTATCTTTTTAATTAAATTAGCTTAAAAGTATTGAACAGATTAAATTTTTTTTACCAAAGTATTTCGATTAAGATTAAATTATTTTGTATTTTATCTATTCCGGATACCTAACTGAGTCGGTCACAGGAATATCACATCAATTATATTAATTCAACTTTAGATTTTTTTCTCTCGAAAGGTTATCAAATTATATTATAGTAGTTTGGGATTGAAGAAAATTTCAATCACTACATTGATTTTTTACATTTCGTACATTAATTTTATAACTTAAACTTTTTATCAAATTCTGAAATATTTTTAAATTTCGTGTTCGCTATGCCGTTACGGCGAAGTAACGAGAATTTATCTCAAATTGCATCGGCAAGCGTGGCCAGCGATCAGATCCCTCCCACACAATCGAACCTAATGGTATGCGAGATATGCAAAAACGCCATCACAGTAAGCGCAAATGCCTTAAAAGCAATTTGTAGTCACATTTTCCACAAGACATGTCTAAGTAAATACACGCAAAGCAAAACGAACTGCCCCACTTGCAATACTCAAATAGTACAGTCGAAAACAGCAAACCCAAAAATCTCCCCAAAGACAAATTTATCGATGACTACTAGACAGCAAGCAAGGCAGCAACAGATAGATGAATCAAGGCAAAACCCTGAGTCTCAAGATAGAGCACAAACACCCAACATCTCTCGTAGTGTTGAATCTCCCCCGAGAAGGGTCGAAGAAGAGCAAAATCATTTACGAAACTTAGTAGCAACCGCGGTTGTAGCCCAACAAGCGGAAATGATGTCATCCCTTAGTGATCAGTTAACACAGATAATTCAAAATAATATCGAAGCAGGTTTCCGTAGGCTTAATAGAAGCACTAATGATAATCCAAACTCGTATCAGCCAGCTGAACCAAACGAAATTTTAAATGATTCAAACAGATATACTAATCATGAACAAGGGATTGAAAATCAAACTCTAAATCAGCTATTAGGACTTCCACCATGCAATAATCAGGAAAATTTTATAAATTTTAACGTAAATCCTTCCCCAAGCAATTTGGTAAGACCAAATTCGGGTATTTCTGCAGATTTGTCGGTACGACCAGATAAAATAAGTCAAATAATTAATAACTGGAGGCTAAAGTTCAATGGCAATTCTGCCAACATGTCGGTAGATTCCTTTTTATATAGGGCGGAAGCTCTCACAAATCAAACTTTGGGCGGAAACTTTAACTTGTTGTGTAAGAATGCGAACGTACTTTTTGAAGGTAAAGCAAGTGACTGGTACTGGCGTTACCATAGATCTGTTCGAACTGTCAGGTGGCCAGACCTATGCGCATCGTTGAAAAGGCAATTTAGGGACACAAGAACCGATATGGACTATCGCGAACTAATTCGAGATAGGAAACAAAAGCCTGGGGAATGTTTTGATGCTTTTTACGATGCAATTTTAGAGCTCGTCGATCATCTCGACCAGCCCATAGCTGATACGACGATGGTTGAAATATTGAGAAGGAACATACTCCCAGAAATTCAACATGAAATTCTGAATTTGCACATAAATTCTGTAGATCATTTACGCGACATTTGTAGAAGAAGGGAATTTTTCTTGTTGGATGTTTGCAAAAGAAATACGTCACATAAAACATTAGCATTTCCAAAAAAGATATCTGGGCTTAGATATGAAAATATAAGTCCCGAGAACCTTGTTGCTGATTTTGATGAGGAGGTTTCAGAAATATCCCTGATATGCTGGAATTGCAAGAAATCTGGTCATAGGTATCAGGAGTGTCTAGATGAACGAAACGTATTTTGTTATGGCTGTGGAACTGCTAATGCATTCAAACCAACTTGTCCTAAGTGCAACCCTTCAAAAAACTCAAAAGTGAGTGCACATCCAAGTGCACACAAACCAACTCAGACGAAACTTATAGACCGCTCAACGAGCACACAATAGAACAAAATTTTCAGATATTATCTAAACCACAAACTTTTTCTTCGGACATAAATAATATTGCCCCAAAGCCATTAATACCTTTGCACATACGTTTACAAAATTATAACAACATCCGTGATAAAATTTTCAACCCAAGCAAAAGCCTTAGGCAAACGCGGTCAGCTAAGAGGATGAAAGATTATTGGTTGAATGTAAGGAAGAAACAGAAGAATATATTGTCCAGTATCTTTGAAAAAGAAAATGATGTAAGGCCGTATGCAGAAGTAACATTATTAGGCGAAAAAGTCAGCGGATTACTTGATACAGGCGCAACAATAAGTTGCATAGGAGGAAATTTCGCTAAAAAATTTCTTGATTCTAAGCAGCCATATAAAAAATTTAACTGTAAGGTCTTCACAGCCGATGGTAAGCCTCAGGCAGTAGTGGGAAGTGTTGAAACAAAAATCGTTTTTAGGACGATAGAAAAATCTATATGCATATATATAATACCTGGCTTGTCTCAAGAACTGTATCTTGGAATTGATTTTTGGAAATTATATAAGCTTTTACCGATGTCGTTTTTAAACTCGTCATGTAGTTTAGAGATTTCTGCTCTTCTGGATAGTTGTAATTTAGATATAAATCAGAAACAGCAACTCAAAAGAGTTATAGACTATATTCCTTCCTTTTCCAAAGAAGGACTAGGCAAAACAACACTTTTAAGTCATGCAATCGATGTAGGTGACGCTAAACCAATGAAACAGCGTCATTATCCAGTTTCACCAGCTGTAGAAAGGCTTATGTACACTGAAGTCGATAGGATGTTAGAAATGGACATAATCGAAGAATCAAATAGTGCATGGAGCTCCCCTTGTGTCTTGGTGAGGAAACCGGGGAAAAACAGATTATGCTTAGACTGCAGGAAAGTAAATGAAGTCACAATTAAGGATGCATACCCTCTTCCTTTCATCGATGGTATATTGAGTAGATTACCCAAAGCCAGGTTCATTACAAGCTTGGATCTTAAAGATGCCTTCTGGCAAATTCCTTTAGATCCAAATTCAAGAGACAAAACAGCATTTACAGTTCCGGGACGGCCGTTGTACCAATATAAAGTAATGCCGTTCGGCCTGTGCAATGCTCCCCAAACTATGTCTCGATTGATGGACAAAGTAATTGCACCGGGTCTGCGAAATGAAGTCTTCATATACCTCGATGATCTGCTCATCATTTCAGATAGTTTTGATAGGCACATAGAAGTGTTGAGAGACGTTTCCAAATATTTACGAGAAGCGGGTCTAACAATTAATGTAGAAAAGAGCAGATTCTGTATGGAGGAAGTAAAGTATCTAGGTCATATTATTGGGCAGGGAGTAATACGTACCGACCCGGAAAAAGTGTCAGCTATCCTCGATTACCCAACTCCTAGGTCATTAAAAGAGATAAGAAGGTTCCTTGGTATGACGGGGTGGTATAGGAAATTTATCAAAAACTTTGCGTCCCTTACTACTCCCTTGACAGATTTACTGAAAAATAAAAGAAAATTTACTTGGACAGACGAAGCAAGCAAGTCCTTTGAAGCATTGAAGTGTCTATTGAGTACCGCTCCTGTCTTGCACAGTCCGGATTTTACGAAACCTTTTTACATCCATTGTGACGCCAGCAAAACAGGAATAGGAAGTGTACTGGTTCAGATAAATTCTGAGGGTGACGAAGTTCCTTTGGCATTCATGTCAAAGAAATTAAATAAAGCCCAAAGAAACTATACAGTAACTGAACAGGAATGCTTAGCCGCAGTATTAAGTATAAAAAAATTCCGTCCTTACGTAGAAGGGCATGAGTTCACTATAGTGACAGATCACGCTTCGCTTAAGTGGCTTATGTCCCAAAAAGATTTAAGTTCTAGGTTAGCTCGATGGGCACTGAAACTTCAAGGATACGACTTCAGGATAAAACACCGAAAAGGCACGCAAAATATTGTCCCTGATACGCTATCCCGTTCCATTCCGTTAGACCAGGAAATATGTCCGATAAATGAATCAGTACATTTGAATATAAACAGTATGTCTGATGAGACTAGTATTTTTCTTGATCTAAAATCGCCCCATTTTCAATCGCCTGAGTACAGCTTATTAAAAGCTAATGTAACTGAAAATGAAAATAAATTACCAGACTTAAAAATACTAGATGGATACGTGTACAAACGTACAGAACATGTCAAAGGAGAGCAGTTAAACGATGACTTTTGCTGGAAACTTTGGATTCCAACGGGCTTAGTACCAGACATACTCTCTAGTGCTCATGATAATGCGTTGTCTGCTCATTTTGGGATTCATAAAACTTTGGAACGTGTTCGCAGGTACTTTTATTGGCCTGGACTTGTTAATAGCGTTAGAGATTATATAAATGACTGCGATATTTGCAAAGCTACTAAACATCCAAACTTTGTTTTAAAGCCTCCAATGGGCAGAAATCCCGCGCCTGAGCGTTTATTTCAAAGGTTGTTCATAGATTTTTTGGGCCCATATCCTAGATCAAGAGCTGGAAATATTGGAATTTTCATCGTACTCGACCATTTTTCCAAATTCCTTTTTTTAAAACCCGTTAAGAAACTCACAGCTGATATAGTCACAAAATACTTAGAAGAAGAAATTTTTCATACCTTTGGAGTACCTGAGACGATTGTGTCAGACAATGGAGTACAATTTAAGTCTAAGGTATTTAAAACTCTTTTAGAACGATATAAAATATTTCACTCCCTAACAGCAATACATTCTCCACAAGCCAACGCGTCAGAACGAGTAAATCGCTCGGTCATTGCAGCTATTAGAGCATATATTGACCCCGACCAAAAAAATTGGGATGTAGCATTAAGCAGCATTGCTTGTGCTATACGATCAAGCGTGCATTCAGCGATAGGTGTAGCACCTTATTATCTAACTTTCGGTCAAAATATGGTAACAAATGGAGAGACATATTCATTGTTGAGGAAGTTAGGGACTCTAGAGGATAGGACTGCTAATTTCGCAAGAGAATATTCTATGGAAGTAATACGGAAAAGGGCTAAAGAATTAATGGAAAAACAATTTCTGAGAAATGAACGCACTTACAATTTGAGAACGAAAAAAGTTAATTATATAGAAGGTCAGGAAGTTTTTAGACGAAATTTCAAGCAATCTAATTTTGAAAAAGGATACAATGCTAAGCTGGATAAAGTGTTTGTCAAAGCTCGAATAAGAAAAAAAATAGGAAACTGTAATTATGAGCTGGAGGATTTAAAAGGAAACTATGTCGGAAAGTATCATTCAAAAGATATCAAACCAGGATAGGCAAGCTTTCAGCTGGATCTGATTTCGGTGCAATAAAATAGTACCCCTAAATCTGATCTTGGCTGGGGGGAATTGTGTAGAGAGGTCTGCATAAATATTCAAACAATGTTTGAACTTAACGACATTTAAAAATTATGCCCAAATTTATCTGCTGTGAAAATAAAATCCAAAACAAAAAAAAAATAAAAATAAAAATGCAAAATTAGTAACTATGTAGTTGTTCTCTTTAGTACTTCAACACGTGATATTTGACTATGCTACATTTTTTTACAATAACTTGCCTACAAATTTCTGGGTATAAAAGGCAACTTTTCTATAAACGCGGTCTTTTTATTTTCACCATTTGTATTCGTAAAGAGCAAAATCTTGCCATGAAATTTTTATAAGTCTGTAAGAATAAAACCCAACAGTTACTTATAATATATAAAGAAAAATTGAAATTTGTACAATAGTTAATTGGTGTAAAAATCTGGGGAAAATTAAAACACAAATTACATTTCTTTTTATTCTCATCGTGCCATATCCAGAAAGGTAAGAAAAATCGCAATAGCATATCCTTATACATTGTGTACAAATCTACTGCATCCATAGGTTTTTCACCTAGCCTTTAATATAGATATTATCAGCAAAACGTTAACAAAAGCAGTGGGTTGTTATCCACGACACATAACAAATTTAGCAGGCATTAAACATCGAATTGCCAAAATATCTAACAAACGAATGAGAATAATATACCTCGGAAGCTCTACCAAAATTTCTTGGAGTATTTTGAAGAAATCTTAAGTTTTCATATATTACATAATCCTATTGGGCAGCATAAAAGCAATAACCCTAGCAAATGGAAAACACCATCCAATATTCACTATCATCACAATAATCTATCATACCATAAATTCGCCACACGTGAGGAATATCCTTACTTTGGAAACGTGTCTCCTCAATAATAGTAAATTACCAAAAAAAAAAAAAAATAGAACAAAAAGAAGACATTTAGTTAGTTAAGAAAAATATATTAAAACGAAAGCAGATCCAACAACAACAACAACACATGAAATCAACCCATCCATACTTTTGTCTCTTTCGCGCTTACAGAACATGCACAGCTGAATGGCCATTCAACGGTGGAACGTTTATAACGAGTAAGTAATAACCAAAATTTTATAATTATCACATTAGTAATCTTCTATATTGTGATAGCAATACTGCTTACAAAAAAAAAAAAAATTTATTTTGAAAGAAAAACCTAGTTTTAACAAAATAATAAATAATAATAGAATAAAAAAAAAAAAAATAAAAAACGAAATAAATAAATAAAAATTATAGTATATATATTCAATATTTGAAATATTGCTACTTGCAAAGATTGCTAATGTGATACTCATAAATAAAAATATATACTTATATTGGTGAAGTGTGTTATTGTTGTAAAAAGATAAAAAGAAGAAAATCAAAGCAAAGAATATACAGATTTAGTGATAAAGACCTAACTTGAATCGAAAAGAATATTCCAGGTATTTAAAAATGCATAATAATATTTACAAATATACTTTTTGTAAATAGGTTATTTTATTTTATTTTGTTTTATTGAAAAGGGGTTCTGCGTAATTAAAGAATTATTCTTTTTATTTAAAAAAATGAAATCCATATTACTCTGATCATTAGTTATTACATTTCTTTAGGCATTTATTTTCTTGTTGATAATGATAATTAAAGTAGTTCTTTGACCTACTTTTGGAAATAAGTACATACAATTTTTATATACATACCTATTTACTTCAATTTATACAGGGTAATTAGTTTAGTTCGACAAAGATTTGTTTTCTTTAGGTACTTAGGTTTCTAACCAAGAATCATGTAATTATAATCAAACTTAAAAACAAAATGAATTCTAATTTTCTATATATTAAGATTAAATAATTGATGTTGTAATAAACTTTCATTCAATGGATTGTTAAACTATTTGTGAAATTTCTTGTGATACACTCGTTTGAGGAATAGATAAAGTACATTTTGGGATTACCTGTTTATGTAAGGTAGGCGCAATATTACTCGGTAATCAATGGTTGGGTTGGGCGATAGGTTCTAATAACATCTGAGAACCTTATCTTATTTTAACGAAATACTTTTTACTAACGTCCATAGATATTCCATTTTACCACCACACAATTGTCAGATAACTAAATTCTTATTATTAAAGAGCATGCATATAAAATAATTAACGATCTGTAGTAATTTCATATTTTCAAAGTCCACGAATCCTCCCAATTGCCGACGAGCCAGAGCCGGACTATTATGCATGCTAGGACTTAAAATTCTCGTGAACCAATATTATCCTTCGGTTATATGCTACATGATATTAAAAAAATGATAAAGTTTCTACTTAACTTAATATATTTCTAATTAAAAAAACAAAAAAAAATTATTAAAACTATTGAGTTAATACCGAAATTTTTGTGATTTGTTAAAAACTGATTAAATTTTTTTACCTTATAAATAAGAATTAAAAAAAAGCTTTTATTACCCAATAAAAAAAGTCATGAAAATGTAGAGTTTACGATCTGGAAGTAGTGCAAATTTCGATCCGATCTAATGATTTTTACATAGGGTTGTCATTGCAAGAAGTTCTCTTTTTCGATGATTGATCACCGAATTGGAAGCGATTTTAACAAAAATGTCATTTTTTGTGTTCTATGATAATATTTACATCTAAGAAAAATGGTTAATAATTACCTATTGTAATAATTAGTTTCTTTTTATAGGAGTTTAAACGCGAAACAGTATTTTCATGTAAATTTAAGCAAATAACTTCAAAATTTTAGACCAAAATTAGTTCATAAGTTTCTTCAAAAACACTGATTTTTTAAAAATTCTGGGTAGTAATTTCTAAAACTATAGAGGAATTACAAGGTTTTGTATGACTAAAATAAACTTCTACTTGGTTTTCTGCTAACTATCGGCAAGTTAAAAATATCGATTTTTTGGAAGCAATGAAAATGTAGTTCCTTTAGAATGACTTCCAATTTTTTTTTACTTGGCCTAGTATGAAATTTATAACCAGATAAACGTTCTAAATTTTGTAGAAACATTTTCTTCTGAAATCTAAACCTAAAACCTTGACAAGCAACTAATCTTTTTTTTTCTTTTTTTTCTTCACAAACAAATCAGATTGTTGATATAGAATACATACATTTTGTAAAAAATAAAAGGTTGCTGCAACAAGAATAGCAAGTCTGGACCAGGACTAGGTAGAAAAATATCGTACGTTTAAAAAAAATGAAACATTTGAGAATCATTAGAGAAAACTACCAGATGCTTTCAACTTGAGAATAAAATGTGTCAAATAGATAAATGTCTGTTTTTAAAGTAATAAAAACCTATTGTTAAATAGACATTGAAAAAATCGAAATAATGGTGGTTATAGGGAAGAGAAGGCGAAAAGTTTCTTCACATGAAACATATAGAAAAAGCAAAATTTTACGTGAACAAACTATTCGCCAGATTTTCTCTCTATAAGGGGACATCGTGATTTTTGTTAAGACCGTTCTTACATAAATAAAATTAGACAACTATTTCTTTACAAGTACAAATTTATTTTAATATTTTTTTTTATTTCATTCGTGTCAAAATGAATACACAATTATTGTTTATTTTAAACCATAAACCATACTACTGAGCTTATGAATTGAATAATAGTTTTCTTAACTACAAATTTTCTATCTCCTACTTCACTCTGATCACACAGATTGTAAATTTTTATTTAAATGCCAACCTGGAGAACACGTTTGTTATTGATTGTCAATGCTACCTTACAACTTAATCAAAAATAAAATAAATTAGCATCTTAATCACCATTATAATAATGCGATTGGGTTATATAAACATATATTATTTATAAAATGGAATTTCTGTGAAAAATTTCTACGTAAGAATTCTAAAAATATTTATGCAAATTGTTGGATAAAAGCTCAGCTAGCTGGAGCTTACAAACTGTAAATGCCCAGCAAACAAAATTGAAGTGAAACAAAATACATGCTTTTTCTCGTGGTCTCATCAGCATTATACACAGAAAAAAGTGTTAACCAATTAATGTTTTCAATTAAAAATTTAATTGATTCAATTAATATTTTAATTGTATTTATTAATTTGAGTGGAAAAACTTAATTGATTTTATCAAATTGCTTATAGGTGAAAATTTAATTAATTTTTTAATTGATATTACAAATATTTTAATAAATATTACAAAATCATTCATATTCCTTTTTTGGGTGTATAATATAAATGTGAATATAGCAAAATCCCTATAAAAAGGTTAAAATCTACTCGTATAAGGGCTTTCTGATATTTTTTAAGAGTTAAGTTTATATTTTTTTTAAGGCAACAGGAAGCAAAAAAAAAAATACTGTTTTTAAACGTCTAACAAACATATCCTGACAATTGACAATAAATACCCAGCACAAAATTTCAAAAAAGGTAATCGGGTTTGGAATTAAGCATTTTTGGTGGAAGCTGTTCCTTACTGGATTACCAACTTAATGATTTTAACAAGGCGTGAGACTAAAATAATCGATTCTTGAGAAGTACTTACTATTTTTATTTGGCAACTTGTTCACGTAATCCATTTAATCTAAAAAAATTATTCTGATCATTTAGCAAGTTGTACACAATTTTTTAAAATTTAGGTAATGTGTTTTGTAAGCGAGTAATGAAATTTGGTAATCAGAAAAGTAAGTCATTATATGGCAAGTAGTTCTGATGGTAATTTGTAATTTTTTGCTGGGTAATTAAGGTTTACATAATCTAAGCCGTACATAATATTTGAACGTCAACGCCACCCTTAAAATATCTGCCCGATAGAAGCATTACACTTTGTATGCCTTTTATTAAAATTTCGGCTAATTAACACAATTGCAATTTAAACTTTAACCTTTTACAAATTTTAGCAGTTGTAGTTTTGCTTTCTTAGATATACATAATTTTTCTGTCTGGTGGCACTTTTTGTGGCGACGCTACCGCCTTGAAACTTTGCCCAGCTTGGGACTTTATTTGCTTTAATTTTTTTAACAAAAAATGCAGCTCTTTTAACGTTGCAAACATTTGCACTTCGTAGCCTGGAAGGATTTTATTTTTATGGGTTGTTTTTATGCGATAGTGTAAAAAAATTTAATTCTATACCTATTTTTTGTTACGGTGTTGCATATATTCTAGACTTGCTTCATCTAGAATATTTGTACCAGCTTTTTGCAACGAAGAGTGATTTCCGTCCGCAAAAAAATAAACAATATTAGAATAATGCTTTCATCATTTCATACATTTATTACTTGTGTTCTTTGACTTGTTTTTTCTTCTTTGCTGGGTACAGCAACAAAGAATAAGGACATCATTATCTACATATACTCGTCGTGATCTTTGTGTTTGTTTTACTTGACAGGGATTACGATTTTGTAGGCCATATATACTCGTAAAATATAAGCAAATATTCCTTGGTGGTAAGCACGTGTTAGCTTTTTAGTCTGTCAGTGTATGTTTGCATCTTAACATGTAATAGAGAAATTTATGATGGTTATTAAAAGGATTTCTAACATGACAACAGCCACAGGGCCGCAGTAAATTAACCATTACAAGAAAAATAAATAAGCATGTTTAAGGATTTTATTAACACTTCGGTACTTAGCATCACTGTTATGTGTATGGAAAGTTTTTTTTTTTTAAAAAGGCTATTAGCAAGTGTATTGAAAGAAAAATGTGTATTTGTAGAAAAATGCGAGTAAATCTCTCAATTTAAGCATATGGAAAATTGTTTTATACTTAAAACACATGTATATGTAAATTTTGTGCAGTAAAGTAGTTTACCATGATTTAAAAATGAAAATATATACACTGGATCAATTGATATCATACAAAATGTGAAATGCTTTCTTTTTGTATATATCTTCGGCTTAGACTGTAAGCCTGCTAACTCACTTCAAGCTAAATTTACGAGAGATACAAAATAATGTTAACATTTTCTATATATAGCATAAGAAAGTAGAGTAGAGTTTCAAAATGAAATCAATATTTTAGCCACTAAATTCGTTTCTTTTTCTTTTGAACGGCACTAAAGTGTCATATTATCGGCTTAGAGTGTAAACCTGCTAAATCCAGTTTTTATAAAATATGACATTTTAATGCTGTTCGCAAGAGAAAGATAAAATATTTATTTTAATTTGAAGTTCTGTATATCGAAGAAACTTAATGTATTGGGCTAATTTGTTAAGCTTTGTATATAAACTGTTAACAGTATTTTGTCTCTGCTATAAAGTTATCTGGAAATAAGTTAGCAGGTTTACACTCTAAGCCGACGATATGTTACAAAAAGTGGATTTAGCAGATTAACACTTAAAGCCCATGATATGTTGATAGCAGCAAGTTTGATTATTTATAAGTTTTAACTAAAACGTTAAGTGAGTGCGCTTTATACCTTGTATGGCATTATTTCGTCTTAACGCATGCCAACAGCAAATATTTGTTTTAAAATAACGATATTTTTATTTTTTGTTATATCTAAGAAAATGTGTTATAATTTGCAACATATTATGTTAACAATTTCTTATTTTCTTTGTTTCTAAAGCCTTTCATAAGTAATGAATGCTGTTGGATGAGTCAACATGGATTTCCAGTTGCGGATTAAGAACTACTGCACAGTATTTAAGATAAGCTAGTAACCATTGTTCCTTATCACTGTTGCCCATTGCCTTGCAAAAATGTCCATTAAGTTGTTTTTATTTAATAAAATTTTTGATCATAAGTTTAATTATATATATATATATATATATATATATATATATATATATATATTTAATACATTAATTCCTAGGAGAAGCATAAAACTCCCTCTCGGGCGATTGCGACTTTGTCGTGGTGAGAGGGCTTAGTAGGTACTGAAAGTGATGTCGACGTTAGCTTTTCTACTGGCAGGGCCTCCCTTGCCGATAAGGTCAATGGAGAGCATCTGAAGCTAACAGCAATCCAAAACATAAGACCACTTATCCGGCTGGTCTCCTACCAACTAGACGTCCTGGAATATATGTAGGCAAGAATGCAACTTTAACAATCTTTTCCCTTAGAAGTCCGACGATCTCAGACTTATATTTCTGAAGGCCAGACTGGTAGCTACAACAGGCAGCCCCAATACCAGTATTGGATGTTATGGTCTAATCACCCGTACTTCCGAATTGTTCTCAGTGATGAATGAAAAGTTTAATTAATTCAATTAATTTTATTTTTAGTTATAAACGTTCAGTCAAAATATAAATTATGTCAATACAATTTTCAACTAAGTTTTTAAGCAAAAGCCGATATAAAGTTTTTAATTGAGAAGTTATATATTTTTTTATTATTTGATTTGTTTTGTAAAGAGGCATGAATGTCAACTACTATTAAAAAAGATAAGTGGTAGTGAAGACATTTGGTGAAGAATAGAACTTTGCTTATTTAAAAGAAAAGTGATAGTGAAGACATTTGTGAAGAATACAACTCTTCTCTTTTGCGAGTTGTTATGTTTTGTCGCAGTGTTGCAGCTCCTCTGACGAGCATGTTCGAAGCTGTATTTAGTAGCCATTGTATTGGTTAGATTTCTTCGCCGATAATTCTACTGCACACTACCGATGAAAGGGATCACTCTGATATTATATAGGGATTAGTATCCGCTACAACCGATATAGTTTAGTTATCAGTGATTACGCCTTCGTCACTTAAGCTTGCCGTCAACAACTGACACATATATAGACTAATGCACATCAGAACAATGTATCGCATTTTCATTTGCATTCACTAGTTTGGACTTTTTGAAGGCCTTATTAGACATTCTTAAAGATTCGATACTTCTCAGCAGGACCTTCTGTAAGGTCTCCTCACTCCTGTACCAAAAAATTCGATACATATTATTAATTTTTGAATTTTTGATCACAGAAACAATTACAAGAACCAGATCACATTCTTATGAAAATAATAAGAACAAAAACCTAACAGAAAGAACCCAAAAAATTAAGAGAAAAAATATCTTTAAACATTTTTGTGTCAGTTTATGTGAAATTGAGTTATAAAAAAATACATTAAATTTTATACTAACGATAATGCATAAAATAACATTATTGCTTAATACACAAAACTTCTTATATCTTTGCATCGATTATATTATCGTATTACATACAATAGTGTAACATACACTAACACACTTTTATTTCATATGTTTTGAAAAACTCGTATTTAAAGCGTATTTAAATGTATATTGTTTATTCTTTTGCCCAACAATACAATATATAAGCCGATAGAAGACAGACTGGGTGTTCATGAAAAAAAGTTTATTTGATACAAAATATACGATACAAATTTATTCAGGCTTATTATAAATAAAATTTAACATGTAAATTTCTGAGGATATTTTATTTTGTAGTAAGCCCCACTAGTTATAAGATATATTTGCTCAACTCACAACTTGTGGTATGTGTTGTAGATCGTATAATTGTTGTTGGTAGTTTCCTCATAAACATGCTTCTAAACAATTTTTATCTGGGAATTACCAACGACATTTGTGCGACATACCACACATGCAACAGGTTGTGAATTGGCCAATTGTATATGATGTTTTTTCATAGACCTTAGAGTAGGCCTGTTAAGGAAGTCTATGAAAAAGGCCTGCTGAAGTAGGACTTCAATTAAGACGTTTGAGTAGGGAGACATGTAAGGCTTTGTCCTGTAATTATATCTCGTTTAAAAATAAATAATAAATGGAACTAGCTCTCGTTCTGCATAATAAATATAACCTTAGAGAAGGCCTACTTAGTAATTAGTTTTGTGAAAATTCTCTGTCTAATGTGAGCATAAAGTGTATCATAAAAATTAGTATGACCCTTTAATTATATACATATATCGATCATTTACTCAAACAACGTCATAACTCCAAAAATTTTAATTTTTGAGTTAATGATGCATAATTAATCCTCAAATAAATTTCATATAAAAATCATGTTCACTCAACTCTTGAGAGAAAAATTAAACTTTCTTTTTCCATTAAGTTGTGTGTAAATTTACACTCGTTTTCTGGCAAACTGCGTTTTTTGAGTTATGACGTTGTTTTATTAAATGAACGATAATATATTCTCTAGGTCATCTAAACTACTCAACTCATACAATTATTGCATCACATAAAATTAGCAAATCTCTTTGAGAGAATAAGAAAAAATACATTAAAACTCCCTGCAGCATATTTGCACAAACGAATTAAATTCGCAGAAACTTTTTGTGCGAACACTAAGCAGCAGTTGTTGTGTACAAATGACCAATATTAAAATACATCTAGACTGCAATAGAACGAACCATAATAAACAAGCCTTCAAAATAAGGCAAATAAAGAAAAATAGCAAGTCCTTTTGCTTTAGTTTTCGCATTTGGCAACCACAAAAGCAAAACACACTCTAGTACAAAATTAATTAACAAAACCAGCGAAAAAAAAATATGACATCAATGTGAGTAACTTTACTTCCGTAATGCTGTAAAAAGGCGCGTACAATGTCACCACAGTATTTTTGCGTTCACTGTCATGATGGGATGATTCGAAAATTTCGTTAAAAGAAAAAAGAAAATGATTATGCTCATTGTTTTATATGCTTAACCATTTTATTTTACTAACTAGCAAAAGTAGCTGAAAGCCAACTACAATGCAATAACTTCCAAAGGAAACACACATCCATGGTTTTTTATGTCCACACAAAATCTAGGGGTTAGAGCGAAAGGATATCCTGCATCCTAGTTAAATAAAGGCTTTTGCTTAGTATTAAAATTTTTGAAGTGTTTTGTTATTGGGTTTAAAAAATAATAATTTATTTGAAATTTGTTAGTGGATTATAAAAGATTTTTAAAAAGTTATTTATATATAAATACAGTTTCTATAAATTGATAAGAAATTAAAAAAATATTAAAAATCAAGCTTGAAAGCTACAACCTTTTCTCTCAAAGAAGCACTAATTCTGGTTGTCCGTTTGTAGCAGTTTATCTATTTAAGATAAAAAAGAAGAAAAATTGTGTATTTTATTACAAAAACAGACGAATGTAAGTTCTCGTTCGTTTTCTGTAAACAGGCACTTAATAAGAAATAGAAAAGTACCACATAATGTATGACTCTATAGAAATCATGCCAACAATTTTTTGTTTGTTTTTCCTTCTTTTGAACATTAATGTGTTTGACTGAATACTGCAACTTTAATCGTGTTTCTTTTTTTTGTATGTTTTGTGCACAAGAAATGTTGTTGGTTGTTTAGCTGTTTTGGGCTAAAATAGTTATGTTGTTGACTTTAGTGGTTTTAAAAAGGCTTTTAATTAGAATTTTTTATAGCAGTTTTATTTCGCCGACATTTTTTATGCATCCTTTTCTAATTTAACATGTGAAGGAAGCTGCAACCATCCATTTTCATTATGCTTTCATTTGGTTACTGATTTTGGTGAAATGGCAAACACTAAACTTTTATCATTTTCCATTCGGAGGGGATGTTTTTTTTCAAATTCATTTAGGGAAAATTAGCTTAAAATGGTCATAAAAACAAAGAGCATTAGCATTAAAACATTCAAGGAAAAAACTGCAAAACTGAAGAAATAATCAAAAGGAAGTAAGAAACAATTAGTTGTATCTCAGACTGTCTCAAGTACGTTTTTGAAATCTCAATAATGAATACAAGTTTTTAGGGAAGGGGCAAAAATATTGACATTAAACTAAACTAATATCATGACATCTTAATCATATTGATTTAATTGTTCAGTGCAATGCTGGATATGTTATAGATGTAGATGTTATAGTTATAACAAAGAAAATCACCCTTATCGGGAAATATTTCACGTGAATAAACTGATAACGATAACGATGAATAAACGACTATTTTTACCACCTTTAGAATAACTACATTTGCATCTATGCATTTTTCTTTTCTCTGCAACAAATGCTTCCATTTCTATTCTAATCGGTGCGATACATAGCGCTGCGTAAAAACTACTTTCCTTGGAATATAGTGCACAGTGGGATTTTAGTACCAAAAACCCCTATTTTTTACCTTTCAATTTAAAAATCTAATGAAGCACTTTTGTAGAGAAATACCACAATATAAAAAGTAAGTTTATTTTTCTTTTGAAAAATTATTGGTTATATAAAAAATTTAGCACCATGCTGAGATAGAAAATAGGTTTAATTGTCTTGATATCACAATTTTATTATAATATATCTATATATATAAAATGGTAGTGTGTGTTTGTTCCTAACGCTTGATCTCTGGAACTATAACAGCTATGGAGCTGAAATTTTCAACACAGGTTCGGGTTAATACCCGGTAAGTTTTCGTTTTATTTTTGACCCAACAACGGACCATTGTGAGGAGTAATTTGTAGTTAAAAAAATAATTAAGGGTGAGGCTACGTTTGCCGGGCTCAACTAGTATTAATATAATATCTGAGTGCGGCAAATTTTGTCTTACCCCCAATATTTGCTTATTGATTTTTAACGACAAATTACTGTACACAATGGTGACTTGATGAATCGAACATAAAACAAAAACATACCAAATAATTTAGGCTACATAGTTCTAGAGATCATGAGTTATGAACAAATACACATTATGATTTTATATATATAGAAGATACTTCCATAAAACAAACAAAAAAAAATATGGCGATATGATAAATCCTTAAGAAAATAAGTAAAGATCTATAAGGCTCTAGAAATTAACTTTTTTGATTTTCAATGCTGTTTTTGTTTTCAATGGCCTGTCACACACGAGACTAATTTTTATGCCGCAAAATTTTTGTTCTTTTAAGAACACACGAGACTAATTCATCATTTTGTGTGTGTTAGTGTTTTTTATATGCATTTGATGTTTGCTGTTTTTTTTAAGTTATGTGTGTATTGGTTTTGTGGTGGTGATGCGGGGTTGTGCCTGGTTGAAAAATTATGCCAACCACAAAACCACTCTTCTTGCCTCTCTCACCAACAAACCGGCATGTTATGCCAGCACAATTGTTCTCGTGTGTGAAAGGCCAATAGCATGAAAAAAGTGCTTCCTTTTGAACAAAATTATTTATTCTTAGAAATTTCCGGAACGAAATTAGTCACAAGATTAGTGAAAAATTTACTGCATACTTTTAGGTCAATTATTTGTTTTAATATTGAATAGAACAACTAGAGATGAGCAATATTTCGATACCTTTTACTTAATTACTGTGATCGAAAATTTTCTATTGACTACTGCGAATCCAAAAATAACTACAGTATAACCTCTCTAATCCGGACAGATATAGTTTCAGCTACTGTCCGGATTATTGGATCGTCCGGACTACAGTTAAAATAAAAATTTAATGGTTATACGTTTATGTACATCTATATAATTTATTTTTATTACCGAAAAGAAGAAAAACAACACATAAGAATTCATTTGTGTTTAATTAATTTACAGAAGATATAAAGAAAAATACTTAAAGTGGTCAAAAATATTCATTTTGAAAAATAAGAATTTATTTTTGTTTGAATACACATATCATTATTTAATGTATGTGCCCTATTTTTAAATTTTCTTGTTTTTTTCTTTTCTTGATATTATATTTTTTTTTTTTTTTTTTTAAAGAGAAGTAACACTCAGGCAATTAATGCCTACTACTATTACTAGGTGTTACCTTCTTTAGGAAAGGGATAGTGATAGAGAAGACAGGTGGTGAAGGGAGAGATAGAGGAAAGCTTCATTCTTTTACAACTCTGCTTTTTGCACGTTTTTTTGATAATGCAGTGTTGCAGCGCCATCTGGTGTCAAATGAGGCGTATTAAATTTTTGAAGCTGTGTTTTGTAGCCATTTTATTGATTATTTTACTTCGCCGATGATTTTGCTACACAACGAAGGAGGGGGCTCCGATGTTACATTAGGACTAGTATCTTCTGAAGTCGGTATAGTTAAGTGACCAGTGACTATGCCTTCATCACTTGAACTTTCCTACAACAACTGATACAAAGGGACACTAATGCACATCAGAAAAATGCGTGGTGTTGTTATTCAATGACTGTTGGATACAGGGATTGAACCCAGGACCTTCGATTTTGTAGTCAACGTGCTAACTACTTCAGCCAACGCCACCCTCAAAATTGTCGACTTAGGGATACCATATACTGGTCTGATTGATTTTCCACTATCAATTGAAGCACAGCCGCGAATAACGTTGTAAAAGATATTTTAAAAAAAAACCAGGTTTTTCACAGATTACCATTAACATAACTCTCTTGCGTTGTTCAAACATCAAACCATCCAAAATTATGCACCTTATCGCCGTCAAAATACAATTACAATCCAATCAGTCGGTGGAAAACTTTGTAAGTAACTAATAAAATCATGCAAACGAAATTGTCGAAAATAATTGATAAATGTAGCAGAGATACAAAAAGTTAATGGTAGTTATCATTATTTTCGATAAGCTAAAAAATTTAAACGAAAAAACCAATCTTGCATTAAAATAAGTTTTTTGGCTCTCCTGAAAAATTATTATTTTGTCACTTAAAACGTTATTCGCGGCTAACCTTCAATTGTATAAAAAATTTTGCACTTTTCTGCCAACGTTAATGTTTTATGTTGTCGTTTATTTACAGGTGCCATATTAACGTCTTAACTCCACGCAAACTCAAATAAACTAAAATATTTTACACGTTCTTTAATTCTTGCTCACACACAAATACATACTTATTTTGTCTAGCGGTAAAATAACGAACAAATTTTACTGTAAAAAAAACACTTGTCCGGACTATAGAGAAAAAATTACTAAACTGTCCGAAAAATTTAAATATCCGGATTACTGGATAGTGCGAATTAGCGAGTGTCCGGATTAGAGAGCTTGTACTGTACTTATACTCGTAATATAGTCCTTCATGCAAACACTGAATATTATATTTACTTTACAGCAAATAGATCTACCAAACTCAATTTTTTATATACTCAGCTTTTAAGTGATACATATTAAATTTTAATTCAACTATAATAAATTTAATTAATTTTATATAGAATTTAATCAATACTTTTAATTTTTGTTGATTGAAATATTTTTATTACTTAATGTGATATTCAAATGAAGAGAAGCAAAATTATACTAAAGTTTTTAGCTGGGGGAAATCAATAATTGTGTACCTTTAGCTAAATGAATAATTAATTGTACACACAATATAAACATTTCTCATATTCCATTTTATTTAAAATGTTAAATAGCAAATGTTAATAACAGTCACTACCCAAGTAGCTAGAGATGGGTGCTGATAAAGTACGTGGCTGCATAAAAAAATGCCGGTATTTCCTCCAGCTAAAAAGTCTAGTTTAATTGTTCTTTTCTTCTTTAGAAATTCATATTAATTAATAAAAATACAGATTTTAAGTTTATTAATTTGATTTTTTAATTTTTGCATTAATGTTTGGGGAGAAAACTATAGCAAAGTTCTCCCTCCTCCTTAAAATACCTACTTTATTCTCGCGAAAATGGAACAATCTCCCGAAGAATTGTTATTCATAATTGGGCCGTATAAGTACCAATTTTTAAGAAAAGGAAAAGTTTTATGCGAAAAAATCGATTTGGGTTGGTTTGGCGGTGTACGTTGGGTGTGGTCGATTTTGATGAATTTCCTTTTTTTTTAATTTCGTTTCCACTTATTTTTTTGATTTTCAATGCTCTAGCACCAGTTTTTAAAATTGTTTCCTCAAAAATTCATGAAGATATCCCACTGTGCGTTTCCTGAACAAAATACCAATTTTGATACAAAACGTTTATCATTTGCAAGTCTTAATAGATTAGGTACATAATCAAAATTATGATTTGGCAGGACTGACTGGATAGCCAACATCCACTACGTTAGATGTAACTTTAAAAATATGGTAGCTATAAATTGTTATCTTTCAAAAACTCCAATATAACGAATTTGTGGTCTACAGGCACATTTTTTTTTTGTATACACAATGAGGAAAATTTTTCTTGATTGTACAAAACCTCATACTTTCTTTTGTCCTTTTTTCTTTTGTAACAAGTTATTGTTATTGGCAATCATTTTATAAGGATACAACTTTGAGAAGTCCAAGTTTTTAAGCCGTTTAAAAATTCTGATATATTTATGCCTATACAATTGGTGAAACCTAAATAAATTGGCAGGGTATCATTTCTTTTACAAAGAATTTCTTTTATCATCAACTTTCTTGTTGAGTTACGCAGTGGAATAACCTAAATTTTCTTCGCTCAAGTTTTTATCGAACATACCTTCACCACAATGAAGCAAATGATGTCAGTTGTTCAGGAAACTGAAAAAATAAAAATAAACAAACTGAACAAAAAAAAAAAAAAAAAAAAAATACAGAATCATATTGTGACAAGATGAAGTGAATTTTAAGTAAACTTGTTCTACTACGGAAGAAATGAAAGAAAAACGTTTTTTTTCTATTTTCCAGCAAACGGAAACTGTTTGCTGTTGCGTTATAAAAATAACTAACTCAATGATACTTTTCTGTGGAAAAAATATAAATAAAAAAATATATATAAAGAAATACCGACGACAGAAAAATAGCAAACTATACTCGTATTACTGAAAAGGAAATACCACAAAGGAAAAAATATAAAGTAAACAAAAAAAAAATTAAATAAATGTTAGGGGAATTGTATGAAAAGAAATTGCTTAGTTCTTTCTTTACTTGCTTTTATTAGTTCGTATGTGGCAATTGCACAGTTTTATCTTTGCTAAAAATGTTTAAATGCGAAAGTATAAGTAACATCCGTTTCCGTTGTCCTTTTTCATATAAATTCCACAGTTACTCAAGTACTTACTCTATCCCCCTTCTGTTTGCTATTTCTTTTAAATGTCAACACTTTCTTGTTTTCCAATTCTAATTTCAAATTCTAACAGAACTTCATCAGTACACAACATTTTGCTGCAAAAAGTGCTTTTGTACATATTTTCATTTTTTAATTTAGCTCGTTTCTTATATTTTCGCTGGATTCGATTCTGTATTAGAAGAATAGCAAATATAATAAAAATAAAATAAAAGCCGTTTGTACTTGTTATAAAACGTTTTCTAGTTTAGTTTTGTTTCAATTCTAAAAAAAAAAAAAATTTTTCAGACACAATGTTTTTACAAGCTCAATAAAATCTACACAACTATAGCAAAAGCGTTAGAGACTGTGAATATATTGCGCTTATTCGCTTGTAGCTTTGACTCAATTGCACAAATAAAATAGTTTTGTTAAGGACAAATTGAACACAAGCGTCCTGGGATGTTGGGACTCTATAAGATATATTCAATTGCAAATACAGTTTGTGGACTTTTGAAATTGCATGATATTTTTTTAAGGAAATAAAATATATACATAATTCTTATAAAATAATTTTACAGCTTTTGGTAAAAGTAAAGCAAGGCACTTGGCTGATTATATTATATATATATATATATATGTATATAACATTTTTTAAAAATTGCCAATTTATTTTTTATTGGACTTACAAAAATTTTTGATTCCAAGGAAAATGTCCCACAAAAAAAATGTATAGGGCATTTGCGAATAAAATTCCGTGAGAACTTTCTCCTTTTTTAAATTAAAATATTTTGTTTTCCCTATTGCTTGCTATTATTTGGAATTGTTAGCCGGAAAAAATTTCTCGCGGAACTTTATTAATAAATGTCCTGATAATGTACGGGGGTGGGTCAATAATTCTGTGAATTTTTTAATTTAATGTTTCTTAACATAAAGGGCAATACTGCTTGCTCCTTGCAATAGATAAATGTGAGTTGACTTTTGTCAAAATTTGACCAGCAGCGTCATTTATTTTGTGTTTGACAACAGACTATTGTGTGATTTGAAAATATAGTGGGAGAAAACAAAAAGTTTTACATATAAAAATTTAATAAACATCTGCTTCAAAGCTAAAAACGGCTATAACTCGGGAACGGTAAGTGCAAATTCAAAATTTATTGTTTCTAAACTATTAAGAATTAATTAACCTTGCAAAGTATATCAGTAGTTTTTTAATTTTTTTTTTAAATTTTACAATTTACAAATCGCTATTTACAAAATTTATGAAAAAATTACGAAAAATTGTAACGTCCCTGCAGGAAATCGAACGGACACAAGAATAGTCACATGATAGGAACCAGTCCGAGTTCTAACACTTGCTATGAAGCGGACCACTCACTTTTACATGGGTATGGCCTACCTGGGATGGGGTGAATTGATACTTTGTATGCACCTTGTGACTTGTCACTGAACTATCTCATAGAGACATATTCGGTGTAGAATAATATAAATTATATGTAAATGTCATTCCAAAATTTAACTGCAACAAATAACGTTTATAAGCTTTTTTATTGTTACAAATGCTATAATATTTTATTTTTAATCTGAAAATTTTTTGAGATTCGAACCGACAACTTCGTTCATGACAGGTTTGCATACTACCCAGTCGACCACAGGGACACTGATATTTAAAAAGTATAAATGCCAGTTAAGTTTAGGTTAATACTTAAGTATAGTTATGGGACTGGTTCCAGAGTCCCATTGGAGCGAGCAATTAACATTATATTTACACGAGTTGATAGGTCCTGTATTCAACCCCATCGAACATGTTCAGTGGTGCTTACTACAATAGCAGACCGAGTCCGAATTAAGTTGGCTCAAGATCAAGACGAGAGAGACATCATGAAATTGGTGAAAATTTAAACGATTTGTCTTTTTCTCACCATACACTACACCGTACTTTTGATAAAACCCACATTTTCTCAAGCAATAGAACGAATACGTTTGGCTATCCAAACTAGCAAATTTATTACAAAAAATTATAGTTTTTGCACACAAAAATTAAGCTTGGACATTTATCTTTAAAATTGTCACCTCAAAAACTCGGTCGTAAAACTCGATTTTTGGTAAGAAGTCGACTTTTGCGAACTTAAAAATGTGAAGAAAAAATTCCAAAAATATTTGCCCCATAAGCTTTTCAAATTATGCTTGAGCACCCATGAAAATAAAAAAAGACGTTCTTGTCAACTATTTGAGGTCTTGAGATTGAAAGTGTGACAGATTGTGAAGCCATAGGCAATATAATTTTAATAATTATACTCCTCAAAAAAAGTTAATCGTGTGATCACTTTGATATTTGGCATTGTTCAAACGCAATATAGAAGAGAGTTATGCACTGTTTCGTAATTGCACATGAAATGAATGTGAATCCCGCAAACATCAAAAAGCCGTAACACCAATGGGTTTCTTTGATTGAATCTGCATCAAACAAGGCAAAGATGGGTTTGTCAGCCAAAAATACCATGATACAGTTTCTTGGAATACATCCATCATAGTCCACTTTGAATACTTTTAAAAAAGTAAAAAAAATCAATAAAATCAATAAAATGGGCTATGAACTTCCCCTTAATCTACCGTATTCTACGGATTTACCCCTGACCGGTTATTTAATGACCTCGACAAATCTTCTTTATTTTTTGAAGTGATACAAGATCGGAGAAACGTGGGCAAAATGTATAGAGCTCAGAAAATAAAAATAACCCTGAGCTGCCAAATTGCATGTTGCAGCAACAAAATGCATCAGACGTGCTAAGCCAACAACAAATAAATATTTTATTTAACATTCGTATTAATTTTGATACGGACTACATAAACGAGTACATTTTGATTCATGAAATACATATTGAAATATTTATTTAAATACTTTATTTTATTTTATTTTATTTTATTTTATTTTATTTTATTTTATTTTATTTTATTTTATTTTATAGCTATGCTATTTATGTCGCGACACAGGAGCTAGGAATTGATTTTCGTAGCAAAAATAGTCAACACTATTACAGTTATAAGCTAATTGTTTGATTTTGTTTTGTTTCATTCTTTGAAGTGAGTAAAACAAAAACAAAACAAAAACAATTAGAAGAATTGCTCAATTTGTTTTATCTTTTTTTTGCACATGAACACAAAGCAGAAAACACAGCCGATCAGCTGTAAGCCAGCTAACACCCATCACCGGCCACACACAGTACATTAATTTAATAATAAGCCGCTATAAAGGAAAATAATGGGAAACAAATAAAAAGGTTTTGAAATATTAGCAAATTTTATGCAAATTTGACATCATCATATAATATTATTTTATTTCATTGTTATTTAACACATTAACTCCCTGTTTCTACAAATGAGACGCACGACT
The DNA here is from genome assembly GCA_944452675.1 of Tachina lurida. Lineage (NCBI taxonomy): Eukaryota > Metazoa > Arthropoda > Insecta > Diptera > Tachinidae > Tachina > Tachina lurida. The sequence continues at coordinate 117,751,868 of OX101754.1, forward strand.
CATGTTGAAAATTTGTATGAAAATCACTCAAAAAATTAAGTTCTTTTCTCGGTTATAGAAACATGGGGTAAGTTTATAGCTCAGCAGCATAGCTATAACCGCAAGTCCTAAGACATCTTTCTTTTTTTGAGAGAAGAAATTATTTTGCATTTTTCCTTAATAGCGTATAATTTACTTTATTATTTTATTTTCTCTAGAAAAAATTTTTAGAAAAAGTAACTTCTAATATTTTTCTAATAGTGTATGACAGACAACCTTTTTCTATTATTATTCACAACTTGTTATCGAACTAGCAATAAATAAGATAATATCTTGCACAATATGCTACTCGTAAATACTTTAAGCCGCAGTATTGAGTTCTTTACATTTACCCACACGAGCAGGTAAATAAAATATGTTGCAAATATTAAGAAAAAAAAAACAAATACAAAGTACACATAACACATATTATAACTACATTTTTATTTGGCAGTATTCCTCCTTGTAAAGTCTTTATACTTCTTACATATATTGAATGGGAAAAACGAATGGAACAATAACATTTAGCTTAAGACAATTGTGTACAATTGTAGTACACATCTGAAATTGTTGGATAGCATATGACTTAATCTTCTATATATTTCTGTATAGAGCTTTCTTTCTGTTCTTTGCTTCTATTTAAGTAAATTTATGTTGTGAAATTTATTACTAAATAAATGCAATGCATACAATGGAATTCTGTTTATTAAAACAATTTTTTTAGCACAAAGCTTATGTATGCTTCTGCATGAGAATGATATAGATACAACAAATAGAATTGGATATGTAGTAGATAAGGAACGTAAGCACAGGCATACTTACACATACACACGTACATTTATAAAATAGCATATAAAGAACATCACACTTCATATCTACATATTATAGAAAAAATCTCGTAGATTTAATGCAAACTTTTGCTGAAATAAAAATTAGACAAATTTTTTTCGAATAAATTAAAGTAATCTGGAAGTCTGGTTACCTTAAGGTTTTTGCTCAAATTTGTTGTTTTGTTAATATGTTTGTTTGAAGCCTTAAAACTTATGTCGTTTGTATATAGTGATTCTCAATAACATATTACTAGTATTACAATGAACAGTGTGACCAGATTTTGAAATAACATTAAGCTAAGACACGTTTGAAAAAAGTCTAAAAAAAATCAAATTTTAAGCCAGAAAATAAAGGTTAAATTAAATAAATACCCAGTCAGTATGTGGACGATTTTTTCACCAAACTGAGTATTTTTCGACTATCTTAGATGATCAAAAACTGATTTATCAGCTTATAGCGGGATAGTTTTATTACAGATCTTGATTTGAATGAGTTTTTTAAATTTATGCTTATTTATGTCAGCAAGCTCGTGCAGTTAAATAAAAAAATATATAAAGTGTATTAAATTTGTGAGGGAATTTATATAAAGATTTAAGACAAAAAGATTGAAAAAAAAACAATGTTTAAAACAAAAAGAGGGAATTGTTAAAAAAAAATTACTAAGTGACATTGAATCAGAGCAACTAATCAACGGACACGATTTTCATTATGATTGTAAAAGATCTTTTTATAGTGAAAGTGAAATTCCCTTTAATAGTCACGACAGTTTTCTCCTGAAAGAATAACCATTTTAATCATGAAGAAGGATCGAAAAAGAATTTCAAGTGATTGTAAGTAGTACCACAAACTGGGTCGAAAATGAGTCGAACGAGATCCAAAGCGCGAGTCACAAGAGACGTTTTTAGATGACTCACGACTCAGGTACCATTTTCTCTCGAATAAACAAACTTTTTCGACTCGAAAACGAGCGCATAAATTATTATTTTATTCACGCACAAGGTTCGAAAAAGACCCGAATATGATTATTAATATCATAAAATTCTGACTGGGTAGCTCTTATTGCTAAAAATAACGTTAAATATATACGTTCACGGAAATGTTTTTTCATAATTTGAAATAAAAACATATTGAATAATTTTTTCAGAAAATGATATGTTAATTCTGATTGGAGCTATGCTCTTTACGGCGTGACATAGGAGCTAGGACGTGATTTTCGTAACAAAAATAATCGAGACTATTACAGTTATACATTTATTTTTATTTTGATTTCTTTGTACTTAAAAGCAGAGTATGCAAATAAATGAAACAAAATGTTTGATTTTTGGTGTGAAACTAAAACATAGCTAACGATTGCTCAATTTGTTTTTGTATTGTTTTTGCACATGAACACGAACCAGAAACTTAATCGTACGCAGTTAAAAACGGAAATAAATAGAAACGTTTCCACCACACAATATTATTTTATTGCTTTGTTATTTCGCTCGTATAATTTGTTTTATATAGCTAAGCAGCATAGCTCTAACCGAGTTAAAAAAAAACCTTAAAGGTCAATTAAGAGCTAAATAAAAAATTTAAATAAAAAACACACTAAATTTAGCTCAAAATAAGCTAATATGGTCACGCTGACTATAAATATGTGAAGCTTTCTAGCTTATTTCAAAAACTTTTGGGCTGAAGTCTCCCAATAAGTTTCATAAGTGGAAATGAAATGCATATAGACTTTGCTCAACAAAAAAAAAAAAACTTGCGAAAATTCCCAATAGATTATATTTTTGATTAAAAAGTTTTTATAACTTACAACTTATATGATGTTCACAATTATATTAATTACTTTCGATTTTTATTACCTTATTTTCTTACTACCATCACGCTTATCCTTAGCATTTATGGCTATTCCATTAATTTCGTGCATTTATGAGTATTTATTTTATTTTTGTTTCCTTATAGGACTAAAGAAAAATATATGGTTTCATTAAATTTTCTCTTTCTCATGGCTTTTGTTTTCTGGAAACTTGCCAAGTATTCGAGAAGCTGTTAAGGTGTACATACATATGTATGTATAAGATTTATAGAAAATTATGTTTATTTGGCATTTCTGTAAAAGGTCTGGCGACAAAATACCATTAAGTTGTCTACTGCCGCAGGTACGATAGATTAATTAAGTGTTTTAATATTTACTTATGTGTCATAATAAATCTCATGATTATAAAACTCATATAAATTATTTTTTTTGGTGGCCATCAAAAGATAAACTGCCAGTTTTTGTAAATAAAATAAAAATTTTCGTTAGTGTATTTTGTATATTGAAGAGAAAAACAATTTTAAGTTTTCTTTTTATTACAGTTCAATATTAATTTTAAAACGATTTTTCTCTCATCTACGAAAATCAGCAGTAAGGAGAAAATTAAATTAACTGCCAGTTTATGGAAGACAGTAAAAGATTTTCGCCAAATTTCGTCTCAAATTTGATTTTGTTTTCAATATAAATAGCCAGACAAAAATGTTCGCTTGTCTTCGATAAACTGGCAGTAAGTTTTTTTTTTAATCAATTGCATTATTGTTAAGGCTAATTACAACTAATATCTCCCTTTGGGAAATATGGCTTGAAGGAATACTCTTAAAACTTTTAACTGAAATGACATTTTCACACTAGTGACTAGCTCAATAATTTATTAATTTCTTATTGAGCTCAATGTATATTATAATCAAATTGAAATACAAAATTTTTTTTATTCTCTATCTTCGCTGTAGAAATTTTTATCCTCTTTTTATAGCACTACACTCAGTGACTGATTAATGTTTATTTAGCTGCTGGCAACACTGCTTACAGAAAAAATTTTTTGCCATAAAGTTTTGAAAGCTTAAACAATTCAAAAATATTATATTATGTACTATTGTTTAATACTTTTATATTCACATCAAGGTTATCCATTTAGTGGGTGTAGCAAGGCTGTCAGCTGTTAAATATCTGTCATCTGAAGTGTGATTTACTTAATGCAAGAGTTGTCATTTATGAATATGGATCGTTTAACAACTGAAGAAGGCGTAAAAAGAAAGTTAAAACTCACTGGAAAAGTGGTGGTCACTTTTTTAGCATTACAGGTTGATTATGGTCCGCATAATCGACCTATTGTTAAAGGAATTGGCAAGATTATAAAGAAAATTTAAGAGACTGGCAGTGCTACAGAAGTGATCAGGCCGGTGCACCATCGCAATGTGCGCACTGCCGAAAATATCACTTTTGTTAGTGACGATGAGGCGGATAGTCCGAGACCAGTTAACGTCAATTCAAAACGCTATGGTCGCATGATAATCGGTATTTTCGGCTTGCAATTGAAGATTATTCAGTGGACACTTTATATCCTTAATAATTACCTGTTTTGACTTTATTGCATGGAAAGTTAGCAGAACGCGTAACTTCATGTTTTGAGCAAGTCAATTGGCCACCAAGATCATGACATCGTTAGAATTGTTTATAATTTTAAAATAAATGTTCGAAAAATTGGTCTGTAACTACCTCAAAAGAATCGGCTGCGGCAACGAATCTAGAGGCAGTCATTTGTGTGACAATGGGCCTTTTTTGAAATGCATCATTGCTCAGCATCATACGAGCAATTGTTTGTGCACTGATAATCTTTTTTAGTAGTAGCCCTATTTATAGTTACCTCATATTTAACATTGTATTATACGTTATCTACTTGATCGAAGTACTTTAGAAAATTTAAATTTCCATTTACAACGCAGGGATGCATTTACGAACAGGCCCATTATATTTCATACATAATTCTTAAGTCCAAACATTATAATGAAATATATGTAAAAAAAACAAAATTTCAATTTCCGTTTCATTGAATCAGTAAATATTTTCTATGAATGCGGTCCTACAAATAATTTTGTAAATTCTACTAATAAATTTGTGAAAATTTAAATTTAGCAGATTTCCGCTGAGGAAGTTGCCGACAAACATCGTGGTCACTTTCTATTCTATACAGTTTTAATTTACTGGAAGAGGTTGGCGTTGGCTGAAGTAGTTAGCACGTTGACTATAAATCCGAAAATCGTAGGTTCGAGCCCGGTATCCAACAGTCATTAAATAACAACACCACGCATTTTTCTGGTGTGTATTAGTGTCCCTTTATATCAGTTGTTGTAGCAAAGTTCAAGTGATGAAGGCATAGACACTGTTCTCTGAGCTATACCGACTTCAGCAGATACTAATCCTAATGTACCATCAAAGGGCCCTCCTTCGTTGTGTAGCAGACTCATCGGTGAACTAAAATAACCAATAAAATGGCTACTAAGCACAGCTTCAAAAAAAAAAATTTAATACGCCTCATTTAACACCAGAAGTGGTGCAACACTGCATTATTGAAAACGTGCAAAAAAGCAGAGTTGTAAAAGAATGAAGCTTTTCTCTATCTCTGCCTTCATAACCTGTCTTCTCTATCACTATTACTTTCCTAAAGAAAGTAACACCTAGTAATAGTAGAAGGCAGTCATTCTTTAAAAAAAATATATATTATTTTTTTTATTTTATTTCAAACAAACATTTGTTTGAAATTTTTTCTGAAATACATTTCCCGTGCAAATCAATCGCGTTTTAATTAACTTAACTTTTGAAAGTTTTTAGTGTAAAATATATTACTAAATTCCAAAAGTATAAATAAAATCTTAACTTCTATTTTATGTCGATTAAAACAAACATTTTGACTTACAACAAATAGCTACATGTTTTGTTTTTTTTTTCCAAATGTTAATTTCAAACTTTCAAAATTCATTAAGTGACTGAAAGTGTTTTAATTAACAACATTTCTATTTATTAAGTTAATTATCTAAAAACAAGTTAAAAACTCCAAACAAAGTATGTAAACTAAGTAAACATTTTTGCTTAAAACTTTTAAAGCCGCAAACTAGACTAATAAAGAAGTTTTTTATCTAATTTTTGTTTCTTGCAAAAGGAAACAAAATTTATAGGGTTTATTTTATCAGCCATATTTCTTTTCTGTTTTTTGTTTGTTTGCGAGTTGCTTGTCTATGTGTGTGTGCGTGTGTGCGTGTGTGTCTATGTGTGTGTTATTCCAACACTTTGGAGAGACAGTTATAAATTGCGTTGTATGGATTTACTTCATGTCTTTTGCTAATATTTACACACTCTCAAACAAAATGTTAAACAAGGAAGCTAAAAATCAATGCAACATGTGTGAACATTAAGATTATCTGCTCGAGTGTGTACAGGGTGAAATAAAATGATTCTAACTAATATTTAAATAGTTTATTTGTTTTTATAACTTGTATGCAAAGTCATACTTTAAGAATAAAAATTAAAATACCTTGTAAAATTTCACATTAACAATGATAATATCTTTTATATTTTTAACAGAACGAGACCTATTTTCGATTTATTCTTACGAGAAAAAACATTAAAGTTTTCGGAAAAAAGTTTTTTTTATTTACGATAAATTTTTACAGTCTACAGTTTAAAAGTAATTACCAATTTTGGAATTTCGATAGGGCCATACAATTTTAGTTTCATAATTTTTTTTTCTACATGTTACTAAAGACAAGGCTCGATATTATATAGCTAGATCTCACTAACAGTATAAAAAGCACAATCTGCAATGATCGGCCCACTTTGAAAAATATTGCTTGCACTATTTCTGAGTGTTCTCATTATTCTCGAATATTGTGTCACAAATTTTCGGCACAGTAACATATCGGCCAAAATATCGAAAGTTATTTTCGATTTAATTGTAAGGAAATTAAAATTTATTGGGCCAATGGATAGTTTAGAATGATCAATATGCTAAACTTGCTGAAAACTTTTAAAATACAAGCTGTAGAGTTTTATTTTAAGCGATAATTTAACATATTTGAATATTATAAAAAAACCTTCTCCTGAAAACTTTCATGTTTTTCGCCTACTATTAAATTAAACATAAGGCTCGCTATAATTGTAACAACAACACATGATCACATGATCGTGCTTTTTGTTAGCAAGTAAGTTTAAGAAAAAATTTTTGAACTAGTGTTTGTCAATTGCTCACCAGCCGTTGACAGTATTCGAATACATGCTTTTTGCTTTTGTAAATAAGTCGTACGTATAAACGTAGTACCATAGCTCAATAAATGCAGTTAATTAAACACATAAATGCACTGATACAAACCTGCAATATACATACTTTTAATTGGCAATACAAACAGCACTCTTTACTCGATTGCTCTTCGAAACTACATAAAACACAAGAATACTTTCTTGTAATAATTTTGAAATATGACGACTGGGTATTGCAGTAGGTCAATTGCAGTAGGTGATGTTAGTTTATAGCTTTTTAATAACGAGCACTTTAAGCATTTTACAATTCTAGCAAACTTGTATTTTATGTTGAATTTGTTACTATTAGTTTTATCCATTGGCCCAAGGCTGCAGATAGAAAATTAAAAAATTAGTCTTAAACGCTGCTTTGTTTTGGCCTGGCAAGACAGTTTACGTGTAAAAAAATAGAGTAAAAAATCACCAAGCTTTAATTAAATTTAGCTATTTTCCTTATTTTTTTTTTGTACTCGTATGTGTATATAATGTATAATATTTTACATATGTAGTTTCATGAAACAAGTCTGAAACACTGTCAAATCTAAATAAACAGATGTGTCGTCTGAGTGACATGACTTGCATTAACAACTGAGATTCCAAATCAAGTGATTAAAATCGCTTTGGAAACATGTCATTGATAATGTTACACAAAATATGTTTATCGCAAAGTACACATCTTATAAAACTTTGCAACTGCCACATCTGCGAGCAAACAAATTTGCTGCGTCTTAAAAATTTCTTTATACAAATTTCTGTTACTTTTTTTGTTGCGATATTTTCTTAATTTTTTATGCTTATCAGTCAAATTCTATATTTCCATATCTTTTTTCCTTTCCTTTTCCTTTTTTTTTTTTTTTTTGTCAAAAATATTTTGCTTTTTTTCAACATTTTTACAACATATTTTTCTTTCTAAGTGCATGTGTTAAGAATATCGAGTTGTGACTTTGAAATGTTCAACGTGTTGTGAATTTCATGTTTGATTTAAAAGGAAATGCAAACGAAAAAAAAAGAATTATTTATCCTAAATAGGTTAAAAAGGATATCGACTACAAAATGATATGAGAGTTTGCAATCAACAGTATCTGTGTTTAAGAAGGAAAAGTTGCAAAAGAAAGTAATATTTTAAAATGTATTTATGTGACTTGCTTGTTTAAATATTTTATCCACAAAAAAAAAATATATTAAACTTATAAACTTAAGAGCTTTTATTTCATACTCATAACTCGTAATACTAAGAAATTGTTTATACTTATAAAGAAATTTGAGGGAAGAGATTTTAAACAGTATCAATGCAAATATACCTTACAGGTGGTAGAAACTCTACAAAAGTGTATTGGCCATTTATCTCAAAAATAAGCACAAGGTGAACTTGTAAAAAAACTAGAAATCAGCTAACTTTGTAGGCCATACCCTGCAATTTCTCACTAAGCCACAGATTTTTATCAAATTCGCGGCATCCGATACACTTTTTAGGTCTAGAAAATCAGTGAATATCTAAAATAGATGTGAAAAAGACTTTTGAAGTTAGTTTTTATATTTCATATTTCTCGAATGAATCACCGAGTTTTAGTCAAATTGGCAGCACTTGACGTCTCTTTTTGAGCTTAAGATAATGAACGAAATTTCATAATATTTCAATATAATACATACAAAAGTCTTTTAAAATTTCGATGAATATCGAATGCCTTAACTTAATCTCGGATTAGATTTTAAACTTCATGGACTTCAAAATTAAAAAAAAAAAATGTTTATTGTATTTTCAAGAATTTTCGAAATTTACCGAGCAGAATCAAGATACTGTCTTGCGACATCTGAGTGAGCTCAGCATTTTTTGAATGTGAGAAAGTTACTTAAGTTGACCCGTTCTTAGGTCATGAGATCATTAAAATTTTTGATCGAAAAATTTTAACTCTGCCTCTGATCAGAAAATTTAGTCAAAAGACAATATAGATTAGCTGCGTTAAATTGCTTTATCGCGGTTTATACAGTCTGGGTAAAACCACTGCAATGGAAACATTTTATCAGTCACAACGTTGCGCATGTTGCCTTCAATAATTTTCAAACTGTTTGTTTAAAAGAGAAATTGCATATATCCTTTCAAAATATATAGTAGCTTACCAGCCTTAAATGATTTTGAAACAAGTTTACGACTACATTACGCAAAGTATTTTCGTCAACGTGGTTATTTAAAATAAAGAAATCTATAAGGTCGTGCGCTGACGATAGTGCTGCATCCATTATTGCAACAAGTGCATTTTGTAAGGCCTCAAGCCAAAAACTGACAGCGAAACATTACATAAAGTAGAAGGTGGCATGTCCAACTATTGAGAACTCTGCTGGACGCATTGCTTTGCATCTTTCGCACTACAACAACAAAAGCTTCTTCAATACCTACGACGTCTCTATGGATGCTTGCTGCTGTGCAAAACCTACTCCTGGTTGCTGGAAATAACTGCTTTCATGAACATATAGGCTCAATAAGTTTCTTGAACAAGTAAGACTTCGCAATGTAAAATGGCATGAAGTTAGCATAAGAAGCAAAGTTGAAGATGATCTTAAAAAATTCTGCCCTACAATTTCACATTCAAAATCATGCTAGAATTTAATAGTGGGTTAAAACTTTATTCTGCTCATATTTTTAATGTCAAATTGTATGGAGGAATTCATTAAAGATCTAGTTAAATTTCAACACTTATGCTAATTTTATGCTGTCAGTTTTTTTGTTATGCATAAAAATTTTTTGTTAAATTTGGATAATGTTCCAATTTAAATATTTCTTTTAAAAATTTCTGAAATATTGTGTTAACCTAAATTGTCTAAATAATGAAAAATCTAAACTATTTTAGCATTATACATATATTTATCATCTCTTTAAGCATACAAATAAAAAGCAAGTGTTAATGTTTCTTTTGGCAAGAAGCCACAACAATACAACAAAAAATTGCAACGTCTTGTAGTGCCTAATGATGCACAGTGGTGTGCAAAAATCATGAAATATATAGATGCTAATGACTGTATTTATAAAGAAAAAATTTTTGTGATTTTAAAAGGATTTATAAAAAAAATATATTCATAGAAAAATTGTTTTATAGAACTTTTAACAAGCTCTTAGAAAATAGTATATTTGCTTATTCATTTTATTCATGGTTTAACTTGTTATATAAAAGCTTTTGTAATATACAGCTTTTACTGCCATATTCAGGTAAAATAATGTTGGTTTACAAAAGGTTTACAAAACAAATTTTGTATGGAAATTTGTTTGTTAAATGCCTTGTAAACCTAAATTAATTTTTTCTGAATAAGGCTTTGATTAAACTATTCAACAAATTGAGACTTTTGGAAAAATACACGGTCCTGACAGTATAGTTTCGATAGTACTAATAAAAGGTAGTAAAACCCTATACCCAGTTTTGGCGATTTTGGTGACCAATTTTTTTATGTGCCTCCAAAGATTTCGAAAAATGGTATCATCAATTTTTGGCCAACAGTTTGTCCAGAGTTAGTGATAGCGCTTAGCTATATATAGCAATAATGTAGCTAAGAGTCCGAACAAACATCTTATACCAAAAAAATATTTCTTCGTGTACTTTTTTTGTGGAAATTTTTTTTTCAGTTTTTTCAGAATAACTTAAAGGGACTCTTAAATTTTAGCTAACAATATTTGGCAAAGTTGTACGAACCGTAAAGCCACAGAATACACAGAATAGGTTTGTTGTAAAGCTGAACAACTTTAAGGAAAATATGACTATAATCTGAACGAGTCCTGGCATCCTCAATAATAAAATAAAAATACAAAAATTATAATTTTTTTAGGTAAAATAAAGCAGCAATACAACACTAAAACAACAACAGGCGTTTTGTTTGCCAGAAAAAAAAAACAAAAATTTTTTTTAATTTTCTTTATCGTGGATGCGTTGTATGACTGAAATTTTATAGCAGTTTGACAAAGGAGATATTTGGCCAATTGAGGACTAATCAGCCCAAATTTGCCTCGATTTGTGTTAAGTAAATAAGAAAGGTAAAGAAGTAAAACAACTTTTTGCTTTTTACCTTAAATCATTTTGTTTGTTTCTTATTGATATTTTTCCAAAGTACTTTTTCACAAACATAATTTTTTTTTAAGGATGGGAACAAAAACCAGTAAGGTTTCTTCGATTGGTTTTAGCTCCGATATCTGGCATAAGTTCTTAAACTGCAAAAACTCGATGTAAAATATTATTTTAATCGAAAGCCAAGCTCGTTTAAAAAGCTCGCATGTTAAAAACACCTGGAATTTAGTTTTCATTTAATCATTACCTTCATAGTAATCTACAGACAATATTTTTTTTAGGAATACCGATCACTTCTCCAAAGCCAACTGGTTAACAAATTTTTTATGAAAAGCAGTTGAATTCTTCTAAGACTTCAAAGTTAAAAAAATTAGTTTTTTCGTAAAGAACTGATTTTTTTTAGAGAGTAGGTAACCAATTTAAGGACATACAATTTTTTAAATGTTGCCTCTAAAAAGGTTTCTGAATTTAAAGAAATATAAATTACGCTATATTTTTTTCATTAATTTTTTTATTATTATCTGAATATTTTTTTAATTAAATTTACTTGAATTAAAAATGTTATACAAAATTATTTTATACGTATTGAAACGCAAGTATAAGTGAACAAACCTTATACAAATGTTTTTCATAAAAAATTTTAAAATAAGAATGATCCATAAATTATTAGCTAAATAGCAGAAATACACAAGCACACATAAGTATAGAACGATGGTGAAGTAAACATTCAAAACACAACAAAAAATTAAAAACAAATATACAACCACACAAACACATAAGCCCATGAAGACCAAATGCAAATAACAACATGATATTTTAATGTCAGCAGAATTTTCAGTACATTAAAATAATTTTTTATGCGTTTAAATGTACTGTAAATATGCACGCTGGTGCTAACGCTGCGCCTAACGCTTTAATTTAGATTTGACTCTGAAATTGAGAGGCTGTTTAATATGATGAGTCTTTCTGTATATCTCTAACATTATTCTGGAAATTTTATGTTAAGTATAAAAAGGGTGATGCATACGCTACACAGTAGGGTCAGTCGAGCTCTATGTAAATTAGAGTTCGACCGATTAATCGGCTTCGGAAAAAATTGGTAATCGGCCAACATTCGGCCTACGGCAAAAATCGGCCGATTAGCCGAAGCCGAATATTTTTCATTCCAAGCTTGAAAAATAACATTATGTTTGGTCGTTGCTCGCCGACAGTTTCTATTGTGTTTAACGTTTTGAAAGGGTTGCTTTGAAATACAACCCAGTTGCTTTCTATTTTCTTTTACTTGGACGTTCTTGTGAGTGATCATATGGAAAAGCAATCTAGAAATTGCAAAATATTTTTATTTTTCTTGTTATGTATCCAATAGATATTACACCTATTTCAGTGATCTCAAAAAAGCAAATTTTTTTCTTAATTCATATAAAACGTAAGTATCATTTTTAAAATTTAAAACATTCGGTTTCGGCTTCGGTTTTGGCCGAAGTTTAGGATTTTAGCCGAAGTTCGGCTTCGGCTTCGGCCAAAAAAAACGCCTTCGGTCGATCTCTAATGTAAATAACGACGAAGTTAGCATTGTGTTATAACAGCAGTGAGATATTTAACATTGTATATTATAAAACCTTCTAATAACAGTATTGAGTAACAAAGTATTCTGATGTGATAAACATTTTTCGGTTGGGACTTTTTGTTTCATTGCATATATTCGGACCTTAAAAATATAACAGTTTTAAAAAGATAAAAAGGTCGCAGTGTATATGCACATATATATGCCCACTGTGTCATCAATTTTTATTATTAAACAAACACTGATGTCATTTACAAAGAAGAGGAAACAACATTTGCTAGTGAATGCACATCATCAAAATATATCAGAAGACAACAACAAAATATGATTTTGTTTAGTTGCATGGAATAGTGGAAAAACTAAAGTATGTGTTTAAAATGTGTGAATTTTCTGCAAGGATCTTACAACATCTATTCTTAAGAGTTCAGCAAAGTGTTTGTTACATGCAGTTAATGTTGGTTGACGGCGGGTAGTATTTAAAGTATGTTCTTAATGATAATTAAAATGTTGCGTAAATATTAGAAATCCCAGGCAAATACCTCAAAGAGCATTTAATTGAAGTAATACTTGATGAGATTACATTGACAGTCGTAAGTGGAATACATAGGGTTGATGTTAGAAAATTACACGAAAAGTTAGATAACAAAAGTTTTGATTTATGTCTTCGACTCAAACAGCCACGCAGGCATACTGTGGGTGTTACTTTAAGTTGCTAAATGCCTCTTATACCTCTTAAAATCTTTAACTTAAGAGGTATAATAGTATTGAGAGGCTTAGCCGAGTACTCCTACTATTTCTTTGTTTCTTAAGCGGTTTACGAATTTAAGGCATTCTCTTAATGTATTTATTTTGCGTCATTCAAAAAATATTTTCCCGCAAACAAGATTTTAATAATAAGGGTATCCCAAAATTAACGCGATTTTTTAATTAAATAGAAAACACAGTTTTTAGTCTTTTGATAGTTATTTTTTTATTGAATCATAAAGTACATAGGACACAGTTATTTGAGCCTCCCATGGCTTTGCTTGCATATAAGCACCCTTTTGTCCAAATTTTCCTGAATTTCGTTGAGGCATCGTTGAATCTCCTCCTTTAATGCACGGTTGATTATTGGGTTGTTGACAAAGATCTGTGATTTCAAATAACCACATAAAAATAAATCTAATGGTGTTAAATCACATGATCTAGGGTTACAATTATGATCACCAAAATAGGAGGGTATACGACTTGGAAATGTTTCATACAGTAATTGAATCGTTTCGCTGGATGTATGGCATAAGGCACCGTCTTGTTGAAATCACATATTGGCCATATCAATATCATCCACTTTCGGTACAAAAAACTATATTATCATGTTGCAGTTCTTGCCCACGATTGCCAAATTGAGGTTGCTGTACCTGTGTTCTGTAACTTGCGATAAGTTTTCGCGTCGAGAAAAATTAAACAATTATATTGGTTGTCCTGTTTTCCACAGGCTGATTCGTATAAAACCTGAAATAAGCTTACCAGAAACATAAGCAAGGATCTAAGGTTTTTCTTACTCACCCTGTGTTTCACAGAATGATAAGAAACTTCTCGTCTGGAAAAGTTCTCACTAAAGTTATACAACATAGGCACTGGACTGTCACCGGGACCCTCACACGCTGCTTTATTTTTGACATTTGAGCGGCTCTTTTTTGGATGACCAGTATACTTGGTATCTCCCACGGACCTAGTCTCCCTGAATTTTTTCCTTAATCTTTTCACAGTTGATGAAGTTAAAATCATATTTTGTATGAAATTTTCGAACTGTGGCCAGCGAACTTTCATTATTTTTGAAATGTTGTTCAATAATGAGCACACTGTCAGCTGTCGAATTGTTATTTTTTTATTTACCAGCAGTTTACTGCACAAAGGCCGACAATTTGGGGACACCCTATTAAAAAAATACAAGAAAAAAGCTGTGAGGCTTAAAAATATTCTGCACACAATTTCAAAAATTTTAAAAGAACATTGTCATAAACAACTATGACAAGACCTTATGCAAAAAAAAAAAAATATGTATTCATACAGAGCAATTTTTAAGGTGACAGATTTGTTGAACGTTTTTTAACCCATAGCACACAAAATTTAAAATGAGACGCGAAAACTGATTTCAAAAGACAAAAACAAATCAAAGCTGATTAAATTTGATGTCAATCATGGTAGCAAACATGAAAACAAAATTTCTAAGGCCATACTTGTTAAAACTTTCCAGCCAATTTTACAGCACACCTACATAAATTTATAAGCATTAACACGACTTACGTTATAGAAAATATGGCGTAGTCAAATAAGTGGAAATTTATGCTGCCTACAAATTTGCATCTGTGTGACTTGACTATTAAAACCATTTATTTTGCTTGAATAATCAAAGTTAGCTTTGTGGTATAAAGAGACAGATAAGTAATATTATCGCCTTACGAGGGCTTCTGTATTATTTATGAGCCTTCGTTAAAGCAGATTAAATCTTTACATTGTGAACAAATTTAAATTGAAGGCACAAGAAGCAAAGAAAGCAATAATAAGAAGGTATAAGTACTACTCGAATAAACTTTATGATGAACATCAATTAAAAAAAAAAAATCTTTTCATTAAAGTTTTTTTTAAACTTAAAAATTTCTCAAAGGATTTATCCCTTCGGAGTCTTTTTTTAAGATGCAATTAAACATACCATAACCATAACTCTACAAAATAGCTGATAGAGCCAACGTTATTCGATTCGATTATGGATGATTTGCCATAATGCCATAACCAGAGAAACCAATTAAGTTTTGATTTTCGGTCATAGCCATAAACAAAACAGCTGTTTGCTGATTAGACATGAGTACATATCGTGTCATAACCGCCAAAAAGACTTAAGCGACATAATTTTCGAACTTAATTTCTTTACTAAAATTGGTTTTTTAATTATTTTTAGATTATTTTTTATTAAAATTATTTATTTTAAATTTTGTGGTTAAAAAAATGGATGACAAAACCTTGTGGAAGTCATGAACTTTTGAAATTAATAAGCAAATTAAACTAAAAAAAATTATTTATGGTTATGACAGCACACTAAGAGGTGAATCTAATATACATGTTTATGGTTATGATTTATGGTTATGTTTGTGTTTATGTCATTATTTTATGACACGCCAGATTGACCCTTTAGAAATATTTACCTGGTTTGAAAGAAAATTTTTTGGATGCGGCAAAATTTTTGCAATCATCCTCTTCTATGCATTTTACCACATTATTTTAATGCTAAATTTAATGCGCAACCCTCGTAAAAACTTTCTGCATTTTTTGTCTGTTGTTATATTTCGTTTTTTTTTTCAATATGTTTTATAAAAATTAAAAAACTTTACCAAAAGAAAATACAGATGAAACCCAAGAAACTTCGTTTGGGTTTAAAGAACTTTGCTTACGCAATTTGAGAAATTAAAAAAAATACAAGCACGTGGCAAAAATTATTTATTGAAAAATTGAAACAGGACTAAACGACTATATTGGCTTCTTGAAACACAATTGAAAGTGTGCATAGAAAATTAAGTAATTATTTATAAAACCATTTTAAGACATGTTTGTACTTATGGAACAATGGGAACAGCCAGCAGCTGAAATATTAAAATATTTCAAAGGTATTAATATAAAACTCCACAATCAATAGCAAACGCTCCGTAGTTTGTATCAAATAATATTATGCACAATGATATCCATATTTCAATGATAAAAGATGAAATTATAATATTGAGTTCATCCTATTTCGGTGAAGTCAATACGCCAATTTACTAGCCTTTCCACTCCTCGATGTTGTGGAAGAAATCAGAAGACTTAAAAGGCATCATATTTTTGATTTGATTTTTAAAAATTAATTTACCATAGGTCTGTTCATATATTAAAATTTTTTGCGAATTTGTAACAATGTTACTGAAAAGTATTCATTAACTCAAACAGTTTGCAAAGAGAGAGCGTCAGAACAGAGAGAAAAAAAATTGAGAGACAAATAAATTTTTACAAACTTTTACTACCAGACTTGTCAGATTTTTTCCGACCTTTTATTCCAAATGGATTTTAAAAATTGGCAAAAGTCGCCAAAATCAGTTTTGATAATAAATTTGATAATAAGTTTGATAATAACACTTTTTGTAATATAAATTTCTATAAAATAATGTTATAAAAATTTAGCAGAAAACCGCCAAAAGCTGAAATGAAATCGCCAAAAAATATTGTTTGTAAATTTTTCTCATCCAAATTCAAAACTCATTAATTACTATATAGTTATAATTAATATAAGAAAAATCATCAAAATTAAATTTTTCCTTATCGTGGTTGGCGTATTTCAAATACGACTACGACTGTTTGGTAATAGATTTAAGAAGACTTCAACAGTTTTTCTTTAATCTATTACCAAACAGTCGTAGTCGTATTTGAAATACACCAACCACGATAAGGCAGATTGTTTTAATTTCTTGCAGACGAGTTTTGGTAAGATTTATTTATTTAAACTACTCCTTCAACAAATTAACTAATTTCCTGAATAAGAAAAATTTTTAAATTCAATTTTGTTTAAAAAAATAGCCATAATAATCGCCACAAGAATTATTTATCACCAGCAAAATCGCTATGCAGCCAAACCAAAAATTTGAACGTCAAACAAGTTGAAAAATAGCCACATTTGGCGAGAAATCGCCATATCTGACAGCCTTGATTACAACGAAAATTTTTACTTGCAAGAATAATAGAAACAGCTGTTCTGTATTTTATTTTCAAATAAATTATTTGAAAAATAACTGAAAAAGTAAAACTCAAAATTGTACGGTGAAAGAATTTTTGTTGTTTATCATATCTGATCAGAGATGGAAAGTGGCATTTTTATATATGTTAATAAATTAGAATTAAAAAATAACGTAAAATGCATAGAAATAGTAAATATCACATGACACTGTATAAAGTATTTCATATTAAATGTCGAGTTTTATCCAAGAAAAAGGACAATTGTGTAATGCTTTCCTTATATGGTTCTGATGTGAATATCATTTTCTTGCAAGTTCTTGCAAGTAAAGCGTTTTACTTTTTCGTATCTGGGAGAGTAATTCTGTAGATTTCGTTTGAAATTTCTGCTAATAAAGTAAATGAACACAACTTTTATTATTTCTATACCCTTAACCAAAATTAAATTTTTTGTAATCGAGGGTATTCTGAATTGTGAGTATCTTATTTTGAAATAACTATAACGATTTCTTTCATCCGAAATACTTTCTTTCACGAATGGGGTCACCGTGGTAGCTAAGAAATTGGAAAATTTATTGTGTTGGACGAACTACTGACGAAATGACTTGACTATGTAATGACTGATAAGATTTTATTATCTTGTGAATACAAAAAACTTTGGTAAATACCACTTTCAAGATATTATCATTACTTCCAAATGCATAGCACAAATTCTTATTGAACTACTCATAGCGAATGCACTGAGTTTTTATAAATCATTTGAATCATCGCATTAAAAATTTAAATGCAACATAACATTTTTGAGCTATTATTGCTAATGGCACTTAAGCAAAGAGTAAGAAAAGCACCAACTTGTGAGAGAGTGAACTACGTAAACAACATTCATTCCTCGAAGGAATGTCAGCTCAAATTTCAAAACTGCTTAATAGATAACTGTTTTTAATTTCATATGCCCTTAAAAGATTAAAAAGAGGATAAAACTGTATTTTTTTGGCAAAAAAAGGAGAACAAATAACATACTATCTTAATAGTGGGTAGATTATCCACTGCATATCGTTTGTTTTTTGCTGCAAAAAGTGAAAATTGGAAAATTTTGACTTGACAGTCTTTAGATCGGGGGTTCCCACCAAACTTCTTTTCAAGGCGTAAATGCGAATCAACTAATAAACATACATATGTATCTGAGTCACACTGGTATCAAGTTATATTTGTCTTGCATAGATGGCGCTGATGTGAGAGGATTTTTTCAATAGTTTTCCCATTTATTTTAATATATTTCGACTACCTCACAGCAACAAAATTAACTCTCATTTGATTAGGCGGTAATCCTCTCGAAATTTGCTTGAAAAAGCACATTTAAATTGAAGTCCCATTCTCCTGCTGCTTGTTAATACAAACCACTAATAATATGTTTTATTAAATTTTTCCTTAACCAAGTAAGTAGAGATGCTTTCAATGCAATGAAAACGATTATTACATTCACTATTTTTTTTTTTAAATTTTCCATAAAAGCACATTCTTTCATGAAAGAATTTTTCTACAGGAAATTACTTTGCTTTTTCTTTCCCATTTCTTATCGCCATTTAATGTAAATTTAAAAAGGTGCTAAGACTCTCTGCTGCTCTTGTTATTTTGTCATTCCTCCTTGATTCTTGTGATAAGCAGTTTGTAAATATTTTATCCTAAACAAAATGCATAAGTACGTTTACTTTTAATTTTCTTTTTCTAATGGTTTCGTTGGCAAAATGCACAAGCTGACAAGTAACAAATGCATTCTTGAGGAGCCAAAGCGTGTGGCATTTTCTTGGCATTCTATTAAATATATTTAAGTATTTTATTATACATTAAATGAAGGCTTGTCCTTTTTTCTGCATTTTCTTTACATTAGTGTTTATTGTAATCGTTGTCAAAGTCGGCCTCCAGCACCTTTTAATGCTATCATCCGTGATGACATCTAGGACGTGGCCATAAACTCCTTTCTGTATTAACAAGAATGTCATTAAGATGTATTTGTAGTGTTATTTTAATTCTTAAGGTAGATTTTATTAATATTATGAGTTTTATGAGGATTAGTTGCGGTGGTTTAAATTAAATATTAATGTGCATAATGGAATTTTTTCAAAAATTCAGAAAACATTGAAAACAAAAAAAAAATGTATTATTTAAGAGTTGTCTTCAATACAATTTGCTTATTTAAAATTAAGATGAATATGCATAATTATATTGTAAAGAAGAAACAGCAATGGTAAGACTATAACTTCGTTCACATTTTTGTCGTATATGCTTGGAAGATGACGAGACGATGACACACATTATTTGTGAGTGTATAGTATTATGTGACAGGAGAAGGCGTGTTTTTCATTCTGAGTTTTTGTGTGTTCAGATGATATTAGGCGGGCTTCTCCAATATCTGTACTGACTTTCATAAGGAGAGTCATATACAGAGTTTGATTTAATCTAATTCACAGATCTATGGTACAAAAGATCCATCAGGTGTCGCAGTGCCGGTCTTTGGACCAGGTCTTCCCCCTATTCTATTCTATTGGTGTGGTAAGTTTAAGTTATTTTTCACCAAAAAATCTTTCAGCAAATTACGATGAATACAATACGATGAATAGAAATAATTCACATATTCCATTTTCATCAACTGGCACCGCACATAGTGAACTAAACGTAAGAAGGCTGATGATGAAGGTGTGGTGGCCTTCAAAAACAGCAAGTCGTTCCATTATACTAGTATTTGTCAAAATAGTTACAATTAACTCCGGTGTTATTGGTTCCTTAAAAGTTCTCACACCAAACAAAAAAAATATAATAAAAAAATTTATAAACCCCCTTTATATATAAAAAAGATGTGATATCTTCTAAACGGCTGGACCGTTTTTCTTAAAACAAAGCTATGAACCTTTTCAATCAAGCCACCTTTGAAACAAAAAAACTAAATCATTATTAACTCATTTATTAACTCGCTCGTTTTAAAATTTGTGCTCGCGAGTTCAAAATTAGAACTCGCGAGCACAAATTTTAGAAGACTCGTACTCCTTTTGTACTCGACTCGTAAGCATTAAATGACTCGTCTTAAAATTCTTATTTTAAAACTCGTAAGCACAAATTTTAAAAGAGTGCAAAACAAGCATAAACGAATTCAAAACGAGTAGTTATTACAAAAAAATTTTTGTTTGTTTATTCGAAAAAGTATATGTATTTATATGCGAATTTGAAAAGTATAGTACTTACAAATGCATATACATATGTATATCAAAATATATGTTCTCACTTTCATGTCGTGAGGTATTTTTCAAATGTTTTAAGGCTTCTGCTTCATGAAAAGTTATGCAAATGCTTACCTGTCAGTAATAAAATATAATTTCAACATTGCGACCTATAGAAAACAGAATTTGAGCAAACAAAATTAATAAAACTCGCGAATAATACTTTTTAACTCGACTCGCGAGCCGAGTTATATTTTTGACTCTTAAAATTTGAATTCTTCTCGCGAGTCCTATTTTGGATTCTCAAAAATTAAATGCGCTCGCGAGCTCTATTTTTTTAACTCGCGAGCAGACAAGAGTAGCTCTTTTCAATACAAAAAATAAAACTCGCTCTAATTGAATTCGTTTGGCAGCAAGTTTAATTCGAGAACTCTCCGTACTCTGCTAAGAATCTCCAAGAATGGATCGCCTTTGAATTTCTTTCATATTAAAATATTTATATTTCATTGACTTTAAGGTAAGCTCTCGTTTGCTTGTTTTGCATTACATTTTTACTTCCTTTAAATCTATTCCATTTGTATTATTTTAAATCCAGACACTGACTTACCAATGTTGGGTAAAATTTAACTAAATTACAAATTAGTGAATGCATAGCTTATTTGTAAGGCTTATTTGTAACAATCATTAGCACAGTATATGTTTGCCTTAAGGGTGTTATAAAGGTGGCCAAAAAGCTTAACAGCATAAAATAAAAATATCAAATAAAGTTTTATTGTTATAAATAACCAGTCACTTTAGTGAAAACATTTTCATAAAAAATTTAAGATAGTTTTCTTTTTACCACTTTTCATAAAATTAATCACTAGCAAGTTTGAATTTAAAAATAGTTTAAGAAATATTTTTTTTTGCACAGTATTTTTAGTCTGTTAAAAAAAAAACTTAAAAACTTCACACAAAAATATGTTTCTTGGAGCTATCTATGTTTACATAGTTTAATTGCACAGTGGGAAAGTTTTGAAAAATATGATTTTCGGACCAGAAGCTTTTCCAACTCTCAGAGCATATGACAATTTGATTTGTGTTTATTTTAAAGCTCAATAAGACTTCTTATGATTTCCGCCATTTTTAATATAAGAAAAATATTTATTTACAAATTAAATATCTGTTTTCTTTAATTTTCCTAAACAATCCCACAGTGCAAAATGAGAGCAACTCATTTAAATAACTTAATATTCTTTAAAGCATTTGCTGGTAAATCTTGATAAAGTTTGCATAAAATTTTTACTTTGCAAAGTAAGTGTAAAATGTATCACCTGTTTTTTGTTCTTATTTCTGCTTTTTTCTATGCAAACAAAAATACAGGAAACAAACAAACAATTAAGCAAAAATTTGTTTAGCATAATAACTTCAGTAAAACACTTAATGTAAAAGACGACCATAAATAAAGCAGCATATTTCCGTAATTGACAAACCCTTCCTTTTTCTTGACTACGAAACATTTTGTTCTATGCGGTTAGACTGGAATTCAAAGGAAGAAACCAGCTTGTAGGACAAAGTAGCACAGATTTTGCTTTAAAAGCTCGACAACAAGTTAAAGAAAATATGTAAAAAAAATTTTAAATGGCTTCATTAATTGCTAAACTTAAGTTAAATATTGTTAAATATAAAATACTTTACATGTTATCAGTTCATTTGTAATGAAAAAGAAACAGATGGAATATTTAAAATTTAATTAATGCTTGGCTAGATGTAATCTATTAAAATTAAATAAAATTAGGTGAAAATGTTTTATGAATTATTTGCAAAAGACAAACATTTTATAAAACATTAAAAGTTAATAAAATTAAATATTCTTTAAAACACAAACTGGGGACTGCCAAGATCATTAAGAACAGTAAGAACCATATAAAGTATTCATTGGACTCTTTCGAAAGATCATAACCTTTCAAGTAAATCGCCAGTCAACGTATATTTTACCCTAGAACTACATTTGTCTAAAATTGCCGTAGCAATTAAAACACTATTAGTACTTTTAAAAGAAAGTATCTAGTAAAAGTCTGCATGAATGTACCCAATTGCCACTTCAACACATTCGTTTGTAATTTGAATACGATGTAGTAATAACTCAGTACAATATGAATGTAGTTACTAATTCTCTCTGTGTTAACAAACCAAATGAATAAAAACTCAAAGAGAATGAGTGTCAAACCCAACTATAACTCAAAACGCAATGTTACTCTAAAATTCAAAAGAATGTGTTGGTCATTCATATACATATGGTTGGAGTATTCAATTATTTGAATAAATACTCGTTATTTGATTATTTGTTTTTATAATACATTCTACATATCGCTCATTTATTTTAATAGTGGCATAATTTAAAAATGCATTTTTGAGTTAATAATGCAGAATAATTATTAATAACGTATTTTATAAATGTGTACAAATTTCATAAAAATAGGTAGCTCGTACAACCAGCTCTTGAGGGAATATAATTTTTTTTTATTTATTGTTACATGTAATGTCTGCATTGAGTTTTGTACAAATTGAAAACTTTAACACGTTTTCTGCAAAAGTTGGTTTTCTGAGTTGTGACACTATTGAAGTAAATGAGAGATATATACATATGTATATGTATATGTCTGTATGCATATATTTTTGCAAATAATCACATATGTACATATAATCACATATGTATATGTCGTTATATAACTAATAATATTTTACATTGTGCGATTTTTTTCTCTCTTTAAACTTGCACTTGCGTCTACATTGTACGATTCTTGTCGCAGATATTTTTTATTGATGCATTAATTTTTACTTTTTATACCCTTTACCAAAAAAATGGTAAAAGGGTATATATAGGTTTGTCATTCCGTTTGTAATTTCTATAATATCAATAAGCGACCCATAAAATATATTATATTCTGGATCCTTATGCATAGGGAAGACGAATAAGCGATGACTGGTATGTCAGAAATTTTTCAAAATATATTGGTATTGAAATTCAGCAAAATCGAGCAGACGATTGCAGAGCTGGAAAACTTAAACTTTATTTTGCCATATAAAAGTAACTACCGAAAACAAATTTTTATTATTTTTTAATAAAT
Source organism: Tachina lurida (assembly GCA_944452675.1). Taxonomy (NCBI): domain Eukaryota; kingdom Metazoa; phylum Arthropoda; class Insecta; order Diptera; family Tachinidae; genus Tachina; species Tachina lurida. The sequence continues at coordinate 117,775,477 of OX101754.1, forward strand.
AAACTTATTTTACACTTCAGTACGACTAAAATTGGAATTTTAAATTAAAAAAATATAAAAAAATTAAAAAGACGTTTCCAGGGTTGGAAAACTTTAACTTTTTGTGTTATGTAAAATTAACTACATGTGTCTAAAACTATGTACAGGGTATTTTTTCGAGAACGGTAAGAGCTACAGACCTGAAATTTGGACACAGTGTGTAGACCTTTGGCCGCTACAACAACAAATATATGAGAATCGGAAATTAAAGGGTGTTCCAAAACGAGCAACGAAAAATGTAAAAATCCCATGTAATATACATACAATTGTATGTATGTATATACACTTGAAATTTGCAAGGTTAGTGTATTCTTATACAGACTACAAAAATTAACACTTAAATTTCAAAAAATTTTAAATAAAGGGTGTTCCATCAGTTAATGCAATTTTGACTATGCAATTTTGACAACTTGCTGTATCTTGGAAACCATAAGAGCAAAACTCTTGAAATTTTCAAAAACGGTAAAACTAAAAAATAAAAAAATTACATAAATGATTATATAAACTACAGTTATTTGCGTTGTCTTTACATTCCATTTTTACATAAGATGCAACATCAGAGAAACTTTAAAATATACTAAGTACTATACAATTAATTTACATTTGTAAGTACCTACATGTATTTCAAAGTTCCGTTATTACGCTCATATTAAAAGCATATTCTTTTGTACATTCCTTTTCACTCTATACTCCTAACCAGCGTTGCCATTTATTTTTTTAATTCTTCACAATACGCAAAAAAATCTTCATTTAAGGTGAAAGTATGTAACACGCATTGGTGCGCGTGCGATCAATAGGCATCTGTCAAAAAAAGTTGAAGTAGTGTTTTTGCATACAGCAAGTTACATACGAAACTCTTTGACGCGTTTGCCGCAGAAAGTTGGTTAACTTTCAACTTTTTAACGCTTTGTATTGTTTTGACAGTTAATCAGCCGAAAATAAATCAGAAAAAATTAAAATCATGGAGTTCTTATTTTGTTGATAAAAATTTTCAGATCTTTTAGAAGCCCCAAAAATCTTAAAAGCACGTTAAATCTTCACATATGGCATCGTTCCTCCTAACTTAGGCCGGGCTTACATCTGTGTGCCATGTGCCACAAAAGCGTAACCACTAATTACTAATGAAAAATTGTTAGATTGACTCCATATCGAAGATCATGGAGAGTTGTCCGAACAGTGAAATCGTTATTGCTGGTGATTTCAATGTCCACAATTCAACATGGCTTCGCCATTCGAGCCGTACAACTACGGAAGGCCAATATGTTGACATGTATTTATTAAGCTAAATAGTTCCATACCTTTTTAATATACAATTTTATAGAATCCAATATGATTCCAAACTGTTTAAATCAATAAATACATGTCTGAACCAAAGGTTTTTATTAGTAATTAGTTGGTTACGCTTTTTTGGGCAAATGACACACAAAAAATGCCAGATGTAAACTCAGCCTTATGGAAAACACATTGAAAGTATTCAAAAAATTAATAAAAATTCAAATAGTTTTGTACTCAAATTATATTTGTGTTATTCATTCATTCTATTCTGTTTCTTTTGCTTTTAAATTCATTCGTATTTAAAATGAATAAGCAGACGCAATATTCTATTTGAACAATAATCAATAATACACTCACTTAATTTTCCCTGTCGTTTTTACTCTCTTGTCTCTCATCAACTCTAATCGAATATAAAATATTTGAATGAATGACGATTTATTTGTGTACAGGTAAACAAATGAATGTTTTGTTGCAGAGGTCTAGTATCTAGTACAAAATAGCAGCCATCATGTAGTTACCCAATGAGCCATCATTAGAAATCTTGATTTAATAGCCCAGTATTTAGGTAAGCTTCTACAAATGAGAGCTTTAAGCTTTACTTCAACTGACTGAATACGTACAGTAATGCTATAAATACATAAATTTATTATATAGACATATTTAGATAAGAAAAAGTCCCACGTGACTTTTCCCAAAACAGCTTTCAGCTCCTAAAAAACTAAATCAAGGATACCTTACTAACCTCTCAGTGTGTATGATTAAATTTTGAAACTATAAGTCCTTCAGTCTAATTTCCTTAGTACAAACTCCTTAGTTTTGTCAAGAGGTGGTTGTAAAAATTATTGATGTTTCTGAAATCCAATAAACTTCGAATGTTTTCGAAATTCCAAGTTTAACTAATATGATAAGATATTTAAATGCCATTTTATTGACTCTCCATCCTTTCACTTGCAAGACTGTCTGCAAAATGTTTGACTTTCTGATCCGCAAGATGTTAAGATGTGATATTAAATATTTAATATAAGAATTAAAAAAAAAATTCGTGTTGCTGCACATACAAAAGAAAAACACAATTAAATGGGAAATTTCGTTGAAGCAATATTTTTTTTTGCCAACGAGCTAATTACTTCAGCTAATAGCACTCACACTAAATCAATCCACTAAATTTTAACTTTCTTTTGAGACACTCTGTATTGCGCATCACTTGCAATGAAATGACTATGTAAATTTGTAAATTATCCACCTAAACTTCATTATAAATTGATGTACCCTTATTTTGGAGATATTATAAGTTCTTGAAGAAATATTATGGGCAACAGTTTCGTGAATTTCTAACAAATTAGACATTGTATTCCTTGAAAACTCATCGGTATAAGACCACATGATTTTCAACTAATGCATTAAATACTCAGCAGGCCGCTTGAATATACAACTTCAAATGAAGCTAGCTGCTACTTAATTATTTGGAAGACGGCAGCAGCCTCATAAGCACCTGCCATTCAAGAAGAAATACAAATGTATTTCTGTGGTCGAACCTTTAAATATTTCACATTTATTATAATTAAATTATTGTTTTAAAATGTATAAAAATTAAACAATTTATTTTTTTTACACGAATTTCAGGATGTTCTTTCGGTTAAATTATTTTTTGTATTATATTGACAGGACTATATTTGCTCATTGTCGCCAACCTAACAAAAATATAAATTAGTTGAATTGGACTACAACGACAAAGTCAGAATGGATAATGACTGCTATCGTCAAAATAATCATTCTCTTATAAACGTGTGTATTCCATTCAGCAGCTTGCTGTGCTGAATGTGTTTAATGCTTAACTAAGACGGCAATTGCTCTCCAACCTTGTTAATTCCTACAAAATTTATTATTCTATTTACAATTACGATGTCCTTTTTGCTATAATTTATAAAGTTCAATAACATTTGCAATTAGGGGGAGGAGTATATAAAACGTAAGTTCCAAATTTGAAAACATGCTAAAACTTATAAACATATATGCATTAGGGTGGCCGTTATTTATTTTTTGTTGATTTCTTTTGCTCTCACCCCCCAAATCGGTTCAGTTTTATGTAAAAACAATACAAAAAAAATTTCATAGCGATAAGTTGTGTTTTAGATGGTGCGCTCGCCCCTCAAAATTGGCCTTCAAGCCTATTTTCAATGTAATTTGTTTGCATATGACTATCTTTTTAAAAAAACATTTTACTAGGATATGATGTATGGCAATATTTTAGCTCTTCTAGTCCACAACATTAGTCTCAAAGAAAATTTTTTGTTACAATTAATATTTTAGGAAATAATGAAGAAAATAACCAACAAAATACCAAAAATTTTATATACCAAAATTGCATTTATATGGAAATTATTTTACTAAGCGTTTACAATAACAGGGCAATTATTGAAAAAATTCCGCAGGAAATTTCTCCCAGGGAACAATTCCAACTAATGGCAAATGATAGGGAAAGCAAAAAATTCTAATTGGAAAAGGGAGAAATTTCCTGCGGAATTTTTTACATAATTGCCCTATAAGAGTTTATATCTATTAAATTATTTCATACATATATAAATATAGTAACAACAAAACTAAACCAAAAAAAAAATACATTGAATATATGGGCTTGAGGGCTAACTTTGAAGGCCGAACGCACCCCCCTAAAACACAACTTATCGCTATGAAATTTTTTTGTATTTTTTTTTACATAAAACTGAAAAGTTTTTGGGGGGGGGGTGAGAGTAAAAGAAATCAACAAACAAAAATTCTCCATACAATTAACGGCCGCTCTAATATACATACATACATGCTTACATACATATGTATAAATTTATATGTGTATAAAGCACATTGTACATAATGGGCAGTACATTGCTTAGTTTAAAATATATCATGTAAATTAAATATGGTTCATTTATTATGCCGCCTTATAACTTAGAGCGCTGTCAAAATGCTTTTATCCTTGAACAAATAGTTACAAATACAAATACAATCGCAAATATATACAAAATGACGACATTAAATGAAATGTGAAATGGCAAAACCAAAAAATCAACAACCGCATCATTTCACACTACGAATACATATCCTTGTTTAGTGCTTAAGTTACTTGTGTAACATGAAACATACATATATGTATGAATATTGTTTTGTGGTATTTGATTCGAAATCAGTTAAATAATCGATACAACATGAGGGGATTGTCTCTCTTTTTATATAGAAAGCGGTTAATCTGGTATTTAAATTCAAACAAGCGAAGTGAAAGAAGTAAGGCAGTGATAAAATAATGAATTTAACGATTTTAGGTATCATTGTCATCATGAGATTGCTGGTTTAAGTGATAGAAAGAGAATTTGATTTTTTTTTAGAAAATTAGTAACTCTGTACTATATTGTTCATCGTGGCACAACGATATACTCGAGAGTAGTGCAGTGTAGGACCCAACTAGTAGTGGCTTTAACAGCGAACTATCAAAGGGCAGTCTCAGGTGGAAAAATTTTATTAAATGTTTCAAAATAAAGAACACGAGCAGACATGTTTTAACAAATTTTTCATTAAATTACAATTTTCCCTGAACTCAAGTTAAAGACTTAACAAAACTAGATGATACACAATAGTTCATAAGACCAAAAATTTTTTAATAAATCTGACTTGGTAACTACTGACCGAACTACAAAAAGTTGTATGGAAAAATTTTAAGATTAAGATGTCATATTTTTGACGCAATTTTTTAAAACGAGCTAAAATATACTGCATTCACATTGCTCAACATTTCAACAACACACTTTTCATATTGCAAAATTAAATGTGCTATACACAGCACAATTTTTCATGCAAAAAAAATTAAAAGGGACTATACATTGTCGTTTTTATAAACAAAAATTAAATGTTCCAAACATTGCCAATTTTTCATGTATTTTTTTCATGTAAAAAATTAAATGGACTATTATGCATCGTCCAATTTTCATGCAAAAAACTTTTTCATGAAATACATTGTCTATTTTTCATGCAAAAAAAATAGTTGACAATACATCGTCATTCTTATGAAAAACATTAATACATATCGTCCACTTTTCATGGAAAAATTTTTTTCATGCTAAAAAAAAATAATGGACCATATATACACATATGGCCAATAAAATAGGTACGACCTTTATAATCCGTGAAAATGCATTTTTTTTTTTTTTTGGTTTAGAGTAAAAAACATAATGCACTCTATATACATAGTCAGTTTTATGAAACAACTTAAACGGACTATACGAATTGGATAATGTATAGTTATTATAGTTTTTCTTAAAAAATTTAAAAATGACCAATTTTTTTATGTTTTTACATACGAAATGGACGATTTATAGTTCATTAAATTTTTTCATAAAAAATTTAAAAATGGACGATATATATATAGCCCATTAAATTTTTTTCACAAAACATTTTTTTCCATGAAAAATTAATGATGTATAATGTTTATTTCATACATATTAGGGTTTAAACCCGTACTCCACATTGGGAGCCCGCGGGACCCCAATTTTACCGAAAACTGTTCCCGTTTGGGCAAATAAGGGAGCTTTTGAGAGAGTAAAAAATTTAAAACTGGTAGATGTATATAGGCCATTAAATTTTGTATGTATAGTCCGTTTAATTGTTTACATGAAAAATAGACGATTTATAGTCTGTTTAATTTTTTGGATACGAAATGGACGATTTATATACCATAAACTTTTTTCATAAAATATTGACAAATGGACAATGTATAGCCCATTAAATTTTTTTCACTAAACATTTTTCTCTACGAAAAATGGACGATGTATAGTCCATTTAATTTTTTGCACGAAATAAAGACGACGTATATAGTCCATTTAAGTTTTTGCATACGAAATGGGCAAATTATAGTCCATTAAATTTTTTTATAAAAAATTTTAAAATGGACCATGTATGTAGTCCATTAAATTTTGTGTGTGTGGTCCATTTAATTTTTTGCATGAAAAAAATACGATGTACATATATTCTATTTAATTTATTGCATACGAAATGTACGGTTTTTAGACCATAAATTTTTTTCCATAAAATATTGAAAAATGGACGATGTATAGCCCATTAAATTTTTTTCCACGAAAAATGGATGATGTATAGTCCATTTAATTTTTTGCACGAAATAAAGACGACGTATATAGTCCATTTAAGCTTTTGCATACGAAATGGACGAATTATAGTCCATTAAATTATCTTATAAAAAAATTTAAAAGGGGACCATGTATATAGTCCATTAAATTTTGTATGTATAGTATATTTAATTTTTTGGTTAAAAAATAGACGATGTAGTCTAATTAAATTTTTGCATAAGAAATGTACGATTTTTATACCATAAAATTTTTTCATAAAATATTGAAAAATGATCGATGTATAGCCCATTAAATTTTTTTCACAAAAAATTGTTTTCCACAAAAATGGACGATGTATAGACCATTAAATTTTTTTCACAAAAAATTGTTTTCCACGAAAAATGGACGAATGATAGTCCATTAAATTTTTTTATAAAACATTTAAAAATGGACAATGTATATAGTCCATTAAATTTTGTATGTATGGTCCATTTAATTTTTTGCATGTAAAATAGACGATGTATAGTCTATTTAATTTTTTGCATACGAAATCTACGGTTTTTAGACCGTAAAATTTTTTCATAAAATATTGAAAAATGGACGATGTATAATAGCCCATTAAATTTTTTTCACAAAAAATTGTTTTCCTCGAAAAATCGATGATGTATAGTCCATTTAATATTTTGCACGAAATAAAGACGACGTATTTTTTTTATAAAAACTTTATAAATGGACAATATATATTGTCCATTAAATGTTGTATGTATCGTCCATTTAATTTTTTGCATGAAAAAAAGACGATATATAGTCCATTTAATTTTTTGCATACGAAATGGACGATTTATAGACTATAAAATTTTTTTCATAAAATATTGAAAAATGGACGATTACATTTTTTTCACAAAAAATTTTTTTCACGAAAAATGGTTGATTTATAGTCCATTTAATTTTTTGCACGAAATATAGACGACGCATATAGTCCACTTAAATTTTTTTCATAGAAAAACTTTTTGCATGAAAAATGTATAGTTTATTAAATTCTTTGCACGAAATGAAAACGACGTATATAGTCCATTTAATTTTTTAGATACGAAATGGACGAATTATATTATTATTAAATTTAAAAATGGACGATGTATAGTTTATTAAATTTTGTATATATAGTCAGTCCATTTAATTTTGTGCATCTAAAATAGACGATGTATAGTCTATATAATTATTTGCACACGAATCGGACGATTTATAGTCAATAAAATTTTTTCATAAAAAATTTAAAAAAAGACGATGTATAGTCCATTATATTTTTTTCATAAAAAAACTTTTTGCATGAAAAATGGATGATGTATAGTTTATTAAGTTCTTTGCACGAAAAGAAGACTACGTTTATAGTCCATTTAATTTTTAGATACGAAATGGACGAATTATAGCCAATTTATTTTTTTTTTATATTTAAAAATGGACGATGTATAGTCCATTAAATTTTGTATATATAGTCAGTCCATTTAATTTTGTGCATCTCAAATAGACGATGTATAGTCTATATAATTATTTCCACACGAATTGGACGATTTATAGTCGATAAAATTTTTTCATAAAAAATTTAAAAAAAGACGATGTATAGTCCATTATATTTTTTTCATAAAAAAATTTTTTGCATGAAAAATGGATGATGTATAGTTTATTAAATTCTTTTCACGGAAAGAAGACGACGTATATAGTCCATTTAATTTTTTAGATACGAAATGGACGAATTATAGTCAATTTAATTTTTTTTTTTTATATTTAAAAATGGACGATGTATAGTCCATTAAATTTTGTATATATAGTCAGTCCATTTAATTTTGTGCATCTCAAATAGACGATGTATAGTCTATATAATTATTTCCACACGAATTGGACGATTTATAGTCGATAAAATTTTTTCATAAAAAATTTAAAAAAAGACGATGTATAGTCCATTATATTTTTTTCATAAAAAATTTTTTTGCATGAAAAATGGATGATGTATAGTTTATTAAATTCTTTTCACGGAAAGAAGACGACGTATATAGTCCATTTAATTTTTTAGATACGAAATGGACGAATTATAGTCAATTTAATTTTTTTTTTAATTTAAAAATGGACGATGTATAGTCTATTAAATTTTGTATATATAGTCCGTCCATTTAATTTTATGCATCTCAAATAGACGATGTATAGTCTATATAATTATTTGCACATGAATCGGACGATTTATAGTCGATAAAATTTTGTTCATAAAAAATTTAAAAAAAGACGATGTATAGTCCATTACATTTTTTTCATAAAACAATTTTTTCCATGAAAAATGGATGATGTATATTAAAATCTCTGCACGCAAAGAAGACGACGTATATAGCCCATTTAATTTTTTAGATACAAAATGGACGAATTATAGTCAATTTAATTTTTTTTTTAATTTAAAAATGGAGGATGTATAGTCCATTAAATTTTGTATATATAGTCAGTCCATTTAATTTTGTGCATCTCAAATAGACGATGTATAGTCTATATAATTATTTCCACACGAATTGGACGATTTATAGTCGATAAAATTTTTTCATAAAAAATTTAAAAAAAGACGATGTATAGTCCATTATATTTTTTTCATAAAAAAATTTTTTGCATGAAAAATGGATGATGTATAGTTTATTAAATTCTTTTCACGGAAAGAAGACGACGTATATAGTCCATTTAATTTTTTAGATACGAAATGGACGAATTATAGTCAATTTAATTTTTTTTTAATTTAAAAATGGACGATGTATAGTCCATTAAATTTTGTATATATAGTCCGTCCATTTAATTTTGTGCATCTCAAATAGACGATGTATAGTCTATATAATTATTTGCACATGAATCGGACGATTTATAGTCGATAAAATTTTTTCATAAAAAATTTAAAAAAAGACGATGTATGTATATATTTATACATTATATTTTTTTCATAAAAAAATTTTTTGCATGAAAAATGGATGATGTATAGTTTATTAAGTTCTTTGCACGAAAAGAAGACTACGTATATAGTCCATTTAATTTTTAGATACGAAATGGACGAATTATAGCCAATTTATTTTTTTTTTATATTTAAAAATGGACGATGTATAGTCCATTAAATTTTGTATATATAGTCAGTCCATTTAATTTTGTGCATCTCAAATAGACGATGTATAGTCTATATAATTATTTCCACACGAATTGGACGATTTATAGTCGATAAAATTTTTTCATAAAAAATTTAAAAAAAGACGATGTATAGTCCATTATATTTTTTTCATAAAAAAATTTTTTGCATGAAAAATGGATGATTTATAGTTTATTAAATTCTTTGCACGAAAAAAAGTCGACGTATATAGTCCATTTAATTTTTTAGATACGAAATGGACGAATTATAGCCAATTTAATTTTTTTAAATTTAAAAATGGACGATGTATAGTCCATTCAATTTTGTATATATAGTCAGTCCATTTAATTGTTTGCATCTAAAATAGACGATATATAGTCTATTTAATTATTTGCACATGAATCGGACGATTTATAGTCGATAAAATTTTTTCATAAAAAATTTAAAAAAAGACGATGTATAGTCCATTATATTTTTTTCATAAAAAAATTTTTTCCATGAAAAATGGATGATGTATAGTTTATTAAATTCTTTGCACGAAAAGAAGACGACGTATATAGTCCATTTAATTTTTTAGATACGAAATGGACGAATTATAGCCAATTTATTTTTTTTTTTAAATTTAAAAATGGACGATGTATAGTCCATTAAATTTTGTATATATAGTCAGTCCATTTAATTTTGTGCATCTTAAATAGACGATGTATAGTCTACATAATTATTTCCACACGAATCGGACGATTTATAGTCGATAACATTTTTTTATAAAAAATTTAAAAAAAGACAATGTATAGTCCATTATATTTTTTGCATAAAAAATTTTTTTGTATGAAAAATGGATGATGTATAGTTTATTAAATTCTTTGCACGAAAAGAAGTCGACGTATATAGTCCATTTAATTTTTTAGATACGAAATGGACGAATTATAGCCAATTTAATTTTTTTAAATTTAAAAATGGACGATGTATAGTCCATTAAATTTTGTATATATAGTCAGTCCATTTAATTTTGTGCATCTCAAATAGACGATGTATAGTCTATATAATTATTTCCACACGAATCGGACGATTTATAGTCGATAAAATTTGTTCATAAAAAATTTAAAAAAAGACAATGTATAGTCCATTATATTTTTTTCATAAAAAAATTTTTTGCATGAAAAATGGATGATGTATAGTTTATTAAATTCTTTGCACGAAAAAAAGTCGACGTATATAGTCCATTTAATTTTTTAGATACGAAATGGACGAATTATAGCCAATTTAATTTTTTTTAAATTTAAAAATGGACGATGTATAGTCCATTGAATTTTGTGTATATAGTCAGTCCATTTAATTTTGTGCATCTTAAATAGACGATGTATAGTCTATATAATTATTTGCACACGAATCGGACGATTTATAGCCGATAAAATTTTTTCATAAAAAATTAAAAAAAAGACGATGTATAGTCCATTATATTTTGTTCATAAAAAATTTTTTGCATGAAAAATGGATGATGTATAGTTTATTAAATTCTTTGCACGAAAAGAAGACGACGTATATAGTCCATTTAATTTTTTAGATACGAAATGGACGAATTATAGCCAATTTATTTTTTTTTTTAATTTAAAAATGGACGATGTATAGTCAATTAAATTTTGTATATATAGTCAGTCTATTTAATTTTGTGCATCTAAAATAGACGATGTATAGTCTATATAATTATTTTGCACACGAATCGGACGATTTATAGTCGATGAAATTTTTTCATAAAAAATTGAAAAAAGACGATGTATAATAGTCCATTATATTTTTTTCATAAAAAAATTTTTTGCATGAAAAATGGATGATGTATAGTTTATTAAATTCTTTGCACGAAAAGAAGACGACGTATATAGTCCATTTAATTTTTTAGATACGAAATGGACGAATTATAGCCAATTTATTTTTTTTTTTTAATTTAAAAATGGACGATGTATAGTCCATTAAATTTTGTATATATAGTCAGTCCATTTAATTTTGTGCATCTGAAATAGACGATGTATAGTCTATATAATTATTTGCACACGAATCGGACGATTTATAGTCGATGAAATTTTTTCATAAAAAATTGAAAAAAGACGATGTATAGTCCATTATATTTTTTTCATAAAAAATTTTTTTGCATGAAAAATGGATTATGTATAGTTTATTAAATTCTTTGCACGAAAAGAAGACGACGTATATAGTCCATTTAATTTTTTAGATACGAAATGGACGAATTATAGCCAATTTAATTTTTTTTTTTTTAATTTAAAAATGGACGATGTATAGTCCATTAAATTTTGTATATATAGTCAGTCCATTTAATTTTTTGCATCTTAAATAGACGATGTATAGTCTATATAATTATTTCCACACGAATCGGACGATTTATAGTCGATAAAATTTTTTCATAAAAAATTGAAAAAAAAGACGATGTATATATCATTATATTTTTTTCATAAAAAAATTTTTTGCATGAAAAATGGATTATGTATAGTTTATTAAATTCTTTGCACGAAAAGAAGACGACGTATATAGTCCATTTAATTTTTTAGATACGAAATGGACGAATTATAGTCAATTTAATTTTTTTTTAATTTACGATGTATAGTCCATTAAATTGTGTATATATAGTCAGTCCATTTAATTTTGTGCATCTCAAATAGACGATGTATAGTCTATATAATTATTTCCACACGAATCGGACGATTTATAGCCGATAAAATTTTTTCATAAAAAATTAAAAAAAACACGATGTATAGTCCATTATATTTTTTTCATAAAAAATTTTTTTGCATGAAAAATGGATGATGTATAGTTTATTAAATTCTTTGCACGAAAAGAAGACGACGTATATAGTCCATTTAATTTTTTAGATACGAAATGGACGAATTATAGTCAATTTAATTTTTTTTTTAAATTTAAAAATGGACGATGTATAGTCCATTAAATTTTGTATATATAGTCAGTCCATTTAATTATTTGCATCTAAAATAGACGATATATAGTCTATATAATTATTTCCACACGAATTGGACGATTTATAGTCGATAAAATTTTTTCATAAAAAATTGAAAAAAAGACGATGTATAGTCCATTATATTTTTTTCATAAAAAAATTTTTTGCATGAAAAATGGATGATGTATAGTTTATTAAATTCTTTTCACGGAAAGAAGACGACGTATATAGTCTATTTAATTTTTTAGATACGAAATGGACGAATTATAGTCAATTTATTTTTTTTTTAATTTAAAAATGGACGATGTATAGTCCATTAAATTTTGTATATATAGTCCGTCCATTTAATTTTGTGCATCTCAAATAGACGATGTATAGTCTATATAATTATTTGCACATGAATCGGACGATTTATAGTCGATAAAATTTTGTTCATAAAAAATTAAAAAAAAGACGATGTATAGTCCATTACATTTTTTTCATAAAACAATTTTTTCCATGAAAAATGGATGATGTATATTAAAATCTCTGCGCGCAAAGAAGACGACGTATATAGCCCATTTAATTTTTTAGATACAAAATGGACGAATTATAGTCAATTTAATTTTTTTTTTTAATTTAAAAATGGAGGATGTATAGTCCATTAAATTTTGTATATATAGTCAGTCCATTTAATTTTTTGCATCTTAAATAGACGATGTATAGTCTATATAATTATTTCCACACGAATCGGACGATTTATAGTCGATAAAATTTTTTCATAAAAAATTTAAAAAAAGACGATGTATAGTCCATTATATTTTTTTCATAAAAAAATTTTTTGCATGAAAAATGGATGATGTATAGTTTATTAAATTCTTTGCACGAAAAGAAGACGACGTATATAGTCCATTTAATTTTTTAGATACGAAATGGACGAATTATAGTCAATTTATTTTTTTTTTAAATTAAAAAATGGACGATGTATAGTCCATTAAATTTTGTATATATAGTCAGTCCATTTAATTTTGTGCATCTAAAATAGATGATGTATAGTCTATATAATTATTTGCACACGAATCGGACGATTTATAGTCGATGAAATTTTTTCATAAAAAATTGAAAAATTCATACAAAATTTTTTGCATGAAAAATATATGTTGATGTATAGTTTATTAAATTCTTTGCACGAAAAAAAGACGACGTATATAGTCCATTTAATTTTTTAGATACAAAATGGACGAATTATAGCCAATTTATTTTTTTTTTAAATTTAAAAATGGACGATGTATAATCCATTAAATTTTGTATATATAGTCAGTCCATTTAATTTTGTGCATCTAAAATAGACGATGTATAGTCTATATAATTATTTGCACACGAATCGGACGATTTATAGTCGATAAAATTTTTTCATAACAAATTTAAAAAAAGACGATGTATAGTCCATTATATTTTTTTCATAAAAAAATTTTTTGCATGAAAAATGGATGATGTATAGTTTATTAAATTCTTTGCACGAAAAGAAGACGACGTATATAGTCCATTTAATTTTTTAGATACGAAATGGACGAATTATAGCCAATTTATTTTTTTTTTAATTTAAAAATGGACGATGTATAGTCCATTAAATTTTGTATATATAGTCAGTCCAGTTAATTATTTGCATCTAAAATAGACGATATATAGTCTATATAATTATTTGCACACGAATCAGACGATTTATAGTCGATAAAATTTTTTCATGAAAAATGGATGATGTATAGTTTATTAAATTCTTTGCACGAAAAGAAGACGACGTATATAGTCCATTTAATTTTTTAGATACGAAATGGACGAATTATAGCCAATTTATTTTTTTTTTAATTTAAAAATGGACGATGTATAGTCCATTAAATTTTGTATATATAGTCAGTCCATTTAATTTTGTGCATCTAAAATAGACGATGTATAGTCTATATAATTATTTGCACACGAATCGGACGATTTATAGTCGATAAAATTTTTTCATAACAAATTTAAAAAAAGACGATGTATAGTCCATTATATTTTTTTCATAAAAAAATTTTTTGCATGAAAAATGGATGATGTATAGTTTATTAAATTCTTTGCACGAAAAGAAGACTACGTATATAGTCCATTTAATTTTTTAGATACGAAATGGACGAATTATAGCCAATTTATTTTTTTTTTAATTTAAAAATGGACGATGTATAGTCCATTAAATTTTGTATATATAGTCAGTCCATTTAATTTTGTGCATCTAAAATAGACGATGTGTAGTCTATATAATTATTTGCACACGAATCGGACGATTTATAGTCGATAAAATTTTTTCATGAAAAATGGATGATGTATAGTTTATTAAATTCTTTGCACGAAAAGAAGACGACGTATATAGTCCATTTAATTTTTTAGATACGAAATGGACGAATTATAGCCAATTTATTTTTTTTTTAATTTAAAAATGGACGATGTATAGTCCATTAAATTTTGTATATATAGTCAGTCTATTTAATTTTGTGCATCTAAAATAGACGATGTATAGTCTATATAATTATTTGCACACGAATCGGACGATTTATAGTCGATGAAATTTTTTCATAAAAAATTGAAAAAAAGACGATGTATAGTCCATTATATTTTTTTCATAAAAAATTTTTTTGCATGAAAAATGGATGATGTATAGTTTATTAAATTCTTTGCACGAAAAGAAGACGACGTATATAGTCCATTTAATTTTTTAGATACGAAATGGACGAATTATAGCCAATTTATTTTTTTTTAATTTAAAAATGGAGGATGTATAGTCCATTAAATTTTGTATATATAGTCAGTCCATTTAATTATTTGCATCTAAAATAGACGATATATAGTCTATATAATTATTTGCACACGAATCAGACGATTTATAGTCGATAAAATTTTTTCATAAAAAATTTAAAAAAAGACGATGTATCCATTATATTTTTTTCATAAAAAAATTTTTTGCATGAAAAATGGATGATGTATAGTTTATTAAATTCTTTGCACGAAAAGAAGACTACGTATATAGTCCATTTAATTTTTTAGATACGAAATGGACGAATTATAGCCAATTTATTTTTTTTTTAATTTAAAAATGGACGATGTATAGTCCATTAAATTTTGTATATATAGTCAGTCCATTTAATTTTGTGCATCTAAAATAGACGATGTATAGTCTATATAATTATTTGCACACGAATCGGACGATTTATAGTCGATAAAATTTTTTCATAAAAAATTTAAAAAAGGACGATGTATAGTCCATTATATTTTTTTCATAAAAAAATTTTTTGCATGAAAAATGGATGATGTATAGTTTATTAAATTCTTTGCACGAAAAGAAGACGACGTATATAGTCCATTTAATTTTTTAGATACGAAATGGACGAATTATAGTCAATTTATTTTTTTTTTATTTAAAAATGGACGATGTATAGTCCATTAAATTTTGTATATATAGTCAGTCTATATAATTATTTGCACACGAATCAGACGATTTATAGTCGATAAAATTTTTTCATAAAAAATTTAAAAAAAGACGATGTATATATAGTCCATTATATTTTTTTCATAAAAAAATTTTTTGCATGAAAAATGGATGATGTATAGTTTATTAAATTCTTTGCACGAAAAGAAGACTACGTATATAGTCCATTTAATTTTTTAGATACGAAATGGACGAATTATAGCCAATTTATTTTTTTTTTAATTTAAAAATGGACGATGTATAGTCCATTAAATTTTGTATATATAGTCAGTCCATTTAATTTTGTGCATCTAAAATAGACGATGTATAGTCTATATAATTATTTGCACACGAATCGGACGATTTATAGTCGATAAAATTTTTTCATAAAAAATTTAAAAAAGGACGATGTATAGTCCATTATATTTTTTTCATAAAAAAATTTTTTGCATGAAAAATGGATGATGTATAGTTTATTAAATTCTTTGCACGAAAAGAAGACGACGTATATAGTCCATTTAATTTTTTAGATACGAAATGGACGAATTATAGTCAATTTATTTTTTTTTTATTTAAAAATGGACGATGTATAGTCCATTAAATTTTGTATATATAGTCAGTCCATTTAATTTTGTGCATCTAAAATAGACGATGTATAGTCTATATAATTATTTGCACACGAATCGGACGATTTATAGTCGATAAAATTTTTTCATAAAAAATTTAAAAAAAGACGATGTATAGTCCATTATATTTTTTTCATAAAAAAATTTTTTGCATGAAAAATGGATGATGTATAGTTTATTAAATTCTTTTCACGGAAAGAAGACGACGTATATAGTCCATTTAATTTTTTAGATACGAAATGGACGAATTATAGTCAATTTATTTTTTTTTATTTAAAAATGGACGATGTATAGTCCATTAAATTTTGTATATATAGTCAGTCCATTTAATTTTGTGCATCTAAAATAGACGATGTATAGTCTATATAATTATTTGCACACGAATCGGACGATTTATAGTCGATGAAATTTTTTCATAAAAAATTGAAAAAAAGACGATGTATAGTCCATTATATTTTTTTCATAAAAAATTTTTTTGCATGAAAAATGGATGATGTATAGTTTATTAAATTCTTTGCACGAAAAGAAGTCGACGTATATAGTCCATTTAATTTTTTAGATACGAAATGGACGAATCATAGCCAATTTAATTTTTTTTTTTAATTTAAAAATGGACGATGTATAGTCCATTAAATTTTGTATATATAGTCAGTCCATTTAATTATTTGCATCTAAAATAGACGATATATAGTCTATATAATAATTTCCACACGAATTGGACGATTTATAGTCGATAAAATTTTTTCATAAAAAATTTAAAAAAAGACGATGTATAGTCCATTATATTTTTTTCATAAAAAAATTTTTTGCATGAAAAATGGATGATGTATAGTTTATTAAATTCTTTTCACGGAAAGAAGACGACGTATATAGTCCATTTAATTTTTTAGATACGAAATGGACGAATTATAGCCAATTTATTTTTTTTTTAATTTAAAAATGGACGATGTATAGTCCATTAAATTTTGTATATATAGTCAGTCCAGTTAATTATTTGCATCTAAAATAGACGATATATAGTCTATATAATTATTTGCACACGAATCAGACGATTTATAGTCGATAAAATTTTTTCATGAAAAATGGATGATGTATAGTTTATTAAATTCTTTGCACGAAAAGAAGACTACGTATATAGTCCATTTAATTTTTTAGATACGAAATGGACGAATTATAGCCAATTTATTTTTTTTTTAATTTAAAAATGGACGATGTATAGTCCATTAAATTTTGTATATATAGTCAGTCCATTTAATTTTGTGCATCTAAAATAGACGATGTATAGTCTATATAATTATTTGCACACGAATCGGACGATTTATAGTCGATAAAATTTTTTCATAAAAAATTTAAAAAAGGACGATGTATAGTCCATTATATTTTTTTCATAAAAAAATTTTTTGCATGAAAAATGGATGATGTATAGTTTATTAAATTCTTTGCACGAAAAGAAGACGACGTATATAGTCCATTTAATTTTTTAGATACGAAATGGACGAATTATAGCCAATTTAATTTTTTTTTAAATTTAAAAATGGACGATGTATAGTCCATTAAATTTTGTATATATAGTCAGTCCATTTAATTATTTGCATCTAAAATAGACGATATATAGTCTATATAATTATTTGCACACGAATCGGACGATTTATAGTCGATAAAATGTTTTCATAAAAAATTTAAAAAAAGACGATGTATTGGATGATGTATAGTTTATTAAATTCTTTGCACGAAAAGAAGACGACGTATATAGTCCATTTAATTTTTTAGATACGAAATGGACGAATTATAGTCAATTTATTTTTTTTTTAAATTTAAAAATGGACGATGTATAGTCCATTAAATTTTGTATATATAGTCAGTCCATTTAATTTTGTGCATCTAAAATAGACGATGTATAGTCTATATAATTATTTGCACACGAATCGGACGATTTATAGTCGATGAAATTTTTTCATAAAAAATTTAAAAAAGGACGATGTATAGTCCATTATATTTTTTTCATAAAAAAATTTTTTGCATGAAAAATGGATGATGTATAGTTTATTAAATTCTTTGCACGAAAAGAAGACGACATATATAGTCCATTTAATTTTTTAGATACGAAATGGACGAATTATAGTCAATTTATTTTTTTTTAATTTAAAAATGGACGATGTATAGTCCATTAAATTTTGTATATATAGTCAGTCCATTTAATTTTGTGCATCTAAAATAGACGATGTATAGTCTATGTAATTATTTGCACACGAATCGGACGATTTATAGTCGATGAAATTTTTTCATAAAAAATTGAAAAAAAGACGATGTATAGTCCATTATATTTTTTTCATAAAAAAATTTTTTGCATGAAAAATGGATGATGTATAGTTTATTAAATTCTTTGCACGAAAAGAAGACGACGTATATAGTCCATTTAATTTTTTAGATACGAAATGGACGAATTATAGTCAATTTATTTTTTTTTTAAATTTAAAAATGGACGATGTATAGTCCATTAAATTTTGTATATATAGTCAGTCCATTTAATTTTGTGCATCTAAAATAGACGATTTATAGTCTTTATAATTATTTGCACACGAATCGGACGATTTATAGTCGATGAAATTTTTTCATAAAAAATTGAAAAAAAGACGATGTATAGTCCATTATATTTTTTTCATAAAAAAATTTTTTGCATGAAAAATGGATGATGTATAGTTTATTAAATTCTTTGCACGAAAAGAAGACGACATATATAGTCCATTTAATTTTTTAGATACGAAATGGACGAATTATAGTCAATTTAATTTTTTTTTTAAATTTAAAAATGGACGATGTATAGTCCATTAAATTTTGTATATATAGTCAGTCCATTTAATTTTGTGCATCTAAAATAGACGATGTATAGTCTATATAATTATTTGCACACGAATCGGACGATTTATAGTCGATGAAATTTTTTCATAAAAAATTGAAAAAAAGACGATGTATAGTCCATTATATTTTTTTCATAAAAAAATTTTTTGCATGAAAAATGGATGATGTATAGTTTAT
The DNA here is from genome assembly GCA_944452675.1 of Tachina lurida. Taxonomy (NCBI): domain Eukaryota; kingdom Metazoa; phylum Arthropoda; class Insecta; order Diptera; family Tachinidae; genus Tachina; species Tachina lurida. The sequence goes on from OX101754.1 coordinate 117,795,140, forward strand.
TAAATTCTTTGCACGAAAAGAAGACGACATATATAGTCCATTTAATTTTTTAGATACGAAATGGACGAATTATAGTCAATTTATTTTTTTTTAATTTAAAAATGGACGATGTATAGTCCATTAAATTTTGTATATATAGTCAGTCCATTTAATTTTGTGCATCTAAAATAGACGATGTATAGTCTATATAATTATTTGCACACGAATCGGACGATTTATAGTCGATGAAATTTTTTCATAAAAAATTGAAAAAAAGACGATGTAGTGTCCATTATATTTTTTTCATAAAAAAATTTTTTGCATGAAAAATGGATGATGTATAGTTTATTAAATTCTTTGCACGAAAAGAAGTCCATTATATTTTTTTCGATAAAATTTTTTCATAAAAAATTTAAAAAAAGACGATGTATAGTCCATTATATTTTTTTCATAAAAAAATTTTTTGCATGAAAAATGGATGATGTATAGTTTATTAAATTCTTTGCACGAAAAGAAGACGACGTATATAGTCCATTTAATTTTTTAGATACGAAATGGGTGAATTATAGGCAATTTATTTTTTTTTTAAATTTAAAAATGGACGATGTATAGTCCATTAAATTTTGTATATATAGTCAGTCCATTTAATTTTGTGCATCTAAAATAGATGATGTATAGTCTATATAATTATTTGCACACGAATCGGACGATTTATAGTCGATGAAATTTTTTCATAAAAAATTGAAAAAAAGACGATGTATAGTCCATTATATTTTTTTCATAAAAAATTTTTTGCATGAGAAATATATGTTGATGTATAGTTTATTAAATTCTTTGCACGAAAAAAAGACGACGTATATAGTCCATTAAATTTTTTAGATACGAAATGGACGAATTATAGCCAATTTATTTTTTTTTTAAATTTAAAAATGGACGATGTATAATCTATTAAATTTTGTATATATAGTCAGTCCATTTAATTTTGTGCATCTAAAATAGACGATGTATAGTCTATATAATTATTTGCACACGAATCGGACGATTTATAGTCGATAAAATTTTTTCATAACAAATCTAAAAAAAGACGATGTATAGTCCATTATATTTTTTTCATAAAAAAATTTTTTGCATGAAAAATGGATGATGTATAGTTTATTAAATTCTTTGCACGAAAAGAAGACGACGTATATAGTCCATTTAATTTTTTAGATACGAAATGGACGAATTATAGCCAATTTATTTTTTTTTTTAATTTAAAAATGGACGATGTATAGTCCATTAAATTTTGTATATATAGTCAGTCCAGTTAATTATTTGCATCTAAAATAGACGATATATAGTCTATATAATTATTTGCACACGAATCAGACGATTTATAGTCGATAAAATTTTTTCATGAAAAATGGATGATGTATAGTTTATTAAATTCTTTGCACGAAAAGAAGACGACGTATATAGTCCATTTAATTTTTTAGATACGAAATGGACGAATTATAGCCAATTTATTTTTTTTTTAATTTAAAAATGGACGATGTATAGTCCATTAAATTTTGTATATATAGTCAGTCTATTTAATTTTGTGCATCTAAAATAGACGATGTATAGTCTATATAATTATTTGCACACGAATCGGACGATTTATAGTCGATGAAATTTTTTCATAAAAAATTGAAAAAAAGACGATGTATAGTCCATTATATTTTTTTCATAAAAAAATTTTTTGCATGAAAAATGGATGATGTATAGTTTATTAAATTCTTTGCACGAAAAGAAGACGACGTATATAGTCCATTTAATTTTTAAGATACGAAATGGACGAATTATAGTCAATTTATTTTTTTTTTAAATTTAAAAATGGACGATGTATAGTCCATTAAATTTTGTATATATAGTCAGTCCATTTAATTTTGTGCATCTAAAATAGACGATGTATAGTCTATATAATTATTTGCACACGAATCGGACGATTTATAGTCGATGAAATTTTTTCATAAAAAATTGAAAAAAAGACGATGTATTATAGTCCATTATATTTTTTTCATAAAAAAATTTTTTGCATGAAAAATGGATGATGTATAGTTTATTAAATTCTTTGCACGAAAAGAAGTCGACGTATATAGTCCATTTAATTTTTTAGATACGAAATGGACGAATCATAGCCAATTTAATTTTTTTTTTAATTTAAAAATGGACGATGTATAGTCCATTAAATTTTGTATATATAGTCAGTCCATTTAATTATTTGCATCTAAAATAGACGATATATAGTCTATATAATTATTTCCACACGAATTGGACGATTTATAGTCGATAAAATTTTTTCATAAAAAATTTAAAAAAAGACGATGTATAGTCCATTATATTTTTTTCATAAAAAATTTTTTGCATGAAAAATGGATGATGTATAGTTTATTAAATTCTTTTCACGGAAAGAAGACGACGTATATAGTCCATTTAATTTTTTAGATACGAAATGGACGAATTATAGTCAATTTAATTTTTTTTTTTAATTTAAAAATGGACGATGTATAGTCCATTAAATTTTGTATATATAGTCAGTCCATTTAATTTTGTGCATCTAAAATAGACGATGTATAGTCTATATAATTATTTGCACACGAATCGGACGATTTATAGTCGATGAAATTTTTTCATAAAAAATTGAAAAAAAGACGATGTATAGTCCATTATATTTTTTTCATAAAAAAATTTTTTGCATGAAAAATGGATGATGTATAGTTTATTAAATTCTTTGCACGAAAAGAAGTCATAAAAAAATTTTTTGCATGAAAAATGGATGATGTATAGTTTATTAAATTCTTTGCACGAAAAGAAGACGACATATATAGTCCATTTAATTTTTTAGATACGAAATGGACGAATTATAGTCAATTTATTTTTTTTTAATTTAAAAATGGACGATGTATAGTCCATTAAATTTTGTATATATAGTCAGTCCATTTAATTTTGTGCATCTAAAATAGACGATGTATAGTCTATATAATTATTTGCACACGAATCGGACGATTTATAGTCGATGAAATTTTTTCATAAAAAATTGAAAAAAAGACGATGTATAGTCCATTATATTTTTTTCATAAAAAAATTTTTTGCATGAAAAATGGATGATGTATAGTTTATTAAATTCTTTGCACGAAAAGAAGTCGACGTATATAGTCCATTTAATTTTTTAGATACGAAATGGACGAATCATACCCAATTTAATTTTTTTTTTAATTTAAAAATGGACGATGTATAGTCCATTAAATTTTGTATATATAGTCAGTCCATTTAATCATTTGAATCTAAAATAGACGATATATAGTCTATATAATTATTTCCACACGAATTGGACGATTTATAGTCGATAAAATTTTTTCATAAAAAATTTAAAAAAAGACGATGTATAGTCCATTATATTTTTTTCATAAAAAAATTTTTTGCATGAAAAATGGATGATGTATAGTTTATTAAATTCTTTTCACGGAAAGAAGACGACGTATATAGTCCATTTAATTTTTTAGATACGAAATGGACGAATTATAGTCAATTTAATTTTTTTTTAATTTAAAAATGGACGATGTATAGTCCATTAAATTTTGTATATATAGTCAGTCCATTTAATTTTGTGCATCTAAAATAGACGATATATAGTCTATATAATTATTTCCACACGAATTGGACGATTTATAGTCGATAAAATTTTTTCATAAAAAATTTAAAAAAAGACGATGCATAGTCCATTATATTTTTTTCATAAAAAAATTTTTTGCATGAAAAATGGATGATGTATAGTTTATTAAATTCTTTGCACGAAAAGAAGACGACGTATATAGTCCATTTAATTTTTTAGATACGAAATGGACGAATTATAGCCAATTTATTTTTTTTTAATTTAAAAATGGACGATGTATAGTCCATTAAATTTTGTATATATAGTCAGTCCATTTAATTATTTGCATCTAAAATAGACGATATATAGTCTATATAATTATTTGCAAACGAATCAGACGATTTATAGTCGATAAAATTTTTTCATAAAAAATTTAAAAAAAGACGATGTATATATAGTCCATTATATTTTTTTCATAAAAAAATTTTTTGCATGAAAAATGGATGATGTATAGTTTATTAAATTCTTTGCACGAAAAGAAGACTACGTATATAGTCCATTTAATTTTTTAGATACGAAATGGACGAATTATAGCCAATTTATTTTTTTTTTAATTTAAAAATGGACGATGTATAGTCCATTAAATTTTGTATATATAGTCAGTCCATTTAATTTTGTGCATCTAAAATAGACGATGTATAGTCTATATAATTATTTGCACACGAATCGGACGATTTATAGTCGATAAAATTTTTTCATAACAAATCTAAAAAAAGACGATGTATAGTCCATTATATTTTTTTCATAAAAAAATTTTTTGCATGAAAAATGGATGATGTATAGTTTATTAAATTCTTTGCACGAAAAGAAGACGACGTATATAGTCCATTTAATTTTTTAGATACGAAATGGACGAATTATAGCCAATCTATTTTTTTTTTTAATTTAAAAATGGACGATGTATAGTCCATTAAATTTTGTATATATAGTCAGTCCAGTTAATTATTTGCATCTAAAATAGACGATATATAGTCTATATAATTATTTGCACACGAATCAGACGATTTATAGTCGATAAAATTTTTTCATGAAAAATGGATGATGTATAGTTTATTAAATTCTTTGCACGAAAAGAAGACGACGTATATAGTCCATTTAATTTTTTAGATACGAAATGGACGAATTATAGCCAATTTATTTTTTTTTTAATTTAAAAATGGACGATGTATAGTCCATTAAATTTTGTATATATAGTCAGTCTATTTAATTTTGTGCATCTAAAATAGACGATGTATAGTCTATATAATTATTTGCACACGAATCGGACGATTTATAGTCGATGAAATTTTTTCATAAAAAATTGAAAAAAAGACGATGTATAGTCCATTATATTTTTTTCATAAAAAATTTTTTTGCATGAAAAATGGATGATGTATAGTTTATTAAATTCTTTGCACGAAAAGAAGACGACGTATATAGTCCATTTAATTTTTTAGATACGAAATGGACGAATTATAGCCAATTTATTTTTTTTTAATTTAAAAATGGACGATGTATAGTCCATTAAATTTTGTATATATAGTCAGTCCATTTAATTATTTGCATCTAAAATAGACGATATATAGTCTATATAATTATTTGCACACGAATCAGACGATTTATAGTCGATAAAATTTTTTCATAAAAAATTTAAAAAAAGACGATGTATATATAGTCCATTATATTTTTTTCATAAAAAAATTTTTTGCATGAAAAATGGATGATGTATAGTTTATTAAATTCTTTGCACGAAAAGAAGACTACGTATATAGTCCATTTAATTTTTTAGATACGAAATGGACGAATTATAGCCAATTTATTTTTTTTTTAATTTAAAAATGGACGATGTATAGTCCATTAAATTTTGTATATATAGTCAGTCCATTTAATTTTGTGCATCTAAAATAGACGATGTATAGTCTATATAATTATTTGCACACGAATCGGACGATTTATAGTCGATAAAATTTTTTCATAAAAAATTTAAAAAAGACGATGTATAGTCCATTATATTTTTTTCATAAAAAAATTTTTTGCATGAAAAATGGATGATGTATAGTTTATTAAATTCTTTGCACGAAAAGAAGACGACGTATATAGTCCATTTAATTTTTTAGATACGAAATGGACGAATTATAGCCAATTTAATTTTTTTTTAAATTTAAAAATGGACGATGTATAGTCCATTAAATTTTGTATATATAGTCAGTCCATTTAATTATTTGCATCTAAAATAGACGATATATAGTCTATATAATTATTTGCACACGAATCGGACGATTTATAGTCGATAAAATTTTTTCATAAAAAATTGAAAAAAAGACGATGTATAGTCCATTATATTTTTTTCATAAAGAAATTTTTTGCATGAAAAATGGATGATGTATAGTTTATTAAATTCTTTGCACGAAAAGAAGACGACGTATATAGTCCATTTAATTTTTTAGATACGAAATGGACGAATTATAGCCAATTTATTTTTTTTTAATTTAAAAATGGACGATGTATAGTCCATTAAATTTTGTATATATAGTCAGTCCAGTTAATTATTTGCATCTTAAATAGACGATATATAGTCTATATAATTATTTGCACACGAATCAGACGATTTATAGTCGATAAAATTTTTTCATAAAAAATTGAAAAAAAGACGATGTATAGTCCATTATATTTTTTTCATAAAAATTTTTTTTGCATGAAAAATGGATGATGTATAGTTTATTAGTTTCTTTGCACGAAAAGAAGACTACGTATATAGTCCATTTAATTTTTTAGATACGAAATGGACGAATTATAGCCAATTTATTTTTTTTTTAATTTAAAAATGGACGATGTATAGTCCATTAAATTTTGTATATATAGTCAGTCCATTTAATTTTGTGCATCTAAAATAGACGATGTATAGTCTATATAATTATTTGCACACGAATCGGACGATTTATAGTCGATAAAATTTTTTCATAAAAAATTTAAAAAAGACGATGTATAGTCCATTATATTTTTTTCATAAAAAAATTTTTTGCATGAAAAATGGATGATGTATAGTTTATTAAATTCTTTGCACGAAAAGAAGACGACGTATATAGTCCATTTAATTTTTTAGATACGAAATGGACGAATTATAGCCAATTTAATTTTTTTTTAAATTTAAAAATGGACGATGTATAGTCCATTAAATTTTGTATATATAGTCAGTCCATTTAATTATTTGCATCTAAAATAGACGATATATAGTCTATATAATTATTTGCACACGAATCGGACGATTTATAGTCGATAAAATTTTTTCATAAAAAATTGAAAAAAAGACGATGTATAGTCCATTATATTTTTTTCATAAAGAAATTTTTTGCATGAAAAATGGATGATGTATAGTTTATTAAATTCTTTGCACGAAAAGAAGACGACGTATATAGTCCATTTAATTTTTTAGATACGAAATGGACGAATTATAGCCAATTTATTTTTTTTTAATTTAAAAATGGACGATGTATAGTCCATTAAATTTTGTATATATAGTCAGTCCAGTTAATTATTTGCATCTTAAATAGACGATATATAGTCTATATAATTATTTGCACACGAATCAGACGATTTATAGTCGATAAAATTTTTTCATAAAAAATTGAAAAAAAGACGATGTATAGTCCATTATATTTTTTTCATAAAAATTTTTTTTGCATGAAAAATGGATGATGTATAGTTTATTAGTTTCTTTGCACGAAAAGAAGACGACGTATATAGTCCATTTAATTTTTTAGATACGAAATGGACGAATTATAGCCAATTTATTTTTTTTTAATTTAAAAATGGACGATGTATAGTCCATTAAATTTTGTATATATAGTCAGTCCATTTAATTATTTGCATCTAAAATAGACGATATATAGTCTATATAATTATTTGCACACGAATCAGACGATTTATAGTCGATAAAATTTTTTCATAAAAAATTTAAAAAAAGACGATGTATATATAGTCCATTATATTTTTTTCATAAAAAAATTTTTTGCATGAAAAATGGATGATGTATAGTTTATTAAATTCTTTGCACGAAAAGAAGACGACGTATATAGTCCATTTAATTTTTTAGATACGAAATGGACGAATTATAGCCAATTTATTTTTTTTTAATTTAAAAATGGACGATGTATAGTCCATTAAATTTTGTATATATAGTCAGTCCATTTAATTTTGTGCATCTAAAATAGACGATGTATAGTCTATATAATTATTTGCACACGAATCGGACGATTTATAGTCGATAAAATTTTTTCATAAAAAATTTAAAAAAGACGATGTATAGTCCATTATATTTTTTTCATAAAAAAATTTTTTGCATGAAAAATGGATGATGTATAGTTTATTAAATTCTTTGCACGAAAAGAAGACGACGTATATAGTCCATTTAATTTTTTAGATACGAAATGGACGAATTATAGCCAATTTAATTTTTTTTAAATTTAAAAATGGACGATGTATAGTCCATTAAATTTTGTATATATAGTCAGTCCATTTAATTATTTGCATCTAAAATAGACGATATATAGTCTATATAATTATTTGCACACGAATCGGACGATTTATAGTCGATAAAATTTTTTCATAAAAAATTGAAAAAAGACGATGTATAGTCCATTATATTTTTTTCATAAAAAAATTTTTTCATGAAAAATGGATGATGTATAGTTTATTAAATTCTTTGCACGAAAAGAAGACGACGTATATAGTCCATTTAATTTTTTAGATACGAAATGGACGAATTATAGTCAATTTATTTTTTTTAAATTTAAAAATGGACGATGTATAGTCCATTAAATTTTGTATATATAGTCAGTCCATTTAATTATTTGCATCTAAAATAGACGATGTATAGTCTATATAATTATTTGCACACGAATCGGACGATTTATAGTCGATAAAATTTTTTCATAAAAAATTTAAAAAAGACGATGTATAGTATAGTCCATTATATTTTTTTCATAAAAAAATTTTTTGCATGAAAAATGGATGATGTATAGTTTATTAAATTCTTTGCACGAAAAGAAGACGACGTATATAGTCCATTTAATTTTTTAGATACGAAATGGACGAATTATAGTCAATTTATTTTTTTTTTTATTTAAAAATGGACGATGTATAGTCCATTAAATTTTGTATATATAGTCAGTCCATTTAATTTTGTGCATCTAAAATAGACGATGTATAGTCTATATAATTATTTGCACACGAATCGGACGATTTATAGTCGATGAAATTTTTTCATAAAAAATTTAAAAAAAGACGATGTATAGTCCATTATATTTTTTTCATAAAAAAATTTTTTGCATGAAAAATGGATGATGTATAGTTTATTAAATTCTTTGCACGAAAAGAAGACGACGTATATAGTCCATTTAATTTTTTAGATACGAAATGGACGAATTATAGCCAATTTAATTTTTTTTTAATTTAAAAATGGACGATGTATAGTCCATTAAATTTTGTATATATAGTCAGTCCATTTAATTATTTGCATCTAAAATAGACGATATATAGTCTATATAATTATTTGCACACGAATCGGACGATTTATAGTCGATTAAATTTTTTCATAAAAAATTTAAAAAAAAGACGATGTATAGTCCATTATATTTTGTTCATAAAAAATTTTTTTGCATGAAAAATGGATGATGTATAGTTTATTAAATTCTTTGCACGAAAAGAAGACGACGTATATAGTCCATTTAATTTTTTAGATACGAAATGGACGAATTATAGCCAATTTAATTTTTTTTTAAATTTAAAAATGGACGATGTATAGTCCATTAAATTTTGTATATATAGTCAGTCCATTTAATTATTTGCATCTAAAATAGACGATATATAGTCTATATAATTATTTGCACACGAATCGGACGATTTATAGTCGATAAAATTTTTTCATAAAAAATTGAAAAAAAGACGATGTATATATAGTCCATTATATTTTTTTCATAAAAAAATTTTTTGCATGAAAAATGGATGATGTATAGTTTATTAAATTCTTTGCACGAAAAGAAGACTACGTATATAGTCCATTTAATTTTTTAGATACGAAATGGACGAATTATAGCCAATTTATTTTTTTTTTATTTAAAAATGGACGATGTATAGTCCATTAAATTTTGTATATATAGTCAGTCCATTTAATTTTGTGCATCTAAAATAGACGATGTATAGTCTATATAATTATTTGCACACGAATCGGACGATTTATAGTCGATAAAATTTTTTCATAAAAAATTTAAAAAAGACGATGTATAGTCCATTATATTTTTTTCATAAAAAAATTTTTTGCATGAAAAATGGATGATGTATAGTTTATTAAATTCTTTGCACGAAAAGAAGACGACGTATATAGTCCATTTAATTTTTTAGATACGAAATGGACGAATTATAGCCAATTTAATTTTTTTTTAAATTTAAAAATGGACGATGTATAGTCCATTAAATTTTGTATATATAGTCAGTCCATTTAATTATTTGCATCTAAAATAGACGATATATAGTCTATATAATTATTTGCACACGAATCGGACGATTTATAGTCGATAAAATTTTTTCATAAAAAATTGAAAAAAGACGATGTATAGTCCATTATATTTTTTTCATAAAAAAATTTTTTCATGAAAAATGGATGATGTATAGTTTATTAAATTCTTTGCACGAAAAGAAGACGACGTATATAGTCCATTTAATTTTTTAGATACGAAATGGACGAATTATAGTCAATTTATTTTTTTTAAATTTAAAAATGGACGATGTATAGTCCATTAAATTTTGTATATATAGTCAGTCCATTTAATTATTTGCATCTAAAATAGACGATGTATAGTCTATATAATTATTTGCACACGAATCGGACGATTTATAGTCGATAAAATTTTTTCATAAAAAATTTAAAAAAGACGATGTATAGTATAGTCCATTATATTTTTTTCATAAAAAAAAGTTTTTGCATGAAAAATGGATGATGTATAGTTTATTAAATTCTTTGCACGAAAAGAAGACGACGTATATAGTCCATTTAATTTTTTAGATACGAAATGGACGAATTATAGTAAATTTATTTTTTTTTTTATTTAAAAATGGACGATGTATAGTCCATTAAATTTTGTATATATAGTCAGTCCATTTAATTTTGTGCATCTAAAATAGACGATGTATAGTCTATATAATTATTTGCACACGAATCGGACGATTTATAGTCGATGAAATTTTTTCATAAAAAATTGAAAAAAAGACGATGTATAGTCCATTATATTTTTTTCATAAAAAAATTTTTTGCATGAAAAATGGATGATGTATAGTTTATTAAATTCTTTGCACGAAAAGAAGACGACGTATATAGTCCATTTAATTTTTTAGATACGAAATGGACGAATTATAGCCAATTTAATTTTTTTTTAATTTAAAAATGGACGATGTATAGTCCATTAAATTTTGTATATATAGTCAGTCCATTTAATTATTTGCATCTAAAATAGACGATATATAGTCTATATAATTATTTGCACACGAATCGGACGATTTATAGTCGATAAAATTTTTTCATAAAAAATTTAAAAAAAAGACGATGTATAGTCCATTATATTTTGTTCATAAAAAATTTTTTTGCATGAAAAATGGATGATGTATAGTTTATTAAATTCTTTGCACGAAAAGAAGACGACGTATATAGTCCATTTAATTTTTTAGATACGAAATGGACGAATTATAGTCAATTTATTTTTTTTTTAAATTTAAAAATGGACGATGTATAGTCCATTAAATTTTGTATATATAGTCAGTCCATTTAATTTTGTGCATCTAAAATAGATGATGTATAGTCTATATAATTATTTGCACACGAATCGGACGATTTATAGTCGATGAAATATTTTCATAAAAAATTGAAAAAAAGACGATGTATAGTCCATTATATTTTTTTCATACAAAATTTTTTGCATGAAAAATATATGTGGATGTATAGTTTATTAAATTCTTTGCACGAAAAAAAGACGACGTATATAGTCCATTTAATTTTTTAGATACGAAATTGACGAATTATAGCTAATTTATTTTTTTTTTTAATTTAAAAATGGACGATGTATAGTCCTTTAAATTTTGTATATATAGTCAGTCCATTTAATTTTGTGCATCTAAAATAGACGATGTATAGTCTATATAATTATTTGCACACGAATCGGACGATTTATAGTCGTTAAAATTTTTTCATAAAAAATTTAAAAAAAGACGATGTATAATACGAAATGGACGAATTATAGCCAATTTATTTATTTTTTAATTTAAAAATGGACCATGTATAGTCCATTAAATTTTGTATATATAGTCAGTCCATTTAATTTTGTGCATCTAAAATAGACGATGTATAGTCTATATAATTATTTTCACACGAATCGGACGATTTATAGTCGATGAAATTTTTTCATAAAAAATTGAAAAAAAGACGATGTATAGTCCATTATATTTTTTCATAAAAAAATTTTTTCCATGAAAAATGGATGATGTATAGTTTATTAAATTCTTTTCACGAAAAGAAGACGACGTATATAGTCCATTTAATTTTTTAGATATGAAATGGACGAATTATAGTTAATTTAATTTTTTTTTTTAATTTAAAAATGGATGATGTGTAGTCCATTAAATTTTGTATTATAGTCAGTCCATTTAATTTTGTGCATCTAAAATAGACGATGTATAGTCTATATAATTATTTGCACACGAATCGGACGATTTATAGTCGATAAAATTTTTTCATAAAAAATTTAAAAAAAGACGATGTATAGTCCATTATATTTTTTTCATAAAAAAACTTTTTGCATGAAAAATGGATGATGTATAGTTTATTAAATTCTTTGCACGAAAAGAAGACGACGTATATAGTCCATTTAATTTTTTAGATACGAAATGGACGAATTATAGCCAATTTATTTTTTTTTTTTATTTAAAAATGGACGATGTATAGTCCATTAAATTTTGTATATATAGTCAGTCCATTTAATTTTTTGCATCTTAAATAGACGATGTATAGTCTATTTAATTATTTCCACACGAATCGGACGATTCATAGTCGATAAAATTTTTTAATAAAAAATTTAAAAAAGACGATGTATAGTCCATTATATTTTTTTCATAAAAAAATTTTTTGCATGAAAAATGGATGATGTATAGTTGATTAAATTCTTTGCACAGAAAGAAAATGACGTATATAGTCCATTTAATTTTTTAGATACGAAATGGACGAATTATAGTCAATTTAATTTTTTTTTAAATTTAAAAATGGACGATGTATAGTCCATTAAATTTTGTATATATAGTCAGTCTATTTAATTTTGTGCATCTAAAATAGACGATGTATAGTCTATATAATTATTTGCACACGAATCGGACGATTTATAATCGATGAAATTTTTTCATAAAAAATTGAAAAAAAGACGATGTATAGTCCATTATATTTTTTTCATAAAAAAATTTTTTGCATGAAAAATGGATGATGTATAGTTTATTAAATTCTTTGCACGAAAAGAAGACGACGTATATAGTCCATTTAATTTTTTAGATACGAAATGGACGAATTATAGTCAATTTATTTTTTTTAATTTAAAAATGGACGATGTATAGTCCATTAAATTTTGTATATATAGCCAGTCCATTTAATTTTGTGCATCTAAAATAGACGATGTATAGTCTATATAATTATTTGCACACGAATCGGACGATTTATAGTCGATGAAATTTTTTCATAAAAAATTGAAAAAAAGACGATGTATAGTCCATTATATTTTTTTCATAAAAAAATTTTTTGCATGAAAAATGGATGATGTATAGTTTATTAAATTCTTTGCACGAAAAGAAGACGACGTATATAGTCCATTTAATTTTTTAGATACGAAATGGACGAATTATAGTCAATTTATTTTTTTTTTAATTTAAAAATGGACGATGTATAGTCCATTAAATTTTGTATATATAGTCAGTCCATTTAATTTTGTGCATCTAAAATAGACGATGTATAGTCTATATAATTATTTGCACACGAATCGGACGATTTATAGTCGATGAAATTTTTTCATAAAAAATTGAAAAAAAGACGATGTATAGTCCATTATATTTTTTTCATAAAAAAATTTTTTCCATGAAAAATGGATGATGTATAGTTTATTAAATTCTTTGCACGAAAAGAAGTCGACGTATATAGTCCATTTAATTTTTTAGATACGAAATGGACGAATTATTGTCAATTTAATTTTTTTTTTAAATTTAAAAATGGACGATGTATAGTCCATTAAATTTTGTATATATAGTCAGTCCATTTAATTATTTGCATCTAAAATAGACGATATATAGTCTATATAATTATTTGCACACGAATCGGACGATTTATAGTCGATTAAATTTTTTCATAAAAAATTAAAAAAAAAGACGATGTATAGTCCATTATATTTTGTTCATAAAAAATTTTTTTGCATGAAAAATGGATGATGTATAGTTTATTAAATTCTTTGCACGAAAAGAAGACGACGTATATAGTCCATTTAATTTTTTAGATACGAAATGGACGAATTGTAGCCAATTTATTTTTTTTTTTAAATTTAAAAATGGACGATGTATAGTCCATTAAATTTTGTATATACAGTCTGTCCATTTAATTTTGTGCATCTAAAATAGACGATGTATAGTCTATATAATTATTTGCACACGAATCGGACGATTTATAGTCGATAAAATTTTTTCATAAAAAATTTAAAAAAAGACGATGTATAGTCCATTATATTTTTTTCATAAAAAAATTTTTTGCATGAAAAATGGATGATGTATAGTTTATTAAATTCTTTGCACGAAAAGAAGTCGACGTATATAGTCCATTTAATTTTTTAGATACGAAATGGACGAATTATAGCCAATTTAATTTTTTTTTAAATTTAAAAATGGACGATGTATAGTCCATTAAATTTTGTATATATAGTCAGTCCATTTAATTTTTTGCATCTTCAATAGACGATATATAGTCTATATAATTATTTGCACACGAATCGGACGATTTATAGTCGATAAAATTTTTTCATAAAAAATTTAAAAAAAAAGACGATGTAAGTCCATTATATGTTTTTCATAAAAAAACTTTTTGCATGAAAAATGGATGATGTATAATTTATTAAATTCTTTGCACGAAAAGAAGACGACGTATATAGTCCATTTAATTTTTTAGATACGAAATGGACGAATTATAGTCAATTTAATTTTTTTTTTTTAATTTAAAAATGGACGATGTATAGTCCATTAAATTTTGTATATATAGTCAGTCCATTTAATTTTGTGCATCTAAAATAGACGATATATAGTCTATTTAATTATTTGCACATGAATCGGACGATTTATAGTCGATAAAATTTTTTAATACAAAATTGAAAAAAAGACGATGTATAGTCCATTATATTTTTTTCATAAAAAAATTTTTTGCATGAAAAATGGATGATGTATAGTTTATTAAATTCTTTGCACGAAAAGAAGACGACGTATATAGTCCATTTAATTTTTTAGATACGAAATGGACGAATTATAGTCAATTTAATTTTTTTTTTAATTTAAAAATGGATGATGTGTAGTCCATTAAATTTTGTATATATAGTCAGTACATTTAATTATTTGCATCTAAAATAGACGATATATAGTCTATATAATTATTTGCACACGAATCGGACGATTTATAGTCGATAAAATTTTTTCATAAAAAATTTAAAAAAAAAAGATGTATAAGTCCATTATATGTTTTTCATAAAAAAACTTTTTGCATGAAAAATGGATGATGTATAGTTTATTAAATTCTTTGCACGAAAAAAAGACGACGTATATAGTCCATTTAATATTTTAGATACGAAATGGACGAATTATAGTCAATTTATTTTTTTTTAATTTAAAAATGGACGATGTATAGTCCATTAAATTTTGTATATATAGTCAGTCCATTTAATTTTGTGCATCTAAAATAGACGATGTAAAGTCTATATAATTATTTGCACACGAATCGGACGATTTATAGTCGATGAAATTTTTTCATAAAAAATTGAAAAAAAGACGATGTATAAGTCCATTATATTTTTTTCATAAAAAAACTTTTTGCATGAAAAATGGATGATGTATAGTTTATTAAATTCTTTGCACGAAAAGAAGACGACGTATATAGTCCATTTAATTTTTTAGATACGAAATGGACGAATTATAGTCAATTTAATTTTTTTTTTTAATTTAAAAATGGACGATGTATAGTCCATTAAATTTTGTATATATAGTCAGTCCATTTAATTTTGTGCATATTAAATAGACGATGTATAGTCTATATAATTATTTGCACATGAATCGGACGATTTATAGTCGATAAAATTTTTTCATAAAAAATTTAAAAAAGACGATGTATTATAGTCCATTATATTTTTTTCATAAAAAAATTTTATGCATGAAAAATGGATGATGTATAGTTTATTAAATTCTTTGCACGAAAAGAAGACGACGTATATAGTCCATTCAATTTTTTAGATACGAAATGGACGAATTATAGTCAATTAAATTTTTTTTTTAAATTTAAAAATGGACGATGTATAGTCCATTAAATTTTGTATATATAGTCAGGTCATTTAATTTTTTGCATCTTAAATAGACGATGTATAGTCTATGTAATTATTTGCACATGAATCGGACGATTTATAGTCGATAAAATTTCTTCATAAAAAATTTAAAAAAAGACGATGTATAGTCCATTATATTTTTTTCATAAAAAATTTTTTTGCCTGAAAAATGGATGATGTATAGTTTATTAAATTCTTTGCACGAAAAGAAGACGACGTATATAGTCCATTTAATTTTTTAGATACGAAATGGACGAATTATAGTCAATTTAATTTTTTTTTTTAAATTTAAAAATGGACGATGTATAGTCCATTAAATTTTGTATATATAGTCAGTCCATTTAATTTTTTGCATCTTCAATAGACGATGTATAGTCTATATAATTATTTCCACACGAATTGGACGATTTATAGTCGATAACATTTTTTCATAAAAAATTTAAAAAAAGACGATTATATTTTTTGCATAAAAAATTTTTTTGCATGAAAAATGGGTGATGTATAGTTAATTAAATTCTTTGCACGGAAAGAAGACGACGTATATAGTCCATTTAATTTTTTAGATACGAAATGGACGAATTATTGTCAATTTAATTTTTTTTTTTAAATTTAAAAATGGACGATGTATAGTCCATTAAATTTTGTATATATAGTCAGTCCATTTAATTTTGTGCATCTAAAATAGACAATGTATAGTCTATATAATTATTTGCACATGAATCGGACGATTTATAGTCGATAAAATTTTTTCATAAAAAATTTAAAAAAAGACGATGTCCATTATATTTTTTTCATATAAAAATTTTTTGCATGAAAAATGGATGATGTATAGTTTATTAAATTCTTTGCACGAAAAGAAGACGACGTATATAGTCCATTTAATTTTTTAGATACGAAATGGACGAATTATAGCCAATTTAATTTTTTTTTAAATTTAAAAATGGACGATGTATAGTCCATTAAACTTTGTATATATAGTCAGTCCATTTAATTGTTTGCATCTAAAATAGACGATATATAGTCTATTTAATTATTTGCACATGAATCGGACGATTTATAGTCGATAAAATTTTTTCATAAAAAATTTAAAAAAAGACGATGTATATATAGTCCATTATATTTTTTTCATAAAAAAATTTTTTGCATGAAAAATGGATTTTGTATAGTTTATTAAATTCTTTGCACGAAAAGAAGACGACGTATATAGTCCATTTAATTTTTTAGATACGAAATGGACGAATTATAGCCAATTTATTTTTTTTTTAAATTTAAAAATGGACGATGTATAGTCCATTAAATTTTGTATATATAGTCAGTCCATTTAATTTTTTGCATCTTAAATAGACGGTGTATAGTCTATATAATTATTTGCACGCGGATCGGACGATTTATAGTCGATAAAATTTTTTCATAAAAAATTAAAAAAAAAAGACGATGTATAGTCCATTATATGTTTTTCATAAAAAAAACTTTTTGCATGAAAAATGGATGATGTATAGTTAATTAAATTCTTTGCACGAAAAGAAGACGACGTATATAGTCCATTTAATTTTTAAGATACGAAATGGACGAATTATAGCCAATTTATTTTTTTTTTAAATTTAAAAATGGACGATGTATAGTCCATTAAATTTTGTATATATAGTCAGTCCATTTAATTTTTTGCATCTTAAATAGACGATGTATAATCTATATAATTATTTCCACACGAATCGGACGATTTATAGTCGATAAAATTTTTTCATAAAAAATTTAAAAAGAGACGATGTATAGTCCATTATATTTTTTTCATAAAAAATTTTTTTGCATGAAAAATGGATGATGTATAGTTTATTAAATTCTTTGCACGAAAAGAAGTCGATGTATATAGTCCATTTAATTTTTTAGATACGAAATGGACGAATTATAGCCAATTTATTTTTTTTTTAATTTAAAAATGGACGATGTATAGTCCATTAAATTTTGTATATATAGTCAGTCCATTTAATTTTGTGCATCTATAATAGACGATGTATAGTCTATATAATTATTTGCACACGAATCGGACGATTTATAGTCGATGAAATTTTTTCATAAAAAATTTAAAAAAAGACGATGTATAAGTCCATTATATTTTTTTCATAAAAAAATTTTTTGCATGAAAAATGGATGATGTATAGTTTATTAAATTCTTTGCACGAAAAGAAGACGACGTATATAGTCCATTTAATTTTTTAGATACGAAATGGACGAATTATAGCCAATTTATTTTTTTTTTAATTTTAAAATGGACGATGTATAGTCCATTAAATTTTGTATATATAGTCAGTCTATTTAATTTTGTGCATCTAAAATAGACGATGTATAGTCTATATAATTATTTGCACACGAATCGGACGATTTATAGTCGATGAAATTTTTTCATAAAAAATTGAAAAAAAGACGATGTAGTCCATTATATTTTTTTCATAAAAAAATTTTTTGCATGAAAAATGGATGATATATAGTTTATTAAATTCTTTGCACGAAAAGAAGACGACGTATATTGTCCAATTAATTTTTTAGATACGAAATGGACGAATTATAGTCAATTTATTTTTTTTAAATTTAAAAATGGACGATGTATAGTCCATTAAATTTTGTATATATAGTCAGTCCATTTAATTTTGTGCATCTAAAATAGACGATATATAGTCTATTTAATTATTTGCACATGAATCGGACGATTTATAGTCGATAAAATTTTTTCATAAAAAATTTAAAAAAAGACGATGTATAGTCCATTATATTTTTTTCATAAAAAAACTTTTTGCATGAAAAATGGATGATGTATAGTTTATTAAATTCTTTGCACGAAAAGAAGACGACGTATATAGTCCATTTAATTTTTTAGATACGAAATGGACGAATTATAGTCAATTTAATTTTTTTTTAAATTTAAAAATTGACGATGTATAGTCCATTAAATTTTGTATATATAGTCAGTCCATTTAATTTTGTGCATATAAAATAGACGATGTATAGTCTATATAATTATTTGCACATGAATCGGACGATTTATAGTCGATAAAATTTTTTAATAAAAAATTTAAAAAAAGACGATGTATAGTCCATTATATTTTTTTCATAAAAAAATTTTTTGCATGAAAAATGGATGATGTATAGTTTATTAAATTCTTTGCACGAAAAGAAGACGACGTATATAGTCCATTTAATTTTTTAGATACGAAATGGACGAATTATAGCCAATTTAATTTTTTTTTTAATTAAAAAATGGACGATGTATAGTCCATTAAATTTTGTATATATAGTCAGTCCATTTAATTATTTGCATCTAAAATAGACGATATATAGTCTATATAATTATTTGCACACGAATCGGACGATTTATAGTCGATAACATTTTTTCATAAAATATTGAAAAAAAAGACGATGTATAGTCCATTATATGTTTTTCATAAAAAAAACTTTTTGCATGAAAAATGGATGATGTATAGTTTATTAAATTCTTTGCACGAAAAGAAGACGACGTATATAGTCCATTTAATTTTTTAGATACGAAATGGACGAATTATAGTCAATTTAATTTTTTTTTTTTTAATTAAAAATGGACGATGTATAGTCCATTAAATTTTGTATATATAGTCAGTCCATTTAATTTTGTGCATCTAAAATAGACGATTAGTCTATATAATTATTTGCACATGAATCGGACGATTTATAGTCGATAAAATTTTTTCATAAAAAAATTTTTTGCATGAAAAATGGATGATGTATAGTTTATTAAATTCTTTGCACGAAAAGAAGACGACGTATATAGTCCATTTAATTTTTTAGATACGAAATGGACGAATTATAGCCAATTTATTTTTTTTTTAATTTAAAAATGGACGATGTATAGTCCATTAAATTTTGTATATATAGTCAGTCCATTTAATTTTGTGCATCTAAAATAGACGATGTATAGCCTATATAATTATTTGCACACGAATCGGACGATTTATAGTCGATAAAATTTTTTCATAAAAAATTTAAAAAAAGACGATGTATAGTCCATTATATTTTTTTCATAAAAAAATTTTTTGCATGAAAAATGGATGATGTATAGTTTATTAAATTCTTTGCACAAAAAGAAGTCGACGTATATAGTCCATTTAATTTTTTAGATACGAAATGGACGAATTATAGTCAATTTAATTTTTTTTTAATTAAAAATGGACGATGTATAGTCCATTAAATTTTGTATATATAGTCAGTCCATTTAATTTTGTGCATCTAAAATAGACGATTAGTCTATATAATTATTTGCACATGAATCGGACGATTTATAGTCGATAAAATTTTTTCATAAAAAATTGAAAAAAAAGACGATGTATAGTCCATTATATTTTTTTCATAAAAAAACTTTTTGCATGAAAAATGGATGATGTATAGTTTATTAAATTCTTTGCACGAAAAGAAGACGACGTATATAGTCCATTTAATTTTTTAGATACGAAATGGACGAATTATAGCCAATTTATTTTTTTTTTAATTTAAAAATGGACGATGTATAGTCCATTAAATTTTGTATATATAGTCAGTCCATTTAATTTTGTGCATCTAAAATAGACGATGTATAGTCTATATAATTATTTGCACACGAATCGGACGATTTATAGTCGATGAAATTTTTTCATAAAAAATTTAAAAAAGTCCATTATATTTTTTTCATAAAAAAATTTTTTGCATGAAAAATGGATGATGTATAGTTTATTAAATTCTTTGCACGAAAAGAAGTCGACGTATATAGTCCATTTAATTTTTTAGATCCGAAATGGACGAATTATAGCCAATTTAATTTTTTTTTTTATTTAAAAATGGACGATGTATAGTCCATTAAATTTTGTATATATAGTCAGTCCATTTAATTATTTGCATCTAAAATAGACGATATATAGTCTATATGATTATTTGCACACGAATCAGACGATTTATAGTCGATAAAATTTTTTCATAAAAAATTTAAAAAAAGACGATGTATAGTCCATTATATTTTTTTCATAAAAAATTTTTTGCATGAAAAATGGATGATGTATAGTTTATTAAATTCTTTGCACGAAAAGAAGTCGACGTATATAGTCCATTTAATTTTTTAGATACGAAATGGACGAATTATAGTCAATTTAATTTTTTTTTTTAAATTTAAAAATGGACGATATATAGTCCACTAAATTTTGTATATATAGTCAGTCCATTTAATTTTGTGCATCTAAAATAGACGATGTATAGTCTATATAATTATTTGCACACGACTCGGACGATTTATAGTCGATGAAATTTTTTCATAAAAAATTGAAAAAATTCAATGTATAGTCCATTATATTTTTTTCATAAAAAAATTTTTGCATGAAAAATGGATGATGTATAGTTTATTAAATTCTTTGCACGAAAAGAAGTCGACGTATATAGTCCATTTAATTTTTTAGATACGAAATGGACGAATTATAGCCAATTTATTTATTTTTTAATTTAAAAATGGACGATGTATAGTCCATTAAATTTTGTATATACAGTCAGTCCATTTAATTTTGTGCATCTTAAATAGACGATGTATAGTCTATATAATTATTTGCACACGAATCGGACGATTTATAGTCGATGAAATTTTTTCTTAAAAAATTGAAAAAAAGACGATGTATAAGTCCATTTTATTTTTTTCATAAAAAATTTTTTGCATGAAAAATGGATGATGTATAGTTTATTAAATTCTTTGCACGAAAAGAAGTCGACGTATATAGTCCATTTAATTTTTTAGATACGAAATGGACGAATTATAGCCAATTTAATTTTTTTTTAAATTTAAAAATGGACGATGTATAGTCCATTAAATTTTGTATATACAGTCAGTCCATTTAATTTTGTGCATCTAAAATAGACGATGTATAGTCTATATAATTATTTGCACACGAATCGGACGATTTATAGTCGATAAAATTTTTTCATAAAAAATTAAAAAAAAGACGATGTATAGTCCATTATATTTTTTTCATAAAAAATTTTTTTGCATGAAAAATGGATGATGTATAGTTTATTAAATTCTTTGCACGAAAAGAAGACGACGTATATAGTCCATTTAATTTTTTAGATACGAAATGGACGAATTATAGCCAATTTATTTTTTTTTTAATTTAAAAATGGACGATGTATAGTCCATTAAATTTTGTATATATAGTCAGTCCATTTAATTTTGTGCATCTAAAATAGACGATGTATAGTCTATATAATTATTTGCACACGAATCGGACGATTTATAGTCGATAAAATTTTTTCATAAAAAATTTAAAAAAAGACGATGTATAGTCCATTATATTTTTTTCATAAAAAAATTTTTTGCATGAAAAATGGATGATGTATAGTTTATTAAATTCTTTGCACGAAAAGAAGACGACGTATACAGTCCATTTAATTTTTTAGATACGAAATGGACGAATTATAGCCAATTTAATTTTTTTTTAAATTTAAAAATGGACGATGTATAGTCCATTAAATTTTGTATATATAGTCAGTCCATTTAATTATTTGCATATAAAATAGACGATATATAGTCTATATAATTATTTGCACACGAATCGGACGATTTATAGTCGATGAAATTTTTTCATAAAAAATTGAAAAAAAGACGATGTATACAGTCCATTAAATTTTTTGGATACGAAATGGACGAATTATAGCCAATTTAATTTTTTTTTTAAATTTAAAAATGGACGATGTATAGTCCATTAAATTTTGTATATATAGTCAGTCCATTTAATTATTTGCATCTAAAATAGACGATATATAGTCTATATAATTATTTGCACACGAATCGGACGATTTATAGTCGATGAAATTTTTTCATAAAAAATTGAAAATATATTATATTTTTTTCATAAAAAAATTTTTTGCATGAAAAATGGATGATGTATAGTTTATTAAATTCTTTGCACGAAAAGAAGACGACGTATATAGTCCATTTAATTTTTTAGATACGAAATGGACGAATTATAGTCAATTTAATTTTTTTTTAAATTTAAAAATGGACGATGTATAGTCCATTAAATTTTGTATATATAGTCAGTCCATTTAATTATTTGCATCTAAAATAGACTATATATAGTCTATATAATTATTTGCACACGAATCAGACGATTTATAGTCGATAAAATTTTTTCATAAAAAATTTAAAAAAAGACGATGTATAGTCCATTATATTTTTTCATAAAAAAATTTTTTGCATGAAAAATGGATGATGTATAGTTTATTAAATTCTTTGCACGAAAAGAAGACGACGTATATAGTACATTTAATTTTTTAGATACGAAAAGGACGAATTATAGTCAATTTAATTTTTTTTAATTTAAAAATGGACGATGTATAGTCCATTAAATTTTGTATATATAGTCAGTCCATTTAATTATTTGCATCTAAAATAGACGATATATAGTCTATATAATTATTTGCACATGAATCAGGCGATTTATAGTCGATAAAATTTTTTCATGAAAAATGGATGATGTATAGTTTATTAAATTCTTTGCACGAAAAGAAGTCGACGTATATAGTCCATTTAATTTTTTAGATACGAAATGGACGAATTATAGTCAATTTAATTTTTTTTTAAATTTAAAAATGGACGATGTATAGTCCATTAAATTTTGAATATATAGTCAGTCTATTTAATTTTGTGCATCTAAAATAGACGATGTATAGTCTATATAATTATTTGCACACGAATCGGACAATTTATAGTCGATAAAATTTTTTCATAAAAAATTTAAAAAAAGACGATGTATAGTCCATTATATTTTTTTCATAAAAAAACATTTTGCATGAAAAATGGATGATGTATAGTTTATTAAATTCTTTGCACGAAAAGAACACGACGTATATAGTCCATTTAATTTTTTAGATACGAAATGGACGAATTATAGTCAATTTATTTTTTTTTTAAATTTAAAAATGGACGATGTATAGTCCATTATATTTTTTATATATAGTCAGTCCATTTAATTTTGTGCATCTTAAATAGACGATGTATAGTCTATATAATTATTTGCACACGAATCGGACGATTTATAGTCGATGAAATTTTTTCATAAAAAATTGAAAAAAAGACGATGTATAGTCCATTATATTTTTTTCATAAAAAAATTTTTTCCATGAAAAATGGATGATGTATAGTTTATTAAATTCTTTGCACGAAAAGAAGACGACG
The DNA here is from genome assembly GCA_944452675.1 of Tachina lurida. Lineage (NCBI taxonomy): Eukaryota > Metazoa > Arthropoda > Insecta > Diptera > Tachinidae > Tachina > Tachina lurida. The sequence continues at coordinate 117,819,633 of OX101754.1, forward strand.
TATATAGTCCATTTAATTTTTTAGATACGAAATGTACGAATTATAGCCAATTTATTTTTTTTTTAATTTAAAAATGGACGATGTATAGTCCATTAAATTTTGTATATATAGTAAGTCTATTTAATTTTGTGCATCTAAAATAGACGATGTATAGTCTATATAATTATTTGCACACGAATCGGACGATTTATAGTCAATGAAATTTTTTCATAAAAAATTGAAAAAAAGACGATGTATATCCATTATATTTTTTTCATAAAAAATTTTTTTGCATGAAAAATGGATGATGTATAGTTTATTAAATTCTTTGCACGAAAAGAAGTCGACGTATATAGTCCATTTAATTTTTTAGATACGAAATGTACGAATTATAGCCAATTTATTTTTTTTTTAATTTAAAAATGACGATGTATAGTCCATTAAATTTTGTATATATAGTAAGTCTATTTAATTTTGTGCATCTAAAATAGACGATGTATAGTCTATATAATTATTTGCACACGAATCGGACGATTTATAGTCGATAAAATTTTTTCATAAAAAATTAAAAAAAAGACGATGTATATATAGTCCATTATATTTTTTTCATAAAAAAATTTTTTGCATGAAAAATGGATTATGTATAGTTTATTAAATTCTTTGCACGAAAAGAAGACGACGTATATAGTCCATTTAATTTTTTAGATACGAAATGGACGAATTATAGCCAATTTAATTTTTTTTTTAATTTTAAAAATGGACGATGTATAGTCCATTAAATTTTGTATATATAGTCAGTCCATTTAATTTTTTGCATCTTAAATAGACGATGTATAGTCTATATAATTATTTCCACACGAATAGGACGATTTATAGTCGATAAAATTTTTTCATAAAAAATTTAAAAAAAGACGATGTATGTATAGTCCATTATATTTTTTTCATAAAAAAATTTTTTGCATGAAAAATGGGTGATGTATAGTTTATTAAATTCTTTGCACGAAAAGAAGACGACGTATATAGTCCATTTAATTTTTTAGATACGAAATGGACGAATTATAGTCAATTTAATTTTTTTTAATTTAAAAATGGACGATGTATAGTCCATTAAATTTTGTATATATAGTCAGTCTATTTAATTTTGTGCATCTAAAATAGACGATGTATATTCTATATAATTATTTGCACACGAATCGGACGATTTATGGTCGATGAAATTTTTTCATAAAAAATTTAAAAAAAGACGATGTATAGTCCATTATATTTTTTTCATAAAAAATTTTTTTGCATGAAAAATGGATGATGTATAGTTTATTAAATTCTTTGCACGAAAAGAAGACGACGTATATAGTCCATTTAATTATTTTGATACGAAATGGACGAATTATAGCCAATTTATGTTTTTTTTTAATTTAAAAATGGACGATGTATAGTCCATTAAATTTTGTAAATATAGTCAGTCCATTTAATTTTGTGCATCTAAAATAGACGATGTATAGTCTATATAATTATTTGCACACGAATCGGACGATTTATAGTCGATAAAATTTTTTCTTAAAAAATTTTAAAAAAGACGATGTATAGTCCATTATATTTTTTTCATAAAAAAATTTTTTCCATGAAAAATGGATGATGTATAGTTTATTAAATTCTTTGCACGAAAAGAAGACGACGTATATAGTCCATTTAATTTTTTAGATACGAAATGGACGAATTATAGCCAATTTAATTTTTTTTTTTAAATTTAAAAATGGACGATGTATAGTCCATTAAATTTTGTATATATAGTCAGTCCATTTAATTTTGTGCATCTAAAATAGACGATGTATAGTCTATATAATTATTTGCACACGAATCGGACGATTTATAGTCGATAAAATTTTTTCTTAAAAAATTTAAAAAAAGACGATGTATAGTCCATTATATTTTTTTCATAAAAAATTTTTTTGCATGAAAAATGGATGATGTATAGTTTATTAAATTCTTTGCACGGAAAGAAAATGACGTATATAGTCCATTTAATTTTTTAGATACGAAATGGACGAATTATAGTCAATTTAATTTTTATTTTAATTTAAAAATGGACGATGTATAGTCCATTAAATTTTGTATATATAGTCAGTCTATTTAATTTTGTGCATCTAAAATAGACGATGTATAGTCTATATAATTATTTGCACACGAATCGGACGATTTATAGTCGATGAAATTTTTTCATAAAAAATTGAAAAAAAGACGATGTATAGTCCATTATATTTTTTTCATAAAAAATTTTTTGCATGAAAAATGGATGATGTATAGTTTATTAAATTCTTTGCACGAAAAGAAGATGACGTATATAGTCCATTTAATTTTTTAGATACGAAATGGACGAATTATAGCCAATTTAATTTTTTTTTTTAATTTAAAAATGGACGATGTATAGTCCATTAAATTTTGTATATATAGTCAGTCTATTTAATTTTGTGCATCTAAAATAGACGATGTATAGTCTATATAATTATTTGCACACGAATCGGACGATTTATAGTCAATGAAATTTTTTCATAAAAAATTGAAAAAAAGACGATGTATAGTCCATTATATTTTTTTCATAAAAAATTTTTTGCATGAAAAATGGATGATGTATAGTTTATTAAATTCTTTGCACGAAAAGAAGATGACGTATATAGTCCATTTAATTTTTTAGATACGAAATGGACGAATTATAGCCCATTTATTTTTTTTTTTTAATTTAAAAATGGACGATGTATAGTCCATTAAATTTTGTAAATATAGTCAGTCCATTTAATTTTGTGCATCTAAAATAGACGATGTATAGTCTATATAATTATTTGCACACGAATCGGACGATTTATAGTCGATAAAATTTTTTCTTAAAAAATTTTAAAAAAGACGATGTATAGTCCATTATATTTTTTTCATAAAAAAATTTTTTCCATGAAAAATGGATGATGTATAGTTTATTAAATTCTTTGCACGAAAAGAAGACGACGTATATAGTCCATTTAATTTTTTAGATACGAAATGGACGAATTATAGCCAATTTAATTTTTTTTTTAAATTTAAAAATGGACGATGTATAGTCCATTAAATTTTGTATATATAGTCAGTCCATTTAATTTTGTGCATCTAAAATAGACGATGTATAGTCTATATAATTATTTGCACACGAATCGGACGATTTATAGTCGATAAAATTTTTTCTTAAAAAATTTAAAAAAAGACGATGTATAGTCCATTATATTTTTTTCATAAAAAATTTTTTTGCATGAAAAATGGATGATGTATAGTTTATTAAATTTTTTGCACGAAAAGAAGACGACGTATATAGTCCATTTAATTTTTTAGATACGAAATGGACGAATTATAGCCAATTTATTTTTTTTTTTAATTTAAAAATGGACGATGTATAGTCCATTAAATTTTGTATATATAGTCAGTCAATTTAATTGTTTGCATCTAAAATAGACGATGTATAGTCTATATAATTATTTCCACACGAATCGGACGATTTATAGTCAATAAAATTTTTTCATAAAAAATTGAAAAAAAAGACGATGTATAGTCCATTATATTTTTTTCATAAAAAAATTTTTTGCATGAAAAATGGATGATGTATAGTTTATTAAATTCTTTGCACGGAAAGAAAATGACGTATATAGTCCATTTAATTTTTTAGATACGAAATGGACGAATTATAGTCAATTTAATTTTTTTTTTAATTTAAAAATGGACGATGTATAGTCCATTAAATTTTGTATATATAGTCAGTCTATTTAATTTTGTGCATCTAAAATAGACGATGTATAGTCTATATAATTATTTGCACACGAATCGGACGATTTATAGTCGATGAAATTTTTTCATAAAAAATTGAAAAAAAGACGATGTATAGTCCATTATATTTTTTTCATAAAAAATTTTTTGCATGAAAAATGGATGATGTATAGTTTATTAAATTCTTTGCACGAAAAGAAGATGACGTATATAGTCCATTTAATTTTTTAGATACGAAATGGACGAATTATAGCCAATTTAATTTTTTTTTAAATTTAAAAATGGACGATGTATAGTCCATTAAATTTTTTATATATAGTCAGTCCATTTAATTTTGTGCATCTTAAATAGGCGATGTATAGTCTATATAATTATTTCCACACGAATCGGACAATTTATAGTCGATAAAATTTTTTCATAAAAAATTTAAAAAAAGACGATGTATAGTCCATTATATTTTTTTCATAAAAAAATTTTTTGCATGAAAAATGGATGATGTATAGTTTATTAAATTCTTTGCACGGAAAGAAAATGACGTATATAGTCCATTTAATTTTACGAAATGGACGAATTATAGCCCATTTATTTTTTTTTTTAATTTAAAAATGGACGATGTATAGTCCATTAAATTTTGTAAATATAGTCAGTCCATTTAATTTTGTGCATCTAAAATAGACGATGTATAGTCTATATAATTATTTGCACACGAATCGGACGATTTATAGTCGATAAAATTTTTTCTTAAAAAATTTTAAAAAAGACGATGTATAGTCCATTATATTTTTTTCATAAAAAAATTTTTTCCATGAAAAATGGATGATGTATAGTTTATTAAATTCTTTGCACGAAAAGAAGACGACGTATATAGTCCATTTAATTTTTTAGATACGAAATGGACGAATTATAGCCAATTTAATTTTTTTTTTTAATTTAAAAATGGACGATGTATAGTCCATTAAATTTTGTAAATATAGTCAGTCCATTTAATTTTGTGCATCTAAAATAGACGATGTATAGTCTATATAATTATTTGCACACGAATCGGACGATTTATAGTCGATAAAATTTTTTCTTAAAAAATTTAAAAAAAGACGATGTATAGTCCATTATATTTTTTTCATAAAAAAATTTTTTGCATGAAAAATGGATGATGTATAGTTTATTAAATTCTTTGCACGGAAAGAAAATGACGTATATAGTCCATTTAATTTTTTAGATACGAAATGGACGAATTATAGTCAATTTAATTTTTTTTTTTAATTTAAAAATGGACGATGTATAGTCCATTAAATTTTGTATATATAGTCAGTCTATTTAATTTTGTGCATCTAAAATAGACGATGTATAGTCTATATAATTATTTGCACACGAATCGGACGATTTATAGTCGATGAAATTTTTTCATAAAAAATTGAAAAAAAGACGATGTATAGTCCATTATATTTTTTTCATAAAAAATTTTTTGCATGAAAAATGGATGATGTATAGTTTATTAAATTCTTTGCACGAAAAGAAGATGACGTATATAGTCCATTTAATTTTTTAGATACGAAATGGACGAATTATAGCCAATTTAATTTTTTTTTAAATTTAAAAATGGACGATGTATAGTCCATTAAATTTTTTATATATAGTCAGTCCATTTAATTTTGTGCATCTTAAATAGGCGATGTATAGTCTATATAATTATTTCCACACGAATCGGACAATTTATAGTCGATAAAATTTTTTCATAAAAAATTTAAAAAAAGACGATGTATAGTCCATTATATTTTTTTCATAAAAAAATTTTTTGCATGAAAAATGGATGATGTATAGTTTATTAAATTCTTTGCACGGAAAGAAAATGACGTATATAGTCCATTTAATTTTTTAGATACGAAATGGACGAATTATAGTCAATTTAATTTTTTTTTAATTTAAAAATGGACGATGTATAGTCCATTAAATTTTGTATATATAGTCAGTCTATTTAATTTTGTGCATCTAAAATAGACGATGTATAGTCTATATAATTATTTGCACACGAATCGGACGATTTATAGTCGATGAAATTTTTTCATAAAAAATTGAAAAAAAGACGATGTATAGTCCATTATATTTTTTTCATAAAAAATTTTTTGCATGAAAAATGGATGATGTATAGTTTATTAAATTCTTTGCACGAAAAGAAGATGACGTATATAGTCCATTTAATTTTTTAGATACGAAATGGACGAATTATAGCCCATTTATTTTTTTTTTTTTAATTTAAAAATGGACGATGTATAGTCCATTAAATTTTGTAAATATAGTCAGTCCATTTAATTTTGTGCATCTAAAATAGACGATGTATAGTCTATATAATTATTTGCACACGAATCGGACGATTTATAGTCGATAAAATTTTTTCTTAAAAAATTTTAAAAAAGACGATGTATAGTCCATTATATTTTTTTCATAAAAAAATTTTTTCCATGAAAAATGGATGATGTATAGTTTATTAAATTCTTTGCACGAAAAGAAGACGACGTATATAGTCCATTTAATTTTTTAGATACGAAATGGACGAATTATAGCCAATTTAATTTTTTTTTTTAAATTTAAAAATGGACGATGTATAGTCCATTAAATTTTGTATATATAGTCAGTCCATTTAATTTTGTGCATCTAAAATAGACGATGTATAGTCTATATAATTATTTGCACACGAATCGGACGATTTATAGTCGATAAAATTTTTTCTTAAAAAATTTAAAAAAAGACGATGTATAGTCCATTATATTTTTTCCATAAAAAATTTTTTTGCATGAAAAATGGATGATGTATAGTTTATTAAATTTTTTGCACGAAAAGAAGACGACGTATATAGTCCATTTAATTTTTTAGATACGAAATGGACGAATTATAGCCAATTTATTTTTTTTTTTTAATTTAAAAATGGACGATGTATAGTCCATTAAATTTTGTATATATAGTCAGTCAATTTAATTGTTTGCATCTAAAATAGACGATGTATAGTCTATATAATTATTTCCACACGAATCGGACGATTTATAGTCGATAAAATTTTTTCATAAAAAATTGAAAAAAAGACGATGTATATCCATTATATTTTTTTCATAAAAAAATTTTTTGCATGAAAAATGGATGATGTATAGTTTATTAAATTCTTTGCACGGAAAGAAAATGACGTAGTCCATTTAATTTTTTAGATACGAAATGGACGAATTATAGTCAATTTAATTTTTTTTTTAATTTAAAAATGGACGATGTATAGTCCATTAAATTTTGTATATATAGTCAGTCTATTTAATTTTGTGCATCTAAAATAGACGATGTATAGTCTATATAATTATTTGCACACGAATCGGACGATTTATAGTCGATGAAATTTTTTCATAAAAAATTGAAAAAAAGACGATGTATAGTCCATTATATTTTTTTCATAAAAAATTTTTTGCATGAAAAATGGATGATGTATAGTTTATTAAATTCTTTGCACGAAAAGAAGATGACGTATATAGTCCATTTAATTTTTTAGATACGAAATGGACGAATTATAGCCCATTTATTTTTTTTTTTTTAATTTAAAAATGGACGATGTATAGTCCATTAAATTTTGTAAATATAGTCAGTCCATTTAATTTTGTGCATCTAAAATAGACGATGTATAGTCTATATAATTATTTGCACACGAATCGGACGATTTATAGTCGATAAAATTTTTTCTTAAAAAATTTTAAAAAAGACGATGTATAGTCCATTATATTTTTTTCATAAAAAAATTTTTTCCATGAAAAATGGATGATGTATAGTTTATTAAATTCTTTGCACGAAAAGAAGACGACGTATATAGTCCATTTAATTTTTTAGATACGAAATGGACGAATTATAGCCAATTTAATTTTTTTTCTAAATTTAAAAATGGACGATGTATAGTCCATTAAATTTTGTATATATAGTCAGTCCATTTAATTTTGTGCATCTAAAATAGACGATGTATAGTCTATATAATTATTTGCACAGTCGATAAAATTTTTTCTTAAAAAATTTTAAAAAAGACGATGTATATATAGTCCATTATATTTTTTTCATAAAAAAATTTTTTCCATGAAAAATGGATGATGTATAGTTTATTAAATTCTTTGCACGAAAAGAAGACGACGTATATAGTCCATTTAATTTTTTAGATACGAAATGGACGAATTATAGCCAATTTATTTTTTTTTTAATTTAAAAATGGACGATGTATAGTCCATTAAATTTTGTATATATAGTCAGTCAATTTAATTGTTTGCATCTAAAATAGACGATGTATAGTCTATATAATTATTTCCACACGAATCGGACGATTTATAGTCGATAAAATTTTTTCATAAAAAATTGAAAAAAAAGACGATGTATAGTCCATTATATTTTTTTCATAAAAAAATTTTTTCCATGAAAAATGGATGATGTATAGTTTATTAAATTCTTTGCACGGAAAGAAAATGACGTATATAGTCCATTTAATTTTTTAGATACGAAATGGACGAATTATAGTCAATTTAATTTTTTTTTTTTAATTTAAAAATGGACGATGTATAGTCCATTAAATTTTGTATATATAGTCAGTCTATTTAATTTTGTGCATCTAAAATAGACGATGTATAGTCTATATAATTATTTGCACACGAATCGGACGATTTATAGTCGATGAAATTTTTTCATAAAAAATTGAAAAAAAGACGATGTATAGTCCATTATATTTTTTTCATAAAAAATTTTTTGCATGAAAAATGGATGATGTATAGTTTATTAAATTCTTTGCACGAAAAGAAGATGACGTATATAGTCCATTTAATTTTTTAGATACGAAATGGACGAATTATAGCCCATTTATTTTTTTTTTTTAATTTAAAAATGGACGATGTATAGTCCATTAAATTTTGTAAATATAGTCAGTCCATTTAATTTTGTGCATCTAAAATAGACGATGTATAGTCTATATAATTATTTGCACACGAATCGGACGATTTATAGTCGATAAAATTTTTTCTTAAAAAATTTTAAAAAGACGATGTATAGTCCATTATATTTTTTTCATAAAAAATTTTTTCCATGAAAAATGGATGATGTATAGTTTATTAAATTCTTTGCACGAAAAGAAGACGACGTATATAGTCCATTTAATTTTTTAGATACGAAATGGACGAATTATAGCCAATTTAATTTTTTTTTTTAATTTAAAAATGGACTATGTATAGTCCATTAAATTTTGTATATATAGTCAGTCCATTTAATTTTGTGCATCTAAAATAGACGATGTATAGTCTATATAATTATTTGCACACGAATCGGACGATTTATAGTCGATAAAATTTTTTCTTAAAAAATTTAAAAAAAGACGATGTATAGTCCATTATATTTTTTTCATAAAAAATTTTTTTGCATGAAAAATGGATGATGTATAGTTTATTAAATTTTTTGCACGAAAAGAAGACGACGTATATAGTCCATTTAATTTTTTAGATACGAAATGGACGAATTATAGCCAATTTATTTTTTTTTTTAATTTAAAAATGGACGATGTATAGTCCATTAAATTTTGTATATATAGTCAGTCAATTTAATTGTTTGCATCTAAAATAGACGATGTATAGTCTATATAATTATTTCCACACGAATCGGACGATTTATAGTCGATAAAATTTTTTCATAAAAAATTGAAAAAAAAGACGATGTATAGTCCATTATATTTTTTTCATAAAAAAATTTTTTGCATGAAAAATGGATGATGTATAGTTTATTAAATTCTTTGCACGGAAAGAAAAGGACGTATATAGTCCATTTAATTTTTTAGATACGAAATGGACGAATTATAGTCAATTTAATTTTTTTTTTAATTTAAAAATGGACGATGTATAGTCCATTAAATTTTGTATATATAGTCAGTCTATTTAATTTTGTGCATCTAAAATAGACGATGTATAGTCTATATAATTATTTGCACACGAATCGGACGATTTATAGTCGATGAAATTTTTTCATAAAAAATTGAAAAAAAGACGATGTATAGTCCATTATATTTTTTTCATAAAAAATTTTTTGCATGAAAAATGGATGATGTATAGTTTATTAAATTCTTTGCACGAAAAGAAGATGACGTATATAGTCCATTTAATTTTTTAGATACGAAATGGACGAATTATAGCCCATTTATTTTTTTTTTTAATTTAAAAATGGACGATGTATAGTCCATTAAATTTTGTAAATATAGTCAGTCCATTTAATTTTGTGCATCTAAAATAGACGATGTATAGTCTATATAATTATTTGCACACGAATCGGACGATTTATAGTCGATAAAATTTTTTCTTAAAAAATTTTAAAAAAGACGATGTATAGTCCATTATATTTTTTTCATAAAAAATTTTTTCCATGAAAAATGGATGATGTATAGTTTATTAAATTCTTTGCACGAAAAGAAGACGACGTATATAGTCCATTTAATTTTTTAGATACGAAATGGACGAATTATAGCCAATTTAATTTTTTTTTTTAATTTAAAAATGGACGATGTATAGTCCATTAAATTTTGTATATATAGTCAGTCCATTTAATTTTGTGCATCTAAAATAGACGATGTATAGTCTATATAATTATTTGCACACGAATCGGACGATTTATAGTCGATAAAATTTTTTCTTAAAAAATTTAAAAAAAGACGATGTATAGTCCATTATATTTTTTTCATAAAAAATTTTTTTGCATGAAAAATGGATGATGTATAGTTTATTAAATTTTTTGCACGAAAAGAAGACGACGTATATAGTCAATTTAATTTTCTAGATACGAAATGGACGAATTATAGCCAATTTATTTTTTTTTTTAATTTAAAAATGGACGATGTATAGTCCATTAAATTTTGTATATATAGTCAGTCAATTTAATTGTTTGCATCTAAAATAGACGATGTATAGTCTATATAATTATTTCCACACGAATCGGACGATTTATAGTCGATAAAATTTTTTCATAAAAAATTTAAAAAAAAACGATGTATAGTCCATTATATTTTTTTCATAAAAAAATTTTTTGCATGAAAAATGGATGATGGTTAGTTTATTAAATTCTTTGCACGGAAAGAAAATGACGTATATAGTCCATTTAATTTTTTAGATACGAAATGGACGAATTATAGTCAATTTAATTTTTTTTTTTAATTTAAAAATGGACGATGTATAGTCCATTAAATTTTGTATATATAGTCAGTCTATTTAATTTTGTGCATCTAAAATAGACGATGTATAGTCTATATAATTATTTGCACACGAATCGGACGATTTATAGTCGATGAAATTTTTTCATAAAAAATTTAAAAAAAGACGATGTATAGTCCATTATATTTTTTTCATAAAAAATTTTTTGCATGAAAAATGGATGATGTATAGTTTATTAAATTCTTTGCACGAAAAGAAGATGACGTATATAGTCCATTTAATTTTTTAGATACGAAATGGACGAATTATAGCCAATTTAATTTTTTTTTAAATTTAAAAATGGACGATGTATAGTCCATTAAATTTTTTATATATAGTCAGTCCATTTAATTTTGTGCATCTTAAATAGGCGATGTATAGTCTATATAATTATTTCCACACGAATCGGACAATTTATAGTCGATAAAATTTTTTCATAAAAAATTTAAAAAAAGACGATGTATAGTCCATTATATTTTTTTCATAAAAAAATTTTTTGCATGAAAAATGGATGATGTATAGTTTATTAAATTCTTTGCACGGAAAGAAAATGACGTATATAGTCCATTTAATTTTTTAGATACGAAATGGACGAATTATAGTCAATTTAATTTTTTTTTTTAATTTAAAAATGGACGATGTATAGTCCATTAAATTTTGTATATATAGTCAGTCTATTTAATTTTGTGCATCTAAAATAGACGATGTATAGTCTATATAATTATTTGCACACGAATCGGACGATTTATAGTCGATGAAATTTTTTCATAAAAAATTGAAAAAAAGACGATGTATAGTCCATTATATTTTTTTCATAAAAAATTTTTTGCATGAAAAATGGATGATGTATAGTTTATTAAATTCTTTGCACGAAAAGAAGATGACGTATATAGTCCATTTAATTTTTTAGATACGAAATGGACGAATTATAGCCCATTTATTTTTTTTTTTTTAATTTAAAAATGGACGATGTATAGTCCATTAAATTTTGTAAATATAGTCAGTCCATTTAATTTTGTGCATCTAAAATAGACGATGTATAGTCTATATAATTATTTGCACACGAATCGGACGATTTATAGTCGATAAAATTTTTTCTTAAAAAATTTTAAAAAAGACGATGTATAGTCCATTATATTTTTTTCATAAAAAAATTTTTTCCATGAAAAATGGATGATGTATAGTTTATTAAATTCTTTGCACGAAAAGAAGACGACGTATATAGTCCATTTAATTTTTTAGATACGAAATGGACGAATTATAGCCAATTTAATTTTTTTTTAAATTTAAAAATGGACGATGTATAGTCCATTAAATTTTGTATATATAGTCAGTCCATTTAATTTTGTGCATCTAAAATAGACGATGTATAGTCTATATAATTATTTGCACACGAATCGGACGATTTATAGTCGATAAAATTTTTTCTTAAAAAATTTAAAAAAAGACGATGTATAGTCCATTATATTTTTTTCATAAAAAATTTTTTTGCATGAAAAATGGATGATGTATAGTTTATTAAATTTTTTGCACGAAAAGAAGACGACGTATATAGTCCATTTAATTTTTTAGATACGAAATGGACGAATTATAGCCAATTTATTTTTTTTTTTAATTTAAAAATGGACGATGTATAGTCCATTAAATTTTGTATATATAGTCAGTCAATTTAATTGTTTGCATCTAAAATAGACGATGTATAGTCTATATAATTATTTCCACACGAATCGGACGATTTATAGTCGATAAAATTTTTTCATAAAAAATTGAAAAAAAGACGATGTATAGTCCATTATATTTTTTTCATAAAAAAATTTTTTGCATGAAAAATGGATGATGTATAGTTTATTAAATTCTTTGCACGGAAAGAAAATGACGTATATAGTCCATTTAATTTTTTAGATACGAAATGGACGAATTATAGTCAATTTAATTTTTTTTTTTAATTTAAAAATGGACGATGTATAGTCCATTAAATTTTGTATATATAGTCAGTCTTTTTAATTTTGTGCATCTAAAATAGACGATGTATAGTCTATATAATTATTTGCACACGAATCGGACGATTTATAGTCGATGAAATTTTTTCATAAAAAATTGAAAAAAAGACGATGTATAGCCCATTTATTTTTTTTTTTAATTTAAAAATGGACGATGTATAGTCCATTAAATTTTGTAAATATAGTCAGTCCATTTAATTTTGTGCATCTAAAATAGACGATGTATAGTCTATATAATTATTTGCACACGAATCGGACGATTTATAGTCGATAAAATTTTTTCTTAAAAAATTTTAAAAAAGACGATGTATAGTCCATTATATTTTTTTCATAAAAAAATTTTTTCCATGAAAAATGGATGATGTATAGTTTATTAAATTCTTTGCACGAAAAGAAGACGACGTATATAGTCCATTTAATTTTTTAGATACGAAATGGACGAATTATAGCCAATTTAATTTTTTTTTTTAATTTAAAAATGGACGATGTATAGTCCATTAAATTTTGTATATATAGTCAGTCCATTTAATTTTGTGCATCTAAAATAGACGATGTATAGTCTATATAATTATTTGCACACGAATCGGACGATTTATAGTCGATAAAATTTTTTCTTAAAAAATTTAAAAAAAGACGATGTATAGTCCATTATATTTTTTTCATAAAAAATTTTTTTGCATGAAAAATGGATGATGTATAGTTTATTAAATTCTTTGCACGGAAAGAAAATGACGTATATAGTCCATTTAATTTTTTAGATACGAAATGGACGAATTATAGTCAATTTAATTTTTTTTTTTGATTTAAAAATGGACGATGTATAGTCCATTAAATTTTGTATATATAGTCAGTCTATTTAATTTTGTGCATCTAAAATAGACGATGTATAGTCTATATAATTATTTGCACACGAATCGGACGATTTATAGTCGATGAAATTTTTTCATAAAAAATTGAAAAAAAGACGATGTATAGTCCATTATATTTTTTTCATAAAAAATTTTTTGCATGAAAAATGGATGATGTATAGTTTATTAAATTCTTTGCACGAAAAGAAGATGACGTATATAGTCCATTTAATTTTTTAGATACGAAATGGACGAATTATAGCCAATTTAATTTTTTTTTAAATTTAAAAATGGACGATGTATAGTCCATTAAATTTTTTATATATAGTCAGTCCATTTAATTTTGTGCATCTTAAATAGGCGATGTATAGTCTATATAATTATTTCCACACGAATCGGACAATTTATAGTCGATAAAATTTTTTCATAAAAAATTTAAAAAAAGACGATGTATAGTCCATTATATTTTTTTCATAAAAAAATTTTTTGCATGAAAAATGGATGATGTATAGTTTATTAAATTCTTTGCACGGAAAGAAAATGACGTATATAGTCCATTTAATTTTTTAGATACGAAATGGACGAATTATAGTCAATTTAATTTTTTTTTTTAATTTAAAAATGGACGATGTATAGTCCATTAAATTTTGTATATATAGTCAGTCTATTTAATTTTGTGCATCTAAAATAGACGATGTATAGTCTATATAATTATTTGCACACGAATCGGACGATTTATAGTCGATGAAATTTTTTCATAAAAAATTGAAAAAAAGACGATGTATAATAGTCCATTATATTTTTTTCATAAAAAATTTTTTGCATGAAAAATGGATGATGTATAGTTTATTAAATTCTTTGCACGAAAAGACGATGACGTATATAGTCCATTTAATTTTTTAGATACGAAATGGACGAATTATAGCCCATTTATTTTTTTTTTTTAATTTAAAAATGGACGATGTATAGTCCATTAAATTTTGTAAATATAGTCAGTCCATTTAATTTTGTGCATCTAAAATAGACGATGTATAGTCTATATAATTATTTGCACACGAATCGGACGATTTATAGTCGATAAAATTTTTTCTTAAAAAATTTTAAAAAAGACGATGTATAGTCCATTATATTTTTTTCATAAAAAAATTTTTTCCATGAAAAATGGATGATGTATAGTTTATTAAATTCTTTGCACGAAAAGAAGACGACGTATATAGTCCATTTAATTTTTTAGATACGAAATGGACGAATTATAGCCAATTTAATTTTTTTTTTTAAATTTAAAAATGGACGATGTATAGTCCATTAAATTTTGTATATATAGTCAGTCCATTTAATTTTGTGCATCTAAAATAGACGATGTATAGTCTATATAATTATTTGCACACGAATCGGACGATTTATAGTCGATGAAATTTTTTCATAAAAAATTTAAAAAAAGACGATGTATAGTCCATTATATTTTTTTCATAAAAAATTTTTTGCATGAAAAATGGATGATGTATAGTTTATTAAATTCTTTGCACGAAAAGAAGATGACGTATATAGTCCATTTAATTTTTTAGATACGAAATGGACGAATTATAGCCAATTTAATTTTTTTTTAAATTTAAAAATGGACGATGTATAGTCCATTAAATTTTTTATATATAGTCAGTCCATTTAATTTTGTGCATCTTAAATAGGCGATGTATAGTCTATATAATTATTTCCACACGAATCGGACAATTTATAGTCGATAAAATTTTTTCATAAAAAATTTAAAAAAAGACGATGTATAGTCCATTATATTTTTTTCATAAAAAAATTTTTTGCATGAAAAATGGATGATGTATAGTTTATTAAATTCTTTGCACGGAAAGAAAATGACGTATATAGTCCATTTAATTTTTTAGATACGAAATGGACGAATTATAGTCAATTTAATTTTTTTTTTTAATTTAAAAATGGACGATGTATAGTCCATTAAATTTTGTATATATAGTCAGTCTATTTAATTTTGTGCATCTAAAATAGACGATGTATAGTCTATATAATTATTTGCACACGAATCGGACGATTTATAGTCGATGAAATTTTTTCATAAAAAATTGAAAAAAAGACGATGTATAGTCCATTATATTTTTTTCATAAAAAATTTTTTGCATGAAAAATGGATGATGTATAGTTTATTAAATTCTTTGCACGAAAAGAAGATGACGTATATAGTCCATTTAATTTTTTAGATACGAAATGGACGAATTATAGCCCATTTATTTTTTTTTTTAATTTAAAAATGGACGATGTATAGTCCATTAAATTTTGTAAATATAGTCAGTCCATTTAATTTTGTGCATCTAAAATAGACGATGTATAGTCTATATAATTATTTGCACACGAATCGGACGATTTATAGTCGATAAAATTTTTTCTTAAAAAATTTTAAAAAAGACGATGTATAGTCCATTATATTTTTTTCATAAAAAAATTTTTTCCATGAAAAATGGATGATGTATAGTTTATTAAATTCTTTGCACGAAAAGAAGACGACGTATATAGTCCATTTAATTTTTTAGATACGAAATGGACGAATTATAGCCAATTTAATTTTTTTTTTAAATTTAAAAATGGACGATGTATAGTCCATTAAATTTTGTATATATAGTCAGTCCATTTAATTTTGTGCATCTAAAATAGACGATGTATAGTCTATATAATTATTTGCACACGAATCGGACGATTTATAGTCGATAAAATTTTTTCTTAAAAAATTTAAAAAAAGACGATGTATAGTCCATTATATTTTTTTCATAAAAAATTTTTTTGCATGAAAAATGGATGATGTATAGTTTATTAAATTTTTTGCACGAAAAGAAGACGACGTATATAGTCCATTTAATTTTTTAGATACGAAATGGACGAATTATAGCCAATTTATTTTTTTTTTAATTTAAAAATGGACGATGTATAGTCCATTAAATTTTGTATATATAGTCAGTCAATTTAATTGTTTGCATCTAAAATAGACGATGTATAGTCTATATAATTATTTCCACACGAATCGGACGATTTATAGTCGATAAAATTTTTTCATAAAAAATTGAAAAAAAAGACGATGTATAGTCCATTATATTTTTTTCATAAAAAAATTTTTTGCATGAAAAATGGATGATGTATAGTTTATTAAATTCTTTGCACGGAAGGAAAATGACGTATATAGTCCATTTAATTTTTTAGATACGAAATGGACGAATTATAGTCAATTTAATTTTTTTTTTAATTTAAAAATGGACGATGTATAGTCCATTAAATTTTGTATATATAGTCAGTCTATTTAATTTTGTGCATCTAAAATAGACGATGTATAGTCTATATAATTATTTGCACACGAATCGGACGATTTATAGTCGATGAAATTTTTTCATAAAAAATTGAAAAAAAGACGATGTATAGTCCATTATATTTTTTTCATAAAAAATTTTTTGCATGAAAAATGGATGATGTATAGTTTATTAAATTCTTTGCACGAAAAGAAGATGACGTATATAGTCCATTTAATTTTTTAGATACGAAATGGACGAATTATAGCCAATGTAATTTTTTTTTAATTTAAAAATGGACGATGTATAGTCCATTAAATTTTTTATATATAGTCAGTCCATTTAATTTTGTGCATCTTAAATAGGCGATGTATAGTCTATATAATTATTTCCACACGAATCGGACAATTTATAGTCGATAAAATTTTTTCATAAAAAATTTAAAAAAAGACGATGTATAGTCCATTATATTTTTTTCATAAAAAAATTTTTTGCATGAAAAATGGATGATGTATAGTTTATTAAATTTTTTGCACGAAAAGAAGACGACGTATATAGTCCATTTAATTTTTTAGATACGAAATGGACGAATTATAGCCAATTTATTTTTTTTTTTAATTTAAAAATGGACGATGTATAGTCCATTAAATTTTGTATATATAGTCAGTCAATTTAATTGTTTGCATCTAAAATAGACGATGTATAGTCTATATAATTATTTCCACACGAATCGGACGATTTATAGTCGATAAAATTTTTTCATAAAAAATTGAAAAAAAAGACGATGTATAGTCCATTATATTTTTTTCATAAAAAAATTTTTTGCATGAAAAATGGATGATGTATAGTTTATTAAATTCTTTGCACGGAAGGAAAATGACGTATATAGTCCATTTAATTTTTTAGATACGAAATGGACGAATTATAGTCAATTTAATTTTTTTTTTAATTTAAAAATGGACGATGTATAGTCCATTAAATTTTGTATATATAGTCAGTCTATTTAATTTTGTGCATCTAAAATAGACGATGTATAGTCTATATAATTATTTGCACACGAATCGGACGATTTATAGTCGATGAAATTTTTTCATAAAAAATTGAAAAAAAGACGATGTATAGTCCATTATATTTTTTTCATAAAAAATTTTTTGCATGAAAAATGGATGATGTATAGTTTATTAAATTCTTTGCACGAAAAGAAGACGACGTATATAGTCCATTTAATTTTTTAGATACGAAATGGACGAATTATAGCCAATTTAATTTTTTTTTAATTTAAAAATGGACGATGTATAGTCCATTAAATATTTTATATATAGTCAGTCCATTTAATTTTGTGCATCTTAAATAGGCGATGTATAGTCTATATAATTATTTCCACACGAATCGGACAATTTATAGTCGATAAAATTTTTTCATAAAAAATTTAAAAAAAGACGATGTATAGTCCATTATATTTTTTTCATAAAAAAATTTTTTGCATGAAAAATGGATGATGTATAGTTTATTAAATTCTTTGCACGGAAAGAAAATGACGTATATAGTCCATTTAATTTTTTAGATACGAAATGGACGAATTATAGTCAATTTAATTTTTTTTTTTAATTTAAAAATGGACGATGTATAGTCCATTAAATTTTGTATATATAGTCAGTCTATTTAATTTTGTGCATCTAAAATAGACGATGTATAGTCTATATAATTATTTGCACACGAATCGGACGATTTATAGTCGATGAAATTTTTTCATAAAAAATTGAAAAAAGACGATGTATAGTCCATTATATTTTTTTCATAAAAAATTTTTTGCATGAAAAATGGATGATGTATAGTTTATTAAATTCTTTGCACGAAAAGAAGATGACGTATATAGTCCATTTAATTTTTTAGATACGAAATGGACGAATTATAGCCCATTTATTTTTTTTTTTTAATTTAAAAATGGACGATGTATAGTCCATTAAATTTTGTAAATATAGTCAGTCCATTTAATTTTGTGCATCTAAAATAGACGATGTATAGTCTATATAATTATTTGCACACGAATCGGACGATTTATAGTCGATAAAATTTTTTCTTAAAAAATTTTAAAAAAGACGATGTATAGTCCATTATATTTTTTTCATAAAAAAATTTTTTCCATGAAAAATGGATGATGTATAGTTTATTAAATTCTTTGCACGAAAAGAAGACGACGTATATAGTCCATTTAATTTTTTAGATACGAAATGGACGAATTATAGCCAATTTAATTTTTTTTTAAATTTAAAAATGGACGATGTATAGTCCATTAAATTTTGTATATATAGTCAGTCCATTTAATTTTGTGCATCTAAAATAGACGATGTATAGTCTATATAATTATTTGCACACGAATCGGACGATTTATAGTCGATAAAATTTTTTCTTAAAAAATTGAAAAAAAGACGATGTATAGTCCATTATATTTTTTTCATAAAAAATTTTTTTGCATGAAAAATGGATGATGTATAGTTTATTAAATTTTTTGCGCGAAAAGAAGACGACGTATATAGTCCATTTAATTTTTTAGATACGAAATGGACGAATTATAGCCAATTTATTTTTTTTTTTAATTTAAAAATGGACGATGTATAGTCCATTAAATTTTGTATATATAGTCAGTCAATTTAATTGTTTGCATCTAAAATAGACGATGTATAGTCTATATAATTATTTCCACACGAATCGGACGATTTATAGTCGATAAAATTTTTTCATAAAAAATTGAAAAAAAAGACGATGTATAGTCCATTATATTTTTTTCATAAAAAAATTTTTTGCATGAAAAATGGATGATGTATAGTTTATTAAATTCTTTGCACGGAAAGAAAATGACGTATATAGTCCATTTAATTTTTTAGATACGAAATGGACGAATTATAGTCAATTTAATTTTTTTTTTTAATTTAAAAATGGACGATGTATAGTCCATTAAATTTTGTATATATAGTCAGTCTATTTAATTTTGTGCATCTAAAATAGACGATGTATAGTCTATATAATTATTTGCACACGAATCGGACGATTTATAGTCGATGAAATTTTTTCATAAAAAATTGAAAAAAAGACGATGTATAGTCCATTATATTTTTTTCATAAAAAATTTTTTCCATGAAAAATGGATGATGTATAGTTTATTAAATTCTTTGCACGAAAAGAAGATGACGTATATAGTCCATTTAATTTTTTAGATACGAAATGGACGAATTATAGCCAATTTAATTTTTTTTTAAATTTAAAAATGGACGATGTATAGTCCATTAAATTTTTTATATATAGTCAGTCCATTTAATTTTGTGCATCTTAAATAGGCGATGTATAGTCTATATAACTATTTCCACACGAATCGGACAATTTATAGTCGATAAAATTTTTTCATAAAAAATTTAAAAAAAGACGATGTATAGTCCATTATATTTTTTTCATAAAAAAATTTTTTGCATGAAAAATGGATGATGTATAGTTTATTAAATTCTTTGCACGGAAAGAAAATGACGTATATAGTCCATTTAATTTTTTAGATACGAAATGGACGAATTATAGTCAATTTAATTTTTTTTTTTAATTTAAAAATGGACGATGTATAGTCCATTAAATTTTGTATATATAGTCAGTCTATTTAATTTTGTGCATCTAAAATAGACGATGTATAGTCTATATAATTATTTGCACACGAATCGGACGATTTATAGTCGATGAAATTTTTTCATAAAAAATTGAAAAAAAGACGATGTATAGTCCATTATATTTTTTTCATAAAAATTTTTTTGCATGAAAAATGGATGATGTATAGTTTATTAAATTCTTTGCACGAAAAGAAGATGACGTATATAGTCCATTTAATTTTTTAGATACGAAATGGACGAATTATAGCCAATTTAATTTTTTTTTAAATTTAAAAATGGACGATGTATAGTCCATTAAATTTTTTATATATAGTCAGTCCATTTAATTTTGTGCATCTTAAATAGGCGATGTATAGTCTATATAATTATTTCCACACGAATCGGACAATTTATAGTCGATAAAATTTTTTCATAAAAAATTTAAAAAAAGACGATGTATAGTCCATTATATTTTTTTCATAAACAAATTTTTTGCATGAAAAATGGATGATGTATAGTTTATTAAATTCTTTGCACGGAAAGAAAATGACGTATATAGTCCATTTAATTTTTTAGATACGAAATGGAAGAATTATAGTCAATTTAATTTTTTTTTTTAATTTAAAAATGGACGATGTATAGTCCATTAAATTTTATATATATAGTCAGTCTATTTAATTTTGTGCATCTAAAATAGACGATGTATAGTCTATATAATTATTTGCACACAAATCGGACGATTTATAGTCGATGAAATTTTTTCATAAAAAATTTAAAAAAAGACGATGTATAGTCCATTATATTTTTTTCATAAAAAATTTTTTGCATGAAAAATGGATGATGTATAGTTTATTAAATTCTTTGCACGAAAAGAAGATGACGTATATAGTCCATTTAATTTTTTAGATACGAAATGGACGAATTATAGCCCATTTATTTTTTTTTTTTAATTTAAAAATGGACGATGTATAGTCCATTAAATTTTGTAAATATAGTCAGTCCATTTAATTTTGTGCATCTAAAATAGACGATGTATAGTCTATATAATTATTTGCACACGAATCGGACGATTTATAGTCGATAAAATTTTTTCTTAAAAAATTTTAAAAAAGACGATGTATAGTCCATTATATTTTTTTCATAAAAAAATTTTTTCCATGAAAAATGGATGATGTATAGTTTATTAAATTCTTTGCACGAAAAGAAGACGACGTATATAGTCCATTTAATTTTTTAGATACGAAATGGACGAATTATAGCCAATTTAATTTTTTTTTTAAATTTAAAAATGGACGATATATAGTCCATTAAATTTTGTATATATAGTCAGTCCATTTAATTTTGTGCATCTAAAATAGACGATGTATAGTCTATATAATTATTTGCACACGAATCGGACGATTTATAGTCGATGAAATTTTTTCATAAAAAATTTAAAAAAAGACGATGTATAGTCCATTATATTTTTTTCATAAAAAATTTTTTGCATGAAAAATGGATGATGTATAGTTTATTAAATTCTTTGCACGAAAAGAAGATGACGTATATAGTCCATTTAATTTTTTAGATACGAAATGGACGAATTATAGCCCATTTATTTTTTTTTTTTAATTTAAAAATGGACGATGTATAGTCCATTAAATTTTGTAAATATAGCCAGTCCATTTAATTTTGTGCATCTAAAATAGACGATGTATAGTCTATATAATTATTTGCACACGAATCGGACGATTTATAGTCGATAAAATTTTTTCTTAAAAAATTTTAAAAAAGACGATGTATAGTCCATTATATTTTTTTCATAAAAAAATTTTTTCCATGAAAAATGGATGATGTATAGTTTATTAAATTCTTTGCACGAAAAGAAGACGACGTATATAGTCCATTTAATTTTTTAGATACGAAATGGACGAATTATAGCCAATTTAATTTTTTTTTTAAATTTAAAAATGGACGATGTATAGTCCATTAAATTTTGTAAATATAGTCAGTCCATTTAATTTTGTGCATCTAAAATAGACGATGTATAGTCTATATAATTATTTGCACACGAATCGGACAATTTATAGTCGATACAATTTTTTCTTAAAAAATTTAAAAAAAGACGATGTATAGTCCATTATATTTTTTTCATAAAAAATTTTTTTGCATGAAAAATGGATGATGTATAGTTTATTAAATTTTTTGCACGAAAAGAAGACGACGTATATAGTCCGTTTAATTTTTTAGATACGAAATGGACGAATTATAGCCAATTTATTTTTTTTTTTAATTTAAAAATGGACGATGTATAGTCCATTAAATTTTGTATATATAGTCAGTCAATTTAATTGTTTGCATCTAAAATAGACGATGTATAGTCTATATAATTATTTCCACACGAATCGGACGATTTATAGTCGATAAAATTTTTTCATAAAAAATTGAAAAAAAGACGATGTATAGTCCATTATATTTTTTTCATAAAAAAATTTTTTGCATGAAAAATGGATGATGTATAGTTTATTAAATTCTTTGCACGGAAAGAAAATGACGTATATAGTCCATTTAATTTTTTAGATACGAAATGGACGAATTATAGCCAATTTAATTTTTTTTTTAAATTTAAAAATGGACGATGTATAGTCCATTAAATTTTGTAAATATAGTCAGTCCATTTAATTTTGTGCATCTAAAATAGACGATGTATAGTCTATATAATTATTTGCACACGAATCGGACAATTTATAGTCGATAAAATTTTTTCTTAAAAAATTTAAAAAAAGACGATGTATAGTCCATTATATTTTTTTCATAAAAAAATTTTTTGCATGAAAAATGGATGATGTATAGTTTATTAAATTCTTTGCACGAAAAGCAGATGACGTATATAGTCCATTTAATTTTTTAGATACGAAATGGACGAATTATAGCCAATTTAATTTTTTTTTAAATTTAAAAATGGACGATGTATAGTCCATATATATATAGTCAGTCCATTTAATTTTGTGCATCTTAAATAGGCGATGTATAGTCTATATAACTATTTCCACACGAATCGGACAATTTATAGTCGATAAAATTTTTTCATAAAAAATTTAAAAAAAGACGATGTATAGTCCATTATATTTTTTTCATAAAAAAATTTTTTGCATGAAAAATGGATGATGTATAGTTTATTAAATTCTTTGCACGGAAAGAAAATGACGTATATAGTCCATTTAATTTTTTAGATACGAAATGGACGAATTATAGTCAATTTAATTTTTTTTTTTAATTTAAAAATGGACGATGTATAGTCCATTAAATTTTGTATATATAGTCAGTCTATTTAATTTTGTGCATCTAAAATAGACGATGTATAGTCTATATAATTATTTGCACACGAATCGGACGATTTATAGTCGATGAAATTTTTTCATAAAAACTTTAAAAAAAGACGATGTATAGTCCATTATATTTTTTTCATAAAAAATTTTTTGCATGAAAAATGGATGATGTATAGTTTATTAAATTCTTTGCACGAAAAGAAGATGACGTATATAGTCCATTTAATTTTTTAGATACGAAATGGACGAATTATAGCCCATTTATTTTTTTTTTTTAATTTATATATAGTCCATTTAATATAGTCCATTTTATATAGTCAGTCCATTTAATTTTGTGCATCTAAAATAGACGATGTATAGTCTATATAATTATTTGCACACGAATCGGACGATTTATAGTCGATACAATTTTTTCTTAAAAAATTTTAAAAAAGACGATGTATAGTCCATTATATTTTTTTCATAAAAAAATTTTTTCCATGAAAAATGGATGATGTATAGTTTATTAAATTCTTTGCACGAAAAGAAGACGACGTATATAGTCCATTTAATTTTTTAGATACGAAATGGACGAATTATAGCCAATTTAATTTTTTTTTTAATTTAAAAATGGACGATGTATAGTCCATTAAATTTTGTATATATAGTCAGTCCATTTAATTTTGTGCATCTAAAATAGACGATGTATAGTCTATATAATTATTTGCACACGAATCGGACGATTTATAGTCGATGAAATTTTTTCATAAAAAATTTAAAAAAAGACGATGTATAGTCCATTATATTTTTTTCATAAAAAATTTTTTGCATGAAAAATGGATGATGTATAGTTTATTAAATTCTTTGCACGAAAAGAAGATGACGTATATAGTCCATTTAATTTTTTAGATACGAAATGGACGAATTATAGCCCATTTATTTTTTTTTTTTAATTTAAAAATGGACGATGTATAGTCCATTAAATTTTGTAAATATAGTCAGTCCATTTAATTTTGTGCATCTAAAATAGACGATGTATAGTCTATATAATTATTTGCACACGAATCGGACGATTTATAGTCGATAAAATTTTTTCTTAAAAAATTTTAAAAAAGACGATGTATAGTCCATTATATTTTTTTCATAAAAAAATTTTTTCCATGAAAAATGGATGATGTATAGTTTATTAAATTCTTTGCACGAAAAGAAGACGACGTATATAGTCCATTTAATTTTTTAGATACGAAATGGACGAATTATAGCCAATTTAATTTTTTTTTTAAATTTAAAAATGGACGATGTATAGTCCATTAAATTTTTTATATATAGTCAGTCTATTTAATTTTGTGCATCTAAAATAGACGATGTATAGTCTATATAATTATTTGCACACGAATCGGACGATTTATAGTCGATGAAATTTTTTCATAAAAAATTTAAAAAAAGACGATGTATAGTCCATTATATTTTTTTCATAAAAAATTTTTTGCATGAAAAATGGATGATGTATAGTTTATTAAATTCTTTGCACGAAAAGAAGATGACATATATAGTCCATTTAATTTTTTAGATACGAAATGGACGAATTATAGCCCATTTATTTTTTTTTTTTAATTTAAAAATGGACGATGTATAGTCCATTAAATTTTGTAAATATAGTCAGTCCATTTAATTTTGTGCATCTAAAATAGACGATGTATAGTCTATATAATTATTTGCACACGAATCGGACGATTTATAGTCGATAAAATTTTTTCTTAAAAAATTTTAAAAAAGACGATGTATAGTCCATTATATTTTTTTCATAAAAAAATTTTTTCCATGAAAAATGGATGATGTATAGTTTATTAAATTCTTTGCACGAAAAGAAGACGACGTATATAGTCCATTTAATTTTTTAGATACGAAATGGACGAATTATAGCCAATTTAATTTTTTTTTTAAATTTAAAAATGGACGATGTATAGTCCATTAAATTTTGTATATATAGTCAGTCCATTTAATTTTGTGCATCTAAA
Source organism: Tachina lurida (assembly GCA_944452675.1). Lineage (NCBI taxonomy): Eukaryota > Metazoa > Arthropoda > Insecta > Diptera > Tachinidae > Tachina > Tachina lurida. The sequence continues at coordinate 117,845,696 of OX101754.1, forward strand.
ATAGACGATGTATAGTCTATATAATTATTTGCACACGAATCGGACGATTTATAGTCGATAAAATTTTTTCTTAAAAAATTTAAAAAAAGACGATGTATAGTCCATTATATTTTTTTCATAAAAAATTTTTTTGCATGAAAAATGGATGATGTATAGTTTATTAAATTTTTTGCACGAAAAGAAGACGACGTATATAGTCCATTTAATTTTTTAGATACGAAATGGACGAATTATAGTCAATTTAATTTTTTTTTTTAATTTAAAAATGGACGATGTATAGTCCATTAAATTTTGTATATATAGTCAGTCTATTTAATTTTGTGCATCTAAAATAGACGATGTATAGTCTATATAATTATTTGCACACGAATCGGACGATTTATAGTCGATGAAATTTTTTCATAAAAAATTGAAAAAAAGACGATGTATAGTCCATTATATTTTTTTCATAAAAAATTTTTTCCATGAAAAATGGATGATGTATAGTTTATTAAATTCTTTGCACGAAAAGAAGATGACGTATATAGTCCATTTAATTTTTTAGATACGAAATGGACGAATTATAGCCCATTTATTTTTTTTTTTTAATTTAAAAATGGACGATGTATAGTCCATTAAATTTTGTAAATATAGTCAGTCCATTTAATTTTGTGCATCTAAAATAGACGATGTATAGTCTATATAATTATTTGCACACGAATCGGACGATTTATAGTCGATAAAATTTTTTCTTAAAAAATTTTAAAAAAGACGATGTATAGTCCATTATATTTTTTTCATAAAAAAATTTTTTCCATGAAAAATGGATGATGTATAGTTTATTAAATTCTTTGCACGAAAAGAAGACGACGTATATAGTCCATTTAATTTTTTAGATACAAAATGGACGAATTATAGCCAATTTAATTTTTTTTTTAAATTTAAAAATGGACGATGTATAGTCCATTAAATTTTGTATATATAGTCAGTCCATTTAATTTTGTGCATCTAAAATAGACGATGTATAGTCTATATAATTATTTGCACACGAATCGGACGATTTATAGTCGATAAAATTTTTTCTTAAAAAATTTAAAAAAAGACGATGTATATATAGTCCATTATATTTTTTTCATAAAAAATTTTTTTGCATGAAAAATGGATGATGTATAGTTTATTAAATTTTTTGCACGAAAAGAAGACGACGTATATAGTCCATTTAATTTTTTAGATACGAAATGGACGAATTATAGCCAATTTATTTTTTTTTTAATTTAAAAATGGACGATGTATAGTCCATTAAATTTTGTATATATAGTCAGTCAATTTAATTGTTTGCATCTAAAATAGACGATGTATAGTCTATATAATTATTTCCACACGAATCGGACGATTTATAGTCGATAAAATTTTTTCATAAAAAATTGAAAAAAAAGACGATGTATAGTCCATTATATTTTTTTCATAAAAAAATTTTTTGCATGAAAAATGGATGATGTATAGTTTATTAAATTCTTTGCACGGAAAGAAAATGACGTATATAGTCCATTTAATTTTTTAGATACGAAATGGACGAATTATAGTCAATTTAATTTTTTTTTTTAATTTAAAAATGGACGATGTATAGTCCATTAAATTTTGTATATATAGTCAGTCCATTTAATTTTGTGCATCTTAAATAGGCGATGTATAGTCTATATAATTATTTCCACACGAATCGGACAATTTATAGTCGATAAAATTTTTTCATAAAAAATTTAAAAAAAGACGATGTATAGTCCATTATATTTTTTTCATAAAAAAATTTTTTGCATGAAAAATGGATGATGTATAGTTTATTAAATTCTTTGCACGGAAAGAAAATGACGTATATAGTCCATTTAATTTTTTAGATACGAAATGGACGAATTATAGTCAATTTAATTTTTTTTTTAATTTAAAAATGGACGATGTATAGTCCATTAAATTTTGTATATATAGTCAGTCTATTTAATTTTGTGCATCTAAAATAGACGATGTATAGTCTATATAATTATTTGCACACGAATCGGACGATTTATAGTCGATGAAATTTTTTCATAAAAAATTGAAAAAAAGACGATGTATAGTCCATTATATTTTTTTCATAAAAAATTTTTTGCATGAAAAATGGATGATGTATAGTTTATTAAATTCTTTGCACGAAAAGAAGATGACGTATATAGTCCATTTAATTTTTTAGATACGAAATGGACGAATTATAGCCCATTTATTTTTTTTTTTAATTTAAAAATGGACGATGTATAGTCCATTAAATTTTATAAATATAGTCAGTCCATTTAATTTTGTGCATCTAAAATAGACGATGTATAGTCTATATAATTATTTGCACACGAATCGGACGATTTATAGTCGATAAAATTTTTTCTTAAAAAATTTAAAAAAAGACGATGTATAGTCCATTATATTTTTTTCATAAAAAATTTTTTTGCATGAAAAATGGATGATGTATAGTTTATTAAATTTTTTGCACGAAAAGAAGACGACGTATATAGTCCATTTAATTTTTTAGATACGAAATGGACGAATTATAGCCAATTTATTTTTTTTTTTAATTTAAAAATGGACGATGTATAGTCCATTAAATTTTGTATATATAGTCAGTCAATTTAATTGTTTGCATCTAAAATAGACGATGTATAGTCTATATAATTATTTCCACACGAATCGGACGATTTATAGTCGATAAAATTTTTTCATAAAAATTTAAAAAAAAGACGATGTATAGTCCATTATATTTTTTTCATAAAAAAATTTTTTGCATGAAAAATGGATGATGTATAGTTTATTAAATTCTTTGCACGGAAAGAAAATGACGTATATAGTCCATTTAATTTTTTAGATACGAAATGGACGAATTATAGTCAATTTAATTTTTTTTTTTTATTTAAAAATGGAAGATGTATAGTCCATTAAATTTTGTATATATAGTCAGTCTATTTAATTTTGTGCATCTAAAATAGACGATGTATAGTCTATATAAATATTTGCACACGAATCGGACGATTTATAGTCGATGAAATTTTTTCATAAAAAATTGAAAAAAGACGATGTATAGTCCATTATATTTTTTTCATAAAAAATTTTTTGCATGAAAAATGGATGATGTATAGTTTATTAAATTCTTTGCACGAAAAGAAGATGACGTATATAGTCCATTTAATTTTTTAGATACGAAATGGACGAATTATAGCCAATTTAATTTTTTTTTAAATTTAAAAATGGACGATGTATAGTCCATTAAATTTTTTATATATAGTCAGTCCATTTAATTTTGTGCATCTTAAATAGGCGATGTATAGTCTATATAATTATTTCCACACGAATCGGACAATTTATAGTCGATAAAATTTTTTCATAAAAAATTTAAAAAAAGACGATGTATAGTCCATTATATTTTTTTCATAAAAAATTTTTTTGCATGAAAAATGGATGATGTATAGTTTATTAAATTCTTTGCACGGAAAGAAAATGACGTATATAGTCCATTTAATTTTTTAGATACGAAATGGACGAATTATAGTCAATTTAATTTTTTTTTAATTTAAAAATGGACGATGTATAGTCCGTTAAATTTTGTATATATAGTCAGTCTATTTAATTTTGTGCATCTAAAATAGACGATGTATAGTCTATATAATTATTTGCACACGAATCGGACGATTTATAGTCGATGAAATTTTTTCATAAAAAATTGAAAAAAAGACGATGTATAGTCCATTATATTTTTTTCATAAAAAATTTTTTGCATGAAAAATGGATGATGTATAGTTTATTAAATTCTTTGCACGAAAAGAAGATGACGTATATAGTCCATTTAATTTTTTAGATACGAAATGGACGAATTATAGCCCATTTATTTTTTTTTTTTAATTTAAAAATGGACGATGTATAGTCCATTAAATTTTGTAAATATAGTCAGTCCATTTAATTTTGTGCATCTAAAATAGACGATGTATAGTCTATATAATTATTTGCACACGAATCGGACGATTTATAGTCGATAAAATTTTTTCTTAAAAAATTTTAAAAAAGACGATGTATAGTCCATTATATTTTTTTCATAAAAAAATTTTTTCCATGAAAAATGGATGATGTATAGTTTATTAAATTCTTTGCACGAAAAGAAGACGACGTATATAGTCCATTTAATTTTTTAGATACGAAATGGACGAATTATAGCCAATTTAATTTTTTTTTTAAATTTAAAAATGGACGATGTATAGTCCATTAAATTTTGTATATATAGTCAGTCCATTTAATTTTGTGCATCTAAAATAGACGATGTATAGTCTATATAATTATTTGCACACGAATCGGACGATTTATAGTCGATAAAATTTTTTCTTAAAAAATTTAAAAAAAGACGATGTATAGTCCATTATATTTTTTTCATAAAAAATTTTTTTGCATGAAAAATGGATGATGTATAGTTTATTAAATTTTTTGCACGAAAAGAAGACGACGTATATAGTCCATTTAATTTTTTAGATACGAAATGGACGAATTATAGCCAATTTATTTTTTTTTTTTTTATTTAAAAATGGACGATGTATAGTCCATTAAATTTTGTATATATAGTCAGTCAATTTAATTGTTTGCATCTAAAATAGACGATGTATAGTCTATATAATTATTTCCACACGAATCGGACGATTTATAGTCGATAAAATTTTTTCATAAAAAATTGAAAAAAAAGACGATGTATAGTCCATTATATTTTTTTCATAAAAAAATTTTTTGCATGAAAAATGGATGATGTATAGTTTATTAAATTCTTTGCACGGAAAGAAAATGACGTATATAGTCCATTTAATTTTTTAGATACGAAATGGACGAATTATAGTCAATTTAATTTTTTTTTTAATTTAAAAATGGACGATGTATAGTCCATTAAATTTTGTATATATAGTCAGTCTATTTAATTTTGTGCATCTAAAATAGACGATGTATAGTCTATATAATTATTTGCACACGAATCGGACGATTTATAGTCGATGAAATTTTTTCATAAAAAATTTAAAAAAAGACGATGTATAGTCCATTATATTTTTTTCATAAAAAATTTTAGCATGAAAAATGGATGATGTATAGTTTATTAAATTCTTTGCACGAAAAGTAGATGACGTATATAGTCCATTTAATTTTTTAGATACGAAATGGACGAATTATAGCCAATTTAATTTTTTTTTAAATTTAAAAATGGACGATGTATAGTCCATTAAATTTTTTATATATAGTCAGTCCATTTAATTTTGTGCATCTTAAATAGGCGATGTATAGTCTATATAATTATTTCCACACGAATCGGACAATTTATAGTCGATAAAATTTTTTCATAAAAAATTTAAAAAAAGACGATGTATATATAGTCCATTATATTTTTTTCATAAAAAAATTTTTTGCATGAAAAATGGATGATGTATAGTTTATTAAATTCTTTGCACGGAAAGAAAATGACGTATATAGTCCATTTAATTTTTTAGATACGAAATGGACGAATTATAGTCAATTTAATTTTTTTTTTTAATTTAAAAATGGACGATGTATAGTCCATTAAATTTTGTATATATAGTCAGTCTATTTAATTTTGTGCATCTAAAATAGACGATGTATAGTCTATATAATTATTTGCACACGAATCGGACGATTTATAGTCGATGAAATTTTTTCATAAAAAATTGAAAAAAAGACGATGTATAGTCCATTATATTTTTTTCATAAAAAATTTTTTGCATGAAAAATGGATGATGTATAGTTTATTAAATTCTTTGCACGAAAAGAAGATGACGTATATAGTCCATTTAATTTTTTAGATACGAAATGGACGAATTATAGCCCATTTATTTTTTTTTTTTAATTTAAAAATGGACGATGTATAGTCCATTAAATTTTGTAAATATAGTCAGTCCATTTAATTTTGTGCATCTAAAATAGACGATGTATAGTCTATAAATATTTGCACACGAATCGGACGATTTATAGTCGATAAAATTTTTTCTTAAAAAATTTTAAAAAAGACGATGTATAGTCCATTATATTTTTTTCATAAAAAAATTTTTTCCATGAAAAATGGATGATGTATAGTTTATTAAATTCTTTGCACGAAAAGAAGACGACGTATATAGTCCATTTAATTTTTTAGATACGAAATGGACGAATTATAGCCAATTTAATTTTTTTTTTAAATTTAAAAATGGACGATGTATAGTCCATTAAATTTTGTATATATAGTCAGTCCATTTAATTTTGTGCATCTAAAATAGACGATGTATAGTCTATATAATTATTTGCACACGAATCGGACGATTTATAGTCGATAAAATTTTTTCTTAAAAAATTTAAAAAAAGACGATGTATAGTCCATTATATTTTTTTCATAAAAAATTTTTTTGCATGAAAAATGGATGATGTATAGTTTATTAAATTTTTTGCACGAAAAGAAGACGACGTATATAGTCCATTTAATTTTTTAGATACGAAATGGACGAATTATAGCCAATTTATTTTTTTTTTAATTTAAAAATGGACGATGTATAGTCCATTAAATTTTGTATATATAGTCAGTCAATTTAATTGTTTGCATCTAAAATAGACGATGTATAGTCTATATAATTATTTCCACACGAATCGGACGATTTATAGTCGATAAAATTTTTTCATAAAAAATTGAAAAAAAAGACGATGTATAGTCCATTATATTTTTTTCATAAAAAATTTTTTTGCATGAAAAATGGATGATGTATAGTTTATTAAATTCTTTGCACGGAAAGAAAATGACGTATATAGTCCATTTAATTTTTTAGATACGAAATGGACGAATTATAGTCAATTTAATTTTTTTTTTTAATTTAAAAATGGACGATGTATAGTCCATTAAATTTTGTATATATAGTCAGTCTATTTAATTTTGTGCATCTAAAATAGACGATGTATAGTCTATATAATTATTTGCACACGAATCGGACGATTTATAGTCGATGAAATTTTTTCATAAAAAATTGAAAAAAAGACGATGTATAGTCCATTATATTTTTTTCATAAAAAATTTTTTGCATGAAAAATGGATGATGTATAGTTTATTAAATTCTTTGCACGAAAAGAAGATGACGTATATAGTCCATTTAATTTTTTAGATACGAAATGGACGAATTATAGCCAATTTAATTTTTTTTAAATTTAAAAATGGACGATGTATAGTCCATTAAATTTTTTATATATAGTCAGTCCATTTAATTTTGTGCATCTTAAATAGGCGATGTATAGTCTATATAATTATTTCCACACGAATCGGACGATTTATAGTCGATAAAATTTTTTCATAAAAAATTGAAAAAAAGACGATGTATAAGTCCATTATATTTTTTTCATAAAAAAATTTTTTGCATGAAAAATGGATGATGTATAGTTTATTAAATTCTTTGCACGGAAAGAAAATGACGTATATAGTCCATTTAATTTTTTAGATACGAAATGGACGAATTATAGTCAATTTAATTTTTTTTTTAATTAAAAAATGGACGATGTATAGTCCATTAAATTTTGTATATATAGTCAGTCTATTTAATTTTGTGCATCTAAAATAGACGATGTATAGTCTATATAATTATTTGCACACGAATCGGACGATTTATAGTCGATGAAATTTTTTCATAAAAAATTGAAAAAAAGACGATGTATAGTCCATTATATTTTTTTCATAAAAAATTTTTTGCATGAAAAATGGATGATGTATAGTTTATTAAATTCTTTGCACGAAAAGAAGATGACGTATATAGTCCATTTAGTTTTTTAGATACGAAATGGACGAATTATAGCCCATTTATTTTTTTTTTTTAATTTAAAAATGGACGATGTATAGTCCATTAAATTTTGTAAATATAGTCAGTCCATTTAATTTTGTGCATCTAAAATAGACGATGTATAGTCTATATAATTATTTGCACACGAATCGGACGATTTATAGTCGATAAAATTTTTTCTTAAAAAATTTTAAAAAAGACGATGTATAGTCCATTATATTTTTTTCATAAAAAAATTTTTTCCATGAAAAATGGATGATGTATAGTTTATTAAATTCTTTGCACGAAAAGAAGACGACGTATATAGTCCATTTAATTTTTTAGATACGAAATGGACGAATTATAGCCAATTTAATTTTTTTTTTAATTTAAAAATGGACGATGTATAGTCCATTAAATTTTGTATATATAGTCAGTCCATTTAATTTTGTGCATCTAAAATAGACGATGTATAGTCTATATAATTATTTGCACACGAATCGGACGATTTATAGTCGATAAAATTTTTTCTTAAAAAATTTAAAAAAAGACGATGTATAGTCCAATTTATTTTTTTCATAAAAAATTTTTTTGCATGAAAAATGGATGATGTATAGTTTATTAAATTTTTTGCACGAAAAGAAGACGACGTATATAGTCCATTTAATTTTTTAGATACGAAATGGACGAATTATAGCCAATTTATTTTTTTTTTAATTTAAAAATGGACGATGTATAGTCCATTAAATTTTGTATATATAGTCAGTCAATTTAATTGTTTGCATCTAAAATAGACGATGTATAGTCTATATAATTATTTCCACACGAATCGGACGATTTATAGTCGATAAAATTTTTTCATAAAAAATTGAAAAAAAAGACGATGTATAGTCCATTATATTTTTTTCATAAAAAAATTTTTTGCATGAAAAATGGATGATGTATAGTTTATTAAATTCTTTGCACGGAAAGAAAATGACGTATATAGTCCATTTAATTTTTTAGATACGAAATGGACGAATTATAGTCAATTTAATTTTTTTTTTTAATTTAAAAATGGACGATGTATAGTCCATTAAATTTTGTATATATAGTCAGTCTATTTAATTTTGTGCATCTAAAATAGACGATGTATAGTCTATATAATTATTTGCACACGAATCGGACGATTTATAGTCGATGAAATTTTTTCATAAAAAATTGAAAAAAAGACGATGTATAGTCCATTATATTTTTTTCATAAAAAATTTTTTGCATGAAAAATGGATGATGTATAGTTTATTAAATTCTTTGCACGAAAAGAAGATGACGTATATAGTCCATTTAATTTTTTACATACGAAATGGACGAATTATAGCCAATTTAATTTTTTTTTAAATTTAAAAATGGACGATGTATAGTCCATTAAATTTTTTATATATAGTCAGTCCATTTAATTTTGTGCATCTTAAATAGGCGATGTATAGTCTATATAATTATTTCCACACGAATCGGACAATTTATAGTCGATAAAATTTTTTCATAAAAAATTTAAAAAAAGACGATGTATAGTCCATTATATTTTTTTCATAAAAAAATTTTTTGCATGAAAAATGGATGATGTATAGTTTATTAAATTCTTTGCACGGAAAGAAAATGACGTATATAGTCCATTTAATTTTTTAGATACGAAATGGACGAATTATAGTCAATTTAATTTTTTTTTAATTTAAAAATGGACGATGTATAGTCCATTAAATTTTGTATATATAGTCAGTCTATTTAATTTTGTGCATCTAAAATAGACGATGTATAGTCTATATAATTATTTGCACACGAATCGGACGATTTATAGTCGATGAAATTTTTTCATAAAAAATTGAAAAAAAGACGATGTATAGTCCATTATATTTTTTTCATAAAAAATTTTTTGCATGAAAAATGGATGATGTATAGTTTATTAAATTCTTTGCACGGAAAGAAAATGACGTATATAGTCCATTTAATTTATTAGATACGAAATGGACGAATTATAGCCCATTTATTTTTTTTTTTAATTTAAAAATGGACGATGTATAGTCCATTAAATTTTGTAAATATAGTCAGTCCATTTAATTTTGTGCATCTAAAATAGACGATGTATAGTCTATATAATTATTTGCACACGAATCGGACGATTTATAGTCGATAAAATTTTTTCTTAAAAAATTTTAAAAAAGACGATGTATAGTCCATTATATTTTTTTCATAAAAAAATTTTTTCCATGAAAAATGGATGATGTATAGTTTATTAAATTCTTTGCACGAAAAGAAGACGACGTATATAGTCCATTTAATTTTTTAGATACGAAATGGACGAATTATAGCCAATTTAATTTTTTTTTAAATTTAAAAATGGACGATGTATAGTCCATTAAATTTTGTATATATAGTCAGTCCATTTAATTTTGTGCATCTAAAATAGACGATGTATAGTCTATATAATTATTTGCACACGAATCGGACGATTTATAGTCGATAAAATTTTTTCTTAAAAAATTAAAAAAAAGACGATGTATAGTCCATTATATTTTTTTCATAAAAAATTTTTTTGCATGAAAAATGGATGATGTATAGTTTATTAAATTTTTTGCACGAAAAGAAGACGACGTATATAGTCCATTTAATTTTTTAGATACGAAATGGACGAATTATAGCCAATTTATTTTTTTTTTTAATTTAAAAATGGACGATGTATAGTCCATTAAATTTTGTATATATAGTCAGTCAATTTAATTGTTTGCATCTAAAATAGACGATGTATAGTCTATATAATTATTTCCACACGAATCGGACGATTTATAGTCGATAAAATTTTTTCATAAAAAATTGAAAAAAAAGACGATGTATAGTCCATTATATTTTTTTCATAAAAAAATTTTTTGCATGAAAAATGGATGATGTATAGTTTATTAAATTCTTTGCACGGAAAGAAAATGACGTATATAGTCCATTTAATTTTTTAGATACGAAATGGACGAATTATAGTCAATTTAATTTTTTTTTTAATTTAAAAATGGACGATGTATAGTCCATTAAATTTTGTATATATAGTCAGTCTATTTAATTTTGTGCATCTAAAATAGACGATGTATAGTCTATATAATTATTTGCACACGAATCGGACGATTTATAGTCGATGAAATTTTTTCATAAAAAATTGAAAAAAAGACGATGTATAGTCCATTATATTTTTTTCATAAAAAATTTTTTGCATGAAAAATGGATGATGTATAGTTTATTAAATTCTTTGCACGAAAAGAAGATGACGTATATAGTCCATTTAATTTTTTAGATACGAAATGGACGAATTATAGCCAATTTAATTTTTTTTTAAATTTAAAAATGGACGATGTATAGTCCATTAAATTTTTTATATATAGTCAGTCCATTTAATTTTGTGCATCTTAAATAGGCGATGTATAGTCTATATAATTATTTCCACACGAATCGGACAATTTATAGTCGATAAAATTTTTTCATAAAAAATTTAAAAAAAGACGATGTATAGTCCATTATATTTTTTTCATAAAAAAATTTTTTGCATGAAAAATGGATGATGTATAGTTTATTAAATTCTTTGCACGAAAAGAAGACGACGTATATAGTCCATTTAATTTTTTAGATACGAAATGGACGAATTATAGCCAATTTATTTTTTTTTTAATTTAAAAATGGACGATGTATAGTCCATTAAATTTTGTATATATAGTCAGTCTATTTAATTTTGTGCATCTAAAATAGACGATGTATAGTCTATATAATTATTTGCACACGAATCGGACGATTTATAGTCGATGAAATTTTTTCATAAAAAATTGAAAAAAAGACGATGTATAGTCCATTATATTTTTTTCATAAAAAATTTTTTGCATGAAAAATGGATGATGTATAGTTTATTAAATTCTTTGCACGAAAAGAAGATGACGTATATAGTCCATTTAATTTTTTAGATACGAAATGGACGAATTATAGCCCATTTATTTTTTTTTTTAATTTAAAAATGGACGATGTATAGTCCATTAAATTTTGTAAATATAGTCAGTCCATTTAATTTTGTGCATCTAAAATAGACGATGTATAGTCTATATAATTATTTGCACACGAATCGGACGATTTATAGTCGATAAAATTTTTTCTTAAAAAATTTTAAAAAAGACGATGTATAGTCCATTTTATTTTTTTCATAAAAAAATTTTTTCCATGAAAAATGGATGATGTATAGTTTATTAAATTCTTTGCACGAAAAGAAGACGACGTATATAGTCCATTTAATTTTTTAGATACGAAATGGACGAATTATAGCCAATTTAATTTTTTTTTTTAATTTAAAAATGGACGATGTATAGTCCATTAAATTTTGTATATATAGTCAGTCCATTTAATTTTGTGCATCTAAAATAGACGATGTATAGTCTATATAATTATTTGCACACGAATCGGACGATTTATAGTCGATAAAATTTTTTCTTAAAAAATTTAAAAAAAGACGATGTATAGTCCATTATATTTTTTTCATAAAAAATTTTTTTGCATGAAAAATGGATGATGTATAGTTTATTAAATTTTTTGCACGAAAAGAAGACGACGTATATAGTCCATTTAATTTTTTAGATACAAAATGGACGAATTATAGCCAATTTATTTTTTTTTTTAATTTAAAAATGGACGATGTATAGTCCATTAAATTTTGTATATATAGTCAGTCAATTTAATTGTTTGCATCTAAAATAGACGATGTATAGTCTATATAATTATTTCCACACGAATCGGACGATTTATAGTCGATAAAATTTTTTCATAAAAAATTGAAAAAAAGACGATGTATAGTCCATTATATTTTTTCATAAAAAAATTTTTTGCTTGAAAAATGGATGATGTATAGTTTATTTAATTCTTTGCACGGAAAGAAAATGACGTATATAGTCCATTTAATTTTTTAGATACGAAATGGACGAATTATAGTCAATTTAATTTTTTTTTTAATTTAAAAATGGACGATGTATAGTCCATTAAATTTTGTATATATAGTCAGTCTATTTAATTTTGTGCATCTAAAATAGACGATGTATAGTCTATATAATTATTTGCACACGAATCGGACGATTTATAGTCGATGAAATTTTTTCATAAAAAATTGAAAAAAAGACGATGTATAGTCCATTATATTTTTTTCATAAAAAATTTTTTGCATGAAAAATGGATGATGTATAGTTTATTAAATTCTTTGCACGAAAAGAAGATGACGTATATAGTCCATTTAATTTTTTAGATACGAAATGGACGAATTATAGCCAATTTAATTTTTTTTTAAATTTAAAAATGGACGATGTATAGTCCATTAAATTTTTTATATATAGTCAGTCCATTTAATTTTGTGCATCTTAAATAGGCGATGTATAGTCTATATAATTATTTCCACACGAATCGGACAATTTATAGTTGATAAAATTTTTTCATAAAAAATTTAAAAAAAGACGATGTATAGTCCATTATATTTTTTTCATAAAAAAATTTTTTGCATGAAAAATGGATGATGTATAGTTTATTAAATTCTTTGCACGGAAAGAAAATGACGTATATAGTCCATTTAATTTTTTAGATACGAAATGGACGAATTATAGTCAATTTAATTTTTTTTTTTAATTTAAAAATGGACGATGTATAGTCCATTAAATTTTGTATATATAGTCAGTCTATTTAATTTTGTGCATCTAAAATAGACGATGTATAGTCTATATAATTATTTGCACACGAATCGGACGATTTATAGTCGATGAAATTTTTTCATAAAAAATTGAAAAAAAGACGATGTATAGTCCATTATATTTTTTTCATAAAAAATTTTTTGCATGAAAAATGGATGATGTATAGTTTATTAAATTCTTTGCACGAAAAGAAGATGACGTATATAGTCCATTTAATTTTTTAGATACGAAATGGACGAATTATAGTCAATTTAATTTTTTTTTTTAATTTAAAAATGGACGATGTATAGTCCATTAAATTTTGTAAATATAGTCAGTCCATTTAATTTTGTGCATCTAAAATAGACGATGTATAGTCTATATAATTATTTGCACACGAAACGGACGATTTATAGTCGATAAAATTTTTTCTTAAAAAATTTTAAAAAAGACGATGTATATATATTATATTTTTTTCATAAAAAAATTTTTTCCATGAAAAATGGATGATGTATAGTTTATTAAATTCTTTGCACGAAAAGAAGACGACGTATATAGTCCATTTAATTTTTTAGATACGAAATGGACGAATTATAGCCAATTTAATTTTTTTTTTAAATTTAAAAATGGACGATGTATAGTCCATTAAATTTTGTATATATAGTCAGTCCATTTAATTTTGTGCATCTAAAATAGACGATGTATAGTCTATATAATTATTTGCACACGAATCGGACGATTTATAGTCGATAAAATTTTTTCTTAAAAAATTTAAAAAAAGACGATGTATAGTCCATTATATTTTTTTCATAAAAAATTTTTTTGCATGAAAAATGGATGATGTATAGTTTATTAAATTTTTTGCACGAAAAGAAGACGACGTATATAGTCCATTTAATTTTTTAGATACGAAATGGACGAATTATAGCCAATTTATTTTTTTTTTTAATTTAAAAATGGACGATGTATAGTCCATTAAATTTTGTATATATAGTCAGTCAATTTAATTGTTTGCATCTAAAATAGACGATGTATAGTCTATATAATTATTTGCACACGAATCGGACGATTTATAGTCGATGAAATTTTTTCATAAAAAATTTAAAAAAAGACGATGTATAGTCCATTATATTTTTTTCATAAAAAATTTTTTTGCATGAAAAATGGATGATGTATAGTTTATTAAATTTTTTGCACGAAAAGAAGACGACGTATATAGTCCATTTAATTTTTTAGATACGAAATGGACGAATTATAGCCAATTTATTTTTTTTTTTAATTTAAAAATGGACGATGTATAGTCCATTAAATTTTGTATATATAGTCAGTCAATTTAATTGTTTGCATCTAAAATAGACGATGTATAGTCTATATAATTATTTCCACACGAATCGGACGATTTATAGTCGATAAAATTTTTTCATAAAAAATTGAAAAAAAAGACGATGTATAGTCCATTATATGTTTTTCATAAAAAAAATTTTTGCATGAAAAATGGATGATGTATAGTTTATTAAATTCTTTGCACGAAAAGAAGTCGACGTATATAGTCCATTTAATTTTTTAGATACGAAATGGACGAATTATAGCCAATTTAATTTTTTTTTAAATTTAAAAATGAACGATGTATAGTCCATTAAATTTTGTATATATAGTCAGTCCATTTAATTTTGTGCATCTCAAATAGACGATGTATAGTCTATATAATTATTTGCACACGAATCGGACGATTTATAGTCGATGAAATTTTTTCATAAAAAATTTAAAAAAAGACGATGTATAGTCCATTATATTTTTTTCATAAAAAATTTTTTTGCATGAAAAATGGATGATGTATAGTTTATTAAATTTTTTGCACGAAAAGAAGACGACGTATATAGTCCATTTAATTTTTTAGATACGAAATGGACGAATTATAGCCAATTTATTTTTTTTTTAATTTAAAAATGGACGATGTATAGTCCATTAAATTTTGTATATATAGTCAGTCAATTTAATTGTTTGCATCTAAAATAGACGATGTATAGTCTATATAATTATTTCCACACGAATCGGACGATTTATAGTCGATAAAATTTTTTCATAAAAAATTGAAAAAAAAGACTATGTATAGTCCATTATATTTTTTTCATAAAAAAATTTTTTGCATGAAAAATGGGTGATGTATAGTTTATTAAATTCTTTGCACGGAAAGAAAATGACGTATATAGTCCATTTAATTTTTTAGATACGAAATGGACGAATTATAGTCAATTTAATTTTTTTTTTTAATTTAAAAATGGACGATGTATAGTCCATTAAATTTTGTATATATAGTCAGTCCATTTAATTTTGTGCATCTCAAATAGACGATGTATAGTCTATATAATTATTTGCACACGAATCGGACGATTTATAGTCGATAAAATTTTTTCATAAAAAATTTAAAAAAAGACGAAGTCCATTATATTTTTTTCATAAAAAAATTTTTTGCATGAAAAATGGATGATGTATAGTTTATTAAATTCTTTGCACGAAAAGAAGTCGACGTATATAGTCCATTTAATTTTTTAGATACGAAATGGACGAATTATAGCCAATTTATTTTTTTTTTTTAATTTAAAAATGGACGATGTATAGTCCATTAAATTTTGTATATATAGTCAGTCCATTTAATTGTTTGCATCTAAAATAGACGATATATAGTCTATTTAATTATTTGCACATGAATCGGACGATTTATAGTCGATAAACTTTTTTCATAAAAAATTTAAAAAAAGACGAAGTCCATTATATTTTTTTCATAAAAAATTTTTTTGCATGAAAAATGGATGATGTATAGTTTATTAAATTCTTTGCATGAAAAGAAGACGACGATAAAATTTTTTCATAAAAAATTGAAAAAAAGACGATGTATAGTCCATTATATTTTTTTCATTAAAAATTTTTTTGCATGAAAAATGGATGATGTATAGTTTATTAAATTCTTTGCACGAAAAGAAGACGACGTATATAGTCCATTTAATTTTTTAGATACGAAATGGACGAATTATAGTCAATTTAATTTTTTTTTAAATTTAAAAATGGACGATGTATAGTCCCTTAAATTTTGTATATATTGTCAGTCTATTTAATTTTGTGCATCTAAAATAGACGATATATAGTCTATATAATTATTTGCACACGAATCGGACGATTTATAGTCGATAAAATTTTTTCATAAAAAATTTAAAAAAAGACGATGTATAGTCCATTATATTTTTTTCATAAAAAAATTTTTTGCATGAAAAATGGATGATGTATAATTTATTAAATTCTTTGCACGAAAAGAAGACGACGTATATTGTCTATTTAATTTTTTAGATACGAAATGGACGAATTATAGCCAATTTATTTTTTTTTTTTTTATTTAAAAATGGACGATGTCTAGTCCATTAAATTTTGTATATATAGTCAGTCCATTTAATTTTGTGCATCTAAAATAGACGATGTATAGTCTATTTAATTATTTGCACACGAATCGGACGATTTATAGTCGATAAAATTTTTTCATAAAAAATTGAAAAAAAGACGATGTATAGTCCATTATATTTTTTTCATAAAAAATTTTTTGCATGAAAAATGGATGATGTATAGTTTATTAAATTCTTTGCACGAAAAGAAGACGACGTATATAGTCCATTTAATTTTTTAGATACGAAATGGACGAATTATAGCCAATTTATTTTTTTTTTAAATTTAAAAATGGACGATGTATAGTCCATTAAATTTTGTATATATAGTCAGTCCATTTAATTTTGTGCATCTAAAATAGACGATGTATAGTCTATATAATTATTTGCACACGAATCGGACGATTTATAGTCGATGAAATTTTTTCATAAAAAATTGAAAAAAAATTGAAATTTTTTTCATAAAAAATTTTTTTGCATGAAAAATGGATGATGTATAGTTTATTAAATTCTTTGCACGAAAAGAAGACGACGTATATAGTCCATTTAATTTTTTAGATACGAAATGGACGAATTATAGCCAATTTATTTTTTTTTTAAATTTAAAAATGGACGATGTATAGTCCATTAAATTTTGTATATATAGTCAGTCCATTTAATTTTGTGCATCTCAAATAGACGATGTATAGTCTATATAATTATTTGCACACGAATCGGACGATTTATAGTCGATGAAATTTTTTCATAAAAAATTTAAAAAAAGACGATGTATAGTCCATTATATTTTTTTCATAAAAAATTTTTTTGCATGAAAAATGGATGATGTATAGTTTATTAAATTTTTTGCACGAAAAGAAGACGACGTATATAGTCCATTTAATTTTTTAGATACGAAATGGACGAATTATAGCCAATTTATTTTTTTTTTTTAATTTAAAAATGGACGATGTATAGTCCATTAAATTTTGTATATATAGTCAGTCAATTTAATTGTTTGCATCTAAAATAGACGATGTATAGTCTATATAATTATTTCCACACGAATCGGACGATTTATAGTCGATAAAATTTTTTCATAAAAAATTGAAAAAAAAGACGATGTATAGTCCATTATATGTTTTTCATAAAAAAAATTTTTGCATGAAAAATGGATGATGTATAGTTTATTAAATTCTTTGCACGAAAAGAAGTCGACGTATATAGTCCATTTAATTTTTTAGATACGAAATGGACGAATTATAGCCAATTTAATTTTTTTTTAAATTTAAAAATGAACGATGTATAGTCCATTAAATTTTGTATATATAGTCAGTCCATTTAATTTTGTGCATCTCAAATAGACGATGTATAGTCTATATAATTATTTGCACACGAATCGGACGATTTATAGTCGATGAAATTTTTTCATAAAAAATTTAAAAAAAGACGATGTATAGTCCATTATATTTTTTTCATAAAAAATTTTTTTGCATGAAAAATGGATGATGTATAGTTTATTAAATTTTTTGCACGAAAAGAAGACGACGTATATAGTCCATTTAATTTTTTAGATACGAAATGGACGAATTATAGCCAATTTATTTTTTTTTTTTAATTTAAAAATGGACGATGTATAGTCCATTAAATTTTGTATATATAGTCAGTCAATTTAATTGTTTGCATCTAAAATAGACGATGTATAGTCTATATAATTATTTCCACACGAATCGGACGATTTATAGTCGATAAAATTTTTTCTTAAAAAATTTAAAAAAAGACGATGTATAGTCCATTATATTTTTTTCATAAAAAATTTTTTTGTATGAAAAATGGATGATGTATAGTTTATTAAATTTTTTGCACGAAAAGAAGACGACGTATATAGTCCATTTAATTTTTTAGATACGAAATGGACGAATTATAGCCAATTTATTTTTTTTTTTAATTTAAAAATGGACGATGTATAGTCCATTAAATTTTGTATATATAGTCAGTCAATTTAATTGTTTGCATCTAAAATAGACGATGTATAGTCTATATAATTATTTGCACACGAATCGGACGATTTATAGTCGATAAAATTTTTTCATAAAAAATTGAAAAAAAAGACTATGTATAGTCCATTATATTTTTTTCATAAAAAAATTTTTTGCATGAAAAATGGGTGATGTATAGTTTATTAAATTCTTTGCACGGAAAGAAAATGACGTATATAGTCCATTTAATTTTTTAGATACGAAATGGACGAATTATAGTCAATTTAATTTTTTTTTTAATTTAAAAATGGACGATGTATAGTCCATTAAATTTTGTATATATAGTCAGTCCATTTAATTTTGTGCATCTCAAATAGACGATGTATAGTCTATATAATTATTTGCACACGAATCGGACGATTTATAGTCGATAAAATTTTTTCATAAAAAATTTAAAAAAAGACGAAGTCCATTATATTTTTTTCATAAAAAAATTTTTTGCATGAAAAATGGATGATGTATAGTTTATTAAATTCTTTGCACGAAAAGAAGTCGACGTATATAGTCCATTTAATTTTTTAGATACGAAATGGACGAATTATAGCCAATTTATTTTTTTTTTTTAATTTAAAAATGGACGATGTATAGTCCATTAAATTTTGTATATATAGTCAGTCCATTTAATTGTTTGCATCTAAAATAGACGATATATAGTCTATTTAATTATTTGCACATGAATCGGACGATTTATAGTCGATAAACTTTTTTCATAAAAAATTTAAAAAAAGACGAAGTCCATTATATTTTTTTCATAAAAAATTTTTTTGCATGAAAAATGGATGATGTATAGTTTATTAAATTCTTTGCATGAAAAGAAGACGACGATAAAATTTTTTCATAAAAAATTTAAAAAAAGACGATGTATAGTCCATTATATTTTTTTCATTAAAAATTTTTTTGCATGAAAAATGGATGATGTATAGTTTATTAAATTCTTTGCACGAAAAGAAGACGACGTATATAGTCCATTTAATTTTTTAGATACGAAATGGACGAATTATAGTCAATTTAATTTTTTTTTAAATTTAAAAATGGACGATGTATAGTCCCTTAAATTTTGTATATATTGTCAGTCTATTTAATTTTGTGCATCTAAAATAGACGATATATAGTCTATATAATTATTTGCACACGAATCGGACGATTTATAGTCGATAAAATTTTTTCATAAAAAATTTAAAAAAAGACGATGTATAGTCCATTATATTTTTTTCATAAAAAAATTTTTTGCATGAAAAATGGATGATGTATAATTTATTAAATTCTTTGCACGAAAAGAAGACGACGTATATAGTCTATTTAATTTTTTAGATACGAAATGGACGAATTATAGCCAATTTATTTTTTTTTTTTTAATTTAAAAATGGACGATGTCTAGTCCATTAAATTTTGTATATATAGTCAGTCCATTTAATTTTGTGCATCTAAAATAGACGATGTATAGTCTATTTAATTATTTGCACACGAATCGGACGATTTATAGTCGATGAAATTTTTTCATAAAAAATTGAAAAAAAATTGAAATTTTTTTCATAAAAAATTTTTTTGCATGAAAAATGGATGATGTATAGTTTATTAAATTCTTTGCACGAAAAGAAGACGACGTATATAGTCCATTTAATTTTTTAGATACGAAATGGACGAATTATAGCCAATTTATTTTTTTTTTAAATTTAAAAATGGACGATGTATAGTCCATTAAATTTTGTATATATAGTCAGTCCATTTAATTTTGTGCATCTAAAATAGACGATGTATAGTCTATATAATTATTTGCACACGAATCGGACGATTTATAGTCGATGAAATTTTTTCATAAAAAATTTAAAAAAAAAAACGATGTATAGTCCATTATATTTTTTTCATAAAAAATTTTTTTGCATGAAAAATGGATGATGTATAGTTTATTAAATTTTTTGCACGAAAAGAAGACGACGTATATAGTCCATTTAATTTTTTAGATACGAAATGGACGAATTATAGCCAATTTATTTTTTTTTTTAATTTAAAAATGGACGATGTATAGTCCATTAAATTTTGTATATATAGTCAGTCAATTTAATTGTTTGCATCTAAAATAGACGATGTATAGTCTATATAATTATTTCCACACGAATCGGACGATTTATAGTCGATAAAATTTTTTCATAAAAAATTGAAAAAAAGACGATGTATAGTCCATTATATTTTTTTCATAAAAAATTTTTTGCATGAAAAATGGATGATGTATAGTTTATTAAATTCTTTGCACGGAAAGAAAATGACGTATATAGTCCATTTAATTTATTAGATACGAAATGGATGAATTATAGCCCATTTATTTTTTTTTTTAATTTAAAAATGGACGATGTATAGTCCATTAAATTTTGTAAATATAGTCAGTCCATTTAATTTTGTGCATCTAAAATAGACGATGTATAGTCTATATAATTATTTGCACACGAATCGGACGATTTATAGTCGATAAAATTTTTTCTTAAAAAATTTTAAAAAAGACGATGTATAGTCCATTATATTTTTTTCATAAAAAAATTTTTTCCATGAAAAATGGATGATGTATAGTTTATTAAATTCTTTGCACGAAAAGAAGACGACGTATATAGTCCATTTAATTTTTTAGATACGAAATGGACGAATTATAGCCAATTTAATTTTTTTTTAAATTTAAAAATGGACGATGTATAGTCCATTAAATTTTGTATATATAGTCAGTCCATTTAATTTTGTGCATCTAAAATAGACGATGTATAGTCTATATAATTATTTGCACACGAATCGGACGATTTATAGTCGATAAAATTTTTTCTTAAAAAATTAAAAAAAAGACGATGTATAGTCCATTATATTTTTTTCATAAAAAATTTTTT
Organism: Tachina lurida; assembly: GCA_944452675.1. Lineage (NCBI taxonomy): Eukaryota > Metazoa > Arthropoda > Insecta > Diptera > Tachinidae > Tachina > Tachina lurida. The sequence goes on from OX101754.1 coordinate 117,867,513, forward strand.
TGCATGAAAAATGGATGATGTATAGTTTATTAAATTTTTTGCACGAAAAGAAGACGACGTATATAGTCCATTTAATTTTTTAGATACGAAATGGACGAATTATAGCCAATTTATTTTTTTTTTAATTTAAAAATGGACGATGTATAGTCCATTAAATTTTGTATATATAGTCAGTCAATTTAATTGTTTGCATCTAAAATAGACGATGTATAGTCTATATAATTATTTCCACACGAATCGGACGATTTATAGTCGATAAAATTTTTTCATAAAAAATTGAAAAAAAGACGATGTATAGTCCATTATATTTTTTTCATAAAAAAATTTTTTGCATGAAAAATGGATGATGTATAGTTTATTAAATTCTTTGCACGGAAAGAAAATGACGTATATAGTCCATTTAATTTTTTAGATACGAAATGGACGAATTATAGTCAATTTAATTTTTTTTTTAATTTAAAAATGGACGATGTATAGTCCATTAAATTTTGTATATATAGTCAGTCTATTTAATTTTGTGCATCTAAAATAGACGATGTATAGTCTATATAATTATTTGCACACGAATCGGACGATTTATAGTCGATGAAATTTTTTCATAAAAAATTGAAAAAAAGACGATGTATAGTCCATTATATTTTTTTCATAAAAAATTTTTTGCATGAAAAATGGATGATGTATAGTTTATTAAATTCTTTGCACGAAAAGAAGATGACGTATATAGTCCATTTAATTTTTTAGATACGAAATGGACGAATTATAGCCCATTTATTTTTTTTTTTTAATTTAAAAATGGACGATATATAGTCCATTAAATTTTGTAAATATAGTCAGTCCATTTAATTTTGTGCATCTAAAATAGACGATGTATAGTCTATATAATTATTTGCACACGAATCGGACGATTTATAGTCGATAAAATTTTTTCTTAAAAAATTTTAAAAAAGACGATGTATAGTCCATTATATTTTTTTCATAAAAAATTTTTTCCATGAAAAATGGATGATGTATAGTTTATTAAATTCTTTGCACGAAAAGAAGACGACGTATATAGTCCATTTAATTTTTTAGATACGAAATGGACGAATTATAGCCAATTTAATTTTTTTTTTTTAAATTTAAAAATGGACGATGTATAGTCCATTAAATTTTGTATATATAGTCAGTCCATTTAATTTTGTGCATCTAAAATAGACGATGTATAGTCTATATAATTATTTGCACACGAATCGGACGATTTATAGTCGATAAAATTTTTTCTTAAAAAATTTAAAAAAAGACGATGTATAGTCCATTATATTTTTTTCATAAAAAATTTTTTTGCATGAAAAATGGATGATGTATAGTTTATTAAATTTTTTGCACGAAAAGAAGACGACGTATATAGTCCATTTAATTTTTTAGATACGAAATGGACGAATTATAGCCAATTTATTTTTTTTTTTAATTTAAAAATGGACGATGTATAGTCCATTAAATTTTGTATATATAGTCAGTCAATTTAATTGTTTGCATCTAAAATAGACGATGTATAGTCTATATAATTATTTCCACACGAATCGGACGATTTATAGTCGATAAAATTTTTTCATAAAAAATTGAAAAAAAGACGATTATATTTTTTTCATAAAAAAATTTTTTGCATGAAAAATGGATGATGTATAGTTTATTTAATTCTTTGCACGGAAAGAAAATGACGTATATAGTCCATTTAATTTTTTAGATACGAAATGGACGAATTATAGTCAATTTAATTTTTTTTTTAATTTAAAAATGGACGATGTATAGTCCATTAAATTTTGTATATATAGTCAGTCTATTTAATTTTGTGCATCTAAAATAGACGATGTATAGTCTATATAATTATTTGCACACGAATCGGACGATTTATAGTCGATGAAATTTTTTCATAAAAAATTGAAAAAAAGACGATGTATAGTCCATTATATTTTTTTCATAAAAATTTTTTGCATGAAAAATGGATGATGTATAGTTTATTAAATTCTTTGCACGAAAAGAAGATGACGTATATAGTCCATTTAATTTTTTAGATACGAAATGGACGAATTATAGCCAATTTAATTTTTTTTTAAATTTAAAAATGGACGATGTATAGTTCATTAAATTTTTTATATATAGTCAGTCCATTTAATTTTGTGCATCTTAAATAGGCGATGTATAGTCTATATAATTATTTCCACACGAATCGGACAATTTATAGTCGATAAAATTTTTTCATAAAAAATTTAAAAAATTATATTTTTTTCATAAAAAAATTTTTTGCATGAAAAATGGATGATGTATAGTTTATTAAATTCTTTGCACGGAAAGAAGATGACGTATATAGTCCATTTAATTTTTTAGATACGAAATGGACGAATTATAGTCAATTTAATTTTTTTTTTTAATTTAAAAATGGACGATGTATAGTCCATTAAATTTTGTATATATAGTCAGTCTATTTAATTTTGTGCATCTAAAATAGACGATGTATAGTCTATATAATTATTTGCACACGAATCGGACGATTTATAGTCGATGAAATTTTTTCATAAAAAATTGAAAAAAAGACGATGTATAGTCCATTATATTTTTTTCATAAAAAATTTTTTGCATGAAAAATGGATGATGTATAGTTTATTAAATTCTTTGCACGAAAAGAAGATGACGAATATAGTCCATTTAATTTTTTAGATACGAAATGGACGAATTATAGTCAATTTAATTTTTTTTTTAATTTAAAAATGGACGATGTATAGTCCATTAAATTTTGTAAATATAGTCAGTCCATTTAATTTTGTGCATCTAAAATAGACGATGTATAGTCTATATAATTATTTGCACACGAAACGGACGATTTATAGTCAATAAAATTTTTTCTTAAAAAATTTTAAAAAAGACGATGTATAGTCCATTATATTTTTTTCATAAAAAATTTTTTCCATGAAAAATGGATGATGTATAGTTTATTAAATTCTTTGCACGAAAAGAAGACGACGTATATAGTCCATTTAATTTTTTAGATACGAAATGGACGAATTATAGCCAATTTAATTTTTTTTTTTAATTTAAAAATGGACGATGTATAGTCCATTAAATTTTGTATATATAGTCAGTCCATTTAATTTTGTGCATCTAAAATAGACGATGTATAGTCTATATAATTATTTGCACACGAATCGGACGATTTATAGTCGATAAAATTTTTTCTTAAAAAATTTAAAAAAAGACGATGTATATCCATTATATTTTTTTCATAAAAAATTTTTTTGCATGAAAAATGGATGATGTATAGTTTATTAAATTTTTTGCACGAAAAGAAGACGACGTATATAGTCCATTTAATTTTTTAGATACGAAATGGACGAATTATAGCCAATTTATTTTTTTTTTAATTTAAAAATGGACGATGTATAGTCCATTAAATTTTGTATATATAGTCAGTCAATTTAATTGTTTGCATCTAAAATAGACGATGTATAGTCTATATAATTATTTGCACACGAATCGGACGATTTATAGTCGATGAAATTTTTTCATAAAAAATTTAAAAAAAGACGATGTATAGTCCATTATATTTTTTTCATAAAAAATTTTTTTGCATGAAAAATGGATGATGTATAGTTTATTAAATTTTTTGCACGAAAAGAAGACGACGTATATAGTCCATTTAATTTTTTAGATACGAAATGGACGAATTATAGCCAATTTATTTTTTTTTTAATTTAAAAATGGACGATGTATAGTCCATTAAATTTTGTATATATAGTCAGTCAATTTAATTGTTTGAATCTAAAATAGACGATGTATAGTCTATATAATTATTTCCACACGAATCGGACGATTTATAGTCGATAAAATTTTTTCATAAAAAATTGAAAAAAAAGACGATGTATAGTTTTTCATAAAAAAAATTTTTGCATGAAAAATGGATGATGTATAGTTTATTAAATTCTTTGCACGAAAAGAAGTCGACGTATATAGTCCATTTAATTTTTTAGATACGAAATGGACGAATTATAGCCAATTTAATTTTTTTTTAAATTTAAAAATGAACGATGTATAGTCCATTAAATTTTGTATATATAGTCAGTCCATTTAATTTTGTGCATCTCAAATAGACGATGTATAGTCTATATAATTATTTGCACACGAATCGGACGATTTATAGTCGATGAAATTTTTTCATAAAAAATTTAAAAAAAGACGATGTATGTCCATTATATTTTTTTCATAAAAAATTTTTTTGCATGAAAAATGGATGATGTATAGTTTATTAAATTTTTTGCACGAAAAGAAGACGACGTATATAGTCCATTTAATTTTTTAGATACGAAATGGACGAATTATAGCCAATTTATTTTTTTTTTTAATTTAAAAATGGACGATGTATAGTCCATTAAATTTTGTATATATAGTCAGTCAATTTAATTGTTTGCATCTAAAATAGACGATGTATAGTCTATATAATTATTTCCACACGAATCGGACGATTTATAGTCGATAAAATTTTTTCTTAAAAAATTTAAAAAAAGACGATGTATAGTCCATTATATTTTTTTCATAAAAAATTTTTTTGTATGAAAAATGGATGATGTATAGTTTATTAAATTTTTTGCACGAAAAGAAGACGACGTATATAGTCCATTTAATTTTTTAGATACGAAATGGACGAATTATAGCCAATTTATTTTTTTTTTTAATTTAAAAATGGACGATGTATAGTCCATTAAATTTTGTATATATAGTCAGTCAATTTAATTGTTTGCATCTAAAATAGACGATGTATAGTCTATATAATTATTTCCACACGAATCGGACGATTTATAGTCGATAAAATTTTTTCATAAAAAATTGAAAAAAAAGACGATGTATATATCATTATTTTTTTTTCATAAAAAAATTTTTTGCATGAAAAATGGATTATGTATAGTTTATTAAATTCTTTGCACGAAAAGAAGACGACGTATATAGTCCATTTAATTTTTTAGATACGAAATGGACGAATTATAGCCAATTTAATTTTTTTTTTTTAAATTTAAAAATGGACGATGTATAGTCCATTAAATTTTGTATATATAGTCAGTCCATTTAATTTTTTGCATCTTAAATAGACGACGTATAGTCTATATAATAATTTCCACACGAATCGGACGATTTGTAGTCGATAAAATTTTTTCATAAAAAATTGAAAAAAAGACGATGTATAGTCCATTATATTTTTTTCATAAAAAAATTTTTTGCATGAAAAATGGATGATGTATAGTTTATTAAATTCTTTGCACGGAAAGAAAATGACGTATATAGTCCATTTAATTTTTTAGATACGAAATGGACGAATTATAGTCAATTTAATTTTTTTTTTTAATTTAAAAATGGACGATGTATAGTCCATTAAATTTTGTATATATAGTCAGTCTATTTAATTTTGTGCATCTAAAATAGACGATGTATAGTCTATATAATTATATGCACACGAATCGGACGATTTATAGTCGATGAAATTTTTTCATAAAAAATTTAAAAAAAGACGATGTATAGTCCATTATATTTTTTTCATAAAAAATTTTTTTGCATGAAAAATGGATCATGTATAGTTTATTAAATTTTTTGCACGAAAAGAAGACGACGTATATAGTCCATTTAATTTTTTAGATACGAAATGGACGAATTATAGCCAATTTATTTTTTTTTTTTAATTTAAAAATGGACGATGTATAGTCCATTAAATTTTGTATATATAGTCAGTCAATTTAATTGTTTGCATCTAAAATAGACGATGTATAGTCTATATAATTATTTCCACACGAATCGGACGATTTATAGTCGATAAAATTTTTTCATAAAAAATTGAAAAAAAAGACGATGTATAGTCCATTATATGTTTTTCATAAAAAAAATTTTTGCATGAAAAATGGATGATGTATAGTTTATTAAATTCTTTGCACGAAAAGAAGTCGACGTATATAGTCCATTTAATTTTTTAGATACGAAATGGACGAATTATAGCCAATTTAATTTTTTTTTAAATTTAAAAATGAACGATGTATAGTCCATTAAATTTTGTATATATAGTCAGTCCATTTAATTTTGTGCATCTCAAATAGACGATGTATAGTCTATATAATTATTTGCACACGAATCGGACGATTTATAGTCGATAAAATTTTTTCATAAAAAATTTAAAAAAAGACGAAGTCCATTATATTTTTTTCATAAAAAAATTTTTTGCATGAAAAATGGATGATGTATAGTTTATTAAATTCTTTGCACGAAAAGAAGTCGACGTATATAGTCCATTTAATTTTTTAGATACGAAATGGACGAATTATAGCCAATTAAATTTTTTTTTTAATTTAAAAATGGACGATGTATAGTCCATTAAATTTTGTATATATAGTCAGTCCATTTAATTGTTTGCATCTAAAATAGACGATATATAGTCTATTTAATTATTTGCACATGAATCGGACGATTTATAGTCGATAAACTTTTTTCATAAAAAATTTAAAAAAAGACGAAGTCCATTATATTTTTTTCATAAAAAATTTTTTTGCATGAAAAATGGATGATGTATAGTTTATTAAATTCTTTGCATGAAAAGAAGACGACGTAAAATTTTTTCATAAAAAATTGAAAAAAAGACGATGTATAGTCCATTATATTTTTTTCATTAAAAATTTTTTTGCATGAAAAATGGATGATGTATAGTTTATTAAATTCTTTGCACGAAAAGAAGACGACGTATATAGTCCATTTAATTTTTTAGATACGAAATGGACGAATTATAGTCAATTTAATTTTTTTTTAAATTTAAAAATGGACGATGTATAGTCCCTTAAATTTTGTATATATTGTCAGTCTATTTAATTTTGTGCATCTAAAATAGACGATATATAGTCTATATAATTATTTGCACACGAATCGGACGATTTATAGTCGATAAAATTTTTTCATAAAAAATTTAAAAAAAGACGATGTATAGTCCATTATATTTTTTTCATAAAAAAATTTTTTGCATGAAAAATGGATGATGTATAATTTATTAAATTCTTTGCACGAAAAGAAGACGACGTATATAGTCTATTTAATTTTTTAGATACGAAATGGACGAATTATAGCCAATTTATTTTTTTTTTTTAATTTAAAAATGGACGATGTCTAGTCCATTAAATTTTGTATATATAGTCAGTCCATTTAATTTTGTGCATCTAAAATAGACGATGTATAGTCTATTTAATTATTTGCACACGAATCGGACGATTTATAGTCGATAAAATTTTTTCATAAAAAATTGAAAAAAAGACGATGTATAGTCCATTATATTTTTTTCATAAAAAATTTTTTGCATGAAAAATGGATGATGTATAGTTTATTAAATTCTTTGCACGAAAAGAAGACGACGTATATAGTCCATTTAATTTTTTAGATACGAAATGGACGAATTATAGCCAATTTATTTTTTTTTTAAATTTAAAAATGGACGATGTATAGTCCATTAAATTTTGTATATATAGTCAGTCCATTTAATTTTGTGCATCTAAAATAGACGATGTATAGTCTATATAATTATTTGCACACGAATCGGACGATTTATAGTCGATGAAATTTTTTCATAAAAAATTGAAAAAAAATTGAAATTTTTTTCATAAAAAATTTTTTTGCATGAAAAATGGATGATGTATAGTTTATTAAATTCTTTGCACAAAAAGAAGACGACGTATATAGTCCATTTAATTTTTTAGATAAGAAATGGACGCATTATAGCCAATTTATTTTTTTTTTAAATTTAAAAATGGACGATGTATAGTCCATTAAATTTTGTATATATAGTCAGTCCATTTAATTTTGTGCATCTAAAATAGACGATGTATAGTCTATATAATTATTTGCACACGAATCGGACGATTTATAGTCGATGAAATTTTTTCATAAAAAATTTAAAAAAAAACGATGTATAGTCCATTATATTTTTTTCATAAAAAATTTTTTTGCATGAAAAATGGATGATGTATAGTTTATTAAATTTTTTGCACGAAAAGAAGACGACGTATATAGTCCATTTAATTTTTTAGATACGAAATGGACGAATTATAGCCAATTTATTTTTTTTTTTAATTTAAAAATGGACGATGTATAGTCCATTAAATTTTGTATATATAGTCAGTCAATTTAATTGTTTGCATCTAAAATAGACGATGTATAGTCTATATAATTATTTCCACACGAATCGGACGATTTATAGTCGATAAAATTTTTTCATAAAAAATTGAAAAAAAAGACGATGTATAGTCCATTATATGTTTTTCATAAAAAAAATTTTTGCATGAAAAATGGATGATGTATAGTTTATTAAATTCTTTGCACGAAAAGAAGTCGACGTATATAGTCCATTTAATTTTTTAGATACGAAATGGACGAATTATAGCCAATTTAATTTTTTTTTTAAATTTAAAAATGGACGATGTATAGTCCATTAAATTTTGTATATATAGTCAGTCCATTTAATTTTGTGCATCTCAAATAGAAGATGTATAGTCTATATAATTATTTGCACACGAATTGGACGATTTATAGTCGATAAAATTTTTTCATAAAAAATTGAAAAAAAGACGATGTATAGTCCATTATATTTTTTTCATAAAAAAATTTTTTGCATGAAAAATGGATGATGTATAGTTTATTAAATTCTTTGCACGAAAAGAAGACGACGTATATAGTCCATTTAATTGTTTAGATACGAAATGGACGAATTATAGTCAATTTAATTTTTTTTTAATTTAAAAATGGACGATGTATAGTCCATTAAATTTTGTATATATAGTCAGTCTATTTAATTTTGTGCATCTAAAATAGACGATGTATAGTCTATATAATTATTTGCACACGAATCGGACGATTTATAGTCGATAAAATTTTTTCTTAAAAAATTTAAAAAAAGACGATGTATAGTCCATTATATTTTTTTCATAAAAAAATTTTTTCCATGAAAAATGGATGATGTATAGTTTATTAAATTCTTTGCACGAAAAGAAGACGACGTATATAGTCCATTTAATTTTTTAGATACGAAATGGACGAATTATAGCCAATTTAATTTTTTTTTTAAATTTAAAAATGGACGATGTATAGTCCATTAAATTTTTTATATATAGTCAGTCCATTTAATTTTGTGCATCTAAAATAGACCATGTATAGTCTATATAATTATTTGCACACGAATCGGACGATTTATAGTTGATGAAATTTTTTCATAAAAAATTTAAAAAAAGACGATGTATAGTCCATTATATTTTTTTCATAAAAAAAATTTTTGCATGAAAAATGGATGATGTATAATTTATTAAATTCTTTGCACGAAAAGAAGTCGACGTATATAGTCCATTTAATTTTTTAGATACGAAATGGACGAATTATAGCCAATTTATTTTTTTTTTAATTTAAAAATGGACGATGTATAGTCCATTAAATTTTGTATATATATTCAGTCCATTTAATTATTTGCATCTAAAATAGACGATGTATAGTCTATATAATTATTTGCACACAAATCGGACGATTTATAGTCGATAAAATTTTTTCATAAAAAATTGAAAAAAAAACGATGTATAGTCCATTATATTTTTTTCATAAAAAAATTTTTTGCATGAAAAATGGATGATGTATAGTTTATTAAATTCTTTGCACGAAAAGAAGACGACGTATATAGTCCATTTAATTTTTTAGATACGAAATGGACGAATTATAGCCAATTTATTTTTTTTTAAATTTAAAAATGGACGATGTATAGTCCATTAAATTTTGTATATATAGTCAGTCCATTTAATTTTGTGCATCTCAAATAGACGATGTATAGTCTATATAATTATTTGCACACGAATCGGACGATTTATAGTCGATGAAATTTTTTCATAAAAAATTTAAAAAAAGACGATGTATAGTCCATTATATTTTTTTCATAAAAAAATTTTTGCATGAAAAATGGATGATGTATAGTTTATTAAATTTTTTGCACGAAAAGAAGTCGACGTATATAGTCCATTTAATTTTTTAGATACGAAATGGACGAATTATAGTCAATTTAATTTTTTTTTTTTAATTTAAAAATGGACGATGTATAGTCCATTAAATTTTGTATATATAGTCAGTCCATTTAATTATTTGCATCTAAAATAGACGATATATAGTCTATATAATTATTTGCACACGAATCGGACGATTTATAGTCGATAAAATTTTTTCATAAAAAATTTAAAAAAAGACGATTATATTTTTTTCATAAAAAAAATTTTTGTATGAAAAATGGATGATGTATAGTTTATTAAATTCTTTGCACGAAAAGAAGACGACGTATATAGTCCATTTAATTTTTTAGATACGAAATGGACGAATTATAGTCAATTTAATTTGTTTTTTTATTTAAAAATGGACGATGTATAGTCCATTAAATTTTGTATATATAGTCAGTCCATTTAATTATTTGCATCTAAAATAGACGATATATAGTCTATATAATTATTTGCACACGAATCGGACGATTTATAGTCGATAAAATTTTTTCATAAAAAATTTAAAAAAAGACGATTATATTTTTTTCATAAAAAAAATTTTTGCATGAAAAATGGATGATGTATAGTTTATTAAATTCTTTGCACGAAAAGAAGACGACGTATATAGTCCATTTAATTTTTTAGATACGAAATGGACGAATTATAGTCAATTTATTTTTTTTTTAATTTAAAAATGGACGATGTATATATAGTCCATTAAATTTTGTATATATAGTCAGTCCATTTAATTTTGTGCATCTAAAATAGACGATGTATAGCCTATATAATTAGTTGCACACGAATCGGACGATTTATAGTCGATAAAATTTTTTCATAAAAAATTTAAAAAAAGACGATGTATATATATTTTTTTCATAAAAAAAATTTCTGCATGAAAAATGGATGATGTATAGTTTATTAAATTCTTTGCACGAAAAGAAGTCGACGTATATAGTCCATTTAATTTTTAAGATACGAAGTGGACGAATTATAGCCAATTTAATTTTTTTTTAAATTTAAAAATGGACGATGTATAGTCCATTAAATTTTGTATATATAGTCAGTCAATTTAATTGTTTGCATCTAAAATAGACGATGTATAGTCTATATAATTATTTCCACACGAATCGGACGATTTATAGTCGATAAAATTTTTTCATAAAAAATTGAAAAAAAAGACGATGTATAGTCCATTATATGTTTTTCATAAAAAAAATTTTTGCATGAAAAATGGATGATGTATAGTTTATTAAATTCTTTGCACGAAAAGAAGTCGACGTATATAGTCCATTTAATTTTTTAGATACGAAATGGACGAATTATAGCCAATTTAATTTTTTTTTTAAATTTAAAAATGGACGATGTATAGTCCATTAAATTTTGTATATATAGTCAGTCCATTTAATTTTGTGCATCTCAAATAGACGATGTATAGTCTATATAATTATTTGCACACGAATTGGACGATTTATAGTCGATAAAATTTTTTCATAAAAAATTGAAAAAAAGACGATGTATAGTCCATTATATTTTTTTCATAAAAAAATTTTTTGCATGAAAAATGGATGATGTATAGTTTATTAAATTCTTTGCACGAAAAGAAGACGACGTATATAGTCCATTTAATTGTTTAGATACGAAATGGACGAATTATAGTCAATTTAATTTTTTTTTAATTTAAAAATGGACGATGTATAGTCCATTAAATTTTGTATATATAGTCAGTCTATTTAATTTTGTGCATCTAAAATAGACGATGTATAGTCTATATAATTATTTGCACACGAATCGGACGATTTATAGTCGATAAAATTTTTTCTTAAAAAATTTAAAAAAAGACGATGTATAGTCCATTATATTTTTTTCATAAAAAAATTTTTTCCATGAAAAATGGATGATGTATAGTTTATTAAATTCTTTGCACGAAAAGAAGACGACGTATATAGTCCATTTAATTTTTTAGATACGAAATGGACGAATTATAGCCAATTTAATTTTTTTTTTAAATTTAAAAATGGACGATGTATAGTCCATTAAATTTTTTATATATAGTCAGTCCATTTAATTTTGTGCATCTAAAATAGACCATGTATAGTCTATATAATTATTTGCACACGAATCGGACGATTTATAGTCGATGAAATTTTTTCATAAAAAATTTAAAAAAAGACGATGTATAGTCCATTATATTTTTTTCATAAAAAAAATTTTTGCATGAAAAATGGATGATGTATAATTTATTAAATTCTTTGCACGAAAAGAAGTCGACGTATATAGTCCATTTAATTTTTTAGATACGAAATGGACGAATTATAGCCAATTTTTTTTTTTTTTAATTTAAAAATGGACGATGTATAGTCCATTAAATTTTGTATATATATTCAGTCCATTTAATTATTTGCATCTAAAATAGACGATGTATAGTCTATATAATTATTTGCACACAAATCGGACGATTATAGTCGATAAAATTTTTTCATAAAAAATTGAAAAAAAAACGATGTATAGTCCATTATATTTTTTTCATAAAAAAATTTTTTGCATGAAAAATGGATGATGTATAGTTTATTAAATTCTTTGCACGAAAAGAAGACGACGTATATAGTCCATTTAATTTTTTAGATACGAAATGGACGAATTATAGCCAATTTATTTTTTTTTAAATTTAAAAATGGACGATGTATAGTCCATTAAATTTTGTATATATAGTCAGTCCATTTAATTTTGTGCATCTCAAATAGACGATGTATAGTCTATATAATTATTTGCACACGAATCGGACGATTTATAGTCGATGAAATTTTTTCATAAAAAATTTAAAAAAAGACGATGTATAGTCCATTATATTTTTTTCATAAAAAAATTTTTGCATGAAAAATGGATGATGTATAGTTTATTAAATTCTTTGCACGAAAAGAAGACGACGTATATAGTCCATTTAATTTTTTAGATACGAAATGGACGAATTATAGTCAATTTAATTTGTTTTTTTATTTAAAAATGGACGATGTATAGTCCATTAAATTTTGTATATATAGTCAGTCCATTTAATTATTTGCATCTAAAATAGACGATATATAGTCTATATAATTATTTGCACACGAATCGGACGATTTATAGTCGATAAAATTTTTTCATAAAAAATTTAAAAAAAGACGATTATATTTTTTTCATAAAAAAAATTTTTGCATGAAAAATGGATGATGTATAGTTTATTAAATTCTTTGCACGAAAAGAAGACGACGTATATAGTCCATTTAATTTTTTAGATACGAAATGGACGAATTATAGTCAATTTATTTTTTTTTTAATTTAAAAATGGACGATGTATATATAGTCCATTAAATTTTGTATATATAGTCAGTCCATTTAATTTTGTGCATCTAAAATAGACGATGTATAGCCTATATAATTAGTTGCACACGAATCGGACGATTTATAGTCGATAAAATTTTTTCATAAAAAATTTAAAAAAAGACGATGTATATATATTTTTTTCATAAAAAAATTTTCTGCATGAAAAATGGATGATGTATAGTTTATTAAATTCTTTGCACGAAAAGAAGTCGACGTATATAGTCCATTTAATTTTTAAGATACGAAGTGGACGAATTATAGCCAATTTAATTTTTTTTTAAATTTAAAAATGGACGATGTATAGTCCATTAAATTTTGTATATATAGTCAGTCCATTTAATTTTTTCATCTTAAATAGACGATGTATAGTCTAAATAATTATTTCCACACGAATCGGACGATTTATAGTCGATAAAATTTTTTCATAAAAAATTTAAAAAAAGACGATGTATAGTCCATTATATTTTTTTCATAAAAAAATTTTTTGCATGAAAAATGGATTATGTATAGTTTATTAAATTCTTTGCACGAAAAGAAGACGACGTATATAGTCCATTTAATTTTTTAGATACGAAATGGACGAATTATAGTCAATTAAATTTTTTTTTTTAATTTAAAAATGGACGATGTATAGTCCATTAAATTTTGTATATATAGTCAGTCCATTTAATTTTTTGCATCTTAAACAGACGACGTATAGTCTATATAATTATTTCCACACGAATCGGACGATTTATAGTCGATAAAATTTTTTCATAAAAAATTAAAAAAAAGACGATGTATAGTCCATTATATTTTTTTCATAAAAAAATTGTTTGCATGAAAAATGGATGATGTATAGTTTATTAAATTCTCTGCACGAAAAGAAGACGACGTATATAGCCCATTTAATTTTTTAGATACGAAATGGACGAATTATAGCCAATTTAATTTTTTTTTAAATTTAAAAATGGACGATGTATAGTCCATTAAATTTTGTATATATAGTCAGTCCATTTAATTTTGTGCATCTCAAATAGACGATGTATAGTCTATATAATTATTTGCACACGAATCGGACGATTTATAGTCGATAAAATTTTTTCATAAAAAATTGAAAAAAAAGACGATGTATAGTCCATTATATTTTTTTCATAAAAAAATTTTTTCCATGAAAAATGGATGATGTATAGTTTATTAAATTCTTTGCACGAAAAGAAGACGACGTATATAGTCCATTTAATTTTTTAGATACGAAATGGACGAATTATAGTCAATTTAATTTTTTTTTAATTTAAAAATGGACGATGTATAGTCCATTAAATTTTGTATATATAGTCAGTCCATTTAATTTTGTGCATCTCAAATAGACGATGTGTAGTCTATATAATTATTTGCACACGAATCGGACGATTTATAGTCGATAAAATTTTTTCATAAAAAATTAAAAAAAGACGTTGTATAGTCCATTATATTTTTTTCATAAAAAAATTTTTTGCATGAAAAATGAATGATGTATAGTTTATTAAATTCTTTGCACGAAAAGAAGACGACGTATATAGTCCATTTAATTTTTTAGATACGAAATGGACGAATTATAGTCAATTTAATTTTTTTTTATTTAAAAATGGACGATGTATAGTCCATTAAATTTTGTATATATAGTCAGTCCATTTAATTGTTTGCATATAAAATAGACGCTGTATAGTCTATATAATTATTTGCACACGAATCGGACGATTTATAGTCGATAAAATTTTTTCATAAAAAATTTAAAAAAGACGATTATATGTTTTTCATAAAAAAACTTTTTGCATGAAAAATGGATGATGTATAGTTTATTAAATTTCTTGCACGAAAAGAAGACGACGTATATAGTCCATTTAATTTTTTAGATACGAAATGGACGAATTATAGTCAATTAAATTTTTTTTTAATTTAAAAATGGACGATGTATAGTCCATTAAATTTTGTATATATAGTCAGTCTATTTAATTTTGTGCATATAAAATAGACGCTGTATAGTCTATATAATTATTTGCACACGAATCGGACGATTTATAGTCGATAAAATTTTTTCATAAAAAATTTATATTTTTTTCATAAAAAAATTTTTTGCATGAAAAATGGATGATGTATAGTTTATTAAATTCTTTGCACGAAAAGAAGTCGACGTATATAGTCCATTTAATTTTTTAGATACGAAATGGACGAATTATAGCCAATTAAATTTTTTTTTTAATTTAAAAATGGACGATGTATAGTCCATTAAATTTTGTATATATAGTCAGTCCATTTAATTGTTTGCATCTAAAATAGACGATATATAGTCTATTTAATTATTTGCACATGAATCGGACGATTTATAGTCGATAAACTTTTTTCATAAAAAATTTAAAAAAAGACGAAGTCCATTATATTTTTTTCATAAAAAATTTTTTTGCATGAAAAATGGATGATGTATAGTTTATTAAATTCTTTGCACGAAAAGAAGTCGACGTATATAGTCCATTTAATTTTTTAGATACGAAATGGACGAATTATAGTCAATTTAATTTTTTTTTTATTTAAAAATGGACGATGTATAGTCCATTAAATTTTGTATATATAGTCAGTCCATTTAATTGTTTGCATATAAAATAGACGCTGTATAGTCTATATAATTATTTGCACACGAATCGGACGATTTATAGTCGATAAAATTTTTTCATAAAAAATTTAAAAAAGACGATTATATGTTTTTCATAAAAAAACTTTTTGCATGAAAAATGGATGATGTATAGTTTATTAAATTTCTTGCACGAAAAGAAGACGACGTATATAGTCCATTTAATTTTTTAGATACGAAATGGACGAATTATAGTCAATTAAATTTTTTTTTAATTTAAAAATGGACGATGTATAGTCCATTAAATTTTTTATATATAGTCAGTCTATTTAATTTTGTGCATATAAAATAGACGCTGTATAGTCTATATAATTATTTGCACACGAATCGGACGATTTATAGTCGATAAAATTTTTTCATAAAAAATTTAAAAAAAGACGAAGTCCATTATATTTTTTTCATAAAAAAATTTTTTGCATGAAAAATGGATGATGTATAGTTTATTAAATTCTTTGCACGAAAAGAAGTCGACGTATATAGTCCATTTAATTTTTTAGATACGAAATGGACGAATTATAGCCAATTAAATTTTTTTTTTAATTTAAAAATGGACGATGTATAGTCCATTAAATTTTGTATATATAGTCAGTCCATTTAATTCTTTGCATCTAAAATAGACGATATATAGTCTATTTAATTATTTGCACATGAATCGGACGATTTATAGTCGATAAACTTTTTTCATAAAAAATTTAAAAAAAGACGAAGTCCATTATATTTTTTTCATAAAAAATTTTTTTGCATGAAAAATGGATGATGTATAGTTTATTAAATTCTTTGCATGAAAAGAAGACGACGTATATAGTCCATTTAATGTTTTAGATACGAAATGGACGAATTATAGCCAATTTAATTTTTTTTTTTAATTTAAAAATGGGCGATGTATAGTCCATTAAATTTTGTATATATAGTCAGTCCATTTAATTGTTTGCATCTAAAATAGACGATATATAGTCTATATAATTATTTGCACATGAATCGGACGATTTATAGTCGATAAAATTTTTTCATAAAAAATTGAAAAAAAGACGATGTATAGTCCATTATATTTTTTTCATAAAAAAATTTTTTGCATGAAAAATGGATGATGTATAGTTTATTAAATTCTTTGCATGAAAAGAAGACGACGTATATAGTCCATTTAATTTTTTAGATACGAAATGGACGAATTATAGTCAATTAAATTTTTTTAATTTAAAAATGGACGATGTATAGTCCATTAAATTTTGTATATATAGTCAGTCTATTTAATTTTGTGCATCTAAAATAGACGATGTATAGTCTATATAATTATTTGCACACGAATCGGACGATTTATAGTCGATAAAATTTTTTCATAAAAAATTGAAAAAAATCTTTTGCATGAAAAATGGATGATGTATAGTTTATTAAATTCTTTGCATGAAAAGAAGACGACGTATATAGTCCATTTAATTTTTTAGATACGAAATGGACGAATTATAGTCAATTTAATTTTTTATTTAATTTAAAAATGGACGATGTATAGTCCATTAAATTTTGTGTATATAGTCAGTCCATTTAATTTTGTGCATCTAAAATAGACGATGTATAGTCTATATAATTATTTCTACACGAATCGGACGATTTATAGTCGATAAAATTTTTTCATAAAAAATTTAAAAAAAGACGATGTATAGTCCATTATATGTTTTTCATAAAAAACTTTTTTCATGAAAAATGGATGATGTATAGTTTATTAAATTCTTTGCATGAAAAGAAGACGACGTATATAGTCCATTTAATTTTTTAGATACGAAATGGACGAATTATAGTCAATTTAATTTTTTTTTTAAATTTACTTATTATTGTTAAAACAAGATTGTAAATAAATATTATGAAAAATTATCGATTTATACATGTATTAAAATTTATATTTACTATTTAATATTATAGAGAGTTTTTGAAAACCTCAGTGCAATCTGCACATTTCGTGGAATCAACCACGTGCATTGTGTATAGTAAAAATCTTTTAATTTATTTTAAAAATATTTTTGATTTTAATCCTAAACCACGTGCAGAGGTAATTAGCTGGTTAAACTGCATCTGTTGGCGTGTGTGTATGTATGTTGGTCTGTCACAACAAAATTTTTATGGACACACAATTAATTCGAATGTTAAAACTACATTGATAGTTTAATTTTGCTATAAAATAATGTGACCAACTATATTTATATTTTGCTGGATCTTTATTATTTGTACATTAATTACATTATATATAATTATATTATATATACTAATTACATTATATATAATACTCAACGAAACAGTTTGCTTTTTTTTTTAAATAATATTCAAATCTTCTGGTGTCATTATTTTATGGCAACTGAAAATCAAAAAAAAAAAAATAATAATAAAAACGTTAAAGCAATAAAAGTAATTTTTGTTGCAGAGCAAGGACAAACTTTTACTGTCAGGTTTATAAATGTGTTTTTTTCACAAGCAATTGCATCCTAGTTGAAAGGAAGGAAAAGAAATGGTCAATAAAATAAAATCAAAAGTATTAAAAGTAATTTATTTTAATTAAACATATTTTTATTCAATTTAAATGAGAGCAAGTGGAACAAGGTGAATAAGTTAAAAAAAAAACAACTGTTGTGTATTAAGAAAAATTTCACAGTTTAGAAACTAGTTCAAATATTATATGGATCAAACTAAAAAATGTCAGTAATTAAAGGATAGTGCTACCCTAGGTACCATTTTGCACATTATCCCTTTGCATATTAAATTGAAGAAGGTGGTCCTTGGCACAGCACTTCTTCTCTACTATGAAAACCAGGGATCTGTGTGGGCAAGTGAGAATACTGGGATAGTCTGTAAACGATACATATATTAGAACAAGTGATTAAAAAAATACAATCAGTATTTTTCTTGAACAAAAAATTTTACGTTCTAAAGTAGCCAACTGTTGACGTACACTACATGGCACGTAGATGCTGACTGGTTGTGCGTTTCAGTAACTCTTTGCTAACCAAAAATCATAGTACATACATATCGCTCATTTACTTCAACAACGTCATAGCTCAAAAATAAATTTTTTTTTTTAAGAGAAGTAACACTCAGGCAATTAATGTCTACTACTATTACTGGGTGTTACCTTCTTTAGGAAAGGGATAGTGATAGAGAAGACAGGTGGTGAAGGAAGAGATAGCGAAAAGCTTCATTCTTTTACAACTCTGCTTTTTTGCACGTTTTTTTTAATAATGCAGTGTTGCAGCGCCTCTGATGTTAACTGAGGCGCATTAATTTTTTGAAGATGTATTTTGTAGCCATTTTATTAATTATTTTACTTCGCCGATGATTCTGCTACACAACGAAGTAGGGCGCTCTGATGTTACATCAGAATTAGTATCTGCTGAAGTCGGTATAGTTCAGTGACCAGTGACTATGCCTTCATCACTCGAACTTTCCTAACACAACTGATACAAAGGGACACTAATGCACATAAGAAAAATGCGTGTTGTTGTTATTTTTTTAATGACTGTTGGATACAGGGATTGAACCCAGGATCTTCGGTTTTGTAGTCAACGTGCTAACTACTTCATTCAGCCAACGCCACCCTCGCCACCCGTTGTAAATAAAAATATTTGAACGTGTTTTCCGGCAAACTAGTTATTTTGAGTTATGACGATCTTTGAGTAAACGAGCGATATATATCGATATACATACGTATTTACCCTTTTGCATTAGCGAAAATGTTATTCTGAAATTACTTGTTTACGATAGTGCACAGCTGTGTTTTACTCACCACTTTATTCTATATCATTTGGCATCTCTGCGTACAAAATGTCAAAATTAGTGAAAAGCACAAAGGATAATAAAATATTCACCAATTAATGTTTTCTATTAAGAATTTAATTGAAATTTTAAATAAATGTTTTGTTGTATTAATTAAGTTGAGTGGAAAAACTTAACTGATATAATCAGATTGTTTATAGTTGAAAATTGAATTGATATTACAAATATGTTAGTTAGTATTAAAAAATTATTTATTTTACTTTTATGTGTGTGTTTAAAATATGTTATTATATATAAAATTTTATAAGCTTTCGTTATATTTATTATAGATGGATGTATGACTATTGCAATGAAATTTAGGGAATCCGGGTACTGGTTCACTGACGACTCTAAATAACAAAATTATACGCCCATTGATAAATATTCTATAATTTTCCAGGCAGAAATCAATACCATCTTTATTTGAGCTAGAGAATGCTTGACGGAAAGATGTAACGGTATTCGTAGCTGCATGTTGTCAGATAGCCTGGTTCCAGGTGTTGTCATGGATTCACAGAAAAAATTTTTTTCCAACTAAAACTTCCTATTGAAAAAAGAAACACAAATAATCAATGAGAAAAGTAATTAGGTAAATCAAAATTTTGTTTAAGAAAGTTAATTACTTGAATAATATTTTATTAAAAATTTAATTAAAACAATTTAATTGAAATTTAATTTGAAACTTTTTAATTGAAATTTTTGTTCAAAAGAAATTAAATGTTTTTTTTAGAAAAACTTATATTAAAAAAAATTAATTGACGGAAAAGTTTAATTAACACAACTACTATTATAATTGATTCTTTTTGCGTTACAGTTCTAAATAAAGCTCGAAATAATCTGAAGTTACGCTGAGTGTTTGGCTGTGAAGGACAAGCCGTCAACGCACGTAATGTCAATCTAGCTAACCGAGGAAACCAACATAGGTTTATTGCACCACACTATTTCTTATGCCGAATAAATCTAGAGTTCAGAAGGAATTTGCTTACCACTGGGTAGTGTTTCACGGTATGAGACGTTATCCTCAATCAAATCCCAAAAGTTACTGCTAATAAATAAAAATTACCTTAGATTACTGATGGGATTGTTCATGAGACACTACACTTGCAAAATAGATGAAATTTTTTTTAATAAAACGAAGTTGTTAGCACTAAATAATAATTTTTTTTAACTTGATAAAATGTTAATCAATGGTGCACTTTTTAAAAAATATTACTCAATAAAATGTAGTTGATTATCAAATTATCACATATTTGATATTGAATAGGAACGTCGTTATACTGCATTTTATAAAAAAAATAAAAGATGAGTCCGGTTATAGCTATGCTGCTTAGCTATATAAAACAAACTTAGGGCAATTTTCAAAACTTGACTTTAGCTAAAGGCAGGATTTTGTATGTCCGATAAATGGCTTTGCATTATAAAACCTTAATTTATTAGTATTTTATCCATCAAATATTATTCTTATTATTGATAATAATAACAATAAAAAATTTTAGTTGTAATAATGCAAAGATATTTATCAGGCAGACAAAATCTTACCTTTAACTAAATGCAAGTTGTGAAAATGGTCCTTAATGTGGTAAGTAACAATGAAATAAAATTATATTAGTTATAAGATGATGTCAAATTCGCCGCAAATATTTAATTTTCCTTATTTTCCCATTATTTTCTTTTCTGGCGGGGTACGATTAAATTAATGTGTTGTTTGTGCCCGGCGGCGGCTGTTAGCTGGCTTAAAGCCGATCGATCGGCTGTGTTATCTGGTTTGTGATTATGTGTAAAAACAAAACATAACCAAATTGTGCAATCATTCTCGTTGTTTTTGTTTTACTTTTTTCACTCTCTTCAAAGAACGAAACAAAACTAAATCAAACAATTTGTTTCGTTTATTTTCGTACTCTGGTTTTAAGTACAAAGAAATCAAAACAAAAATATCTTTATAACTGTAACAGTGTCGATTATTTCTATTACGAAAATCACGTCCTAGCTCTTGTTTCGTGAAATAAATAGCATAGCTATAAAAAATTTTAAGTGTTCTGGATAAGATCAAATAAACTCATCAATCGCATTGTTGTATGCGTGCAGTCCTGCTTTTTCAGCTACACGCACCCGTTGGAATATGTGAATTGTTTTCATTCATCTTATTTCAATTTGCTGAAAGCTTTTTTTGTAATGAAAGCTCAATTTTACTATCTTGCTATTGTCGTTTGTTTTTTTTTTACTAATTATGTACATGCTAGTTAATTTGGTTATTTTTTGTTCTACTTAAGACAAACTTTTTTCGTTTGCTACTATTAAGTATATTTTATTTAAATAAAATTTAAATGAGATGAATCAAAACAATTCACATATTCCATTTGCAATGATGGCTGAGTATATAAAGCAGAAATCTACATCAACTGACAACACACACACTGGACCAAATATAAAAGAACGCTGATGATGAAGGTTTAGTGGCCTTCGAAAACAGCTAGTTGTTCCGTTCAACTATGTGTTGTTGTCAGAATATTTACAACTAACTTTGGTGTTATTTGTTCGTTAATAACAATTACATGTAATTTGGCTTACAAAGCAACACAAACTTTAGCCTGTTCAAATCATAAATATATATTTTTTTGATATTGATATTGCACTATAAAGTCCGAAAGCAAATGCTGATTGGCGTGTTTATTTGTACGTTTCCTTTTAAGCGACAAGCATACGACACTTACACATATGCAGTGATTGACGGGTTAATTTGATCGTTTCCAGGAAGGACACTTAAAGGTTTATGCACTTCATAAAAATTTGATGAGTGCAAGAATGAAGGCTCCATGATTTTAGTAATAAGCTTAATTTTCTTAGCCAATTGATTTGTAGAGGAGGTGGCATAAATAAGCCTCCATGCAATCCGTATTTAAGCTCTACGGGCTCTTTCATGATAACTTAGCTTAAGTATAAAGTTTACGCTTATATTTGAACGGTATCATTTTTTTAAGATATAAAATCACAAACTTTGTATTAAAGTAAATATCCAACATTATTCAGATTTCGATCTTATAAATAAAGGGTGTTTTTTTTAGAGGTATAGAACTTCGAATTGAAATAAAACACAAGAAAATCGTTTTAATGTCCATCAATTTGACTTTATTGGAAGGATAATTTTATGCCATTAATGTTTAAATATGATTTCGGGCATGTGGCCGCCGCGGCTGGCTCGAATAAAGCCAATTCTACAGGTCCAATTTTCAACCACTTTTTCGAGCATATGGGGCCGTATGTTGGCAATAACGCCACGAATGTTGGCTTCCAAGTCCCCTAACGTTTCTGGTTTGTTGGCGTAGACGAGCGACTTCACATATCCCCAAAGAAAATAATCCAATGGTGTTAAATCACACGATCTTGGTGGCCAATTGACAGGTCCATTCCGCGAAATTATGCGCTCATCGAATGTTTCCTTCAATAAATCGATTGTGACGTGCGCTGTGTGGCATGTAGCGCCGTCTTGTTGGAACAACAACTCATCCACATTCAAAATCTTCAAAATCTTCCATAAAGTTGATGGACAAAGCTCCAATTGCTGTGCACGGTGGCGAATCGATTCATTCGGGTCCTCTTCAACACTTTGCTCTACAGCGGCAATTGTTTCTTCGGTGCGCACTGTTCGACGTCTCTGCGGATGCGTATTATCACATAGAGTAAACGTAGTGCGAAAACGATCCATGGTTAACCGAATTAATTGCTCTGATGGACGATTATGTCGACCATAAAATGGACGGAGCTTGCGGTAAACTTCGCGAACTGAACCATTATTTTCGAAATAAATTTGCACGATTTGCAAGCGTTGTTCTTTTGTCAACCTGTTCATGATGAAATGGCAAACCAAACTAAATATTAATCACTTGACAGCTGACAAAATGGCCGCCAGTTAAAAAAGTGATGCCAACTTAAAGTTCTATACCTCAATAAAAAACACCCTTTATAAACATTCTCTTCTGCATATCTTATTCTTTGATTTTCTAACCAGCTTTTAAATTCGCTCAGAGTTTACACTGGCTCAAAGTATTTATGTGTAGCTTCTACACTATTTATAAGTATACAACTGGTCTAGAAAATTTACATGAATATCATTACATTCTTGACGTAACTTCCATAATATTATGAGTTTTTTGTTTGCGAATTGATTGTTTGTAATATGGAAACTACACCTAAGTGTCACCTATACAGTTGTTTTTTTTTTTTTTTGTAAATTTATTTTTATGGAAATTTTAGTGCATTCATTGAATTTAATGAAGAACATACAATGAATAATTCATTGAGGATATTGATTTGAGCTGAAGACAACAAAAACATTGTCCAGCTTATGTTACAAAATTATTCAATTATAAATTACTTTTGTTATTGATTTGCTGAACTGCAACTTGATTCTATTTCTGAGATTTTGGCCAACGCTGCAGTCTAAGCTGTAACTACTTCAATAATTTTTAGCTAATTGGCAATTCTATGATATTCAATGAAGCAAAAAATAGATTAATTCTTATGGGCATAGAAAGAAAACTTGTAACACAGAAATAATAAGGAGCAATTCCATGTTAAATGACCCTAATACGCAGGAAAAATTTTTTTTACTTATTTTCAACAAAAAGTGTTCAAAGGATGTCTATACGAGAAAATGAAAATTATGCAGAAATTCCAAAAATACAAAATGTTTAGTTTTAGATATTTAAAAACGATTTCAAATTAACATGTAGAGCTTTATTTTCGATTTAATCGCAAGCGATATGTGGTAAAAAATTAATTTTATTATTGAAATTAAAATTGTATGGGCCTTAGAATCATCAAAATGCCAAATTGGTGATAACTTTAAAGAAACAGGCTGCAAAATGTTATCGTAAGCGACAATTTACGCATGTAAAACATGTTTGAATATTAAAAAAAAAAATATTCCCTTGAAAACTTTAATTTTTATCGCTTACGATTAAATAAAAAAGAAGGATCGATATAGTAAACACTTTGATCAGCCCTCTTGCAGGGTTGGCCTTTATTTTAAGTAATCTTTTATTATCCTTCTCTTTCTTTGTCACTGTCCTGGACTTGCAGGGAAGAGAATGGCCACACTGGGCGCTCTTGAGTTCAGGGAACTTTCTGACGTTGCCAGTGTTAAAGTTCAACATATTAGTAGCTTTATACTGAGCTCTGGTTAGTTCGACGGTGGCGACTCAGCATAAGCAGAGTCTCCGTGTTACCACAATGGACCAACACGGTCTAAGTGAGTCCGGGTTTCTGACTGCCACCCCTACCTAACCTAACCTAACCTATTATCCTTCTCAGATTTAATAAAAATCCGTTAAACAGGAAAAACTTATATTTTTGCTTGCTTTTTGTTAAAGTTTAGATTTTTAATGTCTTAAAACGAAAGTTTGGTTACATGAAAGTTTTCGGTCACATCCGTTATATTAAAAATTTAGATATGTTAATAAATTTCTTACGGCCCATAATAAATATTTGTTACTTTCACAAAATAACAAAGTATAAAGCAATAAATAATATAAGAACATTTTATGAATCTCTATTGTAATAATCGAGTCATCAGGTACGTTTAAGAAATATTTCGTCACACTCGTCACACCCGTCACACTCGTCACACTCGTCACACCCGTAACACTCGTCACAATAAGCTTGAACAAAAAATTAGCAAATTAACTAACATGCGCATAATTAGTAAAGAACAAACGACAATGCCCAGGCTGTTGTAAATTTAGAGATGGAAAAATTTAGCTTTCATTACAAAAAAGCTTTCAGCAAATTGTAAAGCTAAATTTACACGATTGAAATTTTCTTCAAAATTGCTCTTCAAAATGCTTTAAGCTCGTGGTAACAGCAAAATTTCTTAAAAAGAAAGCATTTTGAAGAGCAATTTTGAAGAAAATGTCAATGGTGTAAACTTAGCTTAATACGATGAATCAAAACAAGCAATTAACATATTCCATTTGCACTGAAAACTAAAAAATTTGGTACACAGTGAACCAAACACAAAGAACGCTGATGATGAAGGTGCAGTGACCTTCAAAAACACCTAGTTGTTCCGTTCTACCAGTGTTTGTCAGAATATTTACAATTAACTTTGATGTTATTTTTTCCTTAATAATTCTTACATGTTATTTGGGTTACAAAGCGATACGAACTTTAGCCTAATCAAATCATACATATAGAAACAAATGAAGTTCGAATAATAATAATAATTAAAACTAACTGAAACCCTGAAGTGATATTTTTCAATAGACGTCAAAAATAGAAAACACAAAAACACAGAACATTTAAAGGAAATATTGAAAAATACGAACTGTATTTAGCTTTAATTGGAAAAAGGCAGAAAAAGAAAAAAATGATAGGTCATGACCTACACCCAACAATTTTTGTTGCAGCAACTTTGTAGTTTATTATCGTATTCTCTTCTTTCATTAATAAACTAAAAAGTTGCCCAACAAAAATTGCTGTGTGTGGACCATAGCTAAGAATATTACGAGGGATAAAGAAGTATTTGTGGAGAGAAAAACAATGATCGAGAAAGAAAATGAAAGATAAGGCAACGAAAAGCAAATGAAATTTAACTTTAGAAAACAGCGTTCATTAAAAATGACAGTCAATTAAGTTAAACGTAACCTCGTCTCTTGTACTCAATCAAGAAAAATTGCTGGTGCTTTAAATAAGCATAAGAATTACAGGAATTTCTTTAAGCTTATATTATTAATAAGCTATCCTAGCCGTTACATAAAGAAATCCCACACGTCACATGTTCGAAAAAGTTTTTTCTTAAGAAATTTGTATAATATCCAGGAAGCAAATATTTACAACAATCAAAAGGACCTTGAACAATTTACTGCAACAAAATTATTGTTTGCCTTCTACGAAAGATTTTGCAGAACAAGCAAAAAAGTTTCAAAATAAAATTTTATCCACTTCCCGATTTCCGATTGAGCTGAAATTTTGCATGCATGTATCAATCGAATGACAATGCAATATTATTGTGATATAGAGCTGATCTGATGATGGCGGATAATTTTTTTATTTCATTTTATTAAGAAATAATAAAAGCTTATTTAAAACAAAAGGTTTTTGTTCTCAGTAGTCTTGTTATAATATTTGCTTATAAGTTTTAAAACAATCAATTTCCCAAAAAATTTTAATGAGCCAAAAGTCATATTTTCCTTTGCTCATATCCTTAAAGTAAAAATGCAATAAGAGCTCAGATTTGTAAGGTCACACCCGCCATAGACTTCTGATTGGGCATTCTGAGAAGAAATCATGTTCTTCAGTGTCTACCTATTATTTAATGTTTTTTTTTAAGATTTACACCATAGTCACACTCGTCACACTGGGGCTACCCTAATACAAATTTTGCTTAAAATATAGAAACGTATAAAATCTTTTAAAAGCACAGGTTGGGTGAAGTTTTGCATTATTTTAGGCTATTTCGATGACCTGGATGGTATATTAAATGCTTAGAGACGATTTTGGACTTGCTAGTGAAATGAAAATAAATTTTCTAATTTTTGTTGGTGAAGATATGCAAAATCTAAGTCCCAGCTATATTATATTTCTTTTAAAGTTATTTTTATATTCTTATATATATGTATGTGACGTTCTCCGAGAAAAGTGACCTAGTGTGTGAAAATGAAGTTTTGAGAAAAACGCATTTAAAAAATAAAATTTTAATGTTTTTCTCATTTTTAACGATTTTGACACACACCCGTTTTTTAACACACTAGGTCCCTTTTCTTGGAGAATGTCACATATACTCCTGATAATATTATAAATGTGAAAGTTTGTATATTTTGATGTTCGGATGTTTGTTACCTTATAACAAGAGAATTGCTTAAGTGGTTTTATCAAATTCGGCAAAAATACTGATTATATGCTAGATTAAATCAGAGGATATATTTTATTAAGAAAATTACACAATTTAATTAATTATGGACCTATATTGTTCTTAAAAATTCTAAAAGTTCCAATCAAGGGAATATTATGGGTCACAGAATGCTAAAAATTCTTGAGAAAAAATTTCTAAGATTTTCGACATAAATTAACCCATTATTGGCCAATAGTTTTACTTAATATTATAAATGTAAAACTTTGTATGTTTGTGGAAAATTGCATAGATGATCCAAGTGAAAATATAAGATAGTTTAGAGGGAATAAAACGGGTAAAAATTTTTACTTTTGGTACTTTTTTGGTTTTAGCTAAGCTTGGTATAAATATTGTTTATGCATATAATAAAAATAACAAAATAAAATAAATAATAGTTTACACATAGATTAATTTCAGTTTCCTTAGCCCTAATTTACACTAAACAAGTGTTATTGCTAAGCTGATTAGTTTCTTTTCCCTCGTCTCTCTCTCTCCCCTAAAAAACTAATCAGCTTAACAGTAGGACATGCTGACTGTACACTAGGACTTATGAAACCAAGTAGCGAGAAGATGCTAGTTTAACATAAAATGAATTTTCTAGAAATTGAAAAACTTCCTTTACCAACTGAGCATATTCTCAGCATTTAACACTAGAGAGACGGTCGAGGGTCATTTGACCCATATTTTTTCTATCAGTTGTTTTGCTGCATTGGTATTTTGTGACTTTTATTAAAAATTTATTAAATTTAAGTTAACAGCAGTCCCATTTTATTAAAATGTTCCAAACCTACATAAAAAGCACATTTACTTAAAAAGACGGATAGGGGCCATTTGACCCATTTGCATTTTTACTTATGAAAACCCTCTTATTCTTCTATAGTTCTCCCTGAGTGTGCAAAATATGTTTCAACATGTCATTATTCCATTGCAAATCATTTTTCATCAGTGCGAGATAATTTTGCAATATGATTCGATCCCTTTGCGAAGGAGATATTGCAAGGTATGGTATTGCTATCTTTATCAGAGGATCAATACAGCGATAAAGGTGATAATGAACTATTGGTAAATGTGGAAGACAGTCACAGCTACGTTCCAGAATCAAGTTCTAGTTATAGCTGTAGTTATAGCTCAAACGATAACACACCACTAGGTATGCTGTGTGTAGGTAATATTTACCTTTTACCTCAATTTTACAAAGCGCAGCTGCTCCACATCACAGCCTTGAACTTCAAGCAATACTGGACAATGAACACAGTATGCGGTCAGCAGGTGCAAAACTTTTTATAAAAAAAAAACTGTACAACAGGTCGCCAGACTGCTTATAATACTTTGGTTCCAGGACCTATACATTATGCGAAACAACGAATTTATGACAAAGTGGAAACTGCGGATTGGTGATAAAATTTTGCGTCATATCGAAAAGTGAAGGAAGTTTGAGGCACATAGACAACTTGGATATTTAAACTGGAATATGTCTGTGCAAAAGCTAGACAAACTCATCTTTTAGAGTTTCTTGTGGACCAAATGGCTAGAACATATAGCTCGAAGTCAAGGCTCAAGAAGATGGCCATTTTAAGTTGTTTGCAACAAATTGGATTTGGCCGCAATAAATGAATGGGTGTTATGCCAACAGTAATCAGGAAAAAGATTCGTAGTAGAGACTTTATTTTACAAATGACATCTGAACTCAGTGACACTGAAGTATAAGAAACACAAGTTTCACATATTGGACCCATGAAACGACGACATTGTCATACAATTGGCTGCAAAAACAAAACAAATAAAATGTGTGAAATCTGCCAAAAATCCGTCTCAGATAGGGGACATAAAACAAGTCAGGGGTGTAATCGTCGCCATCGATAACGATCTGATTCGATCTTTTTTTTTCACTCTGAGATTATGACATTCGATATCAAACCATATTATTACATTGTTCGATAGCAAATGCCATAATCTCAAACTGAAATACGTGATCGAATCAGCACGTTATCGAAAGCGACGATTGGGGCCCAGGCCATTTTCTATTTGCTGCGTATAAGAGAAATATTTCTGATTTATTTAAAATTAAAATATAACTTATATGTTATTTTTAGAAGCAATTCTTTTTTAAATACCAGTACTAAATTCAATGAGTTGTTATATTTTTTTTTTTGTTATAAAGCAAAATGGAAAATTTAATTTTTATGATTTTTCAAAAATGAATAAACAGTTTCTAAATTCAAATTATAAGTTTTTTGTTACTAAAATTAATTTAAAAGTAGTTGGGTCAAATGACCCCTCTTCGTCTTTTTAATTTTCCCGTTTTTCTACTGTTAAATATATAATATATAGTATATATAATATATATATACATATATATATATGTATATATATATAATATATATATAATATATATGTGACCTGCTCCACGAAAAGGGCCTCTGCGCCGAAAAATTTTTTTTTTACTTTTTGAGTGATTCTTATAGGAAACTGCCGCAAACCGCAAGTTTCTATGTCTTTTAGTTTTTTTACAAATCACCTGTAAAGATGAACATAATTAATGAAAATATTTAAAAATGTGATATAAACAGAAAATATATATTATATTTGAAATTTAAAAAAGTTCAATGTCAAAGGTACAAAATTACAAAAATAATTTTCATAGAGGCAACAAACACTGCATAGTGAACATCGCACAAAGTACCAGGAGTCGAAATACATGCCAGATGATCAGGTTGAAAGAAAAGTTGCAAAACCATGCGTAAAACACGGAAAAACGAAGCACTTTTTTTAAACGCGTTTTTCTCAATAACTTCTTTTCAGCGTAGAGGTCCCTTTTCGTGGAGCAAGTCACATATAAATATATAATATATATAGTGTTAAATATATAGTCCTTCATATTTTTGCAGTTCCTTTAGGTGGAATGTCACACCTAATTAATTACAAAAAAAAAAACACATTGTTTGTGCGGATATATAATATTCTGTTGTTTGGCATTCATTGTATACAACTTCTATAATATTCTCTTCTGTCACGTAAAACATTCCTTTAGTTTTATGCCACATCAGGAAGTTTCCTATTACTTCATTATACACACAAACCAAATTACATTCTTTAAATATGAGATAGTAATTCACACACATAATTATTTTCTTCCTAAAGCACTCAACCTAATTAGCAACTTTATTTCAATTATAATCAGCAAATATATTTAATAATTTAACCATGAAATACTAAATTTTACTTTAGCATTGCAGCTAACAAGCAGATGAGTTAAATTATTACCTGTCAATTGTCAGCTGTGAAAATAGAATGGAATATCTTTAGAAATGCTGATTAATTAAAAGTCAGTCACTTGTACTGGGCAAAGTGTAATTGATTTAATTAAACAAATGACTAGGTAAAGAATAATAAGCTTATTAGGCTAATTTTTATCATTACGTTCATTCCCAGTAAAAAAAATTGGAAGTCATTCTAAAGGAACTACATTTTCATTGCTTCCAAAAAATCGATATTTTTAATTTGCCGATAGTTAGCAGAAAACCAAGTAGAAGTTTATTTTAGTCATACAAAACCTTCTAATTCCTCTATAGTTTTAGAAACTACTCACCAGAATTTTTAAAAAATCGATTTTTTTGAAGATGCTTATGAACTAATTTTGGTCTAAAATTTTAAAGTTATTTGCTTAAATTTACATGAAAATAGTGTTTCGCACTTAAATTCCTATAAAAAGAAACTAATTGTCAAAATAGGTAACTATTAACCATTTTTCCTAGATGAAAATATTAACATAGAACACAAAAAAGGAAATTTTTCGTAAAATCGCTTCCAATTCGAAAAAGAGAACTTCTTGCAATGACAACCCTATGTAAAAATCATTAGAACGGATCGAAATTTGCACTACTTCCAGATCGCAAACTCTACATTTTCATGACTTTTTTTTTGGAGTGTCTTTTTTTACTGGGTTGGAGTACAAAAAAAATGGAAACACACATACATACAGACATATTTAATTAAAGTGAATATCTTACAAAATTTATTGTTTTATTTTGCTTAATGAATGAATCTAATTTGCCAAACGTTAACTTTTGGAGCGAGCGAGCGAGCGAGCGAGCGAACTCAAATGTGTGAAATGTTAAGTGATTTAGATTAAAATATGTCGGAGAAAAGAATAATGTTTGGCTTTTGTTGGGGAAGTGATAGTGGTGGGAATGAAC
The DNA here is from genome assembly GCA_944452675.1 of Tachina lurida. Classification (NCBI taxonomy): domain Eukaryota; kingdom Metazoa; phylum Arthropoda; class Insecta; order Diptera; family Tachinidae; genus Tachina; species Tachina lurida. The sequence goes on from OX101754.1 coordinate 117,899,445, forward strand.
GGCCTGTCGTTATAAAAAATATTTAATTAAAAAATATTTTGTAATATTTGCAAGAAAGTGGATGTGAAGGAATGTGGAGTTTTATTTGTTAGGCTAGGTTTATTTTTTTTTTTTTGTTTATTGAAGCATATACATAAATCTGCAGGATTTTTCTTTATAAAAGTTTAATTTCCTTAAAGACATAAAATATTTCTATGCGTGTTTCTTACTTATAAAAGAGATTACCTTAGCTTTATTTAGCGTTACGTCAGCTAAACCAAATATAGGTAAACTTAGTTTAAATTAAGTTCACTTAGCCTCTCACTATTAAAAGTGTTATACTTAATTGATCTTATAAATAGATTAATCCCCAAGGATTTAAACTAAGCTTATATACGAGTAAATATTGTAAAAATTTAACTAGAATATTTATATAAAAACATTTTCTAGTTGTTTCTAGACAAGTTGGCTACCAAATTTTATGCCAAATTTTGTATATGATTTTTATTTTTCGCTTGCTTATATGTATCGTTTCTTCTTATTATTTCTTATTGCCTTGACAATTAATTCTTTGAAAAGGGAAAATTTATTTAATTATGACAACGTTATTTAAAGTCACACTTTCAGTATAATATCTGTGGTAAAAAGGACGAACTGCTTAAATCGAGTTAAGCTGACTTTAAGTTAATAGTACCTAAGTAATCCGTATATTCGAAAGTACTCCTGGTCGAAGTTTCAATCAGTTTGTGTGATTTTACAGGAAGTTGTAGCACTATGACTTGCGACTTTTATTTTTTAGACTTCTAATATCATTTGGAATAATAGTTTAATTTAGATTATAGTTTGATATATTTAAACTTAAATGTATTACTTATAAGGTGTAGGACGATGTTTGCTTAAAAAATAAAGGTTAACAGAGAATTTCCCAATTTTACTGTAAAAGAAATACATTTCTGAAAATCGACTAGAAAGCTTAAAGCTGCTCTTCTGCAAAACAGTAAAATATGACTTAAGCACTTTTTCCTTGATAACACAGATATATTAATTGTATAATTATAACAAAAATTAAAAATTTTAAGAACCCCCGAATACATCTAGAGAAGATGTGATATCTTCTAAACGACTGAACCGAAACATGGCTAAGAACCATCTCGATCAAGTCACCTTTCAAACAGAAAAAACTAAATCGAAATCGGTCCAGCCGTTTGGTCTGTACGTGGACACGGACAGACACACATATACACAGATACTCAGACACACACTACAAACTTATAACACCACTTTTTTTAGTCGGGGGTTAAAAAGCAGCCCTACTCAACTTATTCCAGTTTCATGTTAGAACAATTAAATAAAATGTTTCTTTTAGAACAGCAAAACAAAAAATAAAACTTTGTTATTAAATCAATGTTTTAAAAAATATATGTATATAAAGATATCGGCCATTTACTCAGAGAACGTTATAACTCAAAAAATGGATTTTTCGATTTAATGATGCAGAATTAATCCTCATATCGTTATTCGTACTGTGTAGGTTATGTTAGTTTTATAAGCGGAGCCCTTTCGCTCATGTCTGGGAACCTACACATAAGCCATTACAGGAGTGTTGTGCGCTCTCATGTAAAGTAACAAATGAATCCCACCTTTATAGAAACTCCGTATCGTTCACGTAGTCCCTCAAACTCTTCCATTCAATACCTCTAAGGTTGGTAATGTCCGGTAAGGTGTCATCCCCAAAATAATGCGACAATGGCTAGGCAAAAGCTGGACAATGACAAAGGAAGTATTCCATTGTTTTCATGTCCTCCATACATGCCCTGCATTCGTTGTCATTCGTGGCTCCAATACGATACAAATGTCCTCGTAGGTTAGAGTGCTCTGGTCAACCTTCCTAGGTAGGGCTTGTTTAGTTTCAAAAGTGCCCTTGTTTTGTCTTTCTCCTAGTCCCCCCATATAACCTTGGTGGGATTACCCACAGTATCACAACTACATCGTATCTTGTGTGCCATCTACGCCCAATTTTGTAACTACGAGTAAATCTTCGTTGCCTTTCGTATTGGGCAAAAATTTCATATCAATATCTAGTTTAGTCAGCTTTTGAGAGAAAAATTAAATTTTCTTTATCCGTTAAGTACATACAACTTTTTTCTGGCGAAATGGTTTTTTTTTTTTTGAGTTATGTCGTTGTTTGAGTCTATGAGCGATATATATTTATTTCTGAATTGAACTTAGTTTTCATTATCATTAAAACCATACAAACAATATAGAATTTTATTATTCTCCTCTTGTAAGTTAAATGAAGCACAAAATTTCAGCCACAAAATTATGCCCAACTAAGACCAATTCAAATATTTAAATAATAAAAAAAAACTGACGCCTGTGCTGCCAGTATTATGCGAGTAAGTATAATGAGCAAACAAATTAGATAAAAAGAAAATTGAAAAAGAAAAAAAAAACAATAATTTTGAGGCTTGATTACGGTTTTCATTTGTGTTTTAGATGAAGGACCTCTAAATTATTTTAAGTCCTTGCAAGTACATAAGTGGATACAATAAAATTTAAAAAAAATAAACACAAAGCAGATTATATAATTTAAGCTTAAATAGTTTTTTAGGCAACAAAAGTTTATGTGAACAAGGAATAGAAATCTATACAAAATTTAAGAAGCAATCGTGACTTCAGCTAACTGCTAAAATGCAGATACTTGGACAATAAAATATGGTAGGAAAATCAAATGGAATGTTTATGTAACTCTAACTCGAACGACAAGTTTCAAGTTGCTTCGCTCTCTATTCATGCTTCACATCTCAATTTCTTAATAACACGTTGTTGCTGTGCGACTATTTTATTTAATTATTTTTCATTGTTGAACAATGAAATACTCGAAATTTTCAAATTGGCACTCTTTGATTTACAAACCTGTAAAACGCAAAGAAAGTGGCATATGTAATTTTAAGCAAAAGAAAGACGACGACATAGTGGAATGAAAATTTATTAGAATTCGAGTGACTAGTTTTCTTTCGCAGGGGTTTTCTTTCGACATAGCGGAGGAGGCAGTTAATTTACGAGTAATTAATTGAAACAAAATACATGAATTTGAAAAAAAAATATTTTGTTAGGAAGCATAAAAATACTTTAAAATTTACAAATACTAGCTGTCAGTCTTTCAGAAATAATCCAAAATTACCTTTCCCCATTTAGGTATAGTTTTCGTATTGCAAACAGTCAATTCGTATAGGAATTGTTCATGGAAATCTCTGCAAAAATTTAGTGCATTTCATATACATGTTCTTAAACAATTTGACTGCTTGTAATGTAGATATTATCCTTTATATTAAAATATAGCTTTATATAGAACACAGAGCAGTTTTGATAAAAAAAATAATCATAAATATCTTATTAGATTTACAAACAATAAATACAAAAAAAGAAAATATTATATTCCAATGGACGCATTTTTTTATCCAAATCTATTGAGGCCACCTAATTGCAAAAATTTCAGATAAAGCTAAAAATTATAGTTACCAAAATGTATGTTGGCATGTGTCATGAGGTCAACCAAATTTAACATGACGCAGGACTTTTTTTTCTCTTATTATAAACTTTATGATTTTTTGTTGAATTTTCGTTTGTAGTGTGTACCATACAAAAGGATTTTTTAAATTTATTTTTTCCTGTTTCTTCTTATGTATAAAGTTCTTGTCCCATTTTTTATTCAACGTTTTTACACTTCATAGAGAAAAAAAACACAGGCAAGGCAAGACGTTTATATCTATACAATAAATTTCACTTTTTTAGTTGTGCTTGAAATATTGCCAATTCGGTCAACCGGTGGATGTAATTGTGGTTTCGAAAGTGAATTGTTAATGCTTTTTGTTATTCTTTTTTTTAGATTGTTTTTTTAGTTAGTGTTTGTTTTTGTTTAGGAAAATTTGATTATTATTTCTTGAATTTTTTTTGTAGCTCGTAGGCCAAATCGCATTTGAAAGTTTTTTTTTTAAACCAAGGTAAATGTATGTAAGAATAATTAGACTGCTGTGGTTAAGCGTTTCTTAATATATTAATAATAAATAATAATATTAATATATTAAAAAAAATCTATTATAAAATGGCAAGTTAGTATTAGAGTACTGTCGCCAGTTAGAGAGCTGCACGAGATCTTCCATAAGTCACACCTTATTACTGCTCAGTACTCGTATATATAAAGCCGCGTTCAGACTATTATACTTTGTATTTATACTTGTCAAAAATTTAAGTAATGTCATCAAAGTGGCAAATAATACGATAAAGATTTTGACATCCCATAAGACTTTTTCGTTTTTAGAAAATTTTCTGAATGATAATACTTTTCGTTAGATCAGGGTTGCATTTTCACACAAACCAAATTTCCAAGTCGGCTGTTTCGCCGCCGATAGCGTGTCGTCATTGATGTAATGTTTTGTCATATGTACTATATCGGCTCAAAATTTTGAATAAGTGAATCGTATGGAAGTATATTTCGTTGACGTAATTTTTTAAGGTTTTTGTAATATATTTTGTTAAATTTTTTCTGTTATTTACATAGAATATTTTTAACTGCTAAGTTTTTTAAAGTTCCGGCACGTCCACGCCAACATGAAAACGCTTTGCCGCCGCTAGTCAATGAATAGCTGTTTTGTTTTCTGCTTGTATTACACATTTTATTTGAAGTGTGATGGTCTGAACACAATTTGTGATTTTACGTTAGATTTTTTGACAGTCGCAACGAATGTATTTAGATTTCTGTATCGTAAAATGTGATGAAAGTATTAATGATTGTATAATAGTCTCAACGGGGCTTAAGTAATACAATACATGTGCCGTCCATACTAAAAAAAAAGAATACAATAAAACCCGGTTAATTACCTTATCAAAAATGTCATAATTTTTGGGGTAATTATTCCGCAAATTTATTAAAGCGAAGACGTTTAATTGCCTCATATAGGTAATTATGAGAATACGCTTAAATATCTTTAGAAATGTATTTATCCGAACTCACAGTGGTATGTATCGGGTACATAATTACTTGAAATAAAATGCAATTCATTTTACAAAAAATAAACACATAAGGTGCATATATTCGATTGCAGAGTTGCATAAATATGTACTAAGGTAATTTTGGGCAAATAAACAAGGAGATTTTAGGAGAAATTTAATTTTAGGGTAAAATAATTCTGGGTAATTGCCCAAAATGTGTAATTAAACAAAAGTTAAATAAGCGTGAACTTTTGTGTGAACATGAGTGTAAAAAATGGGAATTCAATAGTTGGGGTGAATAAGTGATAAAGGTATTTAAGCGATCGGCAATTAAACGGGGTATACTGTAACAAGTTTTTATGCACTGAAGCAGTTTTTTACTCATCCTGTATTTTACAGAATTATAGCAAAGGTTTCGACATCAAAAGTCCTCACCAAACCTATGGAACTTAAGCACTGGACTTTATTGATAGAGCTCACACTTCTACAAGTTGTTAAGGTATTTTACCTTCATGCTAAGAAATTTAACTCCTTTAACTCCTGTTTTTTTTTTGCAAAGTTAAATTTAATATGTTTGAGTGTCTGTTTATGCCTTAATTTAAGCCGTAAAATCTCTTAAGCATTTTACTTCCTTAAAGCTCAGTAGTGCCACAAACATGCGTTGAGCTTACACACACACATACACTCACACGAATGTAAATTTCATAGCTCTGCAAACATTTCATTGTCTGGAAGTGGCATTTGTCTGCTAAACCAGAAAACACCACCACATTCATGCGGTTCTTTGGGTCAACGTTACAGCCAACATGTGTTTTAAACGTTTAAACGTTTTTAAGCTGCACAAGTGAAATGTTTGTACATGTTTAAGTGCTCAAAAACTTAAGTATAATTTAAAGATAAAAAAGCAATGGTTATGATAATGAAAATTTTAAAAATAAATTCATATTTAAATGTCGATTATTATTAATTTTTTGTATGGAAAAATTACTTTTAAATATGAACTGATATTTGAAATAGGCTCTTATAGGGCATTTACATTATCTAAAAATCTAGTAGTTACGAGATTTCAAGCTAAATCTAGCTGCTTTGTACTAGATTTCCCATAGAAAACAAAATCTAGTTTGTGAGTAAATCTGTAGGAAATCTACATAAAATCTAATATATTTATTTTATTTTCACTACCCTGTACATAATATTTACATAATGGTGCATTTACTCCTGCACAAAACTAAGCAGATTTGTACTAAAATCTTTATGAAAATCTATACCGTTTACACCAACATTTTCTAATATTTATCAAGATTTTTGTATACAAAACAAATCCCGTAAACTGACAAATTTCAAAATTCACATACCTTTTTAAGCAGACCGTAGCTAATTCACTTATCTTTTTTATAATTATGTTATACAGGGTACAAAATAAATTAAAATATTAGATTTTGATTAGATTTCCTATAAATCTACTGACAAATTAGATTTTGTTTTGTATGGAAAATCTAGTTCAAAGCAGCAAGATGTCGCACGAAATCTTGTAAGTACTAGATTTCAAGACAATGCAAATTACCTATAAAATACAATTGAATTAGCTACGGCCTCCTTGAAAAGGTGTGTAAATTGGCTACATTGCCAATGTTTGGTTGTAGTTTTGGAAATTTTTCAATTAATGGGTTTTGTTTTGGATAAAAAATCTTTATAACGGTATGGATTTTCATAAAGATTTTAATTAAAATCTCCTAGATTTTGTGCAGTTGCAAATTTTATTTTTTAATCAATTAGTGAAGTCTGTTACTCAATACTAGATATAAGAATTGAAAAGCTACAAGAAAAAACCTAAAATACCATAAAATAATAGCTTAAGCCTGACTGAAATCCTCTCTCATCTCCATGTGATCAGATTTGGTACTCTCTAACTAAATCTCTATTGTAGTAGGGTCGCTCCAAATTCTCAATTTCGAAACCGTATATCATTGACTATAATTGGTCCATAAATAATGTTTCTAGTTGATTGACAGTTTAAAAGTTATACACATATTGCCATTTTTTTTATCGGAACCCATATGTACTAATATGTTAAAAATTTGGAAATTTCCATGGGAGTCAGCATTTATGTTCACCAAAAAATAAAATATACTTTGAGATAGCAGAAAAAAAAATTATATAAAAACGAGAAAGAATCTGCTTTTCGATTCGAAATTTGTATTACAGATGAATATTGCTAAGGGGAGGGAACAATTTACCATCGGAAACTCATTTTGACCAAATTTGAGTTAACGCATTTTGAATATAGGCTCTCATATATATTTCTTTTTAAAATTTTAGATATTTGTAAAAAGCAAGCTGCGTTGGAGGTGAAAAGGCGTAAAGAGAGCTTGACGACGCGTAGGTTATTTTGTGTTTTTTCTTTTTTATATTATTCATTTCACGTACTTTATTTATTTGTATATTTTTCAGTTACTTTTAATAAAAAAAAGAAATAAAATTGAAAGTTATATTTATTGTCAGTATATCAATCATGGGGGATATATTAGTCAATTATGATCAGTCAAACTTGACTATAATTTATGTTATCATTGATTAGTAAAAAGCATTAGAGTGTACAGTTCAAATATATGTTATATAATTGTCGAAATTCATTAGTTAGCGAGAGATGCAACATCACACGTCCATCAAAAATTCCATAAAATTTTTCATTTTGGCCTTAATAAGGTGATAAAAATTTTGTTCTACGCTATGACGAATATATCATGTATGACTACCGATAAAATGACCGGTCAATTAACTTTAACAATTACTTTATTTGTTAATCAAAAAATCCTTATGAATGTAGGTAACAATATTTTTTTTATAAACTTTAAAACTCACGTGAAAAAATTTCAAATGCATAAAAATAAAATTTTCAAAATATTTTTTCGAAAAGCCATTAAAGTTTCGCTAATTTATCTGCCAATAACAGAGTGTATAAGATGTCCAATTACTTTTAGGATACGGCCACATAAGCACAAATATTTGCCCAAATAAGCGTTACCACTAAATACTAGCAAAAAACTATCTTATTCACATACGTTTTTACTGAGTTAAAGAGCTTCCAATAAGGGTGGATTCTATGACGTTGTCTATTAGTTGTGTATGAAGCTGTTTACCTTCATAAACATGTGTCTGACTCAAAAGTTATTTTCATTTGTATTTAGTGGTTACGCTTCTTTGGGCAAATATTTGCCAAATTTTAACGTAGCTTAAGTTTCATACTGCTTTAAAACAAGCAAGACAGTAAAAATTTAAGTACTTATAATGGACTGTTAATCATCATCATTTGAAACAAATATAAACAATAATTCTCCTTTTTTTTGTACAAAAGCATATCATTGCTGTTCCTTTTCTTATTTAAACATTTCTAACTAGATTATTCTCAATGAAATCCTTTGGATTTTTTAATTAATTTTTTTAGTTTGACGTTTTTTATGCCCTTCGTTTTTATTTTATTCGCCAATGAAACGATGAACACAATTATAATGATAAAGCAATTAAACAAATTTCTTTGTAAATGTGCAAATACCTTAGAAAGAAAACCTTTGAAATACTATAAAACGAATATTGCACTAATAAAGCTTTGGAAAATTAAACTTAAAAAAAAAACTATATTGTTACAAGGTAAATGCAGACAACTCTGCTGGTAAGTTATACACAAACAGAATTTAAATTGTTATTTCAGAAATTTGAGTTCTTTGAAACGAGTTCTTTGACTGAAACGATATTTCATTCATTAATTTTTTATCATCTAAAGTACTTTCACAAGGGGGTGCTTAACTGCATTTAATTACTTAACACATTCAATACCAAGACAAATTGATTTTAAACGATTTTTTTTTATTATTTAAGGTTACATAAAGTTTTGTGCATTACACTGTGTGACGAATTTTGATGAAATTTAAATATCTGGGATGTGTCACTATTTTTCTGGTAGGTATTGTCAAGCATAACAATAATCTGAATTTTAAATTTTCCAAACACCCTCAAAATCTTAAGTTACGGGTAAAAAACCGGGTTTTCGTACCCGTAGGCACTTAACAACCTCTAACTACGTTAAACATCAACTAGATTTTGGAGAAGTTTGGAAAATTTCAAATACAGATTGCTGTTATAACTACTCGGTCATACCTACCAGATAAATAGTAACACTTCGCAGGTATTTTTTTTTTTGTCACACTGTGTTATTTGTTCGCAATTTATAGTATTTCCGATTAGAAAACTATTCAAATAAATTTGAATCTTCTAAACCATAAAAATATAAATGGGAAAACATAGATGAATACGTTTTTTTTTGTAGTCATTGAACGCTTTTATCAATTATTTTTAACACTAATAATAAATTAGTTCTTTTTTTCTTATGCAAAAACTTATTGAATCCCTCAAACAGCGACGGAGATTGAAAACAATTTTTCGGCATAAATTTCCGTGTGCGAAAACTAAAAATAATATATAAATAATTTTCTAAAGTAATAAACTACCCTACGAGTATTTTTCCAGTGTATTAATTCTGAGCATGTGACAGGTATAGTTTAAGCAAGCACTTGAAACCAGTGTTGCCAGTTTTTAATTTTAAGCTCTATCATTTTTAGCCATTTAACAAAATAGCAGCGATATTTCTTATTTTCTTTATGTATTTGCTTTTTCTACTTATGCTGAAAGGATACTAAAATTGTTATTTTATTGAAATTTTTCTTAAGTAAATTTTAATGGGGATGTACAACGATATATTAAATTTCAAATATGAGAATAAGCATATAATATTATTTAAATTAAAGTTTTTTTAAAAATTGTTGTGGTTTCTTTCATCTTGTACTAGTTGGATTATTTCAAATATTTTTAATATAATTTTTTTTCTGACAAGAAGGTTTTCTTTTTATAAATAAAGTATTTTATAGACTTATATATAAATATAACTTGTCCAAGTCTTTAATATAATATCAAAAATTAATAATCGAATAAGAACCCTATTACATATTCTTTACTATATGCAGTATCTATATGGTACAATACACGGCAATTAAGAGGCTTGTTACTTTAAAGCTAGTTTTATAACTTCTTAAAAATTAAAATAAAATTAAAATAAAAAAAAGTAAAATTACAATAAAATAAAATAAAATAAAACAATCACCCGTATTGCATATTTCGGGTCAAATATTCGTCTACGAGAATTTTGTCATAGAATAAAGAAAACTTGTACAAGGTTTGTTTAATCAAATACAAAATTTTCGTAGTCGAATATTCGACTCGACATACGCAATACAGGTGAATGACTAAGGTATTTACTTGTTTTGTAAAAATGTATTGAAATTGATTTTTAAGGGGCTAGTTAGTCCTATTATAATAAATTTCAATGTATTTTTAAGAAAAAATTAATATTTACTAAATAAGTAAATATTAATTTTGGAAAAAAATGCATTAAAAATGTTTAAATTTTTATAGCTTATCTTAATCTGAAAGGAATATAAAAAGTCCCAATAAAGCACAAATTAAATAAAAAACTTTTTTTGGCTTTTAAAACAAAATTGTAGTAGTCTTAAAAAAAAATTGCAGTTTTCCTTAAAAAAAATTAAACCCTGTAACAACATTTTTTCTCTTGCTTAGTTTCTCTGATGGGCCTTAAGCTTCTTGTCATGTGTTTCTTTAGCCAACCCCTGGCAACACTGCTGCAAACTAAAACACTGACGTACAAAGTTGCTGGTCACTTTGCACTCTTTTAGTGTTTTTCTTTAATTATTATTTGCTTGTTTAAAATTCATTTAAGGAAGCATTGTTTAATTAAAAGGTTCCTTTGTCGAGCAAGGTGGAAATAGTAGAAAAACAAAATTACAAGATGCCAAGCAAACAGCAAATAAAACTACATATTTAAATATTTGAGAAATTGAGAACAAAGAAAATAAAACTGAGAAGATGATAAAAGAGTATAATAATAAATAAAGCATAAATTAAAAAATATTTAAAAATTTAGCACAGTATTTCAAAAAAAAAAAAAACTAAAAATTTCCTTTTGCGGTTGATAGAAATTCTTTACTGAAAAAGTTTATCATTTAAAAAAAATTAACACTCGTCATTCAGTGCCTTTTTCACTTATCGCAAATTGTAGTTTCACACTTAACGAACATTGTACGTATGATTAATATTATTTGAATATTGAATATTACTCATACGCAACTTTTACTTGCTTGGCAGTGTTACCGTTTACATATTTCTATTATTTATTATTTATTTATCTATTAATATTGATATTATAAATACAATAACAATATTAGAGGGGTAGAAGCACTAGCTACTATGGCCATCGGCTCGGGGAGGGTGGGGGGGAATACCAGAATTTTTCTCCGCTACGTACTTCATTAGGATTTATGTCTATCTACTTGGGCAGAGATTAAACTTTTACAGAAATTCAGTAAAACACTTTTTTACCATTAAAATTTATAATGAAAAATCTCCATCGCCGTTCTCATTATTAAGCACAAGAAATGAAATTTTTTCCAGTTTATTTTCAAATCGAGCTATAGTTTGTTATTAGTGGCTGTCAAACACAAACTGGCCGAAGAAGTTTGTATAAATTTTGACAGGAGTCAACTGACAGTTTGCTGCTGACATAAGCAGTATTTCCTTTTAGCTAAGAGTCGCGATATAGTTTTAACCATGTTCTCATATAATCCTCATAAAATAACTTTCTATCGTATTATTTTCCATGTTGCTTGAGACTGTCATCATATAGACTTCTTACATTTCCAATAAAGAGAGAACTACGTTTGAAAAATTTTTTAAAAACAATTTTTGTTCATTTTGGTTAGTTTATTTTTTTTATTATTTTTTTTGAACTTTGTTTTTCAGTTTATGATTTGATTAGGCCAAGCTTCGAAGCACTTTTTGTTAATTTTTCTTATACGTATGAATCTTGAAAGAAATATGTATACCAGAGTGTAAGAGTAGAAAACAAGCCGGATTAAGTAATACAAGCTGCAAACGGGAGAATAGAAAAGACATCCCTAAAAATGTCAAAAGTGTCCTGAAATGAACAAATTTTTAATTCAGTGCTAAAACAGTCACACTGTCTGTAGTCTAATTTTCTACAAGGCCATTATTCAATTATCATTGCGTATTAAATTCTGCGTCAGCAATATTGCATGTACTCATGCGAATTTCTTATTTTACAAGACATTAAAACATAATTTTTGCTAAAAAGAAATGTATCACAATATATTTTAATTTAAACTTAAAGGATATCTATTCATCTTTTATGAATGTATAGATATCATGAAATATATTTCTCATTTCTAAAAAATACTTAAAAAAAATATATTATATATAACTTGCTTTCACTGTTCGAACAGAAATATAACAAAATAAAATATTTCATTTAATTAAATTTATTTAAAAACTTTTTAATATCTACTATTGAATAAAAATATTGTTGATGCAGTTGTTGTTTAATGGTAGTAAATAGGAATATGTAAATCAACCACAATTAAACACATGTTATTCGTATAAATAAAATTCTTTTGTTTTATATTTATTTACCTTGCAGCAAATTCATATTATTGTATTGTGTTTGCTCCATTGTAAAATAATTGACTTTAATAATTATAAAATGTTGCAGTTAAATGTTACAGAGTGTTTAGATAGTGTGTTTTTTCAAACGAAATGGCCAAACCCTGGTGTAATCCCTAAATACGCTGCTTATATATTAAAAACTTATTTCACTTAAACTCATATTCTTTGTACACTATTGTCCCAATTCGCGATATTTTTTGCTTTTTTAAGATATTTTATTAACTTATTAATTTTTTTAATTTTTATTTATAATTTATAAATATTTATTTTTTTTTTTATTTTTACTTTCTAAATCAAATTAAACTTGGAACAATAATAATATAATAGCTTATTCCGGCTGTTAAGATATTATGGCATTTTAAGCAAAATCGTGGCATTTTTATTACGACAGCATTTTTTTTTAAGAGAAGTAACACTATTACTAGGTGTTGCCTCCTTTAGGAAAGGAATAGCGATAGAGTAGACAGGTGGTGAAGGAAGAGATAGAGCTTCATTATTTTACAACTCTGCTTTTTTGTACGTTTTTAATAATGCAGTGTTGCAGCAACTCTGCTGTTAAATGAGGTGTATTAGTTATTTATTTTTTGTAAGAAGATGTGTTTAGTATCCATTTTATTGGTTATTTTACTTCGCCGATGATTCTGCTACACAACGAAGGATGGCACTCTGATGTAACATTATTATCTAGTAGGTATAGTTCGGTGACCAGTGACTATGCCTTCATCACTTGAACTTTCCTACAACAATTGATACAAAGGGACACTAATGCGCAACAGAAAAGTGTGTGGTGTTGTTCCTTAATAATTGTTGGATAATGGGGTCGAACCCAGGACCTGTGGTTTTGTAGCCAACGAGCTAACTACTTCAGACAATGTCACCCTCTGATACTTAATGCCATTTAACCTGATTAGTGGTGCGATATAATTTTTTTATTTATTTTGCATTAAACTAAGCTTTTCAATATAATTAATGTATTCCGAAGAAATTTCGAAACGATTGCTAAATTAAAAAATATATTTTTTTTTCTATTTGCAGTTATGCAGTTTTGCTTTTTTTTTCATGTAACTTTCACCAACTCGAGGCGTATTCCAGAATAGACACCATATTTTTTAGTTCGAAAATTTCAAAAACTGTAACACTTTTCCACCCCATATTTCGAGAAACATACATCATACAAAAAATATTTGACATAGCCATTTATATCCATTAGAAGTATGCCAAATTTCAAGGAATTTCGGCAAAGTAAAATTTGCGTTGTCTACATCACGAATATTGTATATATATACATTTCAGTTGAAATACCAGGAAATTAAAAAAATAAATTATATAAGCCGATTTAAGCTAATTTTTTAATATAAAACTAAGCTGGTGCGAAATTTAACTTTGTTTGTGCATTTTTAAATAAAGTTGAAAAAAATAATTTTTCCTTTAAATCCATCTTCCCAAAACAAACAAACTATAGATTTTTGTTTATAAGATTTGAAAAAAAAACAACACTTCTTTAACTACCCTGTGCACCATAAATATCGTTAACTTAATGCGAAAAGGCCCCAACTCATAGTTCTTCGAAGTCGATATTTTTACATATTTCGATGGACTATTACTAGATGCACCTCCTCCAAAAAAAATCAGATGAATTTGGAAAAAAAAACCGAAGTTATAGCCTAAAAACGAAAAAATTTTTTTGCAATATTGCATCTTTTTTATTTAGTTTTTTCCTCCTGCTGTAAACTATGAAAAACATGAGTTAGGGCCTTTTCGTATTAAGTTAACGATATACATTAATATTTTGTCATGCATTAATATTTTGTCATCAATTTATTAAATTTTAAATTGTTATTTAACTTGACAATATTTGTTGAATCAAAGGGATTAGGTTATGGACTATACAGCATATCCATGTAAATTTATTCATATTTAACTCGCCGACACACTCAAACACACAAATACATTTACACATGCATGCATGTGTTTGACTAAATTATAAAATATTTAGCAATTTTGATTGTCAAATATTCATATTTGTGAAGGTGAAAATGTAAACTTTTAATAAACTAAAACGATTTCACCAATAGAATTAATAACTAGTTTAAACACAAAAGTTTCTAGTTACGGAATTTTTGCATTTACGGGAATGAGAGTGTAGAGAAGTTATAAAAAGTTTTTTCTCTGGTATTATACAGCAAAAAAAATTAATTTTACCTTTTTCCCCTGTTCAGGTCCATGGGTAGCAAACCGTTCAAAATTCAAGAAAAAAAACCACTACAAAAATGTATCTAAGATCTCCGTAAGCAACTTTTTAAAACATATAAACTTCCTTCTTAATACCGTTTAGACAGCGCTTAGGTAGACCCAAAAGTGAAAAATTACACGAAAATATTTTAATTTCATTTGTTTGGAAATTTTTCACTTTTGCGGCTACCTAAGCGCCACTTAAACGGTATTAGAGAGTTGTTTATTGAGATCAAAGTAACATTTTTGTAATTGATTATTTACTTAAATTATGAACGGTTTGCTACTTATGAAGCTAAACAGGGGAAAAAAGGTAAAAAAATTGAATGTTGTAAGATTTTTTGCCATTTTGATCTTGCATATGAAGTTTATTTTGGTTTCTTATACAGGGTGTTTTTTTAGAGGTATAGAACTTCGAATTGAAATAAAACACA
Source organism: Tachina lurida (assembly GCA_944452675.1). Classification (NCBI taxonomy): domain Eukaryota; kingdom Metazoa; phylum Arthropoda; class Insecta; order Diptera; family Tachinidae; genus Tachina; species Tachina lurida. The sequence goes on from OX101754.1 coordinate 117,914,669, forward strand.
AGAAAATCGTTTTAATGTCCATCAATTTGGCTTTATTGGAAGGATAATTTTATGCCATTAATGTTTAAATATGATTTTGGGCATGTGGCCGCCGCGGCTGGCTCGAATAAAGCCAATTCTGCAGTTCCAATTTTCAACCACTTTTTCGAGCATATGGGGCCGTATGTTGGCAATAACGCCACGAATGTTGGCTTCCAAGTCCTTTAACGTTTCTGGTTTGTTGGCGTAGACGAGCGACTTCACATATCCCCAAAGAAAATAATCCAATGGTGTCAAATCACACGATCTTGGTGGCCAATTGACAGGTCCATTCCGCGAAATTATGCGCTCATCGAATGTTTCCTTCAATAAATCGATTGTGACGTGCGCTGTGTGGCATGTAGCGCCGTCTTGTTGGAACCACAACTCATCCACATTCAAAATCTTCAAAATCTTCCATAAAGTTGATGGACAAAGCTCCAATTGCTGTGCACGGTGGCGAATCGATTCATTCGGGTCCTCTTCAACACTTTGCTCTACAGCGGCAATTGTTTCTTCGGTGCGCACTGTTCGACGTCTCTGCGGATGCGTATTATCACATAGAGTAAACGTAGTGCGAAAACGATCCATGGTTAACCGAATTAATTGCTCTGATGGACGATTATGTCGACCATAAAATGGACGGAGCTTGCGGTAAACTTCGCGAACTGAACCATTATTTTCGAAATAAATTTGCACGATTTGCAAGCGTTGTTCTTTTGTCAACCTGTTCATGATGAAATGGCAAACCAAACTAAATATTAATCACTTGACAGCTGACAAAATGGCCGCCAGTTAAAAAAGTGATGCCAACTTAAAGTTCTATACCTCAATAAAAAACACCCTATACTTACAATTTTTATTCTTCATGACAAGAGCTACAACTTTGCCTCAAAAAGTAGATCCAAATTAGGAACGGTTTGCAAGGTATGAGCAAGAGAAAATGCAAAAATCACACCAAGGCACGAAATTGTTGGGCACTCATAAAAAAAGTGCATGACTTGGGGCAAAACTGGGAGACAAGGGTGTTTTTTTTTTTTGGTATTTTATCACGAAGTGGTGTCCGTATATGGTTATATGTATTTCCATGATTTAAAATATTACACACATTGTAACAAGTACATAAATCGATACTTTATTGCAGCAAAGCCGTAAGTCAAAAAAGCTTGTATAACAGAAAAACAAGTTTTAAGAATTCAATTTAAATACAACTCAATGAAGAAATACAAATATTTTTATCTCCCAAGAGATGTGTGTACGAACCTTTTATAGGAAATTGTTGCACACGATTAAATATGAAATAACGATCGTTTTCTGAATTATGAACTCCACAAATGTATTTTTTGAGACACGACTATGTATATTTTGCAATTGAGAAGCGGTATAAAACTAAATTAGAGCGATAATGTATATTAAAAATGGCCATCCTGATCCACATTGAAAAATAATTAGAATTGTTTAAGCAATAAACAAAATTTCTTCACATTCGTTTTATCTATCAAATAAATCCCAATCTATTTATAGGCAGCAGTTTTGTTATATTTGTTTTCCACTTACCTAATGAAACTACAAATTTAATCCTTGTTTTATTATTCCATGCATAAATTTTATATTTGCGTACAATCAAAGAATAAATAATTTTTGCTGTTGAATTTTAGCAGACAATTTTATTTGCAAGTTTTTTATTTAATGCAATTTGTGTCAAAACTATTTATTGCATATTTTTTTTCATATATTTTTTTTAGTAACAATAGTTTATAATTTGTGAAAAAAAAATCGGATTTAACAAAATCATACAAAATCATATTATTTATTATGTAAAATGCCACAAAAGTTATCGATCGCATTGTGCTTTAAGCAAAATAATTAAAATTTTATTAAATTATATATTCAGTATTTGCCCTGCAAGTAAGTTAATATTTAAATTTTAGTAAATAACTTGATATTTTTCATTCACTCAGTAACACATTCACCCCTATCGTGAATCTTTTTCCCTCGAATTATTTTCCGTTTCCCTAAAGTAGCACTCGTGAATTATTAAAATTATGTGTGTGTGTGTTTTCACAAACGTTTTGTTTTGAGAATAAAAAATAAGAGGCACAAGGTTAGAAGTTTTATTGTTGTTTTTTAAAATAATTTTTAATTATTATAATTATTTATTTGACCTTTTTATTCAATATATAGGAGTATACATATATATAAATTTTATTTCAGCTTTAGATCCTTTTTCAAAAAAAAAATTATATATATATATCGATATTTCGCAGCAACGTTGTGTAGCTTCTTCTTGTGTTTCTTCTTCTACTTTTTCTTTTTCTTCTTCTTATTTCCTGAAGAAGCTGCACAACGTTGCAGCCAAATATCGATATATTTATAAATTTGTTATGAATTTAAAAAAAAAAGACCTAAAGCTGAAATAAAATGTATATGTGTGACAGCGCATAGAGAAAGGGACCTAAGGGTAAAAAAATCAATTTTTTTTTTTTTTTTGATGTGGACAACATCTGTGCATCGAATGAGACCGATCCCATGCCCCAAAAGTGTTCCCTCCCAGAGATATGCGCGTTTTATGAAATTGAAGTCGACGATTCTAAGGTTATGTGAAAAAATTTTCGTACTAACAGAGTGATATTCACGATTTAAAAGAATTCTTAATGAATATTTATTAAAATTCACAATTAATAATTTCAGAAAATAAACCTGGATTCGAAAACACGCGAGCAAAATTGATATCAAACTCATGGAAACAGCGCGCTAGGTAGAAAACAGCAAAAACCAACTACACAAAACGAGAGGTAGGGACGACCTACGCGCGTTTTCAAGGTTCACCAACACATTCCTGACGTCATGAGATGTGTCGCTTTCAAATGAGACCAATTCCAACACGCTCAGTGATGGTACACCAAAGATACACGTATTTAAATCTTTAAAATGGCTCTCCTGAACAAAACCGGTTTTTACCCTTAGGTCCCTTTCTATTTTGCGCGTCACATATGCATTTCGTTCTGGCTTGTGGAACTCGTTAGGAAACTAAAAATTTCAAAAAATTTCTGTTTAAAAAGGTTTGTGATTTTAGGTCCCTTTCTATTTTTCGCGTCACATATATGAAGTTTTTAATTGTTAGATAATTGATTTTATTTTTAAAATGATTAAAATGTATGAATTTATGTAATTACAATTTTTTTATGTACGGATTTGATGCATCTCTCAAACTTCATGTCATTATTTTTTCCAATAAGTTTTTTTTTCTTCTTTAAAAAACTGAAATCGGAACGAAATAATAATTTAGAAAATTATACAAATACGCGTAAGAAAATAAAATTAAATCAATTCACAATATCAGGTTCGACCTGAAACACATATTTATTTTATTCTGTAAAAATTGGCGTTGCCAAGTTATTGTTCAAGGGAATAAAAAAATATTCCCTAGAATGTATTCACCTGAGATTGGCGATAAGGATGATTGATTGTATGTGCAAAGATAAGTTTAATTTAATTAGCGGAGACAAAAACCAAAAAATTTAACATAACCCATTTTGTATTTAACAGTGCACTGTTAACAATTTAAGAAACCTAGTAAAATGAATTAATTAATATTGTTTTGGAGATAAAATCTAGGAATGACCTCTAGGACTTTACCCACCAATTAATGGAAAATATGGTCAGAGATGTGATTAATGAAATTATAGCAATGAGAGAAAGAGTGCTTTACAAGGCTCTCTAAAAGCAAATTTTTTAAATAATCATGAAACTTTTGAAAAATAAATTTGAATTCTAAAAAAAACTGAACTATATAAAATGCTGCTCTTGATGTCTCTTTAAAAGGCAGATTTAAGGGAGTTTATTCAAATAATCATGAATTTTTCGAAAAATAAGTTTGAAAAAATTATTATTCATATCAATCTAAGCCTTATTCCGAATAACATCTCCCCGAAAGTTTTTTCCTTATTCATTTATTCTCACATTAGTAAGCTTTCAGTTAAAATAAAACAACTGGAAACAAAATAGCTGATTTCGAAAATTCGAAGTTCTTCCTCATATTTAAATTTTTAGCTCAATCCATTTAGCATAGGTGAATTTTATTTTTAGCAAAAAAACAATTACTTTCTTGGGAATTATTTCCTAAGAAAAACTTAGAATTGGGCTTAAAATAATAATAATAATAATTATAATATCGATAACCTGAAGTCCTATATTATATGTATCTCGTTATTTCCATAATACGAGTTTATCTCTTTATTGCATTGAATAACGCTTTGACACTAAACTCTATGATTTCTTAAGGCTTCGATCATTTTTCTTTCATCCGTAAAGATATAGATTGATGGTGGCTTGTTATCAATTTTCGTTTGCCGTTTTATGGTTTCATTAATAGCGGTGATCTGAGTCTATGTAAGGGATAGTGTTATGATCCATCAGGCGAAATAATTTACATATATTTTAAATCGTGTCGTAGAATCTGCAAATTTTATTTTTAAGAGAAGTAACACCTAGGCAAAAAATGCATACTACTATTACCAGGTGTTACCTTCTTTAGGAAAGCGACAGTGAAAGAGTTTTTTTTTTGCACCTTTCTAATAATGCAGTATTGCAGCGCCTCTGGTGTGAATCGGCCGCATTAAATTTTTTAAGCTGTGTTTCGTAGCCATTGATTATTTAGCTTCGCCGCTGATTCTGCAACACAATACCGAGAAATGGGGACGCACTTGTATTAATTTAGGATTAGGTTATGGAATTTATGGTTGTCTCAAACTCGTTCATTAGTTAATTTTGGACACAAACCTAAGATAAAAACCATTTAAATTACATGGGTGTGATTATAGGTTTATGTCAAAAATTAACTAGTGAAGAACCATAGCATATTTGTTTGATACAACTAGCACCTATGGATATAAGCTCTTTAGTTTTTTTTATCGAATAGACTTAGGTCAAACTTGTTTATTAGTTCAATTTGAACAAAAACTTGTGATCAAACACATCCAATTTAAATGTCAAAAATTAACTAGCAAACGAGTTCGACTCAATTCTACTAAATTTTGATACGTCCTATTTAGGATTATTGATTGTTGATTATTTCCAATTATTGTTAGTCTCTCCCATTTAAAATTTTCTGATGAAAGCCAATATGCAAATTCACAAAAAAAAATTATTAAAAAAATAAACTTCGATCCAATGTGATTCAGTAATTTTCTATTTTCTCAAAAGACAAGTAATTAAGTAGCTTTCAAAAAAGATCAATTATTGATCTAAGTTGAATTTAGTGGTAAGAGGCGCGTTAAGCAGATATATGTGTATTCCGAAGCGGAAATGTATACTTAAATGGTGTACGGCGGATATGAAAAAGAAAAACTGTTATTTTATTTCCTTTTTGTGATCAGCACACTGAAGACAAATACAATAGAAAGTTATTGTATTACCAGAATTAAAATGTTTAAATTTAAAATATTCCCTTAAATTTTTTTCCACAATGTTTTCTAAAAATGCCTTGAATATACTATCATAACACTCAAATTAATAAAAATAAAATATGCCCGGTGATTTTGGTTGGCCCACTATTTTATTTTCATTAACCCCTATCGTGGTTGGAGTATTTTGACTGCAACTACGATACATTCCTTCTAGATTAAAACAAAATATCACAGCTTTCTTTATTCTTTATAAAAACGTAGTAGTAAAAGGCGAAATACTCCAACCACGGTAAGGGTTGTTATTAAATTAATAAAATATTTCTACGTATTATGTTAATTTTTTTCTGCTTCAAAAATTGCTTTGAAGCTTCTGTAAACTAAGTTATTAACATTAAGAATAATTTTTTAAAACTTTCTTTCAAACCATGAGAGAATTATATATGAAGTCATTAATTAAATTTTTGTTTTTCGTTAAAATGAATGTGTGCTTTAGATGGGATAAATATTAACAAAAAAAAACTTTCTACTATGAATATTACTTTTTCCTACATTGAGCTTTTGTAATAAATTATAAACTTTGCCAAATATGCATCATATTTGTTTAAGACTTCTCTTTAATACGAAAGAAAATCAAAAACCAGAAACAGCATAGAAAAATCAACCTAAAAATATTTAATAAAATTTGTGAACACATGTCAGCTGTCATCTTACAGTTCAAAGTTGAGATTATAAAAGTTTTGTATTACGCAGTTTTTTATTACAAGGGGATTTATTTTGCAATATGAGACTAGAAAATATAATATAAATTTTAATCACGTCTAATTTTCTTTTATTTTATGACAAAAGATGTCAGAGGTAAACAAATATATTTCTCTAAGGACTGGCGATATCTTATCTAAAAAATTTATAAATATTTTATTTCTGTTAAAAAACTTGCATTTTAGCTGTAACTAACTTTTGTTGTTGTTGTTGTTGTTGTTGTTGTTGTTGTTGTGACTTACTTGTAGAAAACAACACTTTTTCCCGAACCATATCCTCAAAGTTACATTCAAAATTTATACGATGGTGTTGAAATAAAATGTTCCATAAATTTAATAAAAAATACCGAGTTTGCTTCAAATTTCGAAATAATACAGGGTTCCTGGTAGCAGATTTATAATTTCAAACTTAAATAAAAAATGTAAATTCACACAAAGTATTATTAAGAGCATTGAACGATTTAATGAAAATGCGGATTTTATTTTTTAAGAAGTATGTCTTCCGTCGAGTTGAATATACTGTTCAAAAAGGAGCCTTGTGTTCTGCGCCATACGCTGCAGTAAGTTTGGTTCAATTGATTAGGAAGAGATTAGGAATTGTCATTATAACCCCTCCCTTTAAGGTAGCCCCATAAAAAAAATCCATGGGAGTTAGATCGGGCGACCTCGTTGGCCATGGGATGTCCCAAAGCCACTGATCAGTTTTTGGGGGAAGTCTTCTCGAAGCAAATTCATCGAAGCTCTAGCTGTGTGTGCAGTCGCCCCATCCTGTTGACACCACGTGTGTGAAAAGTATGATGCATAAGGTCGTATGTTTGGCAAACAAAATTCCTTAGTCATGCATCGATAATATTCACCGTTGACATTCGTCGCCTGGCCTCGAGAATATTCCAAATAAAATTTTCAATTATCTCATGCGTGGATAAGGCACACGAAACAGTTACCCTGGGGTAATGCAGTGGTTTTTGATGTCTCAATCGGGGGTTGCGCGTTCTTGGAGACCACTAATGGCAGTTTTGCTTGTCAACGTGGCCTTTTAAATGAATATGAGCCAAGTCGCTCCAAAAAATGGGAACAGTGTGAAAACGCTCCACCATCGTTTCACAAAAAATTTTGCGTAAATCTAAGTTATTTTCTTTCAGTTTTTGAATGATTTAAATTTTAAAAGGATGGAACTTCAGATCCTTTTTTAAAATTTCATGAATAATCGCTCTTGGAAGTGCCAGTGAGGCTGCTCTTTTCCATATTGAAAGTCGCTGATTTTCACGTAAACTGCTTTCAACCAGTTCAATGTTTTCTGGAGTTCTTGAAGATCTACTGGACCCTGGCCGTGGGACATTCACTGCCGCAGCAGTTGCGTGGGACCTCTGCACCCACGAACGAATTAAATTTACACTCGGTCCATCACGTATTCCCCGAAAACCGAACTTTGAACAAAACTGAATGCGCAATGCTCACTCAACCACTGAGACATGGTGACTAACAAGTCCACACAATCGATAATTCCAACGGCACCATCCTCCCTTCGCAACGTTTATTCATTTTTGAAATAATCCTATTTAAAAAAAAATTGCCACCAGACACCCTGTATAACATCTGCTCGATATATATTATATATATAATTTATAAAATGTATATGTATGTTAAAAAAATATAAATTATATTTAAACTATCTGCTTTAAACCTTAATGCAAGTTTTAATTCTTCGAAGTTCGCTGCAGCTTCATCATTCACATTTACATAATTGGTGAATAGTGTGTGGCGTCCGTTAAGGCAAACTTTAGCCTTATAAACAAATTTTTGAGTGCAAATGGAATACGCGAATTGGTTTGTTTTATCGCAACACAATATTTTGAAAGAGTATTCATAGTGAAAAATCAAATTTACCATCTCTTGTTTACAATAGCCTTGTCATTGTTATTGTTTCTTTGTTTGTTACGTATTGTTGCTCTTGGTATAACTGTAGTTGCTGTAGATTTGTATATTTTTTTATTCAAACCTGCACTGAAAGAATTTTTTGCATAAATTCTATGAATTTCGACATTAATCTAATGAAAAATTCATTAAAATTCAACCAACGCCACGCTTCGTTGGATTTATGAAACCAGTTTCGTCAAAACTGTTTTATTGAAAGCTTCATGAAATTTATTTAACAGTTTAATTAATGCAGTGCTATAACTTCATCGAAACAATAAAGTAATTTCATGAAAAGAATGAAATAACTTAAATATAAAGGGGTTTCTCAATAATAAGAATAATAAAATATTGTTGCCATAAATCCAATAAAATATTCTTACGAAGACAGAATACCAACAAAGCAATTCCAATGAAATTCTTTCACAATATTCATGAAATTTTCATTGGATTTGTGAAATTATCATTAGATATGTGAAAAAATGTTAATGAAATTGTTTCATTGGACTTATGAAGCGAAATTCTTTCGGTGTACTCAGGTCTCCATGTTATAAAATGTTATTAAATTTAATTTTTTAATTTCTTAAATAAAAAATTTTTTAAGTAGCATAATTCAATGTAGCATTTATTATAAAAGACTGCAAAATGCCCAAACCTTCTTATGACAGCTTTGAACTTTCGAACGCTTTATGAGCTTAACTGATGTTGTTAAATACATGAAAATGACAATAACGACATGAAAGTAAATATTTGCAGCTGTAATAATAAAAAATATTATTCTAGCAGACATAACATAAACATAATTAAAATAAAGCAGTGAAAAAAGCTCTGGCAGTCAATTTGTAAAACAGCTAGACATATTGGCGTTAAAAATGTTGCTATAATTTTTTTCGTTAATTAAAGTTTATTTCTGGCAGCAATGCGACTTTACATAAAAGCTAAAGTGCTTATTTGATTTTAAATTTTCTCATCTTTTGTCCTTTTCAAAAGACTTTACATTTCTTAGGATTTTTTTTAATACATCTTTTTCAGCATTAAGAAAAAATATATGTAAAGCAATATTGGTATCAAAGAAAAGGGAAAACTCTACAGAAAAAAGAAGTAAAAGAAATTTATTACAAAAAAAATCCTTCTCAATACATATGAGTGTACTAGAAAGTTTTCACACAACAAAAAGAATTATATGTTTCACTTTCGCCAACTGTATTTAAATATCAATTCATATTTAAATATCGATTTTCATTATATATTAAAGTTCGAACACTTAATATTTTAAAAATAAATTAAGATAATCAATGCGTTACAATCTTGGTCCAGTGTTTACGCTTGTCTTGTTTAACGAAGTTATTATGAGATTGAAGTCAGCATTCTCTAAAAAAAAGCTGGGCAATACAAACAGATCCATTCGGTATGTTAGTTTTACCACAAATATTAAGCCCTATTTTCGATCTAGAATTTAAAATATATGGGCCTACTCATAGCTTAGAATAACTACGTTCAAGCCATATCAACTAAAAGCAAAATTTCACAAAAGAGCTTTTGTGCTTTCACATCGACAAGAGCATAACACATCTCGGCGACTATAATTATTGGTCTTAATTTGCGTATGTAAAACATATTTGAATATTATAAAAAAAATCTTCTTTCTCCTGAAAACTATATTTTTTGTCGCTTACGATTAAATCGAAAATGGGGCCGAATATGAACTTATTTGATTTTTTTCTATTCCATACTAATTTGCTTTCACATTGGATGTATTTTAAAGTAGTTGTTAACTCCTCAATGTCATTTTCGTGCGCTGCCAATTTTAGTGCGAAAAAACAAAATCAATACGGAAAAAATGAGAGGTGTTTTAGCACACCCGGTTAGAGCTATGCTGCTTAGCTATAAATAAAACAAAATTAATGTGTTAAATAACAATGCAATAAAATTATATTACATTATAATATCAACTTCGCAGGAAATATTTCAAAACTTTTCCATTTATTTTCCATTAGTTTCGTTTCTAGTGGCTTACGATTAAATTAATGTATTTTTTGTACCCGGCGGCTGCTGTTATTTAGCTTACAGCCGATCAGCTGTGCTCTTTGGTTTGTGTTCATGTGCAAAAAAAAAAAAAATACAAAAATAAATTGAGCAATCTTTATCATGGTTTTTGTTTTGTTTTTGTTTCACTCACTTCAAAGAACGAAACACAACAAAATCAAACAATTTGGGCCTGTTTGTCCAAATGCGAACGACAGTTTCTTTCAATCATTTGTATTAAAAACAAAAATAAAAAACTTAAATTTGGTTTTGTTTCCAATACTAATATTCGATAGAAACTTTCGTTTGCATTTAGACAAGCAGGGCCTTTGTTTCGTTTATTTTCGTACTCTACTCGTAGTACAATTAAATCAAAACAAAAATAAGTTTATAAATGTAATAGTGTCGATTATTTTTGTTACGAAAATCACCTCTTAGCGCCTGTGTTGTGACATAAATAACATAGATATAAAAAGAAATAAAAGTCATTAATTATTGAAAAAGCACATTCGATCAGTACCTGGATTCAGTTACTTTTTTTACGATAATCGTAGCGCTATATCGAGTTTGGTATTCAGTAACACATTTTACAGATATTGGGGTAAAGAATTAAAATAACAAGCTCAAATTTAATTAGGTCTTCGGAAATTCTTGTTTCTGTTTTACGCTTATTTTGACATTTTGTATGCAGGGATGCCATATGATAAACAATAACATGGCGGGTAAAACCCAGATGTAAACTATCGTAAAAAAATTACAAGCAAGCGAATAAAAAAAGTCATTACATTCTTTATCGTATCGACAGTCGTATGAAACCTAATTACTTGATACGTCAATCGTATGAACGAGCAGTGATATCACCATATACGATACGATTGCATACACGCAAAGAAAAGATATGGTTGCAAAATGGTTGAGAAAACAATATTATGTTTTCTGAAACAAAGGTGTAGTCGTTGAAAACTTGTTTTTATTATTTTAAACATTAATTTCGTTACGATAAACACAGTAATGTTTGAATTTAATAATTACATTAATTTATTCATAGAAAGTGCGATATGTTTAGAGTTTAACAATATAGTTTTGTTAAAAATTTATGACTACAATATAATTTGTATTAATGTGTAAAAATAATATGATGTAAATAACAATATAATGTTATCCAAAGCCATACTATGTTAAGTTTTTAAAAAAATCTTTTTCAGAAACATCTTCTGACAGTTGAGTTTTTTATTTGTAGGCTATCGGTTGTGTACACGTGGTGTTAAATAAATAAAAAAAAGTATAAACAAAAGGGTAGATAAATAAAAATAATATGTACATATGTATGTATGTATATCTGTATTTCGTGTATACAGATATATGTAAGTATACATTTCTATACATACATACATACATTTTATTTCAACAATATTAATTTATTTTTATTTCGGATTTACCGCACAGCTGTTTTAAGCAAAAGATTTGCCAATAAATATATGATTAAAAACCAAATGTTATTATTACATAAAATAATATAATGGTCGTATTTAACAATATTATTATAATATTAGAGCATGCTATGGTAAGTGTCAATTATATTTTAGTCACATCTAACAATAGTATTGTCCTATTTACAATAATAAGATTAGGCATAACAAAGTTAATTGTTCTTGTAGATAATATTATTATTAACTAAGAAAATAATATTATTTAAAATTTGCTTTTCCATTGGCAATAATATCCCAGTAAAAAAAATTGGAAGTCAACTACATTTTCATTGCTTCCAAAAACTCGATATTTTTAATTTGCCGATAGTTAGTAGAAAACCAAATAGAAGTTTATTTTAGTCATATAAAACCTTGTAATTCCGCTATAGCTTTAGAAATTACTCACCAGAATTTTTAAAACATCGATTTTTTTAAGAAACTTATGAACTAATTTTGGTCTAAAATTTTGAAGTTATTTGCTTAAATTTACATGAAAATACTGTTTCGCGCTTAAATTCATATAAACAGAAACTAATTGTTTAAATAGGTAACTATTAACCATTTTTCCTAGATGAAAATATTATCATATCATAGAACACAAAAAAGGAAATTTTTCTCAAAATCGCTTCCAATTCGGTGACCAGGCATCGAAAAAGAGAACTTCTTTCATTAGATCGGGTCGAAATTTGCACTACTTCCAGATCGCAAACTCTACATTTTCATGACTTTTTTGGAGTGTCTTTTTTTACTGGGTATGATTTGACTGCAACCATATAATTCAGTCATAGTATGTTGCTGTTTGATTATGGTTACCTCAACCATATTTTTTCTTTGCGTGTAGGGATGGTAATTTGCCTTAAAATTCACAAATAGTTTTTAACTTCCTTAACTTTTTAAATAGCTCATTAAATTCACAATAGATATAGAACTGTAAAAATAATTCAAAAATGTAATTGAAATTAACAGAGATTTCCTACAAATCAGCTGATGGTTATCCAAATTTCTGTCACTGAAAAGATTAGGCTGCTGAACAGTATTAACAATTTATGCAATATCAAATTTCGATACGGACTTGTTGCCTACAATATTCCTTCGTTAAGCGTCTCATAAGGATCGCCACTAGTCCGCTTTATGGAAAATTTATTGAAGAATAGTCTCTGTTTTTGTTTAATAGCGTAGATCTAAAGAACAGAGACTTAAATAAGTGTTTTTAACAATACTCAAACATTTTATCGTCTCCCATATCGACTGGACAGGACTGTGTAAACTGATAATTAAGCAAAAATATATAGGCAGTTGTATTGAATTGTGCTAACGAATGACAGTTCGTTAACGTATGTCATAATTCGAAAAATTTATTTTTACGTGACGAGTTGTATATTTACGGATGTAACAGGTTGGGGTCAAGATACTAAAACAAATTTAAGGTTTTTCTAGGTTCTCTTACTTATCACTCACTGTCTGTGTTAATTTCTTACAATAATGAATAATTACATAAATTAACTTTTTCTGCATATAATTCAGGTTATGTTTTTTTTTAATAAAAGTTTACAAGAAATCAATTACTGAAATATTCTTTCCCACGTATTTGAGAATCCGTCGACGTCGAAATTACGACAATGATCGGTAGACGACGAAAAAGGGAAGCGCGTATTCCCGAAAAATTTAAAATATGTTCACATAAAACAACACAAAAAAATAATAATAATAATTAGGAATTAATGCATTATTGCCCAACCGGTAATTTCACTCACCAGCACTTTAAACTGCTCTAAAGCAATAGTATTTAAAAACCTGAATTTTTCTTTCAATTACGAATTAATTTAATGTCTTTTACGAAAACAGTTTAAAGAATATAAATGTTTGTTTTAATTCATGTGCCGCTGAAAAACGTTTTAGCATAGCTCTAAAAGTTTACATATGTGACCTTCTCCGAGAAAAGGTATCTAGTGTGTGAAAATAAAGTTTTGAGAAAAACGCATTTAAAGTGTCATAACGCATTATCACTTTGAACACACCTTCAGTTGGGAGATGAGATTTGGTATGGTTAGTTATGATTGGATGCCGTCTTTGGTGACGTCATGCCTATGTGGTGACGTATTTTTTTCGCTTTTAGTGTGACAATACCTTTGCTATTGTTGCTGCTCTGTACACATTGTTAAAATAACTATAAGAAAGGAAAATAATAAAGTGACGTTTCAGTCTTGTGTCAACTGTGTAACGAGTGTTATCAATATCTCAAAAGTTGTTTCGCAATTTTGGTTCTTTTGTAATTTTGTTACTAAGCTGATGTTAATTTGAAGTAATTTTTATAAAAATTTATATCTCTGACAGTTTTTATGATGATTTAAAAAGACTAGACTCGGTTCGGGCCTAACTGAAAATCAAAGTTTTTTGCATGATGTTTCCGAATCCAATATTATATCCGAATTGGAGTAATTCGTTGAAGATATACAAGAGTCAATGAACGAGTTAACCCAAAGCAAAAAAAAAAATCGAAAAATAAATCTTAACTAAATTGCTAAAAGAGGAGTATAATTTTTTTAGATCAAATATATTACGCGAAGAAGTTGCCAAATAAAAAAAAGTAAGTACTTCTCAAGAATCGATTATTTTAGTCTCACGCCTTGTTAAAATCATTAAGTTGGTAATCCAGTAAGGAACAGCTTCCACCAAAAATGCTTAATTCCAAATCCGATTACCTTTTTTGAAATTTTTTGCTGGGAATTTAAAATCAAAAATCAAAAACAATTTTAATGTTTTTCTCATTTTTATCGATTTTCCCAAGTACGTTTTGTACGTTTTTATGGGGTAAATAAATTTTTATCAGAAATCTAACCCATTTCATCTTATTCTACACCCTTTTAGGTACCAGAGTCCACTCTTAAGTCCACACCCGTTTTTTGACACTAGGTCCGTTTTCTCGGAGAAGGTCAAATAAATTGATATAACTAAGTATAAAACTGATATAAAAACTTAAATTGGTTAACAATCAATCAGTCAGTTTGGAAGCAATAATTATTATCACTTTTGTTACGTAAAAAGCCCAATGTAAATTATTTTATCTAAATGCTTGAACTACTGTCACCTTGTGGTAATTTGACTTGCCAATGGGTAGAAATGAGTAGCAAATTAGACAAGATTTCTTACAATCGCTAAATCACATGTTATAAAATTTAATTAACTAAAATTTAGATAAATATGAAATTTAAATTTTATGCTGAATAAATATACATTTCTTTAAAAAAAAAATTTCGCTACTTTTTTTCTTTCAATAAATATTTTTGAAAAAATACGAACTATTGTTTACTAAATGTTTGTGCATTCTTACGAAAACTCTTAATATATCTGAACACTCGTAAGTAAACTTTCCCATCTCAGATCTTAAAAAACTATTGCTCCATTTTCCTCAAACTTAATATACTTAACTTAACTTATGCCGGCCATACACTACACAAGTTCACTGGACAAGTCTGGCATTGTACAGGGCGTTTGTGTAGTGTATGGGGGTGGTTGTGCTATTTACGCAGTGAACTAAGTAAATATCAAAATGATTTTAACATTTGCTGAAGTTTGAAAACTGTACAGTGAACTTGTGTATAGTTTGTTGCAAACGCTCAGTTGTGTAGTGATTTTTTAAGAGTTCACAACAGGAAATGAGCGCAGAACAGATATTCCATAATTCTAGGAACTCTGAATTATACAAAAAATCACTAGCATTATGGCGAATTAAAATAAAAAATGCACAGTTTACTTGTATAGTGTGTGTCACAAGCTTAGTTTACGCAGTGCAGACTTGAGCACTGAGCTTGTGTAGTGTATGGCCGGCATTAGTTAGACCTCAAAACCACTAGACACACAGTTTCATTGAAATTGGTTAACGTCTTCGGGTACCGGACACTAATGGGTTAAAAAATATACAGCCACAACAAGCTATTAAGGCTTTAGCAAATTTATATTAAATTATATTATATTATATATTTTCGATTTGTTATTTTTCTTATAAGCTTTTTTTTGCAAAAAATTTACTTTTATATGAATATAACAGTATTGACAAGGCAAAATGAAAAATAAAATTTTCATGAGAATTTCTATTCATTAAATGTTTAAATAAACACAAATTAAGAAATTATCTTTGCAATTGTTTACTCTATATTCTTTGTTACTTCTACTAAATACATTGAAATTTTAAAAATAATACTTCACAAGTTTATTTAAACATAAATATGTTTTATTTCCATTTTTCCTGAATCCTTTTATACTTTCTTTTTTTGCTCTTAGTATTCCAAACTTATAAATATGCAGTAGCAAAAGCTAAGCTAACAAATAAAATAATCCAATTTAAGAAAATAAATAAATTTATTTATGTACGAGTATGCACTATGAGACATCTCATATACGTATGTAAGTGTTGTAGTTGTTTAAGTTTAACGAGTTCAAGTAGTCACATTCAGAGTACGAAACACTTCAGAAGTGACCTGCTTAAGAAAGTTGAAATTAAATACAATACAAAAAAAAATAACTTGCAAACAGAAAAAATTTACCATAATATTTATTATAATAGAGAATTTTTTTTTCTAAAGAAATTAAAGCATAAGTAATTCATTAAGTTGCAGATTATATAATATAATTTAGAAAGTAATTTACATTTAGTGGATTATTTTAAAGAAATTAAAAGAATAGTGTTCTATACAATCGCTTGATCTGATGAATTGTTATTGTTTTATGAAAATGTTTACAAAGTCCATGACACCAGGATTGTATTTTCTCAAAAGTTGCAAAATTTTGTAGGATAGTGAAACGCGGCCTTTAGCGATACGCATTGATAACTAAGCGATTACTCAACATATTTTCTTTACTAACTAACCTGATCTATACACAGAGAAAACAGTGCCTACTAAATACCTCATAAAATAGAAAAAAATTAATAAGAAATCTCTATGGTTTTTTTTCAATAAGGAAATCTTATTAATTTCATAGAGAAAACCTTTTTGAAAAAATCAAGAAGAAATCCTGTATTTTTTTGTATTTTTTCAATAAAAAAAATAAAAAAAAATTGCGTCTTTATTCTCTGTACTTATGTATTTTCATTTAAATTCTATACCATATACATACATATGTATGTAGTATATTGTAGATGTTATTTATTTATACATACATACATACACATTATGTTTTATTCTTAACAAACTTACTCACCAGCAAACTTCTACCTGATAGACAAACACTCTAACCAATACCCTAACAAGCAGCTTGAATAACCAGTGAAATTATTGTGCAAACATACTTATACAAAACTGAAAAATATCATGAAAAAAATTGTCTCTATGTCTTTTTATAGATATGAAATAACAAGACACCTCATAAAATCAAGAAGATTTCCTTATTAAATAATCAATAAGATGCTTTACACATACTCAAATAGGAACCTACTAAAATCAAGAAGAAAACCTTATTGAAAAATCAAATAAGCAACCTTATAAAATCAAGAAGCAAACCTTTTTAAAAAAATTAATAAGGCAACCTAATAAAATCAATAAGAAATCCCTCAAGTTTACAATTTATAAGAAAACCTAATAGAATCAAGAAGTTTTTCTCTATGGATTGTTCTTTTGGTGCCAAAAATAACGGGAGTTGAGTAAAAAAAGTTGTGAATAATAAGATTTCTTCTTGATTTTATGTGCTTTTCTTCTTGATAAAATTAATAAGATTTACCACATAAAAACAATAAGGAATCTCTATGAAAAAATCTTCGCTTCTTTCTGCTGGGATACTCCTTAGCCTAAAAACGTTTCTTTGAGAAAATCTTATTGATTCTATGAGGCATTTTTTCTCTGTGTAGATGGCAGCAGGAGTTTGATAAAAAAAAAATACTTTGGCGAAAAGTGCCAATCTTATAAAACTTGTGTTTTAAGTTTTCAGGCGCCAATTTGTTTAGTATTTGCGTTGGAGCTATGAAAATAAACGATAAGAGTGAATTTTTATAAATTTGTGTATAAAAAAATTTATCAACACTATGTTATTTAATACTTCAATTAGAAAGGTCTTTCAGTCCAAGCAATATTAAAGCCGAGCGATATTCTAAGTTTAGCACAGCCTGCTCCTAAACTCACGACTTGACAATACGAATGGTCTGGTATGATCGTCAGCTGAAGATCTACTAGCTGCCTGGAATGATATACACACTGTGAAGGTTATACAGACACAAATTTTACTCTGGATATTAGGTCCTTCGTAATGAATTTTTTTAGTATTAACAATTTTGTATTTGAAAGTTTTAAAATATTTTAATTTTAATAAAAAAATTTTAAACGAAAATATCTTTACATAAATTTGTAAAGGAAACTTTGTGAAAAAAAGAAGTTAAATAACTTTAAATAAATATACATATGTATATTATAAATAATTTTGCAATTTCCTTAATATCGTGATATAATATTGAAAAAAAATGTTTGTTTTCTCTTTTGAAACTGCATTCGTGTCCACACTGTGAAGTTTTTGTTTTGCAGCTTAATACATTTTCTCATACATATATTTGTCACGAGAATGAGGCGAGAATGAGGCGAGAATGACGTACTCAATAAGAACTTCGTTTACACGAAACAAAGTTCCCTTCGCCATTCCTCTTTCCCCTCTCGTCTACAAACTCAAATGTTTTCCAGCAAATGTTTCGCTGTATGGACGAGGACTAAACAAAATGAAAAACATAAAATAAAAATCAAAAGTCTTGGGAAAAGTTCCGTTTTCTCCAATTTGGCCGAAAAAGAAATTTGATTCTTGGCATTGTCGTTTTATAGAATTGCTTCCACCAGTAAAGTCAATTCACCCTGGCTCGTGGTTCATATGCTCACATTTTATTTTTCTTGTAAGGCTACGATATGTACACTAATGCTTCTATAGTTCACATGACTTTTAAAGCGCTTTAAACAGTATATGTGTGTGTGTGTTTTATTATAACCATCATGCACAGACACACACACACACAAATACTTACATTTTTAAAATTCTGTTTAAACCCCTTCACAATCATTAACACACAAAAAGAATTTAATATTTTATGTGAGAGAAAATACATTAACTTGGAAAATACTCGAGAATAATACAAAACGAATATATATTTGCTTTTCTCGAAGCTCGTAAACATATTTTTAACTAGAGTTTTTTTATTTTTAATTTTTTTTTTTTTTTTGAAAATGAAAGAACAATAAAACCTCAACATGTCTGACATGTCACTTGATTAATGAAAATGTCCTTATGGGATAAATATATGGCAAAGTGAAAATTGTTTCAGGAGAAAAAAAGAACAAATATAATTCGGTGATATTAAAAACTACACTTGAAGTTAAATAAAACGACAATACTTAACATGAAAAACAGAACATGCTGCTTTCAAACCCTCCCACCCTTTGGTTGGTATTTCAATAGGGAAGTGTACATATGTAGACAGTTAAGGAAGTGACGTGAAGTGACTTTTAAGTATTTACGGAATGAAAATAGCAGCGTAAGTAAATAAGTATACTCACATGTATATATATATATATATATATATATATATATATATATGTCTATTTGTGTGAATGCAATTTTACATGCACGAAAAGGTATGCATGTATGTATGTTGTATAGTATAATACAACAAAAGAATTTATTTATTCGGTAATATGATTAAAGAAAAGCTGTTGATCTCAATAGGCTTTTTACATGAAATGAAATTGTTCGAAAAAGGGAAAATATTTTCTTTGCTTCCATAGGCTTTAATTACCAAATGGTAATGTTGAAATTTCTATTATTACAATATTAATTCTGTGGCAATAAGGAAAAAGTGTTTAACTGCCAGTTTATTGAAACCATGTAAAAATTCTTGTCTGCCTATTTATACAGAAATCAAAAACAAAATTTGAGTGGTTTCTATAAACTGGCAGTAAGTAATATTTTTTGTTTGCTTTGCAGTACAGCACTTTTAAACTTTCAAGTAGATTTTCAGATTTTCATGAATTTATTTTACAGTTAAATGGGAAATTCGATTTTGAGTAAGATGTGCGATGCGTTATCAAATCGGTGTGAGCTATGTATAAGTGTATTAGTGTAATCATATGGACAAGAAGTACAGAGAAACTTAACAGCTGCATAGAAATATACTCAACCGAATTTTAAAGCACACCTTCAGGAGTTGCCAGTGGGGATAATTTTGTTAAAAAGTTGAAAAATATAAAATCAATATAAACTTTTAAATAAAAGAGCGTTTTAAATGTTAAATATTTGTTTAAAATATATATAGCAGTCTTTATAAAGAATTTATAATATTAAATTATAAAATATCCTCATTACATACTGTTGTTGCCTTACACTCAAGCTGGTGCACGACAATTGGGTAACAATCTCCATCTCATGCCAATTATTACGGGTGTAGATTTTAATATTTATTTTTCAAACCCACAGTCGCAAGCTTTATCAAAACTTTTATTTGTCGTTTTCCACTGGCATATAAGCAATTCTCCACAAACTTCCACAACTAATAATTCCACTACTAGAGATGCAGTTTTCCATAGATTTTTAAATACAATAGAGTAAAAAATGTATATAGCTTATTTTCGTTACCATAAGCCAATATTAAAAAAAATCTCATTACTACATTACATTACTGTGATCGGACTCACATTGATTTTTTTTTAATATCTTTCTACATACTCCTACTATAAATAATACATTTAATTTGAAATAAATCAAAGTGTAAGCTAACTTAAGCTATTATATCATATGAGATTATGTGCCGAAAAGAGATACGACTGCAAATCATTGCACTATGACTTCCTAAAACACCGCTGAAAATAATTGAAATTTTGCCCAAGGACACCTTGGAATATAAGGATTACAGGAGTGTCATTAACTCAAAATTGTTCAATACAAAAAAGTCCTAAATCTTCTTACTGAATTAGGGCATAAGTCTACTTTAGCAAATTTAGGGTTATTATGCTGTATTATCTTGAAGGTTGTAGTGGTTACAATATGCAAATGCAAAGAAAGGATCGCACGAAAGTGCAATAATTCTTTAAATCCTTTTAATCTTTTAGCGTTTGCTTCAAAACTTCTAGAAAACAGTGCTTTTTAATTTTTTTTTTATCAGAGCAAAAAAAATGTATAAGCTTCTGTGGAAAAATGAAATAGCCGCTTAATGTCCTAATTCTGTTCGACGATTGTATCGTCTTGTCTATGGCCACAGTTATGATTCTTTAAAACAATTATTATTTATTGTCTATGCTAGAAGGTTCTTGAATTTTCTTTATGATTTTGTCCAAACATTATATCCAACAAAAATTTTTTCATATATTTTTCAAACTATTGTATAATACTTTAATTTAATTTTTATGTTTTAAAAACATGGCAAAGATATTTATATTTTTCGTTATCAAAGACAAACAACCATTTTTTTAAGAAAATAATTCAGAGAATTTAAAAACAAGAACTCAAAAGTATTTTCAAACAAAAACGTCCTAAATCTTCTTACTGAATAAGTCTTATTAAGAAAATTTAGGGGTTTTAAGCTGTTTTATATTTCAGTTGAAAGTTGCAGTTGTGGCAATGTTACAAATGCAAAGAAAGGATCACACGAAAGTAAATCTATAGCGTTGGCCGCAAAACTTTCGAAAAACACTGGGTATCTTATATGGACTTAAGCCATTACTTCATATTGCCACGGAATTATATTATTTTAATTAAAATCGAGCTTTTCATTTATTAAATTTATAAACTTTGTCATTAAATATTAATAGCCTTATTCAAGCTTAAAAAGGCTTCATACTTTTTAAGAAAAATTTTGTATGAAAATTTGTTTTAAAACACTTTTCAAAGCCTTAATAAGTTTTATAAATAAGGCTGTAAGTAATTTAAATTATTTTTTAGTTTATAATAAATATGATATTTCAAACCACAAGCTTGAATTATTAATTCATGCGTTGCAAATAGTACAGCAGCTTCTAGCTGATGCGATGTCAGTTATCCCGCTGATGACCATGAATGTATTTTAGTTATTTGTTATTGTAACCACAATTTCAATGATATATACATATTTGGTAATTTATTTTTAATTCAATTAATAATAATTATTTTTTATATTTAACCAAAATTTGTTTTCTAATTAATATTCATATGTACGTACATACATACATATGTACATATTTCCCCAGCTTTATAATGGTCATTTTGTTTGTCCATTTACCACAAATGCTGATTGCTAATTAGCACATAATGTCATGGCTTTTCATTTGATATTGTTTGTTTTTGGTGAAATTTTGTTTTAAGGGAATAATTACACAAAGCAATATATTCAAAATAACCAAAATATTGAAATTATGTCACAATATTTTGACAGAAATGCAAAAACAATTAGTTACTTTCTTCTTAAGGGTACAGTTGCGTGCAAAACAGGTGAAATGTAATTTATCACTTGGTGAGGTGTTTCATACAACCAAACCCTTAATACTTATACCCTAATTCAGTAAGAAGAATTAGGACGTTTTTGTTTGAAAATGCTTCTGAGTTCTTGTCTTTGAAGTCTCTAAATTATTTTCTTCAAAAATGGTTGTTGTCTTTGACAATGAAAAATATAAATATTATTGCCATGTTTTTAAAACATAAAAATTCAATTAAATTATTATACAATAGTTTGAAAAATATATGAAAAAATATGTGTTGGATATAATGTTTAGAACAAAATCATAAAGCAAATACACGAACCTTCTAGCATGGACAATAAATAATAATCGTTTTAAAGAATCTAAACTGCTTCTTTTTTTCGTCCATATACAAGACGATACATTCGTCGAACAGAATTAGGGCATTAATGATTTTGTTTCTAATTTTATTTTTCATTACAGTTGTAATGAATTCAAACTGTAAAGGTTTTCTTTAACTCATAATGGCCATGATATTACGCAACATTCACTCAAGTTCTTAAAAAAAGAAACCTGCTAATGAAATTCTTTTACATTTTTCAAGTCTTACAAATATTTAATTACGAAGGTAGTTTTGTGCGAAAAAAAATTAATTGTTACTCCTGAGTTTCAAGTGAACGCTTTGACTGGCACTAGACTTTTTTCATTTATGTGTTAAGTCTGATAATTGTATTTAAAAATGTAAAAGCCTTGCGGTCTATAAAATGAAGGTCTCAAAAAAATTTCGTAAAATACACAAATAATTTATTGATAATCTTAATTGTAGTAATGGTACGAGTATTTGATTTCAGGAAAATTAATTTGACTTAAGAAAACAAAAGGAATGTATTAAAAATAGCTTAAAGATAATAATTTATATTTATTGTATTTTACAGGTAGTAGGGATAATACAGCTGTGCTATTTTAAGCAGGCAAATATTTAACAATATCTTGAACTTTACCGGACACACACACTTAAAAAAAGAGGAACACCAGGTCTGTAATACATTACGTTCTAGATGAAACTTCTTGAAAATATTTTTATGCTTAGTATGACATCTATGTATTATTAATTACTATCACTAAGTTTATGTACGTCACTGGTCCGGCCTAATAATTGTCTAGACTTTAGATTGGAGTACTTGTTGTTAGTTAATTTTTGAAAATACAATAAATATATATAAAAAAAATTTGCACTGATTTTATTGCATGGGGCACCAACATAGGTTTTGTCAGACCCAAACAGAGAAAAATCTTGACATTCAAGGAAAAATTCTTGTTTTGAAAAAAAAAGAGCTTGACAATAATTTGAAATATTTTTAAAACAATAGAACTCAATGGTTTTTACCAAAATTATATTAATGCAAAGCCATATAAATTTTTAAAGTATGTGTGGAAATACAATATGATTTCATCAGCTGGTCGCTTATAATGTCAAGTTACCAGTGTTGCCAAATTGTGATGATGTGTAAAGGTGGAAAATACTTCTCGACACTTATAAGTGTTGCAGCTATTGCAACATTATTTATAGTTATACAATCACCATATCATAATAAACCTAAGATATATTTAGATTAATTTCTAGTTTGACAAATATATTTTAAGCTTAAATCTTGACAAGCCTTGAAAAAGCTTCACAATCCAGTCAAATCAAGCCCGCCTGGCAAGCCTAGGCCAATATGTTAAATATTTTGAGAGAAAAAGTAAAAATGTTCTTGAGTTTTGTGAAAATATATTTGAAAATAAATTTTATTTTATTGCGTAAAAGCAACGAATCTGAGCTGCGCACTATGGGAAATTTTAAACATTTTGTGGTCATAATTAATTACAGCCAAACGACAAAACTATTTGAAATGATTCTTTAAAGCCTCCCTCTTAACGTCCTTAAAGTTTTTATCACTAAATCTCACAAAAAAAAATGGTTTATCACTCACGCTCACGTCCTCTCACTCGTGACAACTTTTGGCTTTTTTGCTTAAAAATAATACACGCACCTTCAACATTATTTTAAATACCTTTAATTTTTAAAAACTATACATTTTTATTGTCGAAAACTTTACAACCACTCAATGGTTATTTGAAATCACTTCAGAAAGTGACAGTAAATCGACAGTTTCAAAACCAGTTGTTTTTTTTGTCAAATATTCTTTTTAAATTAAGGCAAAAAATTTAATAATTTTTTCACTCAGGCTCACGTATTCCTACGCGTGACAATTTTTAATACTTTTAATATGTTTGTTTTATAAAGAGAAGTAACACTCAGGCAATGAATGCCTACAACTATTACTTTCGTTAGGAAAGGGATAGTGATGGGGAGGACAGGATAGAGGGAAGCTTAATTTTTTCTTCCTGTCCTTTCTTTTGCACGTTTTTAATAATGCAATGTTGCAGCGCCTCTGGTGTCAATGAGGCACATAAAATTTTTTTTAAGCCGTGCTTTAGAGTGGTTCGAAAAAAATTTGTGCCAGTCATCCGCTAGGATTAAGGATAATGTAAAGCCAATTCCAAAAATATTTTTTTTTGCCACTCCTACAAATACCGCCTTTTATTATTTTGTTCATTATGTCGTCATTTTTAGTCCCATCATAACATTTGGTATACCGGTGTTCATGGCTCTTTACGGGGTGCATTTCTGTATTTAATAGTTTTTTACTTCCACGTCATATTCTAGAGACGCCCACAATTTTTTTTATATAATTTTATGATATTCTACTTATTTGATTGCTGCGAAACCTATAAAATACCTTTGGTTCTTGTAATTACACAATTTGAAAGTTTAAAAAATGGGCGGAGTCACGCCCATTTATTTTACGTGGTTCTATCTACCGCCCACTAAAATTAATTTGATATTTTACGTACTTTTTCTTATCTTCTTCTATCAGATCTTTGCATTGAAGTTTTTTGGCTTTTTGGCAGATTATTATTTTGGAAGTCCTAATCTAAACAGTTTTTATAGCTTCATTAGTTTACCTTGAGGTCACTTCAATAGTTTCGATTCAATGGAACGAAATTTTGTTATACATAAAGCAAGTACTGACTTTCGGTATTATTTTCAATTTATTTAATTTAAGAGTTTATAAACTCCTATTGCTGAAACTACCATCTGAGTCTGCACTGTATTAACTGCCTACAGTCCCTCTACAAACCGCATGGAAAACATATTATAATGTGGCGAAAATTTTTAAGAAGAGGCGTATAAGTTGTTATAGTATCTTAGATATATTAGAACATAAATAATTGCAAACTTTCAATGTTAAGGTTTTTAGTTTTGCGTAAAAAAAGAGGGGAACTTTCCCATAGTGCAGCTTGCTAATTGGTAGCGTTGCTCTATGAGGAGCAATAACAATAACCCATAATTAATACAAAAAGCAGATAAAATTAATTGTTAAGCCTTTCCAGCAAACAATAGTAGACAATATAATTGTGATTATTAAAATTTTTGCTGTCTTATGTTACTGCATTCACCCTTCACACAAGAGTTACTCTTGATACAACTTTATAATATATTTTTGCCTGTTATGATTTAAAAATAATAAACGAATGAATGAAAGGACGATTTTATCACACAGCTCAATCAACATTTTTGGCTTTTCATTTCTTCTCACCTGCATATTTAATAAATATTTAGAATTTCACTTTCATGCTTTAATTATAAACATTAAATAAGAGTTTAATGTAAGCTTATGATTGGCGCTATCTTAATATTTCATCTGCAAAAAAAAAATAAAATACCCCCAAAAATGGACAGCATGAAATTGTGGACACATTACAATATTTTAATTAAAATGCAAATATAATCTGATAATGACTGAGAGCAATTTACATAATAAATAATTATGAGCATGACCATGACACTAAATTGCCTATGAAATTATAAAGTAAAGATAAATTGCTTGCTTTCTAAATTATAGGAGTTTTTTTTTTGTTTGTCTAATTCTATAGTAACGACTTTTGTGTTTAACATTACTTTAGGCATTAATTATAAGGAATAAAAAAAATATTTTAATTATCAGCGGAAGAATGACACAGAATTAAAAAGTAACCAGGCCAAACCCCTCCAACCCCCCCCCACTTTCGCTTAATTTTAATATTAGACATATTTTTACTCAAACATTAAAATATTGTTATGGGTCAGTTATAATTTATGGGCGTTAAACACACAATGAAGTAGACCATGATGATGTGCTTGGTGGACCTTTGTAAATCTAAAGGTCATCTTTAATTGAGTTTTTTGGTTTTTTGAAATGAAACAGATTAAAGCTTATTTTTTATAGGTCTACTTTCTATTAAGATAGTTAAAGGTCAACGCTAATGATGTCTATTTTAAGCTATTTTATGGACAATGGTTCACAAATACTTTTCTGCTATTTAGCCATAAAAATATGGCTTTAGAAACACGGCTTTTCTCATTACATTAATTTGTAAACGCACCCAACAACCGTAACGAGCCGCTAAAATAAAATCTTATTTTATTTTCTCGTAGATTTTCATTATTCTCTCATTTTTCTCACCCACTCTTCTAATAACAAACATATATTTCCACTTAAGATTAAATTTTGGTGAAAAATTAGTTCACAGTAACATACAAAAGTGAGAAAATTAAATAAAATGAAAATAAAACAAATTTTTCATTAGCACAAAATCTAGCATATTTTGATTAAAATCTTTATGGAAATCTATACCGTTTACACCAGCTTTTTTTAACATTTATCAAGATCTTTTTTATCCAAAACAAAACCCATCAACTGATTTGTCTCCAAAACTACAACCAAACAACTGCATTGTAGCCAATTCACACACTTTTTTAAGCAGACCTCAGCTAATTCACTCACCTTTTGTTATACAGGGTAGTTAAGAATAAATAAGAACATTACATTTTTATTAGATTTGCTAGAAATCTATTGAAAAATTCGATATCGTTTGTAAGGGAAATCTGGAAAAAAGCAGCTTGATTTAGCTCGAAGTCTGTAAGTACTAGATTGCGAACAGTGTAAATGCACTACTAAACACTATTATAATAGAATACCTCAAACATTTTCTTTTATCTATTTTATAAATATTTTACAAAGTAATTTTTACAAAATATTGTTGTTACTAGACCATATCGAGCCATAACCGCCAAAAAAGCTTAACCGACACATATTTGGGACCTCGTTTTTTTTTTACGAAAATCGATTATTTACGATCGCAAATGATCAATTTTGGTCAATAAATTACGTTCGGAAAATATGTCGCTTAAGCCTTTTTGGCGGTTATAGCACAATATGCCCATGCTATTCTTAAAACTGTTTTTATGACTGATGAAGTAGCCATATGGTTGCTATCAAAATTCAATTCCAAAGAACCGCAAGACATTATCGTTATCCATGACAAATCAGTCAACAGGCGATAAACTTTCCAAGGCCAAACTATACGCACAAGCCTGAACGCACTTAATAATAAATACGAGCAATTACGATGACCCGAAAGCTCAGCCAGTCAAAAATTTTTATATTTGGCGTACATATAATTTAATTTAACATTAGATGATTAAGTCACTAATTTGCACTATTCTCCTATTTTTTTCACCCACTGTCCTCATAAGAGTTACATATGGGCAATTCCATAGAACAGTGAAATTTTTTTTTCGATTTTGAGCAATTAAGCCTTTTACCTTTGGTAAAATAAAAGGAAAAATTTAACTACATTCATCTGGTATACAAGCTCAACTAAGTACGTGACGAAAGTTGATATTTCTATACTGAAAAAAAAGAATAGGAATGCCTTAGAACACCCGGTTATAGCTATGTTGCTTAGCTATATAAAACAAACTTAATCAGTTTCACATGGAACAATTGACACCAAAGAACTTCATACGATTGCGAAATATTTTGGCAATTCAAGAGGAAAATTATTCACAAGGATTTGCCTGTTGGTAAAAGTGGCAATATGTAAGTTAATAATTTCATTGTAAAGTTCTTGTGAACGAAAAATTTGATTCGTAAATTTTCACATGTGGAATTCGTAATAAGGCTGAATGCGTTAAAAAGCAATGCAATAAACTTATATTATATGATGATGCCAAATTCGCCGCAAATATTTCAAAACCTTTCCATTTATTTTAAATTAATGTATTCTTTGTGGCCGGCTTACAGCCGATCGGCTGTGTTCTCTGATTTATGCTCATGTGCAAAAACCAATTGAGCAATCTAATTGGTTTTGTTTTGATTTTCTTTCACTCACTTCAAAGAACGAAACAAAGCAAAATCAAACAATTTGTTTCGTTTATTTTCGAACTCTGCTTTTAAGTACAAAAAAATGAAAACAAAACTAAATTCATTACTGTGTCGATTATGTTTGTTACGAAAATCACATCCTAACTTCTGTATCGCGCCATAAATAGCATAGCTATAATAATTCATAGTAACATATAAAAGTGAGCTAAATAAATATTTATAAAGGGTCCGCCAGATAACTTTTTTTTTTTTGAAAATGCTATAAAAACATCGAGTGTAGCTTCGGCTGTTGGAATCGGATGTCCTCCGGAAGTTATTTTCCAGAGCCGGTAAAATCTGTTGCAATACCAAAAGATACTGAAGGAGGGCAAAGAATTTTATGCGTTCTTTCAGTATCAGATAGCACGTAGCGCCTTCCTGTTGAAACCAAATGTTGCCAATATCCTGCTCTTCAATTTTTGTGAACAAAAATTCGTTCAACATGGCCCGATAACGATCGTCATTGACTGTAACGGCCACTCCTTGCTCATTTTTGAAAAGAAATTGCCCAATTATGCCTCTGGACCAAAATCCGCACCAAACAGTGACTCGTTTTGGGTGCGTCGGCTTTTCAATGGTTGCGTGCGGGTTTTCTGTGCCCCAAATGCGACAATTTTGCTTGTTTACATACCCGCCAAGATCAAAATGAGCTTCATCTGAAAAGATGATTTTTTTTGGCAAAATCGGCATCTTCTGCAAGTCGATCGCAGGCCCACTTAGCGAAGCGTTGTTCAAGCGTATACCCAACCATATTGGTTCAGCGGAAGTATAAAACTAATTATCTGTCAAATCAGACATGAGCTAAGTGTTACCATTCACGAAATAAGCACTAGTTGAAAAAAAAACGTTAGATGGCGGACCCTTTATTTAGCGGATTTATTAACTCGGGCCATATTTTCCATTTCCCTCCTACATTTTGCCACCGAAATGGTACTCATTAATTTCACTGGTACTGTTAAATGGTTAACAGTGCTCTGTTAACTGCAAAATGGGATCTGCTAAAATTTTTGGTTTTTGTCTCTGCTACTTTTATTCAATTTATCTTTACATAAATTTGTTGCAGTATTTATGGAATAATAAATTTTATGACGAAGTATAAGCACCAGAGATCAGAAATGAGTAGTGAAAAAGTGAGTAGTGTTGAATCATGACTTATTATTTCTTGTACTTATGCGCATCGAACTCATACTTAGCAGCATTTATGACGTTCTTGGTTTCGACTCTCCTTAACTCAATGCGCACAGACGATGCAAAATGAGTATGATTCACAATGCGAACTTCGTATACGAACATTAAAGTTCTCATAATGAGATTATGTGTTTCTCTGTTGCTTTTATTTCGTTTTTTGTAGGAATTGAAAAACCACCCTATTTAAAACTATTGTATACCACTTGCAAACTGTTTATTGATTAAAGTTTTCAATAAACATACTACGTGCATGAGTTGAGTGAGCTGAATCGATGTGAGTAGTATAAGTATTTTCCTGAAATTAGAAATCAAACAGTGGTGATTTAGGAGTAAGAGTGTGCTATGACTATGATGTCGATGTCGATTTCATATTTATTTTAACCTATACTTCAATACTGTTCAAACTGGCACCAGAGTGCCGAACATCAATCGGCTTCTCATACAGATGAATACACAAACGCTAACACATTTAACTCAGAGTACTCTCAATGGCCAGTCTTGCTATACTTGCAAATCAATGTCATCGTGAGTTTGCGTAAATCAGAATAGTTGCGTTTAACTAATGTCTACTAACTTATATTTAAAATTTCATGAGTCAGTATGAAAGTGAAAAAAAAGACTCATTGCCGATCACTGATAAGCACTAAATGAACACGAAAAAAGTTATAACAGTTTTTTTTAACAAAAATATTTGAGAAACTAATTTCAAATATTTTAATTTTAAGTTTAACATTTAAGTTTAACATTTGTTAGCGTACTAATAATCCCAAATTATTATTTAACTTATTCAGTAAAATGTTGATATAATTTTTGGTTCAATGAATATAAACGAACTTATTTATAAAAAATAACTTTGATTTAAAAAGCGGTTTTGTACAGTAAATTTTAAATGAAAATCTATTTAATAAACTTCTTTTAAATCAAAAATATTTTTTTGTGTTTAAGTAAGACAATATATTATTTTAATAAAGAAGAAAATATTTTTCATTTTATTAAATTTTTACGAATTTTGCTATTGGATCTTACGAACTCTGTGTCGATTTTCATTTCAGAAAAAAAATTTACCAATGGATAATCAAGAATCATATTCTGTTTCATTAAAAGCTCATGTATGTGTGTTATTCTTTTCCTAAAGAAGATATTCAAAATAACAGACCCACTCGATTTGCTGAATGATTCATAGTAATCATACCATTATAAACTTTTGTCCTAACGTTTCTATTGTTAGAATAGCGCAGTGCATGGCCTGGAAAATGAGTTGAAGCTAATTAGGATATTTATTTGCATTAGGGAGTTATTAATGCAAAACAAATGAAAGCCGCAAATAAGTAAAACAACACGCACCTAAGTTGAAATGTACATATTAGTAACAAAAAAAGATTTAGATTATGGTTTATGAATAGATTAAAAAAATACCTAATGTTAAATTTAATTTTAAATGCCTGCACTAAAAAAAAAATGTTTTCTATTGAAAGTCACTTAAGCATTCTTGAGTCCTTAAACACACCAGTACTGTATGCTGTGCTGGCGTAAGTATTTTTTGCGAATTTCTTTTTTCATGCCACTTTTAAAATTAGGTTAAAAAGCTACTCATAATAGAGTTGAACCTTTTATGATAAGGCATTTCAATATTAGAAATTTCATATACTGTAAAATATTAAATTAGGAAGAAGGAGGTATAATGCTTTAGAAATATATACTTATCCATATATCATATGGGCTGGTTAGTGACGTTATATTTTTGAAAAGCTTACTTGCACATGTTATAATGGCGCTACCTGTTAACTCAACTAAAAGTTTGATATACTCAAAATAGAAACAAATATGTGCTTGTGTGGCATGCTCTATGATAAATCGAAATAGAAACAAGTGCAACAAAATAAAGTAAAAAGTAGTTTTAAGTTTAAATTGTTTTACTTTAACTAATAAAACTTGTAGGATTTTTGTGTGAAACTTTTGAATTAGTAAATTGAGAGTCATTTTGAAAGCAATTTTATAATAAAAATTAAAATTTATTGAAATTAAAATAGAAATTAAATTGTTTTGAGAATAAGTCATCACTCTTTTTCGGAGTGAGGACTTATTCAATTTTAAACCCACTAAAATTTCAATTACATTTTATTACTAATGAATCCATTTCTACGAAACTCTATGTACAAAAAGTTCGATTATATTTGTAAAGAAGAACCTTAAAATATATTTAAAAAAAAATGGAATAAAAGGTGATAAAAAAGAAAGCTTCCCATACCGTGAATCGAACCCGGGCCTTCTGGGTGAAATCCAGATATCCTAGCCACTACACTATATGGGATACGGATAGGAAAAGTCTTATAATCGATATCCTTCCTACACCCAGGGAAAAAACAGCTTGAAATCAATAAAAACCATATTAAATTATTAAGAAACATTAACGAATGTCTAGTCATGTTGAATTTTTTTATTTCAATATGGAAAAATATTAATTTACAGTATTTACCTATTTATTAATTTTATTTATTTTTAAGTATTTCGATATACATTTGCTATTGTATTGAAAATGATTGAATTAATGTGACGCTTTCTTATTTTTAAGTTACAGCTTTTCCCACACTTTTGAAGGCTAGTTGCTAAAAAAAAGATGAAAAAAGTCATAGATAATTAATTTTCCCATACAGGGAATCGAACCCGGGACTTCTGGGTGAAAGCCAGATATCCTAGCCACTAGACCATATGGGATATGGCAATGAAAATTGTTATGTTCAATTTCTTAAATGGATTAAAAAATATAAGTAAAATTTTTCGCATTTTCAACATCTTGTTTGTACCTTGGAAGAAAAATCACAAGCTATTTGCAGTTCTATTTCGAATATTTTCCTTATAAGGTACCATTCAGTTTTGAAAGTACAAAACAGGACGCTAATAAGTCCACTGACACTTTTTATATACTCTACAATGGACACTGGACCTAGTGCTTTTTTTACTATCTGTTTCACAATGTCGACAAGTTGATTGCGTTTCCATATTTATATTGAAAACAAAAACAAATCTAAATTTCTTTTATTGTTTTCAATATAAATATGAGAACGAAATCGACTTGTCGACATCGTGGGAAAGGCTGTTAAATTGGTGATTTTTTAGTCATGTATACTATACATATGTATTCTTTTCAGTTAGTAAATTTCCGAACAAAGTAGAAAGAAAATATTTTGATGCCTCTCTGCTCGTTCAAATGCCTTAACAGATTTCAAACATAACGTAATATCTACAAATGAAAATAAGTTTTAAATTTTCTTAATTTATCTACAATCCAACTGACAAATTATATCTAAACGATTATTTAACATCATTAAGTCAGATTGCAAGGCAACAATGATCACAGCAAAATAACAAATACTTAATAAAATAACATAAATAAATAATTTTTATTTTTG
This sequence comes from Tachina lurida, assembly GCA_944452675.1. Lineage (NCBI taxonomy): Eukaryota > Metazoa > Arthropoda > Insecta > Diptera > Tachinidae > Tachina > Tachina lurida. The sequence continues at coordinate 117,947,543 of OX101754.1, forward strand.
TGAATGAACATAAATTATTTATCATTTATTTTTGCTTTGGCTGAAATGATTTTCATTTGATTTTATTTTCTTTTTTTTTTAATCTCTACCATTGACAAATCAGCCAGAATTGAATAGATAAAATATTAAAATATTTTTTGGTTGGCAACTGTAATTGTATTTGTTACACACTCATTATGTGATTCATAAGGGAAGGTTCTCTGTAATTTATTGCAGAATTTTTACGGAGCCAATATTTTTTTGTAAGAAAAAAAAAACATAAAATATCATCTAAAGTTTTTTATTTTATACGAGTATCATCAATGTTAGAAGGGGAAAAATAAAAATATACATAGAAAAAGAACTCATAAAAAATATTTGTTTTAGCAAGATTTTTTCCATAAATCTTTTACGATTAAACTTTACTAAGTGCTTTGTATAATTATAGCCCTGATTATCTTATTCATTTCACTATAGGTATCAGTAATGGTAAAAAAAAAAATTTTATACCTGAAAAAGCTTAAAGAAATACAATAATAATGACACAAACAATAATAGCAATAACAATAAAAATTTATTTGCAAATTTTCTTTAAGCACAAGGTCAAAAAAGAAGAGAGGTATGTTAGGACACCCGTTTATAGCTATGCTGCTTAGCTATTTAAAACAAACTTAATGTGCTAAACAACAATGGAATAAAATTATATTAAATAAAGAAGTCAAATTCGCCGCAAATAGTTCAAAACTTTAAAAATATTTCTTTCATTGTTTTATTTTCCAGCGGCGTACGATTAAATTAATGTATTGTTTGTGGCCGGCGACTTACAGCTCAGCTTTATGCTCATGTGCAAAAACAATACAAAAACAAATTGAGCAATCCTTCTTATTGTTTTTGTATTGTTTTTGTTTCACTCACTTCAAAGAACGAAACAAGACCATATCAAACAATTTGTTTCGTTTATTTTCGTATTCCGGTTTTAAGTACAAAGAAATCAAAGCAAAAATAATTTTAAAACTGCAATAGTGTCGATTACTTTTGTTAGGAAAATCAAGTCCTAACTCCTGTGTCGTAGCATAAATAGCATAGCTATAATAATTATAATTAAGAAAGAATGCCGAAGAAAAATTAGTTAATAGTAATAATAAAAAATCATAGTTGTTGATATAAATGAATTTAATAAAATTAAAATACTTTAGCGACACTTGCAGTAATTAATCAGGCGCAATCTTTTTTTAAGCTATTTTACTTTGCCAATGATTCATTGCTACAATAAGTCTAAGAGAGAAGGCATAGATAGGCACTAATTTGTATCGGAATATCTAATATCTTGTGATATGACTAAGTCTGGTCAAAGTTCTATGTCGGGCCAGTCAACGTATTAACTTTTTCAGCTGAGCAGCGCCCTTTAAAACAAACATTTTGTGAGCCTAGTAAAATATTTTATCGGAACAAATAGTTTTTATTGTTTTGTATTCATCACAATAATGTTAAATTTTTTAAGTTCTCAACTCAGTTTCATTGTCTGAGAGTAAACCTAACCTTAACACAACCTAATTATTTTTTTTTATTGTGAATCAAAATAAATTTTTACTGGAAACGGTTGTGGCACAAAACAACCACATACTCAATCAATATTTAAGTTGTGAACGCCAGTGCCAATGTGTAAGTTGGTTCGACTTTTACACAATCAAACTGAGTTGAGTTGAGAACGGCAATAGGGGCCTTAAATAATTTTAGTTCCTTCAATATTACTTAGAATACGAGTATGCTCTACATTTGTTTTATTCTGAGATAACAATATTTAAATAAAAAATAACCTAAAGCATACCTTCCTTTTTACAACTTTAGTACTATTTCCTCCGAGATATATATTTGTAATGCGTTATTTAAAACATTATCTTCTATAGAAGTGCGAGTACATACTGCCATAGAGACAGAATAACATTTAAAAACTTGTAATATGAATACAAGTTTTTTTATATTCAATATTCCATTTCATTAGCAAAGTTAATCGAGCGTAAAAACAGTTTATAATAACGAACCTTTACTATGGTTATTATAGTTGTGCAATATGTTTTTTTTTAATTTTTATTTTTTGCTTAATGTATCACTGGTTTATTGCAGTATAGTTATAACTTTAAAATTTAAGTTTTACATAAAATATGGCACTCAACGGGTATGTATATTAAAAACTTTTCTGTATGAAATGTCTACACACGATCAAATACCTATGTACAAATATATACATATATAATTTTTACTTAAATATATCGCAAACTGAATTGGTATACAATCAATTATAGTTAATCAATAATCGAGATGTTATTAGCTAAATAACATAAAGCCCAAGCACATAAATATACACATATATAATATTATACTACACAAAAAACAAAATTTATAATTGGGGTATTCACAACAGTGTCTTAGGTGCCCTAAGTGTCATAATGTCTTTAACATTTTAACATAGTTTAAGAAAATTGTTGTTGTGGCTCAAACAAAAATGTCATATAGTAATAAGACTTTCTCAGCTATGTTTATTGTTTGTCATAACTACATGTAGAAATGCGTGAGAGTTTACCAAAATAATTGAGAGAGAGAGAGAGAGAGAGAGAGTAAGCAATGTACAAAGGTGCTAAAACCAAAATAAAAATAAGTACAATATTTTTAATTGTAAATTATGAGGGGTTACTCACAACATTATATTTTTTCGTGTTATTACTTTAAAACGTGTTAATTTATGAGTACCATCTGAATAGCCCAAATGTTTCTACATAAGTACATACAGACATGCATTATTGTCAAGGTATATACACACACAAACCTAGAGAAAGAACTGTAACAGCAACTAATAACATTATCATGAAATAAATCTGGTGTAGAGAGGCTGTTGAACGTGTAGTGACTCTCTGGATGTTACTAACGTTCTCCTGAGTGTCTCATATTAAGTATAAAAATGGCGTTGCATTAGCTTAAGAGGCTGTGTTGTGTAAAGAACAGCAAAGTTAACATCGTGGTATTCGAGCAGTGACTAATTTAACATTATGTGTTTAAAAGTTTTTAATATCAGTGTTGAGCAAATAAAGTGTTCTGATTTGATCAGACCTGTATACGGGCAAATTTTTGTACAATTGCAAATATTCGAACGCAAGAAAATTATGTTTTTATTAAAACTTAATAACGTAACAATAGCGTACGTTAGAGCAAAAATAAATTTGTTGCAAGTAAGCAGTAACAGAAATATCATGTCTTATAAAAGATCTTCGCTGAAGAGTAGCCGTCACACATAGGCGCCAAGGAAGTGATTTCACAGAAAAATTAAAAAAACCAAGTACCGTGAAAACTGAAAACACTAGCTTTAAGTGCATCAAATTATACATCACTATGCAAAAAATAAATGTCATATAGGTAAAAGCGCTTATGTAATGACGCGTTAACGTTTAAAATTATGAGAGAAAACTGATCTAATAATAAAAAGAAGAGAGGTGTCTTGGGACAGCCGGTTATAGCTATGCTGCTTAGCTACATACAACAAACCTACTGTGTTAATTAAATAACAATACAATAAAATTATATTAGATGATGATATCAATTCACGCGTAATCGTAGTTGCATTTATATATAATAATGATTACAAAAAATAGCGTGACATTATCTAACTTTCTTAGTAGGCTTGTTAAACAATCTATTGTTGTATAATTCGTATTCGAAGTCAGGCAATGGTAGGCAATTCATTAGGAGCGTGCGTGAATAAAAGAATCATAAATTTCTGCTTGTTTTGTTGGTAGGTAAAGCGCCGTTTATATGAATTTCGTTGCTGCTTGGTATTTCCTTTACAAAAACTATAATTAAAAATAATTAATTAATAATCACTTTATATGGGCGTGCCCAACTCCCCCTCTTATACCGCCTAGATTTTATTGGAACATGTAATTTGTTGCAAGAACTAATTACATAAAATTTAGTGACCCTTTCTATAATAGTGGTTGTGATATTAATTAATCCGCGAAAAAAGGCGTTTTGGTCCCATTGTGCGTCGATGGTATTAATAGAAAACAACAATTTGTAGGAACTACTCGTATATATATATACACATATACATATTACAAAGATAGGTTAACGTGAGCTATACACCGAAACAAATTGTTGAGTTTCCTGTGTTAAAGATTTTTCCGATATTTCATAAAAAATATTTTGGAAAATATATATTTTTATTTTTGTCTAATCAATTTCTAAAAAATTTTACTTTTAACAAACATTATATACGACACATATGAAATTTACAGAATTTGCGTAAAAAAATACAAAATATTTATGAATCTAGCATTCTTGGAAAGAACCGGATTGTTCGAGACTTAGTAAGTGGGATATACCATACAAAAATCATGCAACCCGAAAGAAAGTTGGTAAGCAAGAGAAACCCCTTTTCCCTTATAAACCTACTTTCAGTCACTGATAATTTCTGTTGGAATGGATTTTTTGAGTTATGACTTTGTTGCAATAAAGAAGCGATATATTTTTGTTTTTTTTTACGAATGCTTTCTAGCAAATGATTATTGAAATAAAATTATATGAGGGATTTAATTTTAAAGTATTTTTGTTTTTAAATTTAATAAAAGTTGTATATGAAAAACATAATGAAGTACTACAAAAAAGAGTCAAGTTCATTTTTTATTAAATGTGTGAATGTGTATATGTATGTATGTATATATGCATGTAAATCTCAATGATTTATTGCTGTTTAAGTGCAACTGACATAAGTGGTTGGAAAATTAAATAAACTTTTTTTAAAACAGGGTTTTATGCAAATATTCAATATACATACATATATAAGAAACTACAATAAATTTAAGTAATAATAAGTCCATCCATCCATCTTGAGATGTATATACACCATGATAGTGAGACCTATCATCACTTATGGTGCTGTTGCCTGGTCGGACAGGGTCAGGCTGGCTACGACCAGAGATCGGTTAGAGAGAAGAAGACAGAAGCTAGTATGCCTTTGTAAAACAGGGGCTATGGAAATCCTCATTGAACTCACACCTCTGACGATTGTGATAGAGGCTGCTGCTAGAAAGAAGTAATCAGCATCGCGGGGAAAGGCACACACAGGGACTGTCTAATTAGCCAATGGACTGTATAATTAGCAATCATTCATGGCAAGATGATTTCCCCTACTGGCGCAACCCTCTGACGTGATGAATAAAGTGTATGACTTCGACAAGAGGTTTGAAACTGTTCTGGCCAATAGAAGAGAATGGGGAGAAATAGAACCCCGGTATTTCTTTGAAACTGGCAGTATCAGGTGGACACTTATGGTTTTCAGAACGCCGGCAGGTTCGGTGTGGGAGTTGTAGAACCAAGAACTAACTACCACGAGTAGTTGGGAAAATCTCCTACCATTTTTCAATCGGAAGTTTATGGCATTGAGAGATGTGCACAATTCAATTTTGATAGAGGCTACCGAAGAAAAGAAATAGTCTATTGCTCGGCTAGTCAGGTTGTCATCGAAGCACTCTGGTCATATGAGTTTACCTCTAAGTCAGCGTGGAAATGGCGCATTAAGCTAAATCAGCTAAGCAGCATGAATAAGGTCACACTCAGCTGAGCTCCTGGACATATCGTTTTATAGCTTTCATTTCCCTGATTAAACATAATCTAAGAATGCTCACAGGCTTTCTCACAGGCCATTGTATGCTTTAAGTTGTTTGAAAGCAAAGTCCTATATCAGTTATCCTGCATTTGCCAGTGCATCAGAGCTAAAGATTTATATTTGTAGTGATGAAGTTCAAAGCCTTTTATACAAAAGTTTTAAACAAAACAATGAGTCAGATCGATGCTTCTGTACTGCAAGTTATATAATGTAATAAAATAAATCGAAAGACCAAACTTATTTATAAAGTATTAGAGAATTGAGTAAGATGTTTAAAAATATTTAGTTCACTAATTTTCCCAGCTCATCAATAGTCTCAACATTTGCAAGATCTTAACATTTTGCTTCATGTCCTACAGTAATTTAAAAATTCAAAAAGATAAGCCATAATCTAAGAAAGGCTTTTGTATATTTGAGGTTACATAACATTTCCATCCTAAATGTTTTTATACCAATGTAATCCTTCGAATTATTTTAGCAATCTTATTGCTATTATATTTAACTTTTTTTTTTGCTACAAAACGTTTCCATGTTGCATTTGCTTTGAAAAGATTGATGTTTATCTTCCAAACATTTTTATTTGTTTTTATTGGTTTAATAAGAATTATAGCGTTGCTATCCTTTTCTTAAATAAAACTTTTCCAGTTGTCTTACATTATTTCCACTTAACATTTTAATTTCGCAAAATAAAATAAATAAAACGAAAATAGTGTTTCCATCAATTGACCATGAAAGTTTTACAATTCCCTTTACTTTTTATGTTCGCAACATTGATTTTAAATAAAAATTTATATCGGTTTGGGAGCACAGCACCAAAGACACAAGAACACAAAAACTCAAGGCATACCCTGTCGGAGAAGGTGTGGTTGACTACAAAAATAATCAATTTATAGTAAACTTTTATAAGACTAACTAGAAGCTAACTACAATGTCATCTAGAACTGAACCAAACTTAATTCTCAAGTTGACTACGTAATCGTATGTGGTGAGAGCCAACAAATTTACTCTCAGCTACTTTGAAACTCATTTCAATTTTATATTAACATTATGCTGTTATTATTTTAGATGGTAGGGTTCGAACCCTAGCTATATTTTTTTGTAAATTTACTGACTACCAGCTGACTTCAATAAAATTAACTTTAAGTTAGTTGAAAAGTAATGTATTATTATTTCCACTGGAAAGTAGCCCAAGTGTCAGTAGCATTATTCGCGAAATAGTTACGCTAAGGTTAGTTTAAAGTTAACTTAGTTTCCCACAGGATACTTAAACACACAAACACATACATACAAGCAATAGCTGCTATGGTTAAAATGCCATAAAATTACGAAATTGAATTTTTTTTTCCAAATCGTCTTTTTTGTTTGTCCATTTGCTTGGTTGTAAATTTTAGATGAATTTTATGGAAAAATATAAACCAAATAGTTTTGCGGTTTCATTCAAATTGGTTGTTAAAAAAAGGAGCACAATCAAATCTATTAATTTGATTACTTATTTGGTTTTCTATCTATTTTATTTATTATTAGAGTATTTCTTTTTCAATAAAATAATTTAAAAAGTGTTGCATATCAAAAGAATTCAATCAAAGCAATATGTTAAATGCGCTATTTAAATAATAAATGCTTTACAAAAAATGTGTGTAAAAATTTGTTGCATAAGTGTTTAATAAATCTAAATAAATTCTTTGAATATGGAAGTAAGCCTACTGGTATACCGTGTTAAATTGTTTTACTAAACCTGTAGGTGTAACTAATTATTAATCGTGAGAAAAAATCATTTTTAATTAATTTTAAAGTGCATACATACAAGTAATCTTTAATCCTTAGTAATCTTTTAAAGTTCCTAATATATTCCGTTAATTTAGACCTAACTAAGGCCGGGTTTACATCGGTGTGCCAAATGCCACACAAGCGTAAAAGATGTTAACCAATTAATTACTAATGAAAAACTGTTTGATTCAGACATGTATTTATTAAGTTAAATAGTTCCATACATGTCTAATAGACAATTTTATAGAACTCAACATGATTGGAAACTGTTTAAATCAATAAATACATATCTGATTCACAGTTTTTCATTAGTAATTAGTTGGTTACGCCTTTTTTGGGCAAATGACACACAAGAAATGCCAGATGTAAACTCAGCCTAAAAAAATTATTTTGTAATCAGGAATAATTTTTTAGTTCTTATTGAATTTTTATTAATTGATGGTATTGAATTAAACTACACTTTTAGCTGAAGGGGAAATAATTGCGTTTCAAAGTGAAAGCGAATTAAAAAAAAAAAAACAATCTGGGTCCGATCACAGGGGAGATGTATAAAAATCTATGGAAAACTGCATCTATAGTAGTGGAATTTTTAGTTGTGGGGGTTTGTGGAGAATTGCTCATATGCAAGTGGAAAACGTCAAATAAAAATTTTGGTAAAGCTTCCGACTGTCGGTTTGCAAAATTTGTATTAAAATCTCCACACATGAGTGTAAGGCAGCAGTACGTAATGAAGATACATATATTATTATATAATCTTATAAATTCTTTATAAAGACTGCTATATATATTTTAAACAAATATTTGACATTTAAAACGCTCTTTTATTTAAAAGTTTATATCTATTTTATTTATTTTATATTTTTCAACTTCTTAACAAAGTTATCCCCACTGGCAACACTATTACACTTCACAAGCAATTTCTATTAAAATTAACATTTCTCCTGAAGGTATGCTTTAGAATTCGATTGAGTGTATTTCTATGCAGCTGTTAAGTATCTCTGTACTTCTTGTCCGAATGATTACACTAATACACTCATACATAGCTTACACTGATTTGATAACGCATCGCACATCTTACTCAAAATTTGTGATTGTATTGTGAAAAAGAGTTTTACACCCTAGCGTATAAGATGTTTACACATCAAAAATCATTAATTATTTTAAATTAAATTAAACTTGCTGCAACGAAATGCATCTAGAGGTGTTAGGCCGACAAAATTTTTTTCTAAATTTTTCATTAATTACATAACTTTACATAATATAATAGAAAAAAAATAGCCAAAAAGTCGATTTTAAATTTTTATACTACCACAAAACTATACAGTGAACTGAACTAATGCAAATGTTTTCCAACAAAACATTATTCTATTATTCTTATGAATTGAATAGGCTAAAGTTCGTAACGCTTTTTAAGCCAAATTACATGTGATAATTATTAATGAACAAATAACATCAAAGTTAGTTGTAAATATTCTGACAACAACACATAGTTGAACGGAACAGCCAGCCGTTTTCGAAGGCCACTAAACCTTCCTCATCAGCGTTCTTCTGTGTTTTGGTCCACTGTGTGTGGTGTCAGTTAATGTAGATGTCTGCCTTATATACGTAACTTTATTGCAAATGGAATATGTGAATTGGTTTGATTCATTGCATTTCAATTTGCTAATGTGTTTCGTAATGTATACGCAAGTTACCATCTATATATATACCATCTTCTATATATATTACCATCTTCTATATATATTACAACAGTCTTACCATTGTCGTTTTGTTCCTTACTAACTATACACATGTTTGTTAATTTGCTTATTTTTTGTTCTACTTAAGACAAACTTATTTGGTTTGTTACTATTAAGTATATTTTTATTTCTAAATTTTGCCACAAGCCAATGACTATTAATTAGTTAATTTAATTATTATTTTTCGAACTGTATTTGTTTCTATATTCTTATGAATTGAATAGGCTAAAGTTCGTAACGCTTTTTAAGCCAAATTACATGTGATAATTATTAATGAACAAATAACATCAAAGTTAGTTGTAAATATTCTGACAACAACACATAGTTGAACGGAACAGCCAGCCGTTTTCGAAGGCCACTAAACCTTCCTCATCAGCGTTCTTCTGTGTTTTGGTCCACTGTGTGTGGTGTCAGTTGATGTAGATGTCTGCCTTATATACGTAACTTTATTGCAAATGGAATATGTGAATTGGTTTGATTCATTGCATTTCAATTTGCTAATATATAGAAGATGGTAATATATATAGAAGATGGTATATATATAGATGGTAACTTGCGTATACATTACGAAACACATTAGCAAATTGAAATGCAATGAATCAAACCAATTCACATATTCCATTTGCAATAAAGTTACGTATATAAGGCAGACATCTACATCAACTGACACCACACACAGTGGACCAAAACACAGAAGAACGCTGATGAGGAAGGTTTAGTGGCCTTCGAAAACGGCTGGCTGTTCCGTTCAACTATGTGTTGTTGTCAGAATATTTACAACTAACTTTGATGTTATTTGTTCATTAATAATTATCACATGTAATTTGGCTTAAAAAGCGTTACGAACTTTAGCCTATTCAATTCATAAGAATATAGAAACAAATACAGTTCGAAAAATAATAATTAAATTATTCTATTATTATTAGCTATAAAACATAATGCACAAGCATACAAAGATACAGATGTGCAATAGCTTTCCGTGTGCACCTGCCATATGGCCTTATCTCACGGGTGCCAAAGCACCGGGTGTGGGTTAGACGCCAGACCAACGCCCCCATGCACCCTCTTAGGAATGCACCTATGTTCACGCCACAAAGGCACATAGGTTACAATCCTTATATATAGTTATCCCTGAGGTAAATTGAGCTACCCAAACTAAGCTGCTATGTCCGTGCCCATAGCAGCTTCTATTGATTGGCAACAGCACCTAGAATAGTGTCTGGCTGACCGCGTCATACCAACCACTGGCATTGATTTAACACTGGGAAGCCAGGATTATTCTCCCAGCGATTTTGGTAGCAACCACAGCCACCACGTTGATTTCTCAAAGCTCCCACGCTAAGGTGTTGTGTATACACTCATAGCGAGGTCCCTAAGAGAATACCTCATCCATTGCCGGCACAGCTCTACCACTAATCCGAGTTAAACACATGCCCGTGTCACCAAAAATCCAGTGCCTACTTCAGCTGATCAAAATCATCCCTTTAACCCCGTGGGGTAGGACGAACTAGACCTTTCAGCAAAGGATCCTGCCGACCGCTACATTCATTCAAAACTTCAGAGCAGCACGGGCCGCTCTTCGAAGAGCGCAAGATAGCCGCCAAAATCCCTTGCCTAGTTTGATCGATCACAGTGATAGAACGCAGAGTAGGACGCAACGACCATTTCAGAAGTAGCCTCTGGTCAGACCTCTTAGTTCCGCCATAAAGGCTTCACCACTACTATCTTTTGAACTCAGGGGCAGTTCTAGGTGATCATGCACCTAACTGACATCAACAGTATGAACAAGAGACCTGTCTTCCTTTTATAAATATGTGCACATCCTTTGCTCTGTTGCCAGAGATCGGGTAGTATCACATAAGTTCTACGGGTAATGTACCAAAGGTACGTCAATGGAAAAAGCCACATTACCCCAGCTGGGGCCACGGGGTTGCCAAGTCCGTAGTCAAGACTAGACTCCCCTGGGGGGATACAAAGATACAAGGCAATGTTAAAGTAAAGCATAACAACAACTACAATTTAATAGATTATGCTTATTAGAAAATGTACAACCACACAAATCCATAAGCCAATGCAGGCGGCAGATACAAACAGCAACAACCCAGCAGTAAATAGATAGAGTAAATGGGCTTTTTATAAAGCATTATTTAGTAGACATACGGACTATTTTTCAAAACGCATTGCTATAAAGCTTATTTAAATTACACATGGTCTATTTTTGTAGTGTACCGTCACAAAGTTGGGAGACATTGCAAACATGAGCATCAACTTTGAACTAAAAAGTACACAGAGATGTTACAATGTTACTTATCTTCCGTCTCGTAACGTATTTTCTATCCCGCTCACTCAGTAGTAGAAGACACACTTTAATTCTTCTTTAGTAGTGTCATTGACATTGCAAATGAGCTTTTAGTTGACAAACAAAACATATTTTTGCCAGCACTGTGTATCAAATTAGGCTTAAAGCCTGGATTACACGATCGCTATTATATAACAATTTTCGTCGGCTCACTGAAATAAAGTCATAAGTTTATCGGATCCCAGTAAAAAAAGACGCTCCAAAAAAGTAATGAAAATGTAGAGTTTGCGATCTGGAAGTAGTGCAAATTTCGATCCGATCTAATGATTTTTACATAGGGTTGTCATTGCAAGAAGTTCTCTTTTTCGATGCCTGGTCAGCGAATTGGAAGCTATTTTAAGAAAAATATCCTTTTTTCTGTTCTATGATAATATTTTCATCTAGGAAAAATTTTAAATAGTTACCTATTTTACCAATTCGTTTCTTTTTATACGAATTTAAGCCCGAAACAGTGTTTTCATTTAAATTTAAGCAAATAACTTTTAAATTTTAGACTAAAATTAGTTCATACATTTCTTAATCAAAATCGATTTTTTAAAAATTCTATTGAGTATTTTGTAAAACTATGGAGGAATTACAAGGTTTTGTATAACTAAAATAATCTTCGAATTGGTTTTCTGCTAACTATCGGCATTTTAAAAATATCGATTTTTTGGAAGCAATGAGAATGTAGTTCCTTTGAAATGACTTCAAATTTTTTTTTACTGGGTGGGATATAAAGGAAAGCGATCTACTAAATAGTAATTGATTTTTTATGTTATATGTATTCGGTAATTCGAATACAAATATTTGTACATCACTACTATAAACAGGGCTACCACTTTAATATCAGACTATTCGTATGTGCCGGTTGTATAGTCGCATTTTACTAGACAACAATAGATTCTTTTTAAATTAGTTTAATTTCATGGTTTTCCATGCTTTAGAGCTTGAAATATCATATCTGAAATCAATGTGCCATTATTCTCTTTTTGAACAAGAGAAATTTACTCGAATTAGAGTTCTACATATATATCTTAAATATTGGTAGTCATGGTATAATGAGAGAAAAATATATTACTCTCAAAAACGAACTACCAACACTAACATGAGTGTGAATGTATATGTGTGAGGATCACTGTTCTAAACATCAGGGCACAAACTAATTTAATACATATTCGAAATATTTTTAGTTTTAAATTGATTTGTCTCTATAGCTTCGAATGCAAGTTTTTCTTATTTATTTATTTAGTTATATTACACAAAGGTCTTTAACATACATATTTCTCTAAACGACTCTTACACGTGTCACCATATTTTATACTCCAAATAACAAAACTATTGCCAAAAATTTTAATATGTAAATTTTGTTGAAAACCCGTTTTTATCCTTAAAATTTTATTATAGCTTATGTATGCATAAGCCTTCACAAAAAAAAAAACATATGCAAAAGATGAACCTTATTTTCTAATCAAATTTTTTAAGCTAAAGGTTGATTAAGCAGATTTGCTTTAAATAAATAAAGTGTTAGCATATGTAGATAAAAAAAAACCAATTTTCCCATTATTTTTGATTAGAAAAAAATTGCACAAATTTTTTACTTTTTTTCTTCTAATTTTTGCTTTAATATAATTTGCCCTACTTTACCTGATTTTATTTTAAATTATTCCTTTTTTTCATAAAGCATTGTCTGCAGTGTTTCTGTCGGTTCGTTCTTTATGGCTTTTACCGCCATCATCATTTGCCTGTGGAAATGTGTGTTAAAGAATTTCCATGAGAACCAAGAGAACATTTGTTGCCGAAATGGCTGGTGTTAGAAAATATATATTGTCAAAATTTTATGGAAACGTTTAGCATTTACTTTCAAAATTTCAGAAAACATCAGTTTTGCAGCAGGCCATCAATTCTTTTGTACTGAGACAGGAAATAATTTTATCCTAGAAGAATAAAATAATGTAAGAAAACAGATCGAATACGATTTAAAGAAAAAGTAGAGGCTTGGAAAAAAATTCTAATGCACTTTAAAAGCGAAACATATCGCTCATTTACCTTAATAGTGTCTCAATTAAAAAAAAAACGTAGATTGGCAGAAAACGCGTTTAAAGTTTTCAATTTACATGCAACTCAAAGAAAACATGAAAAAATATGCTTCTCTCATGTGTAAAAGCTATTTATATGAAATCTTTACACAAGATAAAATACGAAACGACGAACTATTTTGCATTATTAACTAAAAAAACACGTTTTGAGTTATGACACTATTGAAGTAAAGGAGCCGTAGGATCTCTATTTAACGAAAAAGAAAAAACCAACTTCTACAAATTTATTAGCCCTTAGCCGACATATTGTAAAAATTTTACGAATTTCTTCTTGCCAAATGGATTTATTAGCGATTTCCTCATTTACCTCCGTTAAAAATGTTTGCTGGGAAGCTTACTCTAAATAAGTGATGTGTTATTTCAGAATTTTGCGTGTGTGTATGTGTGTGTGTGCTGTGTATGAGTGTGTGTTTTTATTTCTATAGATTTGCTCTTTTTTTGTCCTCATTATTGTTGCTGTTTAATGTTGCCGTTGATGTGTTGATGTTTGGATGTTGGTTACCTCTCGTTTTATACATTTTACTTGCTACATTTTGTCGTTAACCACATAAAAACCCTTGTATTTCTTTTGCCACTGTAAGCCACAAAAGAACTGAACATATTATTGGCACTCATAAAACAAAATTTACAGTGGTTCACTTTAAAGCCTACAAGCATATATGGTAACGATGTTGTTGCTTAACGTTTAATGTTTTGCACATAGAATAAAACTTTAAAGGACTTGTATAAAAAACAAGCGAGATTGGCAGTAAATTCTTAACTTGAAGTTTTCTCCCAAAATATGTATTATTATCTCAAAGGAGCAATGTTGCTGAGTTAAGCTTCCGCATATAATATCTAAAAATAAAAAATATATTTATATTTCATAAATAAAATTCCACATCGAAATTTCTGAACGTGTGAGGTATCATGAATAAAATGTGTGATGAAAATTTTCGGATGTTTACATTTTTAAACTCCGAAAAAATTGCTTGTGAATTATTCACACAAATATGTCTGTCGGAAAAACTAAGTATGAAACAGCTGATCGATATTTTTATATGAAAAGTAGGTTACGTTACATTCCATCTCTATAACCATTTTCTATACTTTTCACATAACAATATTGATCAGCTGTTTCTTATTGTTGCAGTTACATTATATTACAGTAGGCTAACTGAACCTTAAAGTGGAAAATTTCCACTTTATTGCGACTAGAAGTCTCCTTAGACTAGTAGAAACAGGTTTGGTGAGGGCAGGTAGAAAAGGTATCCGGGATCCGTTACGCCAGGGTTTATGGACTATAAGGTCGCTGAAATCGATTTTAGTAGAACAACCTCACTGGTAATTCCAGATAGGGACTATTGGGTAAAATCCGATAGGCCATATGATGGTAGTGTATGTAGTCTTTACAGACAAATCAAAAATGGAGCAAGGCACAGGGGCTGTTGTCTATATCTTGGGAACGAATATTCGTAGTTCTTTCAGACTGCCGAATGAATGCAGTGTTTCCATACTGAGATCTTGGCGATCCTCAGGTTCACGGAGCTGGAGGCCAGGAATGTAGCTGGAAGTGAGAAGGTAACCTTCTATGGCGACAGCCAGGCAGCGCTAAAAACTTTGAAGGGACACAATGTCAAATCTAAACTTGTTAGTGACTGTAGGAAAGCCCTCAACTTGGTTATGGATAAATATAGTGTCAGACTATGTTGGGTTCCTGCCCTCAGCAGTGTTGAGGGAAACTGCCGATGAGCTGGCAAAAACAAGGTCGGCATTAAATGAGGTAATCACGGATAGATCAATGAAATTACCGATAGGTCATTACTATAGGGAACTCAGTAATTGGGTAGAAAGCAGGATCAACAGTTCATGGAGAAGTAGGGAGGATTGTGGAGTCTCGAGGGGTTTTTGGCCAAAACTTGACTCAGGAAGATCCAAACTGCTACTGGACATGTATGGGAAGGCAATGCAAATCATAATAGGCGCGTTGACAGGTCACTGCTCGGTCAGAGAAAGAACTAGCATTTGGGAAACCGGCACTCCTGATTTTTGTAGCATATGCGGGGACGATGAGGAATCAGGGGCTTCATCATGTGGATTCGGTGGCTTAATGATGGATAATAGGGTCACTTCTGGCTATAAATGGAAGGGGTAAATATTAGTAGTAATGGACAATAGAAGGGAATCACAATGGACCCAATTTGGTCTCCAAGTGGTGGTGCGGTATAGCACCACCCTTCCTAACCTAACCTAACCTAACCTAAACTATGTATGCGCGTTTGTGTTTTCTATGTGTGTTGTTTGTGTGTGTGTGTATGTATGTGTGTATAAATGTGCGTATGAGTGTGTGTATGTATGTGTATCTGTATGTTTTTGTGTATGCAAGTCTTTTATAACTTATGAACGGCTTAACCGATCGGCATTCTAAATTCATTCTAATGAACTGGGGGTCTACTCTATAATTCGGAACGAAAGAAAATAATTCCGAACTTGTATGATAATTACATGCAAACTCGAAAACATTTTCTTTCGTTTCGAATTACAGAGTAGGTCCCTTGGTCTGACTCCCTAGATTTTGAGAATTTTGGAAATAAAGTTTTGGAAAAAAGCTTTTGACTACGATACTAAACCGATCGAATCTAATCAACTCTTTTATACAAAAACCAAGGTCCACTTTATCAAAATATCGTTGTCGAGCATTATGAAAAAAAATTAGATTATTCTAAAAACCTAATTTTTCCAAATAGTGAACTTTTTTCTGATTCCACGTGTTTTTTGCAATTGTATTAGTTTTTAAATATATTTTAGATTTAGATTTTAAAATTATTTTTTATCAAAAGCTTCAAAAAAAAAGTAACTCATACGGACTCGTTGTCGCAAATATTATCTCTTATTTCTGGCGAAACTGTTGGCATATTGTCATATGAAATTCATAATAGAATTATTTGCTAAAATTTCAAAAACAGGCAACCTAAAGCTGGCAAGCTTTAAAAGAACATAAAGGCCACATATCTCCTGCAAATATTAATGATATTTATGTTTCATGTACCTAAAAAGTTTATGTGTGAAAAAACAATTTAAGTAGATATGTATGTGTCCTTAAATATTTCTATATGCATACAAAACATATTTATCTTTCAGCCTGTGCTTCTTGCACAGCTGGCAAAGAATTTTAAATAAAAGTGCGTTTGTTTGTAAACGTTTGTTTGAGCTTGTTCTTTGAAACACTTAAAAGAAAGTGCTGGGGCTTAACTCAGATGTTTTTACTGCATTAGTATGCCTTTATGGTAGTAAGTATGAATGTATTTGTACGTGTGTGTGTGTGTGTGTGTGTGTGTACTTATTAATTTGTGTTGGAATGCTCATTTTTGTTTTCAAATTTTAAAACATGTTTTGACTTTTATTGTATTTTATGAGCAACTTGTTTGTGTTAAATCAATAAAGAAACATTTGGTTTATGAACCCTCAAGTTCTTAATAACATTTTATCTCTTATTCAAGGTTAAAAGGATAATGTTTTAAATTTGTTTATTAATATTTGCTTTTTTATGACTTGAAAACAAAAACATCTGTACAAATATAAAAAGCAATAGAATTGTAGAGATAAATCGCATACGAAATATTAATATCTATAACAAACTGTATGTTAAAAAAGGAAACAATAGCTTACAGTTTAAGTTCAGTAAAAAAGGAATAAATAAAATGCAAAGATATTTAACCAAACAAGATTTTAGTTGAAATTCTGGGGATCTACTCTGTATTTAGAAACGAAAGAAAATGTTTTCGAATTTTTATGTTATTAGTATTGCAATTCGAAAGCATTTGCTTTCGTTTCGAATTACAGAGTAGACACCTTGATCACAGTAGTTTCTACAATCGAAATTTTTGGACAGTAGCTTAACCTTTTTTTGGTGTTTCTTATCAGGATTTTGGTTTACAAAAAGCTACTTTTAAACAATCGGGCTTTATGCAGAAAGTGCTTTTAGGGGTTAAAACAAACTCTGTTGGTCTCTAAATTTTTTTTAGATTTTTCAAAGATTTGGAAACCAAGCGGTAAAAAATGTACAACAGTAATAATGTGTGCCGACGGCTGCCTTTTAAGTCTTTAATAAAATTTTTATCATAACACTTATAATATAATAATACATTTGCTAATTGCTTTTATTACAACACATGCCTTGCATATTAATGTTTTATTTTTATTACATTATATATTTTATTATTTGCAATTTATATTTTATTATTATGAGAACATTATATTATAGAATTAATAATTTTAATTTTTTCATTATTTTTCTTTCACAATAAGCAAGAAGGCGGCAAATATGCCTTATATGCTTTCTTATTAATATCCAGTTTATCCCTGGCATCATATGGGATTTATGTTTTAATACCTTCCTTTGTGACAAACCATTGTTCCTGTGGCTTGATTATTAATATTTTTATTTATTTTTTCTCAACAACCTTTTACAAACACTTTAAAAGACAAGGACATCACATTTGTTGGCGATAGAAACATGGAGTGGAGTATGAAATTTGAAGAATTTTAAAGCTTAAGTTGTGCGTGCTTTTTATGTGGCTTAAGGTGCGTTATTATTTTTTCATTTTCAGCACGTAGACAGTGGTATGCATTTAAAAGAGTTTGTGCACTCCTCGTTCTCTTTTAAAGTTTTGCCGGAACATGAAAAAAGCTTACACGAGCGTATACGCAATATTTTAGTGGAATTCCTAATGAGAAATTACTCATACGCATCGGGTGGTGCAATACATACCAACATTGTGTTCGTGTTGTGAAAATTTAAATTAATATAAAACACAGATAAATGTTGTTAATTGCTACAAGTTGGGCGTTATTTGAAACATAACAAATATTATTTGCGGTTTTTATTAGACTAAGACTTACGGCATATGGCCACCTTGACTGTAACAGTGTTTGCTATTGCACGTGGTGTGAATCAACTACATCTGATCGGATTAGACCAGAGAATACATCTAACTCTATAAAAAAATCCATGATTTCGGAAGTTAGCTTTTAAGTTCATCAGGTAAAAATATACGTTCACCCAATGCTGGCAAGCGCGGCAGGAAATTTTGTTCCATCTTGTAGAAATCACAAACTATTGCCCACTAAGGACTTTCAGTTTTAGTAAAGAAATGAATTAGCATTCTTTGTCACTCTTGAGCAAGATATGGATATGGAAAGTATTTGAAAATGAGATGTACAGCAGCAAACAGCTTCTTCGATACGTTTCGTTGTGCTATAGAATGACTCACAGGAAATTTTTATAGCTATGCTATTTATAGCGCAATACAGGAGTTAGGTCGTATTACAGTTATAAATTTATTCTTGTTTTGATTTCTTTGTACTTAAAGGTAGAGTATGAAAATAAACGAAACAAATTGTTTGATTTTGTTTTGCATTGTTTTTGCACATGAGCACAAATCAGAGAACACAGCCGATCCTAACAGCCGCCACTGGCCTCAAACAATACATGAATTTAATCATACACCGCTAGAAAGGAAAATAATGGGAAATAAATGGAAACATTTTGAAATATTTATATAGCTAAGCAGCATAGCTATAACCAGGTGTACTAAGACACTTCTCTTTTTTTTAAATTTTATTAGCTTAATGTGTAAACTCAACAAATCTCAAGGCTATGCGCGGCAAGCCAATCTATAACATGGCTTTTGATAGTACAGTAACAGTGGAACAGTGCCGCCAAACCGCATTATGCATTTATCAGAGTTTATTAGAGGTTTGCACCAGCTAAACGAAGAACCAAACAAACCGCTATCTATCGAAATTGGATCAGAAGATTAAAAAAATGCGGTCACACTTGTGTTTGGTGTTCAAAAGCTATGCTTTCGTTTTACTCTGGTTACTTGATCAGTCTCAACAAACTATAGAGTATTGCAGCTGCTTTATAGAATTAATATCTTTTTCCTAAAAACGGGATGGCTTAGGTCATTTATATTTGGTCACAAAAACAGTTATTGAAACATTGTTCAAAAAAAAAATCATAAAAACATTCACCTGTATTGCGTATGTCGAGTCGAATATTCGTCTACGAGAATTTTGTTCTAGATTAAAGGAAGCGTGTACAAGTTTTCTTTAATCTAGGACAACACTGTCGTAGACGAATATTCGACTCGATAAACGCAATACGTGTGATTATCTTAGACATTTCGCTCATTTTTGTTTAGCCCTATAATTCGAGCCATAACCACTAAAACCAAGTAAGTGGCAAATTTTTTGCATATAATTTTTTGACGAAAATCGTTTAGTTACGATGGCAAATAATCTATTTGGTGAAGTTCGAAAATTATTTCGCTTAAGCTTTTTTTTGGCAGTTATGGTACGGTTTGCAGATTTATTTTATCAGACATGTATATTTATTTTAAGTAAATAAATAAACCAGAGAAATACGAATAGCTTAGAGAATAGCTGAGACAAATGAAGCACAGCCGCGAATAACGTTGTAAAAGACAATTTTTAAAAAACCAGTTTTTTCACAGTTTACCATTAACATAACTCTCTTGCGTTGTTCAAATGTAAAACCATAAAAAATTATGCATCTTATCGCCGTCAAAATACAATTACAAATCGGTCAGTCAGTGCAAAACTTTGTAAGTAACTAATAAAATCATGCAAACGAAATTGTCGAAAATAGTTGATAAATGTAGCAGAGATACAAAAAGAAAAGCTAATGCTAGTTATCATTATTTTCAATAAGCTAAAAAAAATTTAACAAAAAAGCAAACTTGCTTCAAAATACGTTTATTGACTCTCCTGAAAAATTATTATTTTGTCACTTAAAACGTTATTCGCGGGTAACCTTCAAATATAAATCCAATTTTATATTTGCTTGAAGTACTAAATCTAAATCGTTGTACTTAGCGATACTCTTACACTCAATAACATGACTAAAGTCTAAGCATCTACAATGAAAGAATTTTCGTCATAAATTCTATGAATTTCGACATTAATCTAATGAAAAATTTATTAAAATTCAACCAACGTCACGCTTCGTTGGATTAATGAAACCAGTTTCGTCAAAATTATTTTATTGAAAACTTCATCAAATTTATTTAACAGTGTAATTAATGCAGTGATATAACTTCATCGGAACAATAAAATAATTTCATGAAAAGAATGAAATAACTTAAATAAAAAGGGGTTTCTTAATAATTAAAAAATATTGTTGTCATAAGTCCAAAAAAATATTCTTACGAAACCAGAATACCAACGAACCAATTCCAATGAAATTCTTTCACAATATTCATGAAATTTTCATTGGATTTGTGAAATTATCATTAGATTTGTGAAAAAATTTTAATGAAATTGTTTCATTGGACTTATAAAGCAAAATTCTTTCGGTGTATAATGAACTCTAAAAATTTTTCAGTTTTTTAAGTTGTGTAGGAATATGATATCAACTTTAAAGCTTCCCTAACTCCATAAAACAAATTGTGATATTAATGTGTTTAATATACATAAATAGTAATGGCTTGTTTTTCCTAAACCAGTCTGTGTAAAATACAATATACGTCTAATTTTATTGCTTGCTCCTTTTCTTCCTTAGGCTGTCATGGTTATTTTATTTTTCGTTGTAATAACCACGATAAATATTTTTTTAAGATAAGTACATTTAAGTAAAAACAAAAATTTTATTGAATACAAGCTTCAACATCTGTAGATTCAAGCTGCTTTTAATGTGTTTTATATTCCATTCACTCTTTTATTTAGAAGAAGGCATACACTTTTAAAAAAAAACAGCTTTTAGAACTAGAGAACAATTGCATTAAATTAAATTTTTTGAGAACAATACTTCAAGGTTATATAAAGAATTCTGAACACCTAATCCCCCTTGTTAATATGACATTTTGGTCCTAGATTAAAGTACAAAAATGTTGCGGCATTAATCTGTTAGAAGAACGTTGTAGTCACAATACGAAATACTAATAGACTCAATTATAAATATTTTAATAATTAGTCTTAACAAAAATTATGACTATTTGCAGTAAATCATATTCCGTGCTAATATATTTTTTATATTATATCATTAAATCATCTTTTTTCTAATTCTCAGAGAAGCAGAATATGAAGACTACATTCCTATTTCCAGAAGTACTTTGACAAATAATTTATTTATATATATTTTTTTTTAAGAACAAAAAGAGCTTAACTACTTCTTTTCTTACACTTAATTATTCAGGATATTCCTTTTTATATATTAAAAATAAAATTGTTAAAACAGAAAAATATAAAAGTAAAAGGAAAATTCTACGAATTTTTATTAAGCCAAATAAGTGCAATTTAAAATAAATTGAGTTATAAGAAAAAGAAAAACGTGTAGGCAAAATAAGAAATAAAACAAATTAAGTTGAAATTCATTGGGTTCCAATTGCGTTCTTGTTAACTTTAATTTACATTAAATAAGAATATAAAATAAAGCTACATACACAATGGAAAAAAGTTTGCCAAAAAAAATTAAAAAAAATATTAAAATAAAAATTAAAAAAAAAAATTTTAAATGTTTATGGTGTTAAACAAATTACACTGTTCAACAAAATGAATTTTTTTTTTCCAAATAAACAATGTTCTGCCCACTGATTCTTGTAAAGGGGACTAAAAACGTGTAAACGTATATAAAACTTTATGTCTGAAACTCATTTAAGGTTGCACTCTTGTGTAGCAATAAAATTTAGAAGCTCAGGTTCGATTTTATATGCGAAAATAGAGATCTTGGATGGGACACAGCAAACAAAAATCTAGTCCTATGGCAGCACACCATTTAACTATCACTTATCGGCCTGTTTTGTGGAGGTCATTACTATTTGCTGGCATATTTAGTTAATACAACTAATAATAAATAATATAATGCTTCTTGCTACAATTTGTCATCCTTGGAGTTGCGTGAGATCCGTTAAGGCGTTTATACTGGGTCTACTTCAATGGTAGATTGAGGACTCTAAATTTAAAAAGGAATATAAAAGTGTTTAGCCACTAGAGAGACCAGCATGTAATCAGCAAGTAGTGCGCTTAAAAGCACTTTAGCACTTTATTAAGATAATAATTTATATTTATAAAAATCTCATTTCTTACTACGCCAAAAGCTAAAGCAGCACCTATTTAAGTAGTTTAAATAATTTCTTCAAGGTCGTTTCATTAAAAAAATAGCACATCTCTCTTTAACCTAAGTTATAACAAAAGAAATTATTGAAAGCAGCATTAATTTCAAAGAAAACTACAAAATCAGGATATCTAGAAAATTATCCTATTGTCATGCAATCCATAACAATGTTGTTCTGGTCAGCGGAAACCAGCTACTGTTGCCTTGCAATAATTGCCGCAATAAAGATATGCACTTTAAAGAAGAATAATAAAAATGAAATGAAACTGAAAAGCAATTGTACTTGACGAAAGAAAACAGCCTTAAGGAAACATAAAATATTTAAAAGGAAAAATCTAAAAATAATATAAGTTAAGTGCATCATTGTTAGAAGTATTTTCGCTGAAAAATATTTCATTTTATTGTGGTTAATGAAATTTTCAGTATTGTTTTTCTCGCTTTGAAATCTTTTAGTTGGAAAATCATAACAGCAGCCGACTTCCGCTGCTGTATACGAGTATATTGCAGAGCTACTTTAGCCAAACTCTTCTGCTTCTTTATAGCAGGTAGAGATGCTAAACGGGAAATCCGGAGCCCGGAAATCCCGGGATTTTCGGGACTATTCAAATCTCGGTGTTCGGGATTTTTTAGTTTTAAAGCCCGGGTTTTTCGGGATTATCTGAATCCCGTTTTTGCATAAATAACGTTTTTGACTGTCATCTTCTACATCAAAAATTATTAGAAACTCCCTATTACAAAAAGTTAAAATAAAATACAGAAATAACACGAAGAGCCATGTTGAATTAAAATTCTTTCAAGTTGAAATAACATGAATTTAATTTAATGTAGTCATTTGATTTTATTATTCACTTAATTTACGTTATAGTGGAGTTAATGTCGACGTCGTTGACGGCGTTTCAACGCCGAAAAAGTTGAAACAGATTGAACTTTTACGGCGTTGCAACGCGTTGAGATTAACTGCTCTCATACAATTTCATACGATTCAACTTTTTTTTTGACATTTGACGCCGTCGACGACGTCGACATTAACTCCAGGGTTATTGTCATTCAATGTAATTGAAAGGCAAAATAAAAAAATTTCTTAGTTAATAATTTATTTTTATTACACTAGGTCATCAAAAGTATGATTTTACATTGTTTGATTGATTTTGATTATAGCTATAGATGATTTGATTTATAGCTTCTAAAGAACAGCGTCATATATAAGTGAGATATCTTCAGTTATATGAAGGTCCACTTTTGATCATGCGATCGAAAGAAATAAATTTTTTTATGAGAATTTATATCATGCCAGTGTCAATGAAATAATAGATAAAATATTTTTCTTATCTCTATGCCAAAGCCTCTATCCGATAAATTATTGAATATTTTTAATTAACAAATCCTTGCAGTTAAGTCATTCTATAATATATACGTTACGGGACTCGAAAGTGTCCAATTAACAAAAGCATTTATCTTCACACAGAAAAAATACCAATGTAAAATGAACATGCAAAAAGTTTGATTCGACTTCATTCAAATCACATTAAATTTACAAGAAATAATTCGTTGTTTGAGTGTGTCGGTGTTTATTTGCTTTGTTCATACCCTGCAGGAAATGTCAATAGTAAAATTATACTGATTATCTATTGACTGGTGACTACTACTGACAAACTATACCCCAACTTATGCTATCTACTTTTGACATTTAACACAGGATTGTCTGTCCTACAAAATCTACCAGTAGACTTCGTCGATACTGACTAGTTAGTTCTTGTGGGCCATATGGCGAAAATGTCAGTAGTAAGATTGTACTGACTTACTATTGACAATATCACCACACTGTGGGAAATGTCCGTATTAAAACTGTACTGATTCAATATGGACGCTGTCACCACCTGCAGGAAATGTCAATAGTAAAATTATACTGATTACTTAAGTGTGGATCTTAAAGTGTGACAAATCCTTAACTGATGGCACAAAATCTTCCACAGGGTCAAAAAAGATTCCATAATTAGCACTTTCACTGGAAATTTTTAATTTTCTATTTTTATACAATATGGCTCGTTATTTTATTTGTTTTTTTTTTTTGTAATTTCTTTTATATAAATGTTTTTTTAATAATTGTTTAATACACCTTTATTAACCTTTTAATTTGATTTCTTAAGCTAATTTTTATAAACACTTAAATTTTGTTTGACGCCACTTTTATTTTCAACAAACCAATTAAGAAGAAGCATAGTTGTGTGTATCTGAAAAAATGTTTTCTACTTATCAAAAACAATATTAATATGTAGACGCTCCGTTGACAATGTCACCAAGATAGTTGACAAAAGTGGTGACGTTTCCTTCAGGGTAGCTGCAATACAATTTTGTATTGTTGTTGTTTTTTTATTATGTTTGTAAACAGACGACAAACTGCTGCTGCCTGGTAGGCAGTGTAATAGTCTGGCAGTCGGAGGATCGCAGGTTCGAATCCTGGAGTCAAGTCAAAGTATTTTGTATTTTTTTTTTAACTAAAACTTTTGAAGTGAAAGCATTTTGTTTTTTTTAAATAAAACTAAAACTTTTCAAATAAATTGTATGTTAAATGATCAATTAAATAGTGTTGAATTAAAATTTAATTCAAGATGAGTACATATTAGTGTGTATCTTAAGAATATTTAAAGTTGTTGTGGCTGCAGGGGTAAGCATGTTGACTATCACGCGATGAGTTCCGAGATCAAATCTTGTTCGGGGAAGCTAATTTATATACAAACATTTTTCTGATGTCTATGTCAATCACACGTAAGTTGAATAATTAATAAAATACAATTACTACATTAAATTAAATTCATGTTGTTCCAACTTGAAATACCTTTGATTCAACATGATTCTTCATTTTAATTTTAACAGTACGTAAATATTAAATCAACGTAAATTAAAGTTATTTGAAAAGGAAAAATTGTCACTGACAATTCCTATAAATCATGTTAGATTAACATGAAACACATATGAAGCAAAATCATTGCCGAAAAAAATTAGATTAAACTTGTCTAAGTTGAAATTTTTCTGTGTGTTAAAAATAAAGAACATCTGTACCTGGATTCAGTAGCTTTTATTACGATAATCGTATCGCTATAATAAATATAACGAAAATTTATCAACTTTGCTGTTTAGAAACATATTTGAACGATATTGGCTGTCGTGTGGAGGAAACTAAAATAAATTCACAACCTCCAATTCATTGGGTTTTTCTTTATCATTATTTTTGCATTTTCTATCCGGGATACCAAATAATACTGAATTAAATGCTGAGTAAGATAAAGCTGGAGACAATCGTAAAAATAAGTTACCGAATCACTAATATCCTTGCCAAAACTTTAACTTAAAATTCCTAAATATCTGTAATTTATCCTACAGGAGGATACAAAATTTCGCCTAATCGAATCATAAATAGCCAAACAAATAAGTTTAAATAAATAATTAAAAATTAAAAAAAAATTTTTTCACGCACACTTGCATGAAAAGACCTTATCATATTTATGCGCATATAATGCAGTCAATGCAACATAATTCTGTTTGCAACTAAATCTATATTTTGTTTATTCATTGGAAAATAAATAAATATGATGGTGTACAAGAAAGCGTGCAAATGCATGCATTTTGTTTGCTGATGTCGGTATTGAAAAAGTTTTTTTTTTTAAATTTTTATGATATTTCCATATGCACAACGATGATTTTGTGTTTTTTTTTCTCATGTTTATTTTTTTTTTTTAGAATTCCGTTCTTGTCTAAAGTTTTAAAGGAATATTTTTCTATTTGCATGCCTTCAGAGCACATCAATATGTATTTGAAATATATTAAACATGTTGTGAATTTTGAATTTAACTTAGAGAATAACAAAAACTTGCAAACAAATAATATTTTATGCACTTGTGAACGGTGATGTCAACTTTTATTTGGCTCTAAAATGAAATCAAATCACATCAAAATTTTAAAAAATTACTTAAAATCGTAATTTTCAGATTTTAAAAGCGCAAAAGGCACTAGCGCATATGACGTGGTAGTAAAAAACTATTAAAGACAGAAATGTAGTCCTCAAAGAGCCATGAACATCGGTATACAAAATGTTATGATCGGACTAATAATGGCGACAAAGTAAACAAAATACTAAATGGGCTGTATTTGAAGGCGTGGCAAAAAAATAAAAAAAAATGTTTGGAATTGTTTTTACATTCAGGGCAATTATGTAACAAATTCAGCAGGAAATTTCTCCCAGGGAACAATTCCAATTAAAAGCAAATGATAGGGAAAACAAAATGTTTTAATTGGAAAAGGGAGAATTTTTTACATAATTGCCCTGATTATCTTTAATTCTAGGGGGTGAGTGGCACACTTTTTTTCGTATGGAAGGGGAACCGCTCTATTGTAGCAGTGTTAGTACCTTTACTTAATTAAGAAATTATTTCATATAAAAAAGTTTATTTTAGTAATAAGGAAACTCTGCCTGCTCTGGAGTGACATTTACAAATTCCATCTAGGATTGAGATATTTTGAGCGAAAATTCTATGACTTGAATAAAATATGTAATGGATACACACACTAAAATAGCCATAAAATCAGCATGCAAAAATTTTTATTGGAGATCACATTTGTTAGTGATTATTTTTTATGTACCGATCAAGGTCTTTCATTTGAGACCGAAGTAGATAGGGTTCAAATATAAAACTACGCAAACGCGCTGCTCGTCATTTTGATATTTTTGTTCATCTGAAATCTTCCTCATAATAATATCTTAAACTTAGTCATCACACAGAAAAACTTCAACTTAAAATCTACATAAACAAAGTTATTCTTATATTTTTCGGCAATGCTTTTGTTTCATATGTTTTTCATGTTAATCTAACATAATGTATAGTAATTTTCAAAGAAAATTTTTCCTTTTGAAATAACTTTATTTCACATTGATTTAACATTTACGTACTGTTAAAATCAAAATGAAGAATCATGTTGAATCAAAGTTGTTTCAAGTTGGAACAACATGAATTTAATTTAATGTAGTAATTGTATTTTATTTATTATTTAACTTACGAACAGTGGACATAGACATCAGGCAAGTTTTTGTTTATATATAAATTGTCTTCGCCGGCCAAGATTTGAACTCAGAACTCATCGCGTGATAGTCAACCTACTTATCCCTGCAGCCACAAGAAAATATTCTTTAGATACACAGTAAATATGTACCATTATGAATAAAATTTTAATTCAACATTATTTCATTGATAATTTAATATACAATATATTTTAAAAGTTTTAGTTAAGAAAAACATACAAAATAATTTGAATTGACGCCAGCATTCGAACCTGCGATCCTCCGCCTACCAGCCAGCAGCATTTTGGCGGCTGTTTACAAACATAAAAAACAACAACAATAAGTATAAAAACATTTCACACAACTAAGCACAAAAGTGTATTGAGGCTATGAACAAAGCAAATAAACACCAACACATTTAAACAACATATTATTTCTTGTAAATTTAATGTGATTTGAATGAATTTGAATCAAAGTTTTTGCATGGTGAGTTTACATTGGTATTTTTTTTCTATGTGATAAACCCCTTTTATTTTGTACTCATATTGAAAGTTATGCTTCTTGTCCGAAAGAAATCTATTTTGATAGCCCATTGTGTCCTAGTCATCTGAGAAAGTTGTTGTATTATTTTTTATATTGTGCCAATCACGTCCTTGTCTTTGAAAAATATATTGATGAAGTTCAGTTCTAAGATAGACACACTATTAATTGGGTTACTTTTAATGTTCATTCATTAAATCTAAACGTCAATCCTTTCTGTGTGAGACTCCTCGTATTGGTGGGCTTGTTGTTTGCCCAAGTGTTTCAAGTTTCACTCTCCATTTTCATGATCATTTAAAATTTTTTTTTTTTATTATTTTTAATGATGCACCAACCAAGTCCTTGTGTTTGAGACCCATATTGATACGAAAATTTTATCTCAAAAATTAATTATTTTCATTATTGATTTTGTTGTTGTAATCCTTTATTTTATTTGTTTATTATTTCAACTTGAAATAACTTTGACTTAAGCGCCAACTACAAGATTATCATAGAGAAAGACTGATCAGTTTTGGGAAAAAGCTTTTAGTCATTTGTGTAGATACTTTTGTTTTGCTTGTTTAAAAAGAACATTCTTAAGAGTATATGTATGTATGTAACTTTGAATTTATTTAATAAGTTTTTAAGTATGTATATAATTTAACTATTAAATATAAATTAATAATTTTATTTGTAAGTAAACAATATACGTTTGTTATACATTTTTATTAATTGTTAAACTTACTTATAATTTTCGATGTTTTAACCCTTTGTGACGCAACATTGAGAAAATAGTTTTTTTCTACAGATTATAGGAGCTCATAGCACAAATAAAAAATTTTGTTCTAGGATTTTATTGAAATTTTATTTATTACAGTAAAAAAGGTAAACAATTAAGAGGAAATAAAGTCAGATATCTTGACAATAAAACTTCCAATTCAGAAATAACTTTACTGATAATATTCTAACAATAAAAACAATAATTGACTTGGACATTTACAAAATTTGTTGAATTAAAACGCTGGCAAAACAAGTTTTTAGAAAATTGCACTACGGTGACATTGATTAAGTAAAATCTTAGGGGTATTTTAAATTTGTTGTGATGAAAGAGATAAAATTTTTTATTAAGAACGAATTTTACAGATTGAAACTAGATATTGTCTAAAAGTTATTGCAATAAAATAAAATTAACAATTGCCTGTGTACTTGATGGTTTTTATGACGAATGAATATTTTGTTGCATATCTGCAACATGGCGCTACAAAGGGTTAATTTATGAAATAAAAAGGCGAATCCCTGAAAAAAGTGAACAAAACATTCACTAAACATCGGGAAATATGAAATAAAATTGCTTTTTATTGTCCTAGAAACACGTTAGGCCTAATTATGTTAAGAAAATAGTATTCAACGCATTTTAAAAATTTTAAAATTTGGCCAAGGAAAAAATACACAGCACAACAAAATTGTTGATGTTATTTCAGTATCAAGTTCAAGTTCTTTCTTGAACTTGAATTGACCTTTTTTCACCACGATTCATCAATTTGATCTAATTGCAGTACTGGAATGTTAAAGTTATTTGAAAAGGAAAAAGTTTCTTTGAATATTACTGTAAATCATGTTAAATTAACATGAAATAGCACTATGTATGCTTTCAGCCCTACAAATTTTTTATATTCTAGTGATATTATTAAATCTTTAATTTAAAATAAAAACAAACAACAAACAAAAAATCAATTCATAAAACCACATGATTCCTTTGTGGCTAATTAAAATGATTTCCCAAAATTAATATAAATAAATTGACTCTTTTTTCTTTTGTTCTTGTTTCTTTGTTATTTCTTTTTGTTCATTCTTGCAAAATGGTTACATGTATTTTCCTGATTATTCCCTTATGAAATACAAGATTTAAGGATATCATTTATTGAACCTGACACAGAAAAACTTATTTTGTTTTCTTGAAAAAAAAAAACAAGAAGGAAAACGATGTTTAAGAAATATTTGAATCCTATATTAAGCATTCATGTGCTTTTTTTTTCTTGGTTAAACAAATTTTTTGTGTGTGCACACAGTTAAAGGGTAAATAGCCAAAAGAAATGGCTTTGCCAAAGTTTAACCGTAATGGCAATTTAGAGATTTGTAGTTTATTAAATATTTTCTAGAAAAACATTGTAACTGAAAGAAGAAAAATTTGGTAAGAAAATAGATAAGTTTTTTTTAATTTACTTCCATTTAAAATGAGCCAAATAATAAAATTCCCTTGGTTAAAGTAAAGTACAGAAAATTAATTCAGGAATCTGCTGTTCAGGATGAGAAAATCAATTGGCAGTAAACTACTTATACAAATTAAACCAAAGACAGTAGAGAAATGTCAAATGGATAAATAAATTAAATCTATACTATCCATGAATTTGAATTATGAACTAAGTTCTATTTACTTTCATTTTTATTACTTTTATTTTCTTGTTTATTAGTCTGAAAACCCCAGCCAAACATAAAATCTGCTCGTGTTACATAAAATATTAAATAAGATTTATGGCAAATTTCTTTCTTATACCTTGTGGTACGTGACGGTGAGCGTATACTTTATTTATACAACCTTAAACAATTATAAGTAACGTATACGTAGTGATGCGCGTTGTATATTTCAAAATTTATGTTTTTGCTTGCTAGCATATATTTGCTGTTGTTGTTGTTGTTGTTGTAATTTTTATATTGTCCTAAAATTTATATGCACGTACTCCTTTGCAGTTTTGAGTCCATTTGAACCGAAATATTTTTTTTTACACATATTGACTTTATAATATATAGTCTTATACACCAGCTGTTTTTTTTTTTTTTGTTGGAAGTAAAATGATAAATAATGTTTGTATAAGAAATAATTCTGTGAATATCCTTGTCTTTATTTTTTTTTCAAATATTTAAAAATAATATTTTTATTTTCCTAAATTTTTATTTAAGACTTTTGGAGTGCATTATAACTTATGTGCTCAACTATTTTATTCTACCTGCGTATTGCCCAATTTTATCTGTTCTATTCTCATAAAAAATTAAAATTATACTTCTTTACATATAAAATATATCTGTGGCAAAAAGAAACTATATTTTATCTCTTATATATTCATAAAAAAATTCAAATTATACTTATTTACATATAAAATATATCTGTGGCAAAAAGCAAAAAGTGCTTAAGTCGAGATAAGCTGATTTTGAGTTAATGATACCTTCGTAACCCTGCAGGAAATATAACTGACACAATACTAGTCACCTGGTCGATATTTAAGTGATAGAGACCAGTCGGAGTTCTAACACTTCCTATGAAGCAGACCAGTCACTTTTACATGGGGACGGATTAGGATGGGGTTAATTGATACTTTGAATACGCCTTTTGACTTGTCACTGAATAATATAATTATTTAAAAATGTCATTCGGACACTTAACTGTAACAATGAAAAATTATAATTTTTGTTTTTATTGTTACAAATTCAATTATAATTTATTTTTGAGCACACTACCCACTCGACCACAGAGGCACTCATACATATTTCAAAAGTATAAACATGTTAATCTTATTCATTGTCTTTTCCAGCCAAGTCTTTCTTATATATACATATATATACTAAACAAAAAAAAAAAAACAAAAATATTCGTAATACATAATACATGCCCTTGCGAAGTCTTTCTTATATAGACATACTAAACAAAAAAAATATTCGTAGTACATATCATATATAATATTCGTAATAGTGCTCTATTGAACTATGGCTGAACTAATGGAGAATAAAAGTAAACGAACAAAAATGTATTCAGGTAACACTTACCCTATGAAGAAAGAGATACTTGTTCCCAACTTGTTCCTCAACATACACCTTGATCGACGGCTTACATGGAAACACCACATTGACTCTAGTGAACACAAATAAAGCTTAAATTAACTCAGATACATTGGCTGATTAACTAGTAGAAATTTAATCCTCAATCTAGATTGTAAACTTTTAATATACTTTTGAAATCTTTATCCCGCTATTGAAATTTTCAATGTCTTATTAGATTTTTATTAAAATGTAACTGAAGCACAGCTAACTTGTAGAATACAATTCTCAGTATTAACATGTCATGAAGAGTTTTAAAATTATCACTGCGTTATTTTCTGTCGGAATCGGTGTAATTTTAAGTTTGTGCTTGTATAGACTTATAAGCCTTGACACGAACCTTGTTCTTTAACAGAGTTTTATTAGTGTCTCAACAGAGCTCTGCATTTCTAAAGGACTTTTCCAGTAAATGAGGTAATCCAAACGGAAAAAAGTAATGCTCCTCCTTTATTATTGCCCATGAACCTATTTCTGAAAAGAATAAATTTGAACTAGATACTCGAATTGCCAAGTTTTCAACTTGACATTTTTTGAAGGATACGCACTTTTGGAAGTCAACGCTGGCGGAAACTGTGTATCTTAAATAGAAAGGGACCTAAGGGTAAAAACCGGTTTTGTTTAGGAGAGCCATTTCAAAGATTTAAATACGTGTATCTTTGGTGTACCATCACTGAGGGTGTTGGTATTGGTCTCATTTGAAAGCGACTCATCTCATGACGTCAGGAATGTATTGGTCAACCTTGAAAACGCGCGTAGGTCGTCCCTATCTCTTGTTTTATGTAGTTGGTTTTTACTGTTTTCTACCTAGCGCGCTGTTTCCATGAGTTTGATATCAATTTTGCTCGCGTTTTTTCGAATCCAGGTTTATTTTCTGAAATTATTAATTGTGAATTATAATAAATACTCATTTATAATTCTTTTAAATCGTGAATATCACTCTGTTAGTACGAACATTTTTTCACATAACCTTAGAATCGTCGACTTGAATTTCATTAAACGCGCATATCTCTGGGATGCAACACTTTTGGGGGATGGGATCGGTCTCATTCGATGCTCAGATGTTTTGTTCACATCAAAAAAAGTGAAAATTTATTTTTTTTACCCTTAGGTCCCTTTCTCTATGCGCTGTTACATATGTGCATATTACACATCCCGCTTTCTAAAAGATATTTATTTGTAAATCCCAGTTTTTGATGGATCATGTCCCGCTTTCAGCTTCCAATGTAGAGAAAATCCAAAGAAAAAGAAAACATATATTTATATTATTTGACAGGTGCTGGACTCAGCTAAAATACTAGAACGAGTCCAGAAAACTAGAACGAGTCTGTTGAAGCTTTTTAGCTTTTCAGATGTTTAGTAATTCTCAATTACTTTATGGTAAATTTTATATAATTTCAATTTTTTTTTCAAGCATTTGGTTAGACATTTTTTGATAAATTTGCTTTAGCATTAACGTAATGCAGCCTATAGAAAATATTAAACAACATAGTTACATTAATATAGAAACCACCTAACTCATTTTTTTTTTTTTTTTTTTTTTGAAATCGAGATTTTGGCATTTTTCAATATGTTAGATACATCACAAAAATTGTGAACATGTAACCGTTTACACGATATATGTATCTTTTTTTCCCCATACACTACGCCCTACTTTTTTTAACACTCCCATTTTCTCAAGTCCTACGACGAGTACGCTTGGTTCAATTGTCACCAAATTTTCTGCAGGGAATCAGTCAAAATTTTAATTAATTTGTGTGATTTTTCAGGAAGTTATTGCACTATGACTTGAGACTTATAATCTCATTGAGAATAATAGCTTAATTTAGGTTATACTTTTATATAAATATTTCAATTTAAATGTATTACTTATACTGTCTAGAAAGATATTTCCTTAAACAAATAAACGTTAAGAGAGAATTTCTCAATTTAACTATAAAAGAAATAAATTTTTAAAAATCGACTTGAACGCTTAAAAGTACTCTCCTGCAAAACAGTAAAATATAACTTGAGCACAATTTTCCCTTATTGCCACATATATTAGGGAATTATAATTGGCTTACTCAATATATTTTTATTTGGAAGTCTATTTTATAAATAATAGAATTACATTTTTTTTAATCGATGCGAAATTTTAGGAGTTCGCGGACGTGGCATACTTGGGTTTCGCTGCGGCTGTAGCTCGCTGAAAAGACAGACCTTACGAAAGGTTCATCCAAATTACAGAACAGTGTATTAGACAACACAGAGAAAAAACTGCCTCATAGAATCAAGAAGATTTTCTCTATGAACCGTTTTCAGGCTAAGGGGTATCCCAGCAGAAAGAAGCGAAGATTTTTTCATAGAGATTTCTTATTGTTTTTATATGGTAAATCTGACTAATTTTATCAAGAAGAAAATCACATAAAATCAAGAAGAAATCTGATTATTCACAACTTTTTTTCCTGTTATTTTTGGCACCAATAAAACAATCCATAGAGAAAAACTGCTTGATTCTATTAGATTTTCATATAAATTGTAAACTATAGGGATTTCTTATTGATTTTATTAGGTTGCCTTATTAATTTTTTTAAAAACGGTTTCTTCTTTATTTTATTAGGCTATCTTATTGATTTTTTCAATAAGGTTTTCTTCTTGATTTTAGTAGGTTCCTATATGATTATGTGTAAAGCATCTTATTGATTTTTTTTAATACGGAAATCGCCTTGATTTTATGAGGTGTCTTGTTATTTCGTTTCTATAAATAGACACAGAGGCAATTTTTTTCATGATCTTTTTCAGTTTTGTATAAGAATGTTTGCACAATAATTTCAATGGTTATTCAGGCTGCTTGTTAGCATATTGGTTAGAGTGCTTGTCTAACAGGTAGAAGCTTGCTGGTTCAATACTTGGTGAGTAAGTTAGTTAAGAAAATAACATAATGTGTATGTATGTATGTATAAATAAATAACATCTACAATATACTACATACATATGTATATGGTATAGAATTTAAATGAAAATACATATGTACAGAGAATAAAGATGCAATTTTTTATTTTATTGATAAAATCAATAAGATAACCTCATAAAAACTACAAGATTTCTTCTTGATTTTTTTTAAAAGGTTTTCTCTATGAAATTAATAAGATGTCCTTATTGAAAAAAACCATAGAGATTTCTTATTAATTTTGTGCTATTTTATGAGGTATTTAGTAGGCACTGTTTTCTCTGTGCAGAGATACAAATGTTAAAATATAGATAAGAAGTCGTAGTTTGGCTGTTGCTTGTGTAAATTATATTGCGGACAGACATTTAACACAGTAGTTTGCGTAACACAATATAATGGGACTTAGGGATAAGATAGATTTTCCTCGACAGGCTACCCACCCCATATGACTAAACGCTGTCAGCTGTAACATTATTTGTCGCCTATTCAAATAATTTTTTATAATCTGAGAGTGAGATAATCAATTTAATCATAATAAATTTTATTGTGGAATATAACGAAGTTTTATTTGTCATACACAATATTATTTTTCTTACTTGTTTATCTCTGGACACTGGCTTGCTTATTTGTTTCATATAAGATTAAAATCAATGCACACACTTTCCCTCATAACCAAATTCATAATCGCAATAAATGTAATGCTTTTAAGATGTAACAAAGATATATTTAAGTCCCTTGAGATAATGGAAAATAAATATTTTTTAAATCATTTCACATGCTAACTGCAATTTATAATGACAATTTGGTTTCTTTTGCTTAATAAATTTGGTTACTTAAGCGCATTATTTTTAAGACATTAAACACACCTGATTCTCAAAGTTCTTTTCTGTATTTTTTTTACACAAAAAGCCTCAGGTAATAGAGATAAGAAAGAGTATGATAAAAAGTAACACAAATAAATTTTAACATATTTATCAGACTGTTTTGCATAAATAATTTTATTCAAATGCTTTTTTTTTGCATAACACTTCGTTGAATAGGCTTTGACTTAATTATTTGTGTAATTTGTTTTTTGTTAGCTTTATATTATAAATATGTATGAATGTATTTAGAAAAAATATCTTAAGCACGAAATTGAAGATAAAATGTTTTTCTACACCACACACACACACACGCTTAACCACACACACACACACACACACACCATCCACTTAATGCAAATTATTGTCGAGGCTAAGGCGGCATTTAAGAATACCTGATGGAATAAAAAGGATGTCTCTAAGAATTATAAATTTTATTACGTGATGTTTAAAATTAAGGTTTTGGAATATTTAAAAAAGGATTTAGAATATTTACAAATTCAAATTTGATACAAAAAAAATATACTGCAAAATTACTGTGTAAGACTTAAGAGTAGAAAAATTTTGTTGACGTTGCCGGAAAATATTATTTTTGACAGTATTTCTCACAAAACTTCACAAGTGTTTAAAAGATACATACATATGTGCCTTTAATTATGAAAGTGGTCGAAGTCATATATTCCTTTGGTAGAGATAGTTAGTAAATTACATTGGAAGAAATCAAGATATATTTTTATATTGTGCAACATTTTAATTTAAATTTTTTCTAGTCTCGATTAAAATAAGTTTATTTAACAATTACTATATATATTTATTGATTTTTTTTCAAGATTAATTTAAAATTTCGTACCACTTTCATAATAAAGGGCACACATATATATATATATATATATATATATATATATATATATATATATAATGAAAAATTTATATAAAAATAAAAAACGCTAAAATGCAAAAAAAAAACACCAACAGTAAAAAAAGCCCAAAAATTTCAAAATATCGCCAAAAGCTGAAAAAAGCAAATAAAAAGCACCAGGTTAAAAAAAACACTAAAAAAAAGTATCGCTAAAAATAAAAACAAAGAATCGCTAAAAAGAAAAAAAAAGACCAAAAATTAAAAAAATTACTTAACCAAAAAAATCGCCCGAAACTGAAAAAAATCGTCAAAACGAAAAAGATCGCTAAAACTAAAAAAACGTCAAAACAAACAAAAAATCGCTACATATAAAAACTACTGAAAACAAATCGCTAAAAACTGAAAAAATTGCATAAACGAATAAATTACCAAAAATTAAAAAAAAAATGTTACACCAAAAAATCGTCAGAAACCGGAAAAATCAGCAAAACGAAAAAAGCGCTAAAATAAACAAAACTTCAAAAGGAAAAATATCGCTTAGTACACCCAGAAAAAAGATTGGTTGGAAAATGGTTAGGCCAACAAAATATCATTTGCATAAACTATATTTCAGTTCACGCAATCAATTTTCTGTTAATCCAAAAAACAATCCATGTTTATTGCCATGAGGGCATAATTGTAATAAAGATATGATTCTGACAATTCTTAAATTTATTGCATCAACCGAGCGTATGCTTTTACCATGACTAATTCATTGATTGGTTAACACAACCGAATAAAATATTATGAATTGGATGTTACTACCAATTTTTGGTATTATCAACTAAAAAATTGTCGTTCTATATTAAGGTTAAAATAAACACTTTCTATCAGTGGCTGCAACTAACTATAGGTTGAGCTTACTATCATAGTTTATACTCGTTGCAGCAAATTAAAAATTAGCTTCTGTGACTTTCAAAGATATTATGATTTATGAATTCTCAAATGGTTTTTCAAAGTCTGTGCATAAGATAACAGGTTTGTGGCTGTTCAAAATGTGTGGTTGAAATAAATAAATTTCAATTAAAAATAACTTATGACAATATGTTAAATAATAAATTTCTTAAATTGTATATTTTTATTTGCGTTTATTGCTTATTTTATTTCAGCAAGGAAGGCTTTCAGTTATACTAACCACATTTTCGGTAGCAAGAATAACTTTTTTTCAAATTCCATACTGTTAACCAATTTTTTCTGTTGCTGCAACTATTTGTTTAAGGGTTATAATTAAAATATAGTGGTACCACAAGAAAATTGCAGTCGTTACACCAGAATTCTATATAGTTGGTGCAACCACCAAAATTCGATTGGCAACAAATTCGGTTGTCTCAACGAATCTGTTTTCTCTGTGTATAAATACAACTGCAAGAAAATTTGCTAAAAACCGAAAAAGAATCGCAAAAACGATAAAAAGCACCAAAAATTAAAAAAATTCTTTAAGCAAAAAATCGCCAGAAACCGGAAAAATCAGCAAAACGAAAAAAGCGCTAAAACTTAAAAACGTCAAAACAAAAAAAATGGCTAAAAATCGAAAAAAAATATTGCAATAACGAAAAAATCACCAAAATCGAATAAAATACTTAAACTAAAAAAATCGTCATAAACCGAAAAAATCGGCAAAACGAAAAAATCGCTTAAACTAAAAACACGTCAGACCAAAAAAAAAATTTTTTTATGTCTGCTTCAGTATCTGGATTCTGTAACTTTTTGCGAACCGGGAATCCTCATATTAATCGACATGTTTATTCGCTTGCGGTAACGATAATGTGATTCTGTAATTTCTTTTTTACGATAGTATCCAGCTTTATCTTATTCATCGTTTAATTCAGTATTATGTTTGTATCTCTGTATACACAGAGAAAACAGATTCGTTGAGACAACCGAATTTGTTGACAATCGAATTTTGGTGGTTGCACCAACTATATAGAATTCTGGTATAACGACTGCAATTTTCTTGTGGTACCACTATATTTTAATTATAACCCTTAAACAAATAGTAGAAAAAATTGGTTAACAGTATGGAATTTGAAAAAAAGTTATTCTTGCTACCGAAAATGTGGTTAGTATAACTGAAACAATATCATAATTGGTACCTGTGAAAGAAAAATTGGCCTTCCTTGCTGAAATAAAATAAGCAATAAACGCAAATAAAAATATACAATTTAAGAAATTTATTATTTAACATATTGTCATAAGTTATTTTTAATTGAAATTTATTTATTTCAACCACACATTTTGAACAGCCACAAACCTGTTATCTTATGCACAGACTTTCAAAAACCATTTGAGAATTCATAAATCATAATATCTTTGAAAGTCACAAAAGTTAATTTTTAATTTGCTGCAACGAGTATAAACTATGATAGTAAGCTCAACCTATAGTTAGTTGCAGCCACTGATAGAAAGTGTTTATTTTAACCTTAATATAGAACGACAATTTTTTAGTTGATAATACCAAAAATTGGTAGTAACATCCAATTCATAATATTTTATTCGGTTGTGTTAACCAATCAATGAATTAGTCATGGTAAAAGCATACGCTCGGTTGATGCAATAAATTTAAGAATTGTCAGAATCATATCTTTATTACAATTATGCCCTCATGGCAATAAACATGGATTGTTTTTTGGATTAACAGAAAATTGATTGCGTGAACTGAAATATAGTTTATGCAAATGATATTTTGTTGGCCTAACCATTTTCCAACCAATCTTTTTTCTGGGTGCGTATATCGTTAAAACATGTTACTGAACAGCAAAGTCGATAAATTTTCGTTATATGTATTTGTTATAGCGATACGAGTACAGTAATAAAATTTGCTGAATCCAGCTACAGCTAAGATATTCGATTATTACCCGTTATTTCTACCCATATATATCTATTCGTGGAGAAGGTATTACATATCGTGGCGTAACCGTCACAAAAAGCTTAAGCGAGTTAATTTTTGAACTTGATTTTTTTTACCAATATCAATGATTTGC
Organism: Tachina lurida; assembly: GCA_944452675.1. NCBI lineage: Eukaryota > Metazoa > Arthropoda > Insecta > Diptera > Tachinidae > Tachina > Tachina lurida. The sequence continues at coordinate 117,987,343 of OX101754.1, forward strand.
GATCGTAAATAATCTATTTTTGGTCAAAAAACGAAATCTAAAAAATGTGTCACTTAAGCTTTTTTAGTAGCTATGGCTCCTTATATAGTGTGCGATTCAAAGAGTGAAACTTTATTGAGTTTATTTAAATAACTACAATTTCATACTTTTAATAAATTTTCTTACAACTTATTTGTACTGAAATATTTTAAATTTATTTCCTAACTATATCTAACTTTTTTTCCCCTTTTCTTTAGTTTTAATTTCAGTATTTCACATTCTGTTGACATTAGACCAGCATAAGTTTTGTTTAATATTTACATCTTCAGCTTTAGCCTGAAATTAATTTTGTAATTATTGCTCATTCTGTGCATTATATCCTTTGTGTTCGCTTGCCTTTAGATTGTTTATTTATTGAAGCCATAATCATTCGTTGTATAAAATGCAAATGAAAATAAGAAATTTGGGGAAGGAATGAAGTTATTAAATCCAGATAACCAATTCAAGGAAATAATAATAAGCTTGTTGTGTTTGTATTTGACTTGCTTTTGGACTAAGAGAAAATTTTTAATTGAATACATTAATAATTAATAACGAAAAGTACAATAATTAATTTTTGTATTTATCTTTCAGTTATTGAAATAAGAGCAAATATTTTGTATTAATGTTAAATGTTAACAGATACAGTTTTGTCCTGATGCTGATTTCCAAAATTGTTTTTATTATGCAAGTTAAAATATTTAACAGTGTCCTATCAGAAATACACAAATAAAGGTATAAATAATTGCTTAATTCAAAAATAGAAAATAGTACACCGATAAAACAACAACACAGAAATTGGCGATTATAATTTAAGGGAAAGAAAACACATTTCACGTGAACCCTTAATCCCGATACGAGTCAATAAATGTATAAGTTAAAGCCTTGTAGTGAAATTAAAGGAAACAGCATGGGTGCTTCATCACCCCAAAATAAATAAAAGATTAAGCTATTATAGATGGTCAAAAATTTAATAATTAATTATTAATATTATTATCAATAATTAAAATTTTTATTAAATAAAAATTTTATAAAGCCAAAAAAAAAAATTCAACCTTAAATAAAACATGAATATAATAAAAAACAATTTAAAATTTTATTGAACCAATTACATTTTTGTTTAAAAATTTACTTGATTAAAAGTTTAATTGAAGCCATAAAAATCCTGCTATTAAGAATAAATATAATAAAAATCAGTTAAAAATTCAATTGAACCAATTAAACTTTTGTTTAAAAATTTACTTGAATAAAAGTTTAATTGAAAATTTAATGGAGTCAATTAAGCTTTGGATTAAATATTTAATTAATAAAGAATTTGAATTGATACAAATAAATTCTTAACTGATTATTTGTACTTTTTTCAATTAAAGTTGTTGAAAAGGAAAAACACATGTGCTATTAACACATTTAATTGAAAAAATTAATTAATTAATAATGTTATTGAGCTAATTCTACTGTTCTTTAAAAATTTAATTGATAAAAAATTTAATCAAAAATTTAATAAATAAAATAAAACTTGTAAATAAAAATTTAATTGAATAAAAGTTTAATTGAAAACTGAAAGCAGTCACTTCAAACCAGTTTTTGTAAGACATTGACGTTAGAAATCTTCGCATTTTTGTAATAGATTAAAGAAGTTTTTAGAAGTTTTCTTTAATCTTTTACAGAAACGAAAAGATTTCCATTGTCAACGTCTTACACAAACAGTATTTTAAGCGTTTGTCGACAAATTTAATTAATTAAAAATTTTAAATGATTCCATTAAATTCTTAAATGATTATTTTTCAATTAAGGGTGCTACAAGGAGTTTTTTTTCCTGGTGGTTTCGGAAAGATCCACAAACCCTTATATTAACAGACAAACCTCAGTATTCTAATTCGTTTCACTCTCAAAGCAAATACAAGACTCCAGAATATTTAAGCATGATTTAAGGCATGACTGGCCTGTAGCGATTTAGAGCCGAAAGATTCATGAAAAGTGTTTTATTCTAGTGTAAGTTTATTTCGTTTATATATTTATAAACGATTTATAATCAAAGGAAGTTCATGTGATTGTACAAGTTTCTACACTTTCTCTTCCATCTTTAAGTCTATATGCCCTTTGAGGTGTCGCACTCTTTTAAACACCAGTACCATGTCTTTAGCCAGAATCAAGCTGCTTTTTTATGCCATTACATCACTCATTTAATTAACCAAAATATGAAATGTCTTCGGATATTAAATATGTCCACTTGTATACCGTCATATAACACATTTAAGGCGTCCTTGAGGGTGTGAAAAATCGCTGAGTAGTTAAAGTTTATCGCAATTGCCTTGAGTGCTGTCTATCTATCAATATGAATGAAAGCTAATTCTGCAGTTATTTTGGCACTAAAAAGAAGCTCCCACTACTCCTACTGTTTGAGAAAAAGTTAAAATAAGCACCTCTAAAAAAAAACCTTTAATAAAGTGAAATTAAAAGTTCGAATAATGGACCTTATTACGAGTGTCGTATTACGACTTCGACTACAACAATTTCGTACTAGACTAAAAAACAGTTTTTCTTTAATCTAGTAAAAAATCATCGTAGTCGAAATTAGGCCCGATATATTCTGTGTTTTAGTCCAAATTCTCTGATAGTCTACTTTGGAAAAAAAAAGTTTATTTTATATCGTTACTGCTTTCCTAATTTAAATGGTTGAGTCACATACAAAATAATTTAAAATTTTCAATTGAAGTAAAAAAAATTATTTTTTAGCCTAAAAATAAATTAACAAGTCCAGATTGGTTAGATTAACCAGTGAAAATTTTGCTTAACAAAAAATTTCAACAACACTTAAGATTAACTATTAATTAATTATTTAATCACAATGGACCCAATTAAGTCTCCGAGTGTAGGTGCATTTTTGGCACCACCCTTGCTAACCTACCTTTAACGGTTAACCTAACAACTGAATTTGTTTAAATTAACTTGAGGGCCCTCAAAAAAAGGGCAGAGAAAAATTTCTGCACCTAAAAATATAGGCAACATTTTAAATTTCAGTTCAGCTTCAGTTTCCTTAGAATTTTGTGAAATACTTGTATTCTAATAAAAATCAATTAAAGCCGTAATTCTAATTTGTTTATATTTATGCTCCAGTGTACATTTACAAACTGAATATAAAATCGTTTTAGCGGACAGCCTTGTTGTAGGAGAAGGTGTGCTAAATACTTTGAATAATTCTGTATTAATAGGAATTTTTCCAAAACTTGGCTTATGTGTCTGTTACAATTTTTATATTCAAAACACTTTATGACGCGTAACAACAGCAACAACAACAACCACAAAGGTTCTACATTTTTGAATAAATAATGGGAAATTGCTTCAGCGCAGTCATAGAAAATGTCAATAAAATTAAGCAAAGAATATGCTGAGTATGCTGGTATTTACACAGAATACTTTTCATAAACGCTTTATGAATATGAAATTTGCCAGCAACCCCAACTACGATAATCTGCAAATAACGCATAATTTTTTGTTTCAAATATTCATAAGGCAAAAAAAAATCAGTCAAATCAATTACACGTACCTTTGGAAATGTGTCATACAAATCTTTCACCTGTAACGGCAGAGTATGCAAGTCATTTTTTCTCTACTCACTTGTTCATAACGAGTTTTCTTTGCTTTCCAATTGATGGTGGGTGGGTGGCAGTCATAAAGTTATACGAAAGTTGAAGCTTTGAGAATTTTCATTTGTAATGGAAAAAATAATCAATAAAAATACCAGACAACACGAAATTCATTAAATAGCAAAGAAAAATTTTGTTTTCTCATTCAGAATGTCCCTTTTTTCAATTCAATTTATGAGAGCTAAATACACAACGTGTAAACATGACCCATATGGCAAGCAATTTCTGTTGCCAATAACAGCAATATAATATTGTATCCTGTTATCCTCTTAGAGTTAGAGACTACATAAATATTCACATTCATGCGTATATGTATATATGTACATATGTGTGCTAATCTTGTTCATGCCTTCAATATTATTGTTACCCAGGCATGAGCTCAAGCTTATGAAACAATACCATAAATATTGCATGAACTAAAGGACATGGTATTGCCAAACAGATCATGCTGAAATTACGTGTGAAAAAAAAAACATGACAATCATTTGATTCTTGAGAGGGATTTCATGAGTTGACATTAAAACCTCTCAACATGTCTTCATCATGTTGAAGTTATTGCATAATTGAGTGGTTAGAAAAAATATAAAACACATTATTTTTTAGGTTTATGGCTTTGTATCCCGCCATATTTTAATATATAGCTTATTAGCAGAGGCAAGAACTTCACGCATATAAACAAAAAAAAAAAAAAAAGAAAAAAGAGGTGTCATAGAACACCCGGTTATAGCTATGCTGCTTAACTAGTTATATAACACAAATTTCATGCAATAAAATTATTTTATATGATAATGTCAAATTCTCTGCAAATATTTCAAAACGTTTCCAATTGTTTCCCATTATTTTCTTTTCTAGCGGCATACAATTAAATTAAACATTGTTTGAGGCCAGTGGCGGCTGTTAGCCGGCTTATAACCGATCGGCTATGTTCTCTGATTTGTACTCATGTGCAAAAACAAAACAAAGACAAATTGAACAATCGGTCTCATTGTTTTTGTATCCCGTCCTAACTCCTATATCGCGCAATAAATAGCATAGCTATAATAAAACAATTAACTATTGACATATTTTTGGAAATGTTCATGCAAACCAAACGTGACATTTTACTCTAAGGCAAATTTACTTCCAGGTAACAGCGATAACACAGCTGAACTAATTTTTTTTTCACTTTAAAGTGGTTCGGAAACCGCAAAAATTTTTGACGAACAAAGAATTGAGAAATTGAAAAGAAAATTTCGTTATAATAAGTATTTTGTTAAAAAGTTGTAAAAAAAATTGTAAGACATAAAAAAAATCTAAAATCTTTTAAAAATTTTTAAAAAATTTGCTTTGGTTTGAAAACTAAAAGAATTTTTCACGAAAAAGGAATTACAAAAATGTAACGAGAAAATTAAAAAAAAAAAACTTTTTGATACTCAAAACATAAAATAATTGTGAATGAAATATGTGAAAAAATTTTCTCATTTTAAAGTTGTTGGGAAACTTAAAAAAATTTTAGCAATAAGAAATTTAAAAACTGGACAAATATAAGTGAGTAGACATCATTTAAACTCAACTACTCTGATGTTGACTATGACATTGATTTATAAGTATATTTATGAATGCGTAATCGAAATCACAGTCATACCACACTCACACTCATAAATTACTCAGTTTGATTTCTAATTTCAGGAAAATACTTATACTACTCACATTGATTCAGATCACTCAACTCATGCATGTATGTATGCTTATTTAAAAGTTTAATAATAAAATAGTCTGCAAGTATTATACAATAGTAGGAAATAGGATTGTTTTGCAATTCCTGCAAACAAAAAACAAAAAAGGCAACAGAGAAAAACATAACCTCATCATAAGAACTTTAATGTTCGTATGCGAAATTTGCATTGTGAATCATACTTATTTAGCATCGTCCATAGGCATTGAGTTAAGGAGAGTCGAAATCAACAACGTCATAAATGTTGCTAAGTATAGGTATGAGTTCGATGCGCACTTCAACCTTTCGAGTGAATATGATTCATAGACAACATTGCAATAAGTATGAGTGCGCACAAGTACAAGAATTTAGATGTCATGATTCAAAGCTACTCACTTTTTCACTACTCATTGCTGTTCTCTGATACTGATCATATATAATAAAAAGTGAATGAGTATGATAGTTCGTATTGTGTTTAAAAGACACCTTTTAAAAAGTTAAATATATATTTTCTTATAAAGCTTTTGAGCATTGGTATGAGTAAAATCGAGTCAAATTTAAGTGAGGCTTACTGTGTAAGATTGCTATATCCACTTTTTATAACATATGACATTTCAATGACATTCGAAAGACAAAGGGACACCTCATCGACTGGCAAAAATATTAATTTTAATTTGATTACATTAGGCTATGTAATAGAAAATGTTAACAGCATTTGGTGTCTTCTGTTAAATTTGTTTGAAGTGAGTTAGCAGGTGATATGTTGCTCTCATGTATAAGTCAAACAATTATTTATTAAGATACGAGTATCAAAATTAAAAGTAAAATGGAATAGAATCCTCAACTGTTTTAAATATGAATTTTTTTGTGAACAACTGAAATAAAAAAGTGTAATACCCTCTATAATAAATTTAAGGTTTGCCTCAAATTTGCAAAAATATTTGACTCACTTCATTACAACCATGAGAAAACTTCTTTATTTTGCTGTCTATTATAGTTAGTTGCACTTTATATAAGCCTTTCGAATACATGCTGCTGCTGCATGTCCTGGCTTCTATGTAGTAGTAGTCGTTTTGTGTTGCTGACTTTGTGTTTGTGTTGTGCAAGTCTCTTAACAATGTATTTCCTTCCTCCCTATTCAACGACAATTTATTTTATTTTGTGGTTGTGACTGTTGTCTTTATTGCATTAAATAACATTTGCCATACTAGAGCGGAATAATTTCACAAACATGAACAAGGACTATTTTGGCGGTTTATATTCGATGTTGCTTGCACTGAATTATGGTGGTATACCAAAAATAAAAACATTAAATTTAAAGACTCAAAGAAATATATTTTTATTTTAGAAATGCAAAATTTTATGGGCAATATTAATATAGAAATGTTGCAAAAGAGAAAATATTTTATGCAATATACTTTATAAAATTTTGTAGTTATTTTTTTAAGTAGTGATCACCTAGGAAAGCATATTGATAATGAACTTTACTAAAAACAACATATTTCTTACAAAATTCATTACATGTAGAATTTAATTGCCTGTCTACTTCAACAATGTCATAGTTCAAGATAATTCGATATTGTAGCTAATAATGCTGAATTACTTGTCAGACCATAATTTATATTGTGTAAAAATTTCATACAAATATCTTGTAACTTAAGAGAAAATTTCATTAATAAAATTATTACGAATTTAAAAAATGTATTTGGTGTTGGTTTAGCACATCCAGATGCATTTCGTTGCTGCTAAGACAATAACAAATACATTTTTATAGCTAAGCTATTTATTGCGCGATACAGGAGTTAGGATGTGATTTTCGTAATAAAAATAGTCGACAGTAATACTGTTATAAATTTTTTTTTTTTTTATTTCTTTGTACTTAAAAGCAGAGTACGAAAATAAACGAAACAAATTGTTTGATTTTGTTTTGTATCGTTCTTTGAAGCGAGTAAAACGAATCAAAACAAAAACAATGACAGCGATTGCTCAATATGTTTTTGTTCATGAGCACAAATCAGAGAAAAGAGCCGATCGGTTGTAAGCCGACTAACAGCCGCCACCGGCCATAAGCACTACATTAATTTAATCGTACGCCGTTAGCAAAGAAAATAATGGGAAACGTTTGGAAATATTTGCAGAGAATGTGACATCATCATATAATATAATTTTATTGCATTGTTATTTCACATATGAAATTTGTTTTATATAACTAAGCAGCATAGCTATAAACGGGTGTCCTTAGACACTTCTCTTCTTTTTTATTTTTATATTTTCTTTTTGCATTAAATTTTTTTAATTACACGTCACATTTCGTTTAAAAAAAATGGGCGCAAATCTCATATGATTGTATATTTTTAGCTTCGAAAGAAAGATGTTAACTTAAAAAAACCTTAAGCTATTTCAACTTTCTCATGTGCTAAAAATGAGTTGTAAATTTTTACCATTCAAACTAAAAGTATTTAAAGTAAAAGGAAGAAAAATCAAATATTAATCACTTACTGAAGTTTCTTTTCTCTTTTAATCTTCTTGGCAAAAAAAAAAAGAATTACATAAGTGAGCTTTTGAGCTCAAACTATTTGAAGAGTCAATTCTTAATATTCACATGTTAGTAATAAACTAATATAATCAGCATTATATAACATTGCTGTGTTAACCGAGTATGATTGTGCATTTGCCATATGTGGTTGTTTGAAAACTAATAACACGTACGTACTCGTAATGTAACACTACAAATGGATAAAAAAAATTAATACGGTTATCAGACATCATAAGGTTTTAATAAACGGCTTCGTGAAGCTCTAATGTGCACATATAGGCAACAATGAGTTTCAATTGAAAAATTATTATCTAATAAAAATTTTGCTTTAGACTAGTTTGGTTTACGTTGATGGCAAATGTAGGAGTGTACCTAAAAGTAGTGTTCGCCATTGTGGTTGCTTTAACAATTTTACTAATTTTATTGGATTCGCACACGGCAATTTTAGTTGAGCAGGTTTTGAGCATATGGAAGAGGGAGTAGATAATGAAGAGGGGAGCCATCATCATCATCATCCTATCTCCCTCATGAACTCAAAAAATCCTCAAATAAAATTTCCGTGTGTGAATCGAGACTGCACAATATTAATTATTTCGAGTATGGTATACAGTGTTGCCAGTTTAGGGAATTTGTCCCCAAATTTGGTATTTTTTCGGGATTGGGGCTGAGAATCTCGTATTGGGGATCTGGGGATTTGCTGGGGATAATAACCAAATTTTACGGGATTTCTTTTGGGATTTTTTTTAATAAACAAGAATGATTTTTGAACTAAGAAATATGCGTCTGGTAAGTCTAAAAATGTGTGTTACTATTCATAGTGAATGGTTTTTAATAAAGAAGAAGTATCAAGGCAGATTAACTAACATATTAACAAATTTAACCCTTCAGCTGAAATGCTATAGTTTTTTAATACAAGTACTATGTATAACAAAGTTTTGTGGCTGATGAATCAGAAGATTTCGAATCTGAAATGTTTGAAATGGTAAACTTTGGTTAAAAAAATTTATATATTGCGTATATGTGTATTGTATTTTTTTCTTCACCAGTTTTATAAGTACAAATTAAATTAATAATAATGTAAATATAGCTATCGATATAAATGAATTTTATTAAACATATATGTTATTTTTGTCATTATTTTTTTAATAAAATTAAAAAAAAAAATATTCTCTTCGCAAAAGAAAAAATTTGAATCAAAATAACTCAATTTGGGGATTTTTGGGGATGACAAATCAAAAAGTGGGGATAATGTCTATAAAAAAAACTAGCAACACTGATACAACATGCCTTTTTAGGGTTTCGTACACCAAAGGTCAAAAGAATCCTTGCAACAACAAATGCATGAGAGTTGGAAATTAAAGGGTGTTCCAAAACGAGCAACGAAAAATGTTAAAATCCCATGTTATATACATATATACAATTGTATATACACTTTAATTTTGTAAGGTTACTGTATTTTTATACAGACTAAAATTAACACTAAAATTAAAAAAAAATTAAAGGGTGTACCATCAGTTTATGTAATTTTGACTATGTAATTTTGACAGCTTGCTGTATCTTGGAAACCGTAAGAGCAAACTTCTTGAAATTTTCAAAAACGGTAAAACAAAAAATCCCAAAATTATAAAATCGCCAAAACAAAAAAAAATCGCCAAAACAAAAAAATCGCCAAAACGAAAAAAGCATTAAATTAAAAAAATTTCTAAAACGAAAATAAATCGCGAAAAACCGGAAAAATCACCAAAATTTAAAAATAGCCAAAATGAAAAAATCGCCAAAATTAAAAAAATCCCCAAAATTAAAAAAATCGCCAAAATTAAAAAAAATCGCCAAAATGAAATAAATCGCCATAATGAAAAAAATCGTCAAAATGTACAAAAAATCGCCAAAATGATATAAAAGCGAAAAATAAACAAAAAAAAAATTATTTCAGTTAAAAAATCGTCAAAAACTTAAAAATACGCTGTATTAAAAAAAAAATCCTCAAAGCCCAACGTACGGAACCCTTCGAGTCAAAGTCGCACTTTACTGAATTTATTATGTGTTGTTGCAACTGTAAAAAACTTCCAACTGGTCATTAGCTGTTCTTACTGTCTTGGAAAAACCATTTGTAAGAAAACATACACACATATCGCACACTAAATCATAAACAGTTACAACTCAAAAAATTTCAGATGCTGAGTAGTAGAAAACAACTGTTGATACTGTACAAATGAAGCAAGTATGTAACATAAAAAAGCATAACGATATCTTATATTGTTAAAGAAGACTGCATTGCAAAAGAAAGAAAGAAAAGAAAAGTTGCGGTCGTTGGAGATTTGTTCGATTAACTGGTTTATAAAAGATTAAAACCACTTTGATTATTTTGAGTTGTGGCTGCTTATGATTTAGTGTGCGATATGTACATATTGTTACCTTTTAACACTTTGAAAACACTTTTCAGTGAACTCGCAGATTTGCAAATTAATAAAAGAACTCGAATGTATGTACATATGTGCTTATATATGCACGAGTACATACATACATCATTAAACAAGCAATTTGAGGTGGTTGCCCTATTGGAAATTTGGCTAACGTTAAACTAACTTTAAGCTAACTATTTCGCAACTAGTACTGACTGACACTTGGATTACTTTGCAATGTCATCAACTGACTATTTTAACATTGCGATGTCCTAGGTGGTAGTCAATTGTCTCACTCTGCATTACTTTTCAACTAACTTAAAGTTGACTTTTTTAAATCTCTTGGTAGTCAGCAAATTAAAAAAATTTTTCTGGGGTTCGAACATGTAACATCACACGTTGTGTACTCAACGCGCTACCACTCGGCTAAGCTGCCATCTAAAATAACAACAGCAAAATGTTAATATATAACTTAAATGAGTATTAAAGTAGCTGAGAATAAATTTGTTGGCTGTCATCAAATTCGATTACGTACTCGCTAGTTTTTAGTCAGTCTAAGAAAAGCTAACTATAAGTTAACTATTTTTGTAGTCAACCACACATTCTCCGACAGGGTGTTTACTTTTTTATTTTGTATGTATGTGTATGTATTTTCTTAAAAAGCAGAAGCTATTTCGTTATTATTGTTGATATAGTTCTTATTTTTGCTTGTATGTACAGACGTGTACATTTAGTTCTTAAGCTAAACGATTCTGGGTAATTCCTTATATATCTATATATATATGTATATATAAAACAGAATGTGTGTATGTATGTATGTAACGTATGGACTCCAAAATGGCTGGGCCAATTTTGATGAAATTTTCAGGGAATCTTCAGACTGTGAAGTCTGATTTTCGGCTTTCGGTCTGCGGGCGGAGGGGCGTGGCGAAATCCAGTTTTCATATTGTACTACCAAGGCCATATAGAGTTTTAAGAAACAATATTTTACCGAGTAAGTCAAATAATAATTTGAGATAACTAGTGGGTTAAAAAATATTAAAAAAAAATTATTTTTTTAGTTCCGTAACAATTTATCAATTGCTGTGGTATTTGATATGATTATTCTTTGGAAATTTTCTTTTTTAGTATTTAAATTCTATGATTGGAAGTTTTTGTTAACAAGTATTTCAATTTCACTGTGACCCACTTTACATGATAAAAAATTTTATTTTTCTCACTAAAACCATTTAAATGAAAAACTGTTATATATATAGATACACTATTTTCACTGAAAATCTTTTTCCTTTAAAATAATTTGAATATTACAAAATATTATCATATTGATTGAACTGTAAAATTGTTCACTATCTATAGCATTTCCATGAAAATAATTGTTCCGTTGGTACAAAAAATAAATGAAAATAAACAAAACTATAAGAGAAAATAAAGTAAATAAAATGTTGCAATAAAAAAATCATATTCATTCCAACAATTAGCAAGCAAATTTTAACTAAAGTGTTCCGTGAACCAAAAATATAAAAAAATGTGCAATATAAAATGTAACCTTAAATTAAACTGTCCATAAATAATGTTGTCGGTTAGTTTTAAGCAACAATGCGCACAATTGCATGAGATGTTGAATATTTATGGTAATAATTTTTACCACTGTGACTACCTTTTTATTTTTGGCAACAGTTGGGTAGCATGTAAAGGATTTTCTAGTAAGAGAAAATTGATTTTGGAAGTAAATTTGGCAAGTTTTGTAAAGGAAAGAAATATTAAAGCCATGTTGGATAAATAAGTATTCGTTAACGAGCCTGCTAGAAAATTACAATATACGCTAATGATATTTTACGGTGATATGCAGTGATATTTTTTTAATAAAGAAAATCTTTATGCCAGATCCAGCTGTCCAACAGTAGCCAAAAGATCTTTATCAGACATAAAACAAAATACTCTTTAGTTCACTTGTACAAACTGCAAAACAAAAATTACCTATTCATTAAAACCAGAAACCAGGGGCAAATTTTTTTTATATAAACTCTATGAAATATTTTTTAATTTCGTTCAGTAACGAGTGCCGTAATTTGGCGCCAGTGTTTGATCACCCAATCAAAATTTATTTTTCATATACCAAACTCGAAAGAGGTTATTTTCTTCAGTGGACGTATGATTCTAGAGAAATTTTTCCAATATTGCCATTACATCAGACATTCACTGCTGGCTATTAACCAGGGAATAGCATTTTGTCATAATAATAATGTTTTTAACTCTTGAAGAAATGTTTTCAATGGTCACCTCGCCAGTCGAAAATTTTAGTCTTCAATACATGGGGTTGATTTTAAAGCCACTGCCACACAGAGAGAGGAAAAATACTCTCTAAAATTGTCAATGACTATAATCAAACAGGAAACCAATGGTTTTTAGTTTTTCAATACCTTTTAAACTAAAAAAAAGAAGAGTGGTGTCCTAGAACACCCGGCTATAGCTATGCTGCTTAGCTATATAAAACAAACTTAATGTGTTAAATAACAATGCAATAAAATTATATTGGGCTTAATTACGAGTGTTGTATTTCGACTACCACTACGACGATTTTGTACTAGATTAAAGAAAAACTGTTGCAATGTTCTTTAGTCTGGTAAGAAACCTTCGTAGTCGAAGTCGTAATACGACACCCGCAATAATGCCCATTATACGATGATGTCAAATTCAAATATTTCAAAACGTTTACATTTATTTCACTGTATTTTCTTTTCTATCGGAGTACGATTAAATTAATGTTTGTTTATGGCCGACAGCGCCTGTTAGCCGACTTTGTGGTCATGTGAAAAACCAATCCCTTTATCGTAATTGGCGTATTTTGACTTTTTTTTGCAGCACATTAAAGAAGACTTCCACAGTTTTTTTTAATTTCGAACAAAACTGTCGCAGTCATATTTGAAATACGCCAACCACGATAAGGGAGAATATAAAAACAAATTGCACAATCATTCTCATTGTTTTTGTTTTGTTTTTGTTTCACTCACTTCACAGAACGAAACAAAACTAAATCAAACAATTTGTTTTGTTTATTTTCGTACCCTGGTTTTAAGTACAAAGAAAGCAAAACAAAAATAAATGTATAACCCTAATAGTGTCGATTATTTTTGTTACGAAAATCACGTACTAGCTCCTGTGTCGTGAAATAAATAGCATAGCTATAAAAAAAAATTTAAAACTAACGCAGTTTCTGAAGTTCAAAAGATTAATGAAGTTCAGGAAGTCAATTTCAGTAGATTTTTTGGAGTTATTATAATAAACCGCATTCGAAGCTATTTTTTAGTTTAAAAGATGGGTTAGTTAAGTAGTTTAGATACGATATATTTAATTATTTATTTAAAATTTATTTGAAAAAAAATTTTTTTTTCGAAATCTTGTATTTTCGAGTATTCTCAAATTGTATCTAATCGAATCGATTCGTTAGATCACGAGGTATATGTCTTTAGAATGCTGTTAACTTGGCTAAGTTATATAAGGTTTACATACATAAACATCACAAGTACACACACACACACAAACATACATCTATGTACGTGGAGATTTGAAACCTCTAAGTTATTAATGCGGGGAGTTTAAAATAAATATTTATCATAACTCTCTTCGACCAGCTGTTCAGGCTAAGACAAACACTCAACAAATGCGCAACAGTTAAATCTTATTAATTCGACCATGAAAGAAAGGCGTGGGCAAAAATAAGTACCAAAATTGATTTATTATTTATATTTGGTTTAATTTTTTTTTATTAATATATGTGACCTTCTCCGCGAAAAGGGACCTAGTGTGTGAAAATGATGTTTTGAGAATAACTCATTTTATCTTATTGTACAGCCTTTTAGGTACCAGAATTCCCTTTTAATTCTAAACCCGTTTTTTTGACACACTAGGTCCTTTTTCTCGGAGAAGGTCACATATAATGAAATTTATATATTTTCATTAATTTTTTCACGTAAAATTAACATTACACAGCCTTCATTCAATTGCTATGGGTTTTAAACAAAACATTATATAACATCAAGAGTATAAAAAATTAATTTTTTTATTCACTTAATCTTACAAATTTTTTATTTTTATTACGTAATGTTATTTAATATAATATAAATGTCTATTAAACTAAGAAAGGAACATTAGTTTCGACTAACTAACATTAGCGAATAACGTTGTACGAAAAACGAAACCAAAATAAACAGAAAAATGTTTTATGTTTTAATTCGAAAATAAAAGCGAGCGTCGACATTTTGAAGAAGGATGATGAGGTCCAGGTTTAATAAAGACTACAATATACTAACCACTCTACTAGACGAAAGTGCAATCTATATCTAAATAATAGTGATTAGACTTTAAGCAATTAAGACAATATTTAATAACTTGCAGATCTATTTTTTATATAGTTGCTGAAATAATCAAAGAATAAGTGGAAAACCCTTTATACCTGCTACGACGAAAAAAAAACAAATATATGTTCATGTTTGGATGTTTGTATGCATAAAAGTGTAAAGCAGCAGGGTAATGCATTAAACACATTCACCACAGCAGGCTACACGAACACACGACTTCAAATGCCGCTAGCAGCAATTGTCGCCTCGTAGCCAGCAACTTAATTATTTTGGAGACGGCAGCAGCCGTACAAGTACAAATACATAGCTCAGTATTGCCACTTTCATATATTTTGCATTTATAAAAATTAATTACTCTTTCAAAATGTACGTATTTCACATAAAAGTACAATAATGCATCAATTTATTTTTTACATAAATTTTTGGATATTCACCCGTGTTGCGTATGTCGAGTCGAATATTCGACTGCAACAATTTTGTATTTGATTAAACAAACCTTTTACACATTTTCTTTATTCTATGATGAAATTCTCGTAGCCGAATATTCGACTCGACATACGCAATACGGGTGATTGTTTCTAGTAAATAGTATGAAATAATTGTACGATATCATTCATTCACCATTTTGTATTATACTGGCAACACTGCATTTGCTCATTGTAGCCAGAGAAATAGAAATTAGTTTAATTGGAGTACAACACCAAAATCAGCATAGACAAAAACCTGTCGCCGTGTTGCCTTGCTGTCTTCAAAATAATCATTCTCATATAAACATGAGTATTCTATCCTTGACATTTGGTAGTCGGTAGCTTGCTGTGGTGAATGTGTTTAATGCATAAGTGTTAAATTTTCAACCATTAAATGAAGCTGAAAACACATATATGTACATGTACATATACAAGGACTTAAATGCAAACATTTAACTTGTTACGGGGTCACTTTATAAAGGTTTGGCAGATTTGCTGAAAGAAAAATTATTCTTAAAAATTTTTGAAGGTAAAGTTCCAATATATTTGAAAGAATATATTTTTTGACAAAATTGAAATTTAAAGAGTATGAGAACTTTTTTTATGTAGAAAAAAAGTTTATACTTTATACGAAAACAAATTTGTCTGGAAAAAAATATTTTCCGGAACAATTGGGCGAATTTAGCTTTTGCATAAAAGTGCGTTTACATTTAAGCAAAATCAAATACTTGCGAGATTGTGAGCAAAGTCTAGTAGATTTTCCATGCAAAATAAGATCGATATACTTTGCCACTAGATTTTAGCGAAATCTACTTTAAATCTAATAGAACTTAGGGATGCAACTATGGTTTTTATCAAAACTGTACTAATAGTACGCCTTTGTGTTAAAAAGGGTGTGTGAATTGGCTCCATTACAGTTTTTCGTTGTAGTTTAAGAAAAATGTCCGTCAATGGCTTTTGTTTGGGATACGAAATCTTTACATATTTCCAAAAAAAAAATAACTTAATGTAAAATTAATAAATTTTTATACATACATATCAATTTATTTATTTGTTTATTCAAGTCTAAAATATATTATCCTATTATTAGTATAATACTTAAAATTATTATACTGAACAATATTTTTTCAAATTTTGTAAGAGAAAATTTTTAAAATTTTTAAATTCCAAACTAACGTTATTTGTTAATGAATTCAAAATATTTAAGGATCTAATCATGGGGCCATTTAATACGTATTTGCTTTGATACAGTGCGATATAAAATATTTTTTCGTAACGAAATGATAATCTGGAAGGAGCATAATAATAAATTTTTTCTAATAGTTCTGGGCAATGAATATTTCTATTGATCAAGTCATAGATAAATAGCATGGACTGTACTTTACACTTTTTTTTTAATTCAAAAATCTAGATATCTAGTAGTTCTTGAATATGTAGATGTTCTATTATAGAATCACAACTGCTAACTCTTTTCGTCCATAAGCAAGACACCACAACTGTTGCGCAGAACTGTTGCATCAAACACTTATTATGTGTGGTATATGCTAGGATTTTCATTTATAAGCTTAACTCTATTGTCACAAACCATTATATCTCATCATAGGGCATTTACACCTACACAAAATGTAGCAGATTTCAATTAAAGTTCTTTTGAAAACCTTTATCACTATTGCTTATCCAAAACAAAAACCATTAACTGAAAATGTTCATAGACTGCAACCAAACTACTGCAAGGTAGCCAATTCACACACCTTTTCAAGTATACAGGCTGACTTTCTTATACAAATTTGAAAAAAAGACCATAGCTGAATGACTAAGTTATACTATATTTTAAGTAGATTTTGACAAAATCTAGTGACAAAGTAAATTTGGTTTTGTATGGGAACTCTACTAGTTTTAAATCTTGTAGCACAAGATTTTATCTCAAGTGTAAACACACTATAACACATATTTTTCAATATATTTTATCTAAACTATCATACAATTTTTTATTTATTTTTTTTTTTATTTTAAAAGTTTGTTAAAAGTATTTTCTGCCAAATACAAATACAATAATTAAAATAATGTAAAAAATAATAACGCAAAATAAATACATACATAATATGTATATAAGATTATTATTCTAGTTTTCATAAGCAAAGACAACTACCATTTGTAGAGAAAATAATTTAGAGAATTTAAAAAACAAACAATCAAAAATATTTTGAAACAAAAACGTTTTCAATCTTCCTACTAGATTAGGGCATAAGACTACCCTCCAGATGCCTCTTTTTACTTTTGACAGCGGTCATTTTATTTTAAGTATAGGAGTATTTTGTTAGAGATAAAACGATATACATACATAAATAAAATTAAAGCTAAACAAATTAATTAAATAAAATTTTTGGTCTATACCAGTGTATGCAAATAAACCGAAGATTGCGAAACGTTTGCCTGCAAATAAAGGATGTTTGTTATGGAGTGACACAAGTTTAAATCATAATAAAATAAGAAAATATACGAGGGCGGATCAATAAGTCTGTTACTTTTCGAACTTCCCTCATAGTTATATGAAATGGAACACCTGCCCAGCAAGTACCAACTGTTAATAGACTACTGTCAAATTTTGACCAAGTATCGTCATTTACTTTGCGTTTAACAGCTGTTCAAAACATACAACCTCGTATAGTTTTCTAAAAATTGAAAAAAGTGAATTTCGAGTGCTCATTAAACATTCTTTTTTGCGAAAAAAAAACGTCCATCAAACCAAGGAAAAGCTCGATAAATACTATGGGGACACTGCAGCATCGATTTCAGTGGTAAGAAAGTGGTTTACTTGACTTCCGTTGTGGTCGCACAAGTAAAAATGAGGCTGAGCGTTCTGGACGGAAAGCAAAGGACTGCGACCAAGATAGATCTATTGTATCGCCAAGTGTATTGAGTTAAAAGCAGATTATGTTAAAAAATAAATTTTTGTTTTGCAAAAACAAAGTCACGGACTTATTGGTCCACCCTCGTATCTTTAATATCAATGAAACGGGCTTTATTGGAGAAAAAATTTTATGAAATTAATGTTTAAATAGATTTATGCCATGTGGCCGGCGCAGCTGGCGCCTAGAAGGCGCAATCTGGAACATAAATTTTCAACAACTTTTCACATCAATTGCGACCGTATTTCGCCAATAACTCTGCGAATGTTGATTTCCAGGAGCTCAATTGTTTGTGGTTTATCGACATAGACAAGTGACTTAACATAATCTCAAAGAAAATAATCCAATGGGGTTAAATCACACGATCTTGGTGGCCAAATAATTGGGCCATTTTACGTGAAACTAATTTTTCATCAAAAGTTTCTTCGAGTAAATCAATTGCAGCGCCCGCTGTGTGGAATGTGACTCAGTAATGTTGGCACCACATATCAGCGAGATTAATGTCACGTAATTGAAGTACGAAAAAATTTCGAATCATGTTGCTATAGCGTTCACCATTGACAGTATATTCGGACCATCATCGTTTTTGAAGACATATGGACCAATGACTACGCCAGCCCATAAGGCGCACCAAACAGTAGTTCTCTGTGCATGTAATGGTGTTTTGACAAAAGCTTGTGGATTATCCTCACTTCAAATGCGACAATTCTGCTTATTTACATAGCCATTCAACCAGAAATGGGCTTCATCGGAAATTTGCACGTGGTGCTCTGGTATAAGTCGATTCATAATGAAATTTCAAAGCAAACTAAACAAAAGGCAACTATCGTGAAAAGGTCTATCTCTAAAATATCAGTTATGTTCTCATTAATTTCTGTTTTAGGTAAGTACGTTTAAATTAAAGTTTAACTTGAACTCAAACAATACTAGGAAACAATGATAAACTTAATGATTATATTTACTTTTCTTGCACTCACTACACTGAAAGAATTTCCGGCATAAATTCTATGAATTTCGACATTAATCTAATGAAAAATTCATTAAAATTCGACCAACGTCACGCTTCATTGGATTAATGAAACCAGTTTCGTCAAAATTATTTTATTGAAAACTTTAACAAATTTATTTAACAGTGTAATGCAGTGCTATAACTTCATCGAAACAATAAAATAATTTCATAAAAAGAATGAAATAACTTAATAATTAGAAAATATTGTTGTCATAAGTCCAATAAAATATTCTTACGAAACCAGAATACCAACGAACCAATTCAAATGAAATTCTTTCACAATATTCATGAAATTTTCATTGGAGTTGTGCAAAAAATTTTAATGAAATTGTTTCATTGGACTTATGAAGCAAAATTCTTTCGGTGTACAAAAGCAACAAGATAAAATGAAAGCATTTTATTACTGAAACTAATAATTACTTTTCTTTTTTTTGTATTATCCTTATTATTATTGAATTTCCAAAACTTTTATTATTCTTTTTTTTTTTTTTGTTTTTCAATAGCCCAAAATGATGCTTATGATATCTACCACATATTTTTATATTGTCTGTATAAAATATGCAAAAATGAACATGTGTTTTAAATTTACATTTCCGAAACAACTTAAGCATGAATAGTTTGGCTTATACTTTTTTTTTTTGCAGGACATACGTTTGAGAGGACATTGTGGTTGCATTCTGGTCACACAACAACAAAAAAATTCAATTCAAAATTAAAACTCAATTTTTCTCTAATAAAACATCGTTCAAAGCTGACATACAAATATTTGCCATTTGCAGTTTGGCTTTGGCTTTATTAGATTGCAGCTTTTGTTCTTTGGTATAGCAGTAAAGAAATTTTAAATGAAATTATTTGCAAATTGATATTATTATGAAAGAGGAATTTTTAAATAGAGACAGAGCTTTTAGCCAGCAATAAACGAGCTTGTCTCTGGTTTTTGTTTTTTTTTTGGAAAAACTTGAAAATGAATGAATTCAAATTGGTTTAAAATAAACTAATTTGTTCCAGAAGCGAAATACTGCAAGAGGGTAGAAAATTTTTAATTTAAAACTAAAGGATTTTTTAATTTTTTTTTCATTATATTTGATGACCACAAAGCATGTCTTTACAAGGCAGTTTATCTAATTACGAGTAGAATGATTACTGGTGCTCATATGTATGCAAATAACTAATGAAATTCTAAGAAATATTATACATTTCAAACTATTTCTTTTACTATTTTAATAGAATGTATAAGAGTTAGAGATAAGTCAGCCATAACTCATTTTTACTTTTAATAACTATAGTTTTTCCCTACTTTAGTGTTTTATAATTTATATTTATACAGTGTGGGCCAAAAGTTACCATGGGGTTTAAAAGTTTAATAACTTTTTCGTTTATTAATGTTTGTTTACATTTTGTTTTCTTAGATTATATAATATACAAAATGGAAATTTGTTTACACTAAGTATGAAAATAATGTCTCTTAAATGGCCACCGTTTTCAGCTTCGCACTGATGGGCTCGTTTTAGAGCATTTTCCATAATACCTTTCAAAATTTGTGGCTGTAGCGTTCGAATTTCTGCAACAATGTTTGCCTTGAGTTCAAGGATTGTATCTGGCTTGTACACATACACTCGATCCTTTCCTTCAAATTACCCCAAAGAAAATAGTCGGGTGCTGTCAAATCTGACGATCGCACGATCCGAATTTCTGGAAATTATTCGCTCTCCAAAAATTTTACTTAAAAGAGCCATTGTGTCTCGAGCAGTGTGGGCAGTGGCTCCGTCCTGCTGAAACCACATACCAGGTCTGTTTGCAAGAGCAGAACGTAAAAAGGTTCTATCATAAACCCATACCGCTCTCCATTTATGGTTACACATCCGTTCCATCTTCATTCTCCAAGAAGTAAGGCCCAATGATATTTTCAGATGTGATCCCACACCATATTGTACACCTAGTGGGGTGCAATTGGCGTTGTTAAATGGCTCTTGGATTTTCAGAACCCCAGAACCTACAGTTCTACTTATTAACACAGCCGACGATATGCTCTTTGCGTTAAAATAATTAATCTCTGATTTAAATAATAATAAAATTCTATTATTTTGGTTCTTTGTTCAGTTGTGAATCTATCCGTTATTTATTCTGCAAGTGTTATTTATATAATTTGAAAAAATAAATAAATAAAAAAAATATAAACGAAAAACTTTTGGCCCACCCTGTAGATGTATTGTAACATAAATAGCAAATTGAAAATCTATTTTACAATTAGAATTTCAAGTACATCAGGAATTACACCCAAAAATTTTTGTTACATTTATGTAGTGAAAGTTTTACAATTTAGTATGGATTGTATAAAAATCGAGGACGGCGTAGAAGTAATTAAAACATATTCTCCCTTATTGTGAATGGCGTCGTCGACGTCACATCAAGACGATAGTAAATATTGTCACTTGTCTACTCTTTATCGGCAACAATTGGATCTTATTGACAATCTCTTACCAATCTCTAAGGTTTTGTAAATTAATGTGGCATGCTAATAGTAGTCAATTCTTGTCGACAAAGAGTAGACAAGTGACAAGTTTTACAGTCGCCATTCTCAACAAGGGCGATTACAAAAATGATGGCAAATTTTCGAACCTATAATCCTCATCATCGACCCACTGTGCAAGGATCTGGTAAGAATATAAAGAAATTTTAAGAGACTGATAGCGTTACAGTAGCTCGTTTCTCTGTATTTCTCGCATCGTAAAATTTCCGGCATGAAACGAGGGAATCTGTAACAAAAACTGTGTAAATTGAAACACAGAGTGCTTCTGTATCTGTACTTTGTGAGAACTATCTGTCATTTAAATAAATTTCCAGCAATTACGGGAAGGATGCGAGACAAAGTGTTTTTGTAACAATATTTTGTGAAAAGTGTCTAGCGCAAGAACTGTCAAAACAACTCTCATTTTAAATTGGTGCGAGAACTATCAGATTTTTACAAAAACATATGAATTTTTTGAATTTGTCTGTAAAAAATATGAAAAATAAACTAATTGAAAAGATATGCAAATAATAAATGAACAAACCTATTAACGAGTCGATATGTTTATGTTTGTTTGTCTTATGTGGAGAGACAGTTCAAATAAAAAACTTATTTCAAGCATTTTACATTAATTTTATATTCTTATTTTTTATTTAATTTCCTTTTTCTTGTAAACTAAATTTTTTTTTTTTTTTGTAATTGCAATTTTATTTTTGTGACATTTGGTTTCCATATGACATTCGATTACTAGAAATATTCCAGTAGAAATAGAATCACTGTTGTCTGTTTTCGCATTCAAATACAGAAACAATCTCACATATCGAGAAACGATTAAATTTTTTATTTCACACTTCATGTGAAAACTTTTACGATGCAAAAACTACAAAAACGGGCTACAGAAGTTGGTCAGGCATGTGTACCATCGCAATGCAAACGCACTGCCTTAAATATCATTTCTTTTAGTAAAAGCGTGAAAGAGAGAGGAGAAGATAATGCTGGGCAAGCCATCACATTTTCCTCTCTCATTCGTGAACGAAAAAGTTTGGATATTTTGGTGGCATTGTTCCAGGGTCAGTCAACTTATGAGGATTTTATAGAGCATACTGATTATAAATGTCAAAAGTGAGCACCAAACTACAGTTTGTTTGACAATTAAAACTTTGCAAGTTCTATAGGGCTTTAAAAAAGCACATTCCTTTAGGTGCTAAAGCTAACATTTTTTTTCTTAACATTATCACTAATTTTTCCCTGAGTGTACATAAATTTTATATCATTTTCCTACTTTTTGGTATTTGTTCTTGCATGTGCATAAATTCATAATTTATTATTTCAATTATATTATTTTAGTTTGTAGAACAAAGCACTGAAAGTTAAATATATTTGTACATTGTTGTTGATTGTTTCAAGACCACAAAATAAACAATTACATTGAAACCATATTTTGTTTCTGTTATATGGAATATAATTTAGCTATTAAAACTTTATGAAGAGAAAAGCTTTCTAACAAATATAAAATAAAATACATAAAACGAATTTATCACGAATTTAGAAAGTTTGGTTACTGCAGTAATAACAGCTAATCATCTAACACATAATTGTGAAAGTATGTGTTTTACCTTAAACAGGGAATAAAGAACAACAAAATTTTTTTTTATTTTTTTTATTTTATAAACAAACAACCCGCAAAGCGATTGGCTGCGAGGCTAGCATCGCTACCACTCACCCACAGGGCTAATGTTAGTTAGCAAGATTTATTTTGAACAAACTTGGCCAAATTAATGCAGCCCACTGAATGCCTGACATGAATTTTTGCGCGAAGGTGTTTCATGATTTCAACTTAAAAAGCTGCCTTATTACAATTTATGGCAAACTATTTATTGTATCTTAATTAATATAGTTGCTTGTCTTGTTTACGACCTTATTGTATATGGATGTTTCCACTGAAAGGTCCATCCAAATCAAAAATTTAAAAGTTCTTGAAAACACATATTTTCCATATTTTTATAGAGAAATATTCAAACTTAACTAATCTAAAATAAATATTACATTTATACTTAATATATTTCGCGATATTTGAAGGATCTCTGGTGACATGGAAAAAATATTTTGGCATGTGCTATAATCTTTTTAAAAAAAGAAAATCCAACTGTTAAAATCGAAAATCCGCGTTTTATAATTATCGACCGCCAATGGGTACCTTGTTTTCTTTACATACTTATCTTTAAAAAATACTCGCCTGGAGTATTTTGCTGGTGTATGTAGTCCTCGTCCATACAGTGAAACATTTGCTGCGAAACATTTTTAATTTCTCTTTTGAAACTGCATTCGTGACCACACTGTGAAGTTTTTGTTTTGCAGCTTTATACATTTTCTCATATATTTCTCATGAGAATGAGGCGAGAATGATGTAACAAGAACTTCGTGTACATGAAACAAAGTACCCTTTGCCATTCCTCTTCCCCCTCCCGTCTACAAACTCAAATGTTTCACTATATTGACGAGGACATAGCAATAAAGTTAATTTATTTTATTATATATACATAAAAATATATATATATATATGTACATAAATGTTTGTTCCTCACACCCGTCACATTCTCGAAAAAGTTATTTTTGAAGCAAAATTAGTTTTTATTTTCAGGTTGGTTGGTTGGTTTAAATGGCTGCCTTCTTCAAACAAGAATTCAAGTAGAATCTATATGATTCCTTTTGGAAGGAACCACTTCACTTCGGTGTCAACCAATGTGGAACCGTAACTAAGTATTCGGCTACCGTGAGAGGCACTATATTCAACCCGTAGCGTTGAGATATCTGATAAAGTCACTGAACCTAATCTAAGATAAGTCTGAAAGGTCGTCTGGTACATGACTGCCTAAAAACTTGTATCTCGGGAGATGCAAAGCTGGACATTCGCAAAGAAGGTCGGCAGAACTCCTTACAGGACAGACCTATTTAAGACAAAATTTTCGACGAAATCTTGAAGAATGTCAAAAATGCTTAGTGCAAACGGTATAGATTTCGATAAAGATTTCAAATCAAAATTTTGTGACAATTTAAATGCAGTATAACTTATCTTTTTGCTATTTAACTTATCGCACAAATATATAAAAGTTTTTTTCTTAGTGTGAATAAGTAAAGCTGAGTTTCGATCCTGAACGAACTTATGCCTCGGCCACAGTATAAGTATTGGCTTTCGGTTGCTAACGATATTACCATTAAACGAGCCTTTGCTATATGAGAATAATTATAATGAAAAACAAATTGTTTTGAGTAATTCCAATAAGACGGGTGTGATTTTGGTACTAAAATTTTTTTTTATTATAATTCAAAAACATAAAATCTAAGATTTTAATCGTGAAAATTTTTAATATTAAGTAGACACTGAAATAATATGATTTATGCGTAAAATTGCCATTAGAAGGCTGTGACGGGTGTGACCTTTAAAACTTTTCCCTAGAACGCATACAATAATACTGGTACACTTAATTAATCAAATACTGTTTGATTGCATTAATCCATTAGGTTAGGAAGTGTGGTGCTATACCGCACCTCTACTCGGAGACCTAATTGGATCCATTGTGATTTATTAAATATTTACTACTTGAGAAAATATAGGCGCTAAATATAATTAACAAATAGGAACCGTATGGACATCTAGAGGATCGTTGCAGTGTGGTTTCGTTGTAATTGTTTATTTTGTGGTCTTGATACAATCAACAACAATGTACAAATAGATTTAACTTTCAGTACTTTGTTCTACAAACTAAATTAATATAATTGAAACAATGAATTATGAATTTATGCACATGCAAGAACAAATACCAAACTCTAGAAATATTATATTGCCCCACCCCGCCTGCAACGATCCTTAAGATGGCCCTACGGTTTCTATTTGTTAATTGTATTGAGTGCCTATAATTGCATATTCCATTGTCGCGTGCGACAGTGAAAAAGAAAACTACGAAGGATCACCAATTTTGCATAAGTGAAATAGCTTCTTAATTAATTATCTGGATGTTGTTAATAATCGATTTCTGAAAAATCAAAAATAAACACATATTGATGTTTTGGAAGTAGAAAATAACTAGTTCCTGGATAGTTGCTTAAAATTATTTCACTGGGATTGTTTGTGCTTAATTAGAAAATTTTTATATCAAATATTAATATTTTATTGCACTTTTTCCCAAATTTAATATTAATCGATTTCAGTAAAATATTAATTATAACATAGCCATCCATACAAGACAATCATTTTATATTCACTAATCTACGATTTTGTAAAGCTTAGTTTTATGTTTTTATAAAAAAAAACAAATTTAATAAAAATTTATAGGAATACAAGTAACAATATTGGTTCTTTTTATTTGCATTTAACAAAGATTTGTTGTTATTGAAATATTATTTAGTTGCATTTTTAAGTTTGTGTAGAAAACAAAATTTATATATTCCCACCATGTGGTCGCCGTAATAATTTCAGTTGTAAGATTTGGCGCCAATAGTTGTAGTTCCGTTTCCGCTTTGATTGAAACTATTACATGTTTGTTTGCATTTGCTTTCGCTAGTCTATGCAATGTTCGGGGAGGGGGGGGGATAGCCTTTATTTATCTAAATGTTTGGCCTACATAAAGGCTGTGCCAGTGATGGTATGGCTAGTGTGCAAGAGACAAAGTTTGAGAGACGGCAGATTGCCCAAAGGGTAATACGAAAATGTTGTAGATAGGAGCACTGCAAATCCAAATCAATCAAATTTAATTAATATCTTATTTATATTATGCCGTTTTTTTTAGCAAATAAGTTGCAGGAAAATATTATCATTTGTCAATAGATCGCATAAAAATGTAAATCAGTTAAAAAACTTGCCAATATTGCTTCAGAGATTCTTGCTCTGTAATTTTTTTATATCCAATTTTTTATATACCAATTTTTTCTACAGCACTGCTATTAGCATACAGCAAAAGTTTCCTGCAACTAATTTCACGAAATTCCATATACAAATTCACAATGTAAATTAGTTATTACACAAAAATAAAATTAACAACTTTTATCATTTGGATAATTATTTAGCTCGCTTTGTTTTGCTAAGCATTCTTAAAGAAATCCATTACCCCATGACGTTTGCTCTCTAAAAATTTTGTTGAGGGCAAAAAAGAATACAAATAATAGCAATTTTCTGCTTTATAAAAACATTGTCACGTGCGACATTGAAACAAGCATTAATCTTATTAAATATTCAGTACAAGTAGATACGACAAATACATATAAAGATTTTTGATCGTGGTAACCATTTACAATTTGTCACGTGCGACATTGTAGTGCAAAATTAACAAACACATAAAGAATTAGTTATATACACGTCGATTATTTGAATTTAGATGAGCAAAAACGTCGAAAAAAAATAAAGAGAGTTGCAAACGGTGGTAAAATAAATTTAAGAAAGATGAACTACCTAATTTATAAGTTTGTGTTGCGTGTCTGTGTATCTGTGTTTCTGTATATCTGTGTGTCTGTCCGTGTCCACGTACGGGCCAAACGGTTGGACTAATTATGATTTATCTTTTTCTGTTTGAAAGGTGACTTGATCGAGGGGGTTCTTAGCTTAGTCGAGCCGTTTAGAAGATATCACATCTTTCCTAGATATATCGGGGGTTTTAAAATTTTTAATTTTTGTTATTTATACATCACTTTCTTCTATAGCAACGCATTCAGCAAATTGAAAAAGTTTCGTGCAAGAAAATTCATGAAATTTAATGAAAAAATTTACAGCCTTATTTATGAAACTTATTAAGGCTTTATAAAGGATTTTTAAAATGAATTTTCATAAAAAATAAATTTCTTAAAAAGCCTTTATAAAGCCTTAATAAGTTTTATACATAAAACTGTTATACATTAGGTAATTTACAAAATCATTAGTAAAAAAACAAGGAAAGATTACGAAATGTTAGGAACAAAGATAAAAAAAATTGACAGTATGAAAAAAAATAAATAATAGAAAAGAAATGGCGGCATAACTGCATTCGTAAGAGACAAAGACGGCATAAGCTCACAGTTTATAATTTTATTTTTATAATTATATAAAAAAGCAACGGAAACAATATAAATAGCATCAAAACAATCACTTGCAATATGTCACGTGCGACTGAGCATAAAATTTAAATAAAATATATATATATATATATATCATTTTCGAATGAAAACAAACCCATTTTAAAAAGAAATCAGTGCCCAAAATTTTAAAATTAGTCGCAATCAAATATTCTGGTGGACGCGGAAACATATTCTGTTTTTGTCACATGCGAATGCCTGAGTTATTTTTTAATTATCTTGAAAAGTAAATATTTTTTAAAATCAGAATTGGTACCCATTAATTTTGAGTTATAAGTTACACTTATTAGAATTTTTTGTTACTTTTCTAGGGTTCCGTTCTATTCTCTTGTCTTCGCTATGACCGTCTGTTTGTCACAGGATGTTTCCTCGAAAACTTAAGTAAGGGATGTGGACCTGAAATTTCCAGAGAATAAATTGAGCAACGAAAAATTTAGAAATCCCAATATATATTAGGCAGATGAAATTTTCAAAGTTAGCGTAATTGTATGCAGACTGAAAAACTGAAATCTAAAAAATTTAAATTAAAGGGTATTGTATCAAATAATGTAATTTTTACTACGTAATTTTAACAACTTGCTGTATCTTGAAAACTGTAGCAGGCAAACTTTTGAAATTTTCAAAAACGCTAGAACTAAAACGAAAAAATCGCCAAAACATAAAACTATCACCATAACTAGAAAAAATCGCTAAAACTAAAATAAAAAGAAAACTTCAAAAACGAAAAGAGAACGCCAAACTTATAAAATTACCATAAACCGAAAAAAGCGCCAAACCTTAAAAAAATACCTCAAAGCTAAAAAAATCCGAAAATAAAATTTCACGGGGACCTTAATTTTTTTTTTAATGTTCGCATTAGGTAAGATATTTGATTATATAGGCTAAGGTTTGTATAGTATTACATAACGTTACCTTAATATAGAAAGCTCTTAACTTTTTATTTTTTTGAAATCTAGTTGTTTGTATATTTCGACAGAAGAACATATAATGCATCGAAAAATGCAAGAATCCCGATTTCGAAAAAAAATAATGAGTTAGGGCCTTTCTATATTAAGGAAACTATATGTATTGTCAGTACAGAGCACTTCGTGAGCGAGTCAAAGGCAAACTTCGCTGAATTTATTTCATTTAAAATGTATACGACGGTCACGTTCGACATCATAAAAATGCCCATGTAAAATGTAAATAAACTCTTGTTTTAAGTGAAATAGTTTGACGTATAGGCAACTGAGAAAAACGTTTATATTGTTTTCATATGGATTTAAAAGATGTAATGCTCCAAATTTAAATTTTATCCCGCTCTCAGGCATTCTTCATTTTCTCTTTTAAATAATCTTAAGTTTTTAAATTTTGCTTGGGGAAATACTCATCTTTTCTATCTGAAATTTTGAGAGCAATCAGCTGCACATTACAAAAACTTAATACATTTTTCATTATAAGAATATAAAAATTGATAAATATTTTTTTATGAATTTATTACAGTGTTGCAAATTCAACGAACAAGCTAACATAAAATATTCTTTCAATCTACAAAATGAATTATCTTTTTATCTTGTTTTTAAATCAAGTAAAATTTATGAAACAGTATTATCTTATTTATTATCAGTATCTTGTTTGCTGTATGCCACCAAATGCAGCAAAGCAATGTGAGACCAATTACTGACGAGAATTGTAAATGGCCATTATAAATATTAAAAGCTTTGCTATGACGGCCATTGACAAAAATTTTATGTTTTGATGTATTTTTGTTGAATAAAATGAAATTGCCATTAAATGATGGTTATTTGTCAAACAACAACTAAATAGTTTCGGAAATATAGAAAAACTCCAGTGAAGGCAATTTATTTAAATGTCTCCGTGGCAGTTTATTACTGTCATTGTTATATATTTCTTTTCAAATAAAAATATTTTATATACAAAAATTATATAAGCTTAAGTGATTTTTTGAGTTAACTTTATCTGGTTATACTTGTATAATAAGTATTATGATTTCATAGAATTTGTATTGGAAAAATTTACATTGCAATTAGCTATTTTTTAAAGCTGCTTAAACAGGTAATAATTTCTATACAATATAACACAATTATTTTTGCTAAGACAACGAAATTAACTGAAATATACGTCATGCTCTTCCACCCACTTCTTCTATATACCAGACCAAAGTTAGGAACGAAAATCTTCTTCATATTTAAATGGTTTCCATCACTTTAAACATTAAAATAATATGAAATAATCTCAAAATCATAGCATAGGTATAATAACTTTTCTCCATATTGCTGGCTTTTTGAAGATTGTGCATTAGTCTGATTAAAAAATATGTATGTGAAATTGTTAAGTGCTTTTTATTTCCGCAGGACTACTTCCATTTAATTCATTGAAATTTTCCTCGTATATAAAAAAAAAGAAAAACGGGTAAAATAGGTAACCCAACATCTATTGGCTTAATAAAATAGTAGCCAAACTAAAAAGAAAATCACAAAATCTAAAACTAAAGCTTAACCAGAAAAAAAATTTAAAAAAATTAATAAAAAAAACTGCCAAATTAAAAAAAAATTATCAATAAATAAATATTAACGGTCTAATTCATAGAAAATAGTTTAGGTTTATTACATATTTATTTGACAAATTTTTCATAAAAATATGTCAAATAAGAGCTTAGTATGAATAGCGAAGAAACGATGCATTGCCGACCACTGGTGTGAATCAAACAGGGGGCAAATCACGGCATTCGAAGCGATTCGAAATTTAAAAATATTTCCATATAAACTCTATAGAAATATTTCGTAATTTCGTTCGATAACGACTGCCGTAATTTGCCCCTTGAAATTTTTTTATGAAAATCGTCAAGATTAAAAAAAAACTCCGACCCGAAATAAAATCCCCCTAAATGAAAATAAATCGTCAAAACAGAGAAAATCATCAGCTTGGCGAAAAAAAATCGCCAATTCCATAGAGAAAACGAATTGACAAAAATAAATTATCTTAAGTATAAAAAATTTAAAGAGAATATTAAACTGTCGACACTTAAAACAAATCACCAAACTGAAAAAAATCGTCTCAACAAGCGAAAAAATTTGATAGCAGATAAAAAAAAACAAAATAATTCGCCACAGAAATTCGAACTCAAAAGAAACAGTACAAAAAAAATTTAAGCTCGGAAAAAATCGCCACTATATCTAGTATCGAAAATTCGTCACAAAAAGCGCAAAAATATGGCCGCACACAAAAAAATAAACAAAACAGAAGAAATCGTCAGCGTAGAAAAGTTTTCATTGAAAATAAACGAGAAATTATCTCCAAAGTTGACAGAGTTTTTATTAAAAATAAAGAATAAAATCGCCAACAAGGAATCTATTACCCCAAAATGAAAAATTGTGCTTTAAAAGAAAAATAAAATAGAAATTAAAAATAAATTGCCGACAAATTTTCAAAAACGCTAGTACTAAAAAATTCCGAAATTAAATAAACCGCTAAAATGCAAATGAAATCAGCAAAAGCAAAGAGGTCCCCAAAAAACTAAATAAATTCAGTAAAGTGCGACTTTGACTCGCGCACGAAGGGTTCCGTACGTTGGGCTTTGAGCATTTTTTTAATACAGTGTTTTTTTACGTTTTTTCAGCTGAAATAATTTTTTTTTACTATTTTTCGCTTTTTTCTCGTTTTGGCGATTTTTTAAATTTTGGCGATTTTTTTCATTTTGGCGATTTTTTTCATTTTGGAGATTTTTTTCATTTTGGCGATTTTTTTTTCATTTTGGCAATTTATTTTCATTTTGGCGATTTTTTTCATTTTGGCGATTTTTTCATTTTGGCGATTTTTTTTTGGCGATTTTTCCGGTTTTCCGCGATTTATTTTCGATTTAGAAATTTTTTTTAATTTGGTGCTTTTTTTCGTTTTGGCGATTTTTTTTTGGATTTTGGCGATTTTTTTTCGGTTTGGCGATTTTATAATTTTCAGATTTTTTTTTTTTACCGGTTTCCAAGATACAGCAAGTTATCAAAATTACATAGTCAAAATTACATTAACTGATGGTACACCCTCTAATTAAAATTTTTTAAATTTTAGTGTTAATTGTTGTAGTCTGTATAAAAATACACTAACTTTACAAATTTCAAGTGCATATACATACAATTGTATGTATATTACATGGGATTTTAACATTTTTCGTTGCTCGTTTTGGCACACCCTTTAATTTCCAACTCTCATGTATTTGTTGTTGTAGCGGCCAAGGGTCCCATGTAATATACATACATACATACAATTGTATGTATATTACAAGGGATTTTAAAATTTTTCGTTGCTCGTTTTGACACACCCTTTAATTTCCAACTCTCATGTATTTGTTGTTGCAGCGGCCAAGGGTCCCATGTAATATACATACATACATACAATTGTATGTATATTACATGGGATTTTAAAATTTTTCGTTGCTCGTTTTGGCACACCCTTTAATTTCCAACTCTCATGTATTTGTTGTTGTAGCGGCCAAGGATCCCATGTAATATACATACGATTGTATGCATATTAGATGGGATTTTAAAATTTTTCGTTGCTCGTTTTGGCACACCCTTTAATTTCCAACTCTCATGTATTTGTTGTTGTAGCGGCCAAGGGTCCCATGTAATATACATACATACATACAATTGTATGTATATTACATGGGATTTTAAAATTTTTCGTTGCTCGTTTTGGCACACCCTTTAATTTCCAACTCTCATGTATTTGTTGTTGCAGCGGCCAAGGGTCCCATGTAATATACATACATACATACAACTGTATGTATATTACATGGGATTTTAAAATTTTTCGTTATTCGTTTTGGCACACCCTTTAATTTCCAACTCTCATGTATTTGTTGTTGTAGCGGCCAAGGATCCCATGTAATATACATACGATTGTATGCATATTAGATGGGATTTTAAAATTTTTCGTTGCTCGTTTTGGCACACCCTTTAATTTCCAACTCTCATGTATTTGTTGTTGTAGCGGCCAAGGGTCCCATGTAATATACATACATACAATTGTATGTATATTACATGGGATTTTAAAATTTTTCATTGCTCCTTTTGGAACACCCTTTAATTTCCAACTCTCATGTATTTGTTGTTGTAGCGGCCAAGGGTCTACACACTGTGTCCAAATTTCAGGTCCGTAGCTCTTACGGTTCTCGAGAAAATACCCTGTGACGGACAGACGGACGGACGGACAGACGGACAGACGGACAGCGTAGCGAAAACAATAGGGTTCCATTTTCACCTTTGGTGTACGGAACCCTAAAAATCATCAGGAATCGAAAGAATCGCCAAAACAAAAAAAAAAAACGCCAAAACTAAAACAAAGCCAAAACTAAAAAACACTAGAAGTAAAATATATGTAAAATGCAAATCAAATCAGCAAAAGAAAAGAAGTCCCCAAAAAACTAAAAAATCGTCAGGAATCGAAAAAATTCGCCAAAACGAAAAAAGCACTTAAACTAAAAAAACGCTAAAACTATAAAATATGTATGGTAAAAATAAACAAAAAAAAAACGCCAAAAAAAAACAAAATAGTCGCCAAAATGAAAAAATTCCAAGACTAAAAAAACGTTAATATTAAAAAATCGCCAAAAACCGAAAAAATCGCCAAGAAAGAAACGCCATACGAAACCCTTCGTATGCGAGTCAAGGTCGCACTTTACTGAATTTATTTCTCTTGCAATAAAAAAATGTATAATTGACAGAACAAATAACCAAAACGTAAATATCGTACTTTTTGGAAAAGTAGAAAAGGTGCATTTTTGAAGAGGATTATTTTTTCGGAGAAGATATTTTTGGAAAAACTACTTTTACAAAAAGACAGATTTTTAAAAAAGCACTTTTTAGCTATGGTTTTGGAAAGAGTACTTTTTGTAAAAGTATTATTTTGAAAAAAAAATTTTGCGGAAAAGGTCCTTTTGGCAAAAGTATAATTTACACAAGGATAGTGTATGAAAAGGGCAATTTTTAACAGGATACTTTTTGTAGAGAATACTTTTTTGAAAAATAATTTTTAATGATGTAAGAGGAGCTTTTCAGAAAAAGTATTTCTTGGGCAAGAAACTTTTCGGAGAAAGTCCTTTTTGAAATAAGTAGTTTTTGTAAAAGGTACTTTATTGAAATAATTTTTTTAAGGGAAAGTATTTATCGAAAACGTATTTTGACAATAAAATTGTGTTTAAAAGAGAAGGTGATTCTTGGAAAAGCTAATTTATTGAAAAAGTTTTTTTCGAAGGCTTACGCTTACAAAAATTTGTGTTTGAAAAAGGCACTTTTTGAAGAAAGTACTTTTTGGAAAATGTACTTTTTAGACTGATATTTTTTTAAATATGTATGTACTCTTTGATAATGAAAGATAACTTTTAGAAAAAAGTACTTCTTGGAAAAGGTACTTTTTTGATAAAGGACTTTTTGAAAATGGCACCTAGCTAAATAAATAGTAAATAGCGAATAGCTATTTTGTACTTTTTGAAAAAGGATTTTTTAGGAAAGGGTACTTTTAATAAAGGGTAATTCTTGGAAAATATTATTTTCTTTGAGAGGGTAAATTTAGGAGGGGGTACGTCATGAAAAATGCAATTTTTGGAGTTTTCTTACGGAGAAAGTATTTTTGGAAAAAGTTTGAAAAAAGTACTTTTTTGAAAAGCTACTTAAAAAAAAAGAAATACATAGGCTATATTTGAATAAGGTAATTTTTCTAAATAGATTTGTTCTATATGTACGTTTTTGAAAAACTACTTTTTTAAAGGAAAATCTGGGAAAGGTCAAACTAGGAAAAGATAATTTTTGAAAAAGA
Source organism: Tachina lurida (assembly GCA_944452675.1). NCBI lineage: Eukaryota > Metazoa > Arthropoda > Insecta > Diptera > Tachinidae > Tachina > Tachina lurida. Next base: position 118,021,803 of record OX101754.1, read on the forward strand.
TGATTGTTGCAAAAGGAATTTTTAGAAAAATTATTTTCAGAAAAGGTACCCATTGGAAAAAGGTACTTTCTATACACAAGGTATATATTCTAGAAAATGTTATGTTATGTTAGAAAAATCTAGAAAAAACGTTTACAATTTTTTCTTTGTCTTCATTTTTCACTATTTTTGATTCGCTGAGGAAAATGGATTTTCTCTCATAGAACACGGAGTAAGATTTTTTCACCAAGTGATATTTTTTCCAGAGTTTCTAAAAAAGTTCACAAAATATAATTCAGTTATACTGTAAATGAAGTTTAATAGTATGATTCGTTGTCTTCATTTTCCACTAGGTTTGCTTCGCTGTGGTATAAGGCTTTGCCCATAGTGAAAATTTTTTTGAAGAAACCCTTTAATTTCAGTATAAAATACGTACCAAATAAAAGAAGAAAAATATATAGCATGCGATATTATTTAAAAACGTATTTAACTCATACTTTCTACAAAATCCAAAAACAATAACTGTTTTGGAAAAAAACTTTTGCGAACCTACCTACATAAAAAAAGTAACTTTATTGTGGTTGCTTATTTCGGAAATTTATATTATTTTATTCACAATACAAGTAGTAACCCTCGTAAAACACATTCATAAAATAATATTATTTTAGGCTATTGATACTAAAATATTTCCACTGCTAATGCGTTTTCATAATTATAATTATTTTTTGTAAGAAAAAATAAAACTTTATGCTGAACTATTATATAAGTTTTTTTTTCTCCGCTGGGATTTTTGTGGCCTTGCGTACATATGTATGTACATAAGTTCTTTCAAAAATAAAAATAAAGTTTTTTTGCCAAGTAAAATATGGCCAGCAAATTAAAGTTAATGATTTAAGCAAAACTTTTATGTTCCCGCACTTTAATAAATGACCCCAAAAAGCTTTTCATGTACATCCAGTTCCTTGAAGTAACAAATTTTCTTCGTATATATAATCTTTTTAATATTTTCCCATTTTATTGCGATTCCTTATCTGCAGTTGCTCTCAAAGCCACGAAATCTGAAAAGTTGCTTGCGTGTATTGAGGAAAAGTAAAATTCCAGTCACGTTAAACCAATTAATGGCAACATGAAAATATTTTATGCCTTTGAAAGTGTCAAAATGGCATTCTCTTATGTATTTATAATGTCCTTAAGCCAAAAACCAACCATTCAAAGAGTGTTGGAAAATTTTATTAAGATTGGGAAATCTAATTTTGCGAGATAGAAAAGGCATTAAGCGTTTGGGTGTTTAAATTTAACTCAAACTCACACACACACATATATAATTGGTTGACAATGAGCGTTTGAAATATTTCGAACTATTGTAAGAACATGAAGTGTATTACGGAATGCCTAAAGCCTAAGAAAAACTATTTGTTATATACAACATAAATATAATATTTAAGATGTTCTTAGCTTTAAAGTTTAATAGTGGCATTCTTTGCCTAGAAAAATTTTAAAAGGAGAACAGTGGACTCTCGATTTTTTTTTTAAATTCAATGGATTTCAAATCGTAAGCTAATATTGCATATCAAATCGCAAGTTATTGTTGTTATATACAACACACACACACACACACATTTTCTCGATTCCTGTGCCCCTAATGTACACAATCAGGTAAAATTAATAATTAATAAAAAAAAACCACATTAAATAAAATTCATGTTGTTTTAACTTTAAACAAGTTTAATTCAACATGGTTCCTTGTATTATTTCAGTAACAAACTCACCTTGTTTTCAACTTGAAATAATATTAATTCAACGACATTCTTGCTTTTGATTTAAAGCTACTGGAATATTAAATCAACATGAAATAAAGTTATTTTAAAAGGAAAAATGTTTTAAACAGAAATGAAATGCATGTAGAAGTGCTTAACCAGCTAAACGAAAATTCTTCATAAAAATAATTTTTTTTTGATCATATACTACGAGTTAATTTGAATTTGCTTTTGCCTAATACAAGGTGACTGATGAAACGCGCTACAAAAATAATTTTTTTTTTCACTTTTTTCTAAGTAAATAGTTTTCAATGGTTAAACACGTACTTGTTTGAATTGGGTGCCGCTAGCACGCTCTCCAAAGAGAGTTTCGACAATAGTAGGAAGACAATAAACTCTTGGTAAACTCTTGCGCCAAGCAGGACACATTAAAGACACAAAAAATAATTGCTACTGTAGCAGATCTCTCAAGTCAATAATCCCTTCACATATTTCTGTACAAAGACTTGAATTTGTATCCCTATAAGATTCAAATCAAAAGAAAGTTAAGCCTCGCGGACTTTGCCATAAGATTCTATGGATGGTGAAAGAGGACAAAACCATTCTCAACCATATTTTTATTTCAGACGAGGCCCATTGTGATCGAAAGGGCAATGTTAATAAGCAAAATTGGCAAATGGGGTTTGACTCTAATACACAAATTATGTAAGAGAGAGAGAGATAATTTCAACCATATCAAGCAGAGCTGGCCATCGAGAGAACCACGAGAGAAAGGTATTCACTTATGAGTATGCATTTGTATAAGAAGCCGATTGATGTTCGGCACTCTGGTACTACTCATACTGTCATAAGAAAATTTGTTTTTGTTTTCAATATAAATAAGCCAAAGAAAATTTCTTGTCAACATCGTGAGCCAGGCAGATAGTATTGTGTGCAGTTTCAGCAAGCTGTCTGCCTGGTAGGGCCATACTTTTTTGAAGAAGATGGTCCCTTTGTAACTGTTACTCGAAATCGTTATTTAAAAATTTTACAGCAATTTGTTTTCCTTAACTGCATCAAAAGATAATTCCCTTAAAATTTCTACAGTTTCAACAGGATAAAGTAAATTCACACATAACCAGGCCCGTTATGGCGGTGTTACACCAAAAAAAAAAATCCAAATAAAATAATATCGAGAAATTTAATATTTTGCTTATCTCCAAGGTCTTCAGATCAGATCTACCTGCAGAATATTTTTTTATTTTATAAATCTAAATCAGCTACATCCAATCCATATGCATAATGTGCAAACTTTTATAAAGAGCTTTTGTGCTTTCACACCGACGAGAGTACAACATCCACAACAACAATACAGCAGACACCAATGCTTGCTCTTACTTTGCAAAGAAACATGAACAAATTTAAGAGCTTTCAAAGCTATTTACCTGAAATGCAAATATCAGTGTATGTGTGTTTGGATGTAGCTGATCTGAATCCTTAAATTATATAAAACACTCGAAATCTTATTACCTGCCGATCGCTAAAGCCCTGAACATATACAAAATTAAACATTTTTAGCGATGTTATAGAGTAATAAAATTTCGGCAGATTAGATTTCTAAGCTATTGCCCGATTCACCAATACACGATCAAAATTTTTTTTCGTAGCAGAATATGGATAAATCAACTTTATAGATTTTTAGCGTTTGAGCTTTAGCTTTAGCGAGTTACAGAATAAGGGGACTGGATTCATTATGTCTGTTTTTTTTTTTTTATTTAATTGAGAGATTTCAATGAACAAGCTTAAAGCTAACGAGAGTGTACTGTGTCTACGTATTCGAGAAAAAGTCCTTATCAAACAAAAAGCTCTTCCTTTCCCTTTACGACAAACATTTTCAAAGGACTTTAATTTAGAAAGTTTGTGTAAATAGAGTTTTACTTTTCACTTTAGGCTGATGATCATCAAAAAAAAAAAAGGTTTCACACACTTTTCCTAAAAACAAGCTTTATATATAATTTATTGCTTTTGTTTTATGTCTTTTTTTTTTTGCTATGTTAAAAACCATTGATATATCAGAGCAGTAGGCCAATAAAATTTCTTTTCAAACATCTACAATTGATGTAGCTTTTTTTACAGCTTGATAATATAACAAATGAGTTCGATGGCAGAAAAGCAAAAAAAGGAAACGGATACGAGTATAAAACTATTATAAGAAGTAGAAAGAAGCGTTCAATATAAACTTTATAAATGACAAAACAAGTTTGAATTTATGTATACACACGTGTTGATTGATTTAACAAGGGATTTACTTTCAAGGGTGAACCATAGATTACAGACAAAGATAAATGGCCATTTATGAGGCATACGGACATACGGATATACATAAGCATGTGTGTTGTTTCTTTATAAAGAATAAGAAACGCTTATTTCAGTTGTTTAAATAAATATAAATCTTTTTCCTCAAGTCTTTAAAAAGCTTAAAGTTTTAACATTTAAGATTGATAGAATATTTAGATGGATAGTAAAGATTTAAATTGCTTTTGATATATTATTTGTTCTTAATTATTTTTAACATTTCAGTTAGAGTATTTTAGCTGAGAAACACGCAACAACGAATAGGAAAAATTAAAAAAAAATTATTTGTTGTTGATTTAACAGATCTGGAAGCATTTCGCTGATGCTCAAGCAACTCATCAGTAGATATCAACCATAATTCAACAAAAAGCTTAGAAAACTTCAATGCTTATAGATAAACTCTTAATCAATTATTGAGAATTATAAAGCAATAAACAAGCAATAATAACATTATTTAGCATTATTTTGTTTTTCCACAAAATTTTTATATCATGCAATGTACTGCATCTAGATGTGCTTAACTACAATTAAGTTTTTTATTTAATTCGTATATATTTATGTATTTTGGCACAAGTTAAATAAAAATAAAATATTTAAACAAATAACACATATTCACGCTTACTCCAGTTATCGATATCGAAGTCACTTTAACACAATACCAAAAAATTCGGGCTTGTTTACTCGCCTTCTAGAACAATTTTGCACTACTGACAATCTATTTCCATTCCCTAAGGTCTAGAAAATAGCATGAACCTGCCAACAGAAGTCAGTTGTTTTTTTACACAACGAGTTCACAACCCCCACGACGACTATGTCGACAACTGGAATAAGGGCGATTATATTTTAGTTGAACTAAAGTGAATTTTATTCAAAAATAATCTAATCGTCGCTTTCGATCACGTGCTGATTCTATCACTTTTTTTAGTTTGAGATTATGGCATTCGCTATAACCGAAAAATGTGATCGAATCAGCTCGTTATTGAAAGCGGAGATTATACCCCAGTATTTTCAATTGTCATTGAATGAAATATTTTTATTAACTACTATGATTTACTAAAGAAGAGAACAAAAATTAAACTAGAGTTTTAAGATAATAGTAGATAGACATGGATAAAATGATAAAGTGCAAAACTGCGCAGAAAAATGCGCATTTTCTCCAACTTAAAAGTCATATTTGATTCAATAACAATTCAAAATACTGATCTTTAGCCCGATTAAGAAATTATTTCTGATTAAAATAAATATTTCATACATTTTGTTTTACAGTTTTGCAGTCAAGCTTGCTTTTAAAATTTCCTATTATAATCTACAATAACAAGGTTAATTTAACATTTTCTTAGTAATGATTTTGCTCCAAATATGTTTCATTTTAACTCAACATGATTTACAATAAGCTTAAAAAAAGTTTTCCTTTTGAAATAATTTTATTTCATGTTGATTAAATATTTCAGCACTTTTAAATCAAAATGAAGCATCATTTTGAATCAAAATTATTTCTAGTTGAAACAATGAGAATTCGATACTGAAATAGCACAAAGAATCATGCTGAACTAAATTTGTTGCAAGTTGAATTAACATGAATTCACTTTAAGGTAGTGATATTCTGCCTTATCGTGGTTGACGTATTTCAAATACGACTACGACTGTTTGGTAATAGATTAAAGAAAACTTCAACAGTTTTTCTTTAATCTATTACCAAACAGTCGTAGTCGTATTTGAAATACGCCAACCACAATAAGGCAGATTATGTTGTTATTTACTTCTAAAGCTAGGATTACACGATTGCCGCAAACACACCAATCAGACCCAATTTTTATTGTGCTGAATTGGTGCACAATAATAAAACTGTACCCATCAAATACATTGGAGTCACATGATTTCCCCATTTTATAAAAATTTGATTGTCGCAAATTGACGAAGAATGCATTTGTGGCAATAGTTACCGCAGCCCAGTCATACGATTGTTCTAACTTGCGGCAACACAAACAAACAGCTAAATTGGTAGTTTGTTTTGTTTTACGTGCAAATGGTTTTCGTTTTAAAAAGAAATTTTCTTCTGCTTTTATTTTGTACATTTAAATGGTTTATTCGTTTAAAAGAAATAAAATTGCATCTGATTTGTTTATTTTATGCTTATTAAATATACAAAGCAGAGATAATTTTCGCTCATTTAAACGTATAAAAACTATATACATGGGTTAAGATTGGCTCACAGTTCCATGTTAACGTTTCAAAGAAGTTATAATTACATATGAAGTAAGTTTATGTTTCAGTACTTATGAAAACACTTGGAACATACGAAAAAGTAAATTCATTTAAGAAATTGTCGCCTATTGGCTACTTTGATTGCCGCTCGAGAACACAATAAATATTGGTGCATTTTTTTAATTTTTATTGGGGCATTGTTGCCTATCAACCATACACACGATTGCCGCACCAGAGTTGCATTTGACTGGTGCAAATCAGCACAATATTGTTCTCGATTGTTGTATGAGGCAATAAATTGTGAAATTAGACGATTGGAATATAAAATGGTGCATTGCGGCAATCGTGTGAAAGAAAAAATATTTTTTATATACAACATAAATATAATATTTAGGATGTTCTTAGCTTTAAAGTTTAATAGTGCCATTCTTTGCCTAGAAGAATTTTGAAGAAGAACAGTGGACTCTCGATTTTTTCAAATTCAAGGGATTTCAAATCGTAAGCTAATATCGCATATCAATTCGCAAGTTATTGTTATATACAACACACACACACACATTTTCTTGATTCCTGTGCCCCCAATACACCCAATCACGTAATTTAAATAATTAATAAAAAAAAATTACATTAAATAAAATTCATGCCGTTTTAACTGGAAACGAGTTAAATTCAACATGGTTCCTTGTTTTATTTCAGTATTAAGCTCACCTTGTTTTCAACTTGAAATAATATTGATTCAACATCATTCTTCCTTTTGATTTAAAGCTACTGGAATATTAAATCAACATGAAATAAAGTTATTTTAAAAGGAAAAATTTTTTAAACCGAAATGAAATGCATGTACAAGTGTTTAATCAGCTAAACGAAAATTCTTCATAAAAATAAAAACTTTTTAATCATATACGAGTTAATTTGAATTTACTTTTGCCTAATACAAGGTGACTGATGAAACGCGCTACAAAAATAATTTTTTTTCACTTTTTTCTAAGTAAATAATTTTCAATGGTTAAACACGTACTTTTTGGAATTGGGTGCCGCTAGCACGCTCTCCAAAGAGAGTTTCGACAATAATAGGTAGACAGTAAACTCTTGGTAACTCTTGACACATTAAGGACACAAGAAATAATTGCTACAGTAGCAGATCTCTCAAGTCAATAATCCCTTCACATATTTCTGTACAAAGACTTGAATTTGTATCCCTATAAGATTCAAATCAAAAGAAAGTTAAGCCTCGCGGACTTTGCCATAAGATTCTATGGATGGTGAAAGAGGACAAAACCATTCTCAACCATATTTTTATTTCAGACGAGGCCCATTCTGATCGATCTGATCTGGTAGTAAAAATTAGGAAATGGGGTTTGACTCTAATACACAAATTATTTAAGAGATAGAGGGAAAGATAATTGCAACCATGTCAAGCAGAACTGGCCATCGAGAGAAACACGAGAGGAAGGTAGTCACTTATGAGTATGCATTTGTATAAGAATCCGATTGATGTTCGGCACTCTGGCGCTATTTTGGGCTGGCTGGATCTCAAGTCATAGTGTTGTCTGCCTGGTAGGGCCATAACTTTTTGAAGAAGACGGTCATTCTGCCAGTCACTGGAGATCGTTATTTAAACATTTTACAGCTACTTATTTTCCTTAACTGCTCCAAAAGACAGATCTTATAAATTATAGATAGGATAGATAGAGTAAATTCACACAACAATAGGCGCGTTATGGCGGAGTTACACCAAAAAAATTCTAAATAAAATTATATAAAAAAATTCAACATTTCGCTGATCTATGATCTATTTAAATTAAATAAATAGTAAATCTTATTACCTGCCGATCGCTAAGGCCCTGAACATATACAAAATTAAACATTTTTAATTGTACATACTTCATATTTTTCTCAAATATCAATACATTTTTAAGAAGCTTGAAAAATAATTTTTGTTATGTCTGCTGAAGAAATTTGATTTTTGGACATACGCTGTTATTAATGAAAACAACGGAAATATAATTGCGATTTAACAACTGAAGTTAACAGCAGTTAGTTTTCAGTTGCCATATGTAATAACATTTTGATAGTGGCAACGCGACTAAAGCTCAGTTGCCATCCATAATGGCGTCATTAATCCCTTAAGAGGAAAAACGAAGCATACTTTTACTTTGTATAACACAAACAACAAAATTACACAATTATCGTATTTCTAACACTTTGATATCATATTTTGGTATTTTTAAAACATTATGTATGGACTTTTCTTCAAGCAATCATACTTATTCCAGTTGTCGACATCGATGTCACTTTAACACAATACCAAAAAATTTGAGCTTGTTTACTCTTTCTAGAGAATAATTTTGAACTACTGACAATCTATTCCTAAGGTCTAGAAAGCAGCATAAACCTGCGAACAGGAGTCAGTTGTTTTCGACAACGGGTACACAAGCTTCAATTGTTTTTGTATTATGTAAAAGTGACGTCGATGTCGACAATTGGAATAAGGGTGAATATTTATAAATCAAAAACCATATTAAAAACGTATATTCATATGATGCTTTCAAAGTAATTAAAAGAGAGAGAGAGAAAAGCAAGCTGTTGTACTCTTATACCACCTGTGGCGAAATTTAAGTACAAAAAAAAGATTAAAATGAAATTAATGAATGTTGTTCGTTGCTTCGCTCTGCACACCCTTAATCATTTGACACTGAAAAATCATTAGGAAATTTAATTCATTGTATTCACTAATTTGTTAGCTGCTAAAGAGGAAAAAAATTTGACGTTAACTACAACAACAAAATAACCTTTTCATGTCTAAATGTCCGTATTACAAATAGACTTTTCACGCTTTCACAATTTAGCAAAAATAAATTTACATTTATGCCAAGAAGATTTTATCTAAGTGTTTGATGATGTATAATATTCGTATTGTGGTCCATGTCAAACCCTTGTCACATGCTCAAATACTCAAAAGTTAATTTTTGCAAATTTGTTTACTTGTTTGCATGACTTAAACTATAAATTGTTTGCCATCGAAAATGACATTGTGCTAAGAGAATGTTGCAAGGAATAATATAAATCGTTTTGATTTCTTTTCACTTACATTAAGCTTAAGATGTTTGTTTTATTTGCTTGACTTGTTTTTCATAAAAAAAAATTGTGTAAAAAATGGTAGGGAACAAGGAATAAAATGCTTTTTTCAATTAATATAAGTATAAAATACAAGTTGGCAAAAAATGATAAACTGCCTTTATTTTTCTATTGAAAGGAAGTTCAACAAATTGTATAGAATCTTAGAACAATTAACAAAAATTCTTATCTCTGGAGAAAATTTTTAGTTAAGTGGAAGTTTATTATATTCTGTAGAAATTCATCGCTAACATTTATTAAAATAAAAAAATTCAATTTATAATTCCGTAAGAAAAATTAAATTGTGATTTTGTTTTTTTAATAACAAAGTTCATGTTTCGATAATATTTTCCAAAGTTTAGCTGTAACATTCGTAAAAAAATAATTCGGGTGTACAACCCAGCAAAAAAAAATATTTTCATTTGGCAGCAGTAACAACTGAAGGAAGCAAACACAGAAAAAATATTCCTGCAATAAACAACTTCAATTAAATATAAAACCAAAAAAACCATATGCAAACACACACATTAATTTTAAACCGAATACGTTGAACTAAAAATATCCAACATATATGACACTAACTAAAATTTATAAACTGTGTGAGCTACAATCACACGCATCAATATAAAAATAATCTGACTATTAATCGCCAACACATGCGTGTATACAGGGCTATTTTATTTACACACGCACACACATAAAGCACGTTTTCAAATAGGCACACACACCCCACCCATTTTCCATTCCATTTTATCTACACAAATGTATGCATACGGTGGCGAATGATGAATAAATATCCCAAGTAGCATCCGTATTTTTTTTTTGTCCGATTAAATATCCATAATTTGAATATGAGCATACACAAACTATAACAATGAATGAAAGTTAGTTCTCTGAAGCAACTATGTCTAACGCCGATTCCAACATACATGAGCATCTCTGCTTTGTTTATGCGAAACAACTAAAAATAAAACGGCAGAGTATGCTTATACTCAGACTATGGATATTTATCCAAACAAAAAAATATACGCATGATATACACATGACATACATTTGCGTAACTATATAAAATGGAATAGAAGATGTGTTTTGGCTATTTCAAAACATGCTTTATGTTCGTCTGTGAAATAGCCCTGTATGTATGCATTTACAGGCGGTTAATACTCAGAGTATTTTTAATACTCACGTCTATGATTAAAGCTCATACACTCTATAAGTTTTAGTCATAGTTGTTTATGCTGTGTGTGTATTTGTTGGATGTTTTTAGTTATACGTATTTGGTTAAAAATTAGTTCATGTTTTTGCATATGAGCGTGTTTTTTCAATACTCAAAGAGTACCTAAAACGATACTTTTGTAATTATCTGAGTCGGTTATGCCTGGATTGTGACGTCATTATAATTTGAATATGACTTGGCTACGACTTGACTACGATCTGACTATTACTTGACTTTCGACACAAAACTTCCTATCGCTTACTTATATTGAAAACAAATACAAATTTTCGTATTTTTTATTTCCAATATGTAAGTAAGCGATAGAAAGTTTCTTTGCGACATCGTAATTCGGCCCAGGCCGTAACTCTTTTGCAATTTAAATATGCAAATTAACTTGAGTATAAGCATGATATTTTATTTTAAGTGATTCTACTTTAATGATTTTTACGAAACTTGGCACACACCCTCAGCTCAAAAAAGGCACAATCTTGCGTTCAAAAAAGTGGGCGGGGCACGCCTATTAAATTTGAATATATTACTTTACGCGCTTGTACTTAACCAATTTTTACGAAACGTGGCACACTCCTTAAAACTCTTAAAAAGGCACAATTTTATTTTAAAACAAGTAGGCGTAGCCACGCCCCATAAAATGTAATACTATTAGTTGTGTTCTGTAGATCACGCGTTTTGAAATCGCCTAAATTCCAGGAAAGAGCTCAATTAAAAAGTTGACTTGTTGCAGCCTTTTAATTGGTTGTAATGTTTTAGATGCTTAATGTATTTCATACGAACTTAACTTTGAATGCAATAAGTCGTCCGATCAGCAGAACGCTGCTTTCGATTTTGTAAATCGCACGATTTTAAAAAGCACGATTTACAGAACACCCCTGTATGTTTCACGTGCTTTTACTTTATCGATGTTTCGAAACTTGGCACCCACCCTGAGCTTTAAAAAATATTCCAGCATGTGTTAAAAAAAATTGTAGGCGGGGCTACGCCCGTGTAAGCTTAGTATTAAATTATATGTACTTCTGCTTATGCGACTCGTATGAAACTTGGCAAGCACTTAGGGCTCTTAGAGCGATATAAAAGCACTGAACTCGATAAAATTTTGTTAACCGTTCAAAAAAAGGAAGGGGTTTTCAATTCATTTCTATTTTTTTTTTCGGTGTTACTTCATATTTCGATACATTTTAAACCGATTGTAAAACCATTTTTTTGTCTGAGAGGGTATAGAATCCAAATGGTCCCAATGTAAAAAAAAAGTGTGCGGGAATAGGCCCACAATTTTTTATATTTGTTTGCAGCAAAACCTAGCAAACACCTTTGTTTCTTGTAATTACACAAATTTATATTTAAAAGAAATGGGCATGGCTACGCCTACTAAAATTTGCATTGAAGTCGTTTTTTTGTTGACAGAATTATTTAAATAAACTTTTTTTTTTATTCATAAAATAAAATTCTGCTTTATAAAAAATTTCTAGGGAAGTCAGTTTTTTACAAAATTTATAAATCAAAAATAGTTTTTAAAATTAAAATTTTAAAAAATTTAATTAAAAATTTTGTTTAGTTTTAACATGTAACTTTTTTGTCGAAATCATTTGCTTTAAAAAAAGCACAATCAAGCTTAATAAAATATGCAATATAAAAGATATCATATGCCAAATGAAAAATTTTTTAATCAGCATTTGTTTAGATATTAAACAAATAAAAAATATATGTATGTACATACCTTTAAATTCCATTTGATGAGATAAACATACATACGTTTTCGTAGAACAGCAGGAGCCGTTTTGTCTCATAAGCGATGCCACTTTTTTTCATTATTGTGCAGATGTGAATTTGCAATTTGTGCCAATTATAATGCTTAAAAGCTTTAGCGTTGTCATCAGCGCAGCTTTGTGCAAATCTTATTTGTCAAGGACGGTGGTTTTGTTCTCTTTTTCAATGCACGTAAATAGGAATATTTCTGAAATATATATTAAAAAAAACAATTAAATAGGAAATTAAAAATATAAAGAAATGTAATTCCGAATAAATGAAGAAAAATAAATTGAATTTTGTAACAAAATTTGGCATTCAAAAGCAGATGTTCTTTTACAATGTTATACATAAATTTATGCAAATGTTTTAAATCGATTTGTTTTTTTTTTGTTATAATTTATAATAATTTGAGCGGAAAATTTGTTGAAGAAAGAAAATCGGTTAATTAGCTTATAACGAAGGCAACACAGAAGAGACTTTATTTAAAGTTATAATTATTATATAATTATAATTATTATATTATTATAATTATTTTTATAATTATATTTTGACAAGCTTTTTTGTTACTAGAACCTAAAAAGCTGTCTTTAAACTATTCGGAAAGTTTCTTTAAAAACAGTATTTATAAGAATCAAAATTTAGTTTGCTTTATTATACGAACAGTATACAGAAGAAAAACTTTCAGTTAAGACAATGAGTAGGGAAGCCAGAAAATAATGCGCGTAAGAAGGACATAAAATATATGTAAGAAAAATGTATGAACTACATGCATAGAACATTGGAAATGAGATTTAAATGGCGAAAAATAAAGACAAAAATTTTTACCAACAGATAGCTTGATTGTAAGCATATTAAAATAGAAAATTCTATAAAGTACGAAAATAAGCCCTAAAAGCTTTAAAGCTTTAAAAATAAAAAAAAACTCCTAAAAATATGCGTGTAGGAAAAATATGCTTTCAAGGGTAAAATATGCATTGAAAAATTGGTGTTGAAAATTCATAAAAAGTTCTGCAACTAATAAATATGTAATCTTCCCAGTAATACATCACACCAGAAAAAACATGCAATAGCATATTTACGGTTCCTCTGGTAATGAGTCTAACATGCTTAAGTGAAATCCTTATACCCAAAAACCCAATAAGAATCAATAATTAAAATACATAGAGAACATTTAAAAACATTTTGTTTTATTATTTCTCTCACAATAGCATATCATCTATTTACTTCAAAATAATGAATGAGGTTTGCTGAAGTCTACTGACAATGCGTTACAGCAACAATGAAATGCATATAGACAACGCTGAACCACCAGCAAATAAATTTCATATTTTAAAATAATGACTACGAATAGTTATATAAAAAATATGTTCAACTAAATATAAAATCTACAAAAAAATACTAAAAACAAAAACTCAAAAATTCCAGCCACTATTAAAACTATTTCCTTCAAATCATTTCGTTCTAGTTAACATTGCTAACGATATTATTGCACACTGCAAATAAATAATTCAGCAGACATAAAAAATGTGTTAAAATAATCAATACTTTTAAAATAGAATAGAAAACAATTGAATTTTTTTTTCATAAGCTTTTCCACAAATATTTGCACTTTTGCACTTTTAATGCATTTGTTCTTTTGAAATATGATAATTGTTGCAATGCTATTTATATGATGATCATTCATAAATTTGCCGCTCAAAGCGTGTTTTATGGGATGATGAAATAAATATTGATGAAAATGTGGAAGGTGGTGACAGATATATTAACATCCATATATAACTATGCATTTATATTGAAAATTTTAACACAAAAAATAAAACTAAAATAACATAGAATAAGTTCAAATGATAAGACTTTACGCACGACTTAACAGTAACTTGACTAAGCTGAGAATGTAACTCGATGCCGTGCTGGTAATAAGTTTAGTACGAGTATGACTTTCCAGACTTGACTATGATATGACTATCACCTGACTATGACTTGACTATGACTTGGTTGTGACTTGACTATAACTTGACTATGACTTGACTATGAATTGGTTTTGACTTGACTACGACTCGACTATAACTTGACTATGACTTGACCATGACTTGACTATGACTTGACCATGACTGGACTATGACTTGACTATGAATTGGCTATGACTTCACTATGACTGGGCTGTTACTTGACTATGACTTGTCTATGACTAGACTATGACTTGATTAAGACTTAACATGCCTTGAAAATAACTTCACTATGTGCTTAGCATACATTGAATATGACTTATATATAACTTTATGAGTTGAATATTACTTATCTACGACTTTACCTCCACTTGACTATGACTTGACTATGACTTGACTTTGAGTTGACTATGACTTGACTATGACTTGACTATGACTTGACTATGACTTGACTATGACTTGACTATGACTTGACTATGACTTGACTATGACTTGACTATGACTTGACTATGACTTGACTATGACTTGACTATGACTTGACTATGACTTGACTATGACTTGACTATGACTTGACTATGACTTGACTATGACTTGACTATGACTTGACTATGACTTGACTATGACTTGACTATGACTTGACTATGACTTGACTATGACTTGACTATGATTTGACTATGACTTGACTATGACTTGACTATGACTTGACTATGACTTGACTATGACATGACTATGACTTGACTATTACTTGACTATGACTTGACTATGACTTGACTATGACTTGACTATGACTTGACTATGACTTGACTATGACTTGACTATGACTTGAATATGACTTGACTATGACTTGACTATGAATTGACTATGACTTGACTACGACTTGACTATGACTTGACTATGATTTGACTATGACTTGACTATGACTTGACTATGACTTGACTATGACTTGACTATGATTTGAATATGACTTGACTATTACTTGACTATGACTTGACTATGAATTGACTATGACATGACTATGACTTAATTAAGACTTGACTATGACTTGATTATGACTTGACTATGACTTGACTATGATTTGACTACGACTTGACTATGACTTGATATGACTTAATTTAGATTTTACTATGACTTGACTATGACTTGATTATGATTTGACTATGACTTGACTATGGTTGGCTATGACTTGACTATGACTTGCCTATGACTCGACTATGACCCGACTATGACTCGACTATTATTTGACTATATAACGGCACTATGTACTTAGCATGCATTGTTTTTGACTTATATATAACTTTAATATAGGAGTTACTTGACGACGACTTGACTTACTTTGATTATAAGTTGAATATTACTTATCTACGACTGAACCATCAATTGAATATGACTTCCTCTGACTTGTCTATCACTTGACTACGGGTTTTCTTTGACTTAAGCATTACTTAATTATGACTTTACTATGGATTGGCTTTGATTTGACCATAACTTTACAATGAATTGACTTTCAATGACCATGAATTGGCTATTACTTGGTCATAACATGACTTATATATGACTTGGTTTTGACTTCAACATGACTTCGATATTTGACCTTAATATGACCTTATTGCGTGCAGCTTTGTTTATATAAATATATTTATATATATATATTTATATAAATTTTTTTCTTATGATGTAGTATTTTTTTTTTCAATAATATTTCTGCCAAAAAACCGACTTCAATGCAAAAACCTGATAGAACATTTTCGAAAAAATATATAGGGGACCAAACTGGAAGTAAACTATTAAAAAAAAAAAATAATAGTTTTCAAAATCTGTTGGTCAAGAAGAAGTATGGATAATAAAAAACTCAATTTTAATGGGTGTGTGTTAAGTTTTGAAAAAATCGGTAAAGTAGAACCACTTAAAATAAAATATTAAATTTTAATGGGCATAGCTCCGCCTATTTTTTAAACGGAAGATTGTATATATTTTAGAGCTCAAGATGTGAGATAAGTTTCGTAAAAATCAGGTAAGCAGAACCACTTGCAATATAACAATAAATTTCAAAGGGCGTAGCCCCGCCCATTTGTTCAACTTCAAACGTGTGTAATTACAAGAACCAAAGGTGTTTGCTAGTTTTTGCAGCAATCAAATAAATAGAATATCATAAAGTTAAACGAAAAATAATTTTGGGCATGTCCCCGCCTACTGTCTTACAATTGGACTAATTGAAAGCTAATAACCTGTCAGACAAAAAAAATATTTTTTCAATCGGTCTCGAATGTACCGAGTTATCAAGTAACAATGTAAAAAAAATATAGACGAATTGATGAGGTGATCATCTTTTTTTTGATTTAAAAAATTTAATCAAACATATTTAAACCGTAAAAATTTTTTTTTAACTCATTTCTTTTTACCTTATTACAAATCACACAGGCATGATGTCGTCACGTAACAACGTGTTATCACATTTTATTTTGTAATTTTGTTTGCAAACTTTGTAAAAAAAATATGGGCATGAGTAATTACAAAATTTATAAAAATAAATATTACATATGAGTTGATGGTTAAGTGCCAAAATGTATTTACAGTTGAGCTCCTTGATTACAATTATACATATCTTTTTTTTTGCAATGATACGAAAAATAATTCACAATTTGTCGTTTAAATAAGATGAGACATTTTATGATACAAGCAGAGTAAAGAAAAAAAAAAAAAATATTAAAACGTGTAAGAAGTTTGTTTGAATTTTTGGCTAAATAAAGAACAAAAATATAAAATGAAGCATTATATTTATGGCCAAACAAAGTGTTGCAAAAAATTATTTTTATAAAATTTTATGAACGTCTGTAGGGACAAGAAGTTTTCTAGATTTTAAAAACTTTTACTTAAAACAATACTTAAAATTAGAATAAATTAAATTTTTTTTAATTGCATTTAACTGCCAGTTTATAGAAGACAAGTACAAATTGGCACCTGTTTTGAATTAAACTAGACAGACAAGAATTGAATTTCTACTTGTCTTCTTTAAAGTGGCAGTAAATTTATTTAAAATTTGATATATTTACTACTTGAAATATTTATTTTCCTTCCAAATGCATAGTTTTCTTTAGCACACACATATATTTGACAATATATATTTTCAGAAGACATTAACAGAGACACGTGTGCAGTTTATAAAATGCCAGTAACAATATGGTTGTAAAATGGTTGAGAAAACAATATTATGTTCTCTGAAACAAATGTGTTGTCATTAAAAACTAGTTGTTGTTATTTTAAACATTAATTTCGTTACGATAAACAGAGTAATGTTTGAATTTAATAATTACATTATTATATTCATAGAAACTGAGATATGGTTAGAGTGTAACAATATAGTTTAAAAATTTAAAAATGTATGACTACAATATGATTTGAATTATTGTGTAAAAATAATATGATGTAAATAACAATATAATGTTATCCAAAACCATACTATGTTAAGTTTAAAAAAAATCTTTTTCAGAAACATCTTCTGTCAGTTCAATGTTTCGTTTGTAAGCTATCGGTAGTGCACGCGTGGTGTTAAATAAATAAAAATTGTATAAATAAAAGGTAGATAAATAAAAAAAATATGTACATATATAATGGGTGTTTTTTATTGAGGTATAGAACTTTAAGTTGGCATCACTTTTTTAACTGGCGGCCATTTTGTCAGCTGTCAAGTGATTAATATTTAGTTTGGTTTGCCATTTCATCATGAACAGGTTGACAAAAGAACAACGCTTGCAAATCGTGCAAATTTATTTCGAAAATAATGGTTCAGTTCGCGAAGTTTACCGCAAGCTCCGTCCATTTTATGGTCGACATAATCGTCCATCAAAGCAATTAATTCGGTTAACCATGGATCGTTTTCGCACTACGTTTACTCTATGTGATAATACGCATCCGCAGAGACGTCGAACAGTGCGCACCGAAGAAACAATTGCCGCTGTAGAGCAAAGTGTTGAAGAGGACCCGAATGAATCGATTCGCCACCGTGCACAGTAATTGGAGCTGATAACCGACTATTTTGTTCCCGAATTGGATGGCATGAATGTGGATGAGTTGCGGTTCCAACAAGACGGCGCTACATGCCACACAGCGCACGTCACAATCGATTTATTGAAGGAAACATTCGATGAGCGCATAATTTCGCGGAATGGACCTGTCAATTGGCCACCAAGATCGTGTGATTTGACACCATTGGATTATTTTCTTTGGGGATATGTGAAGTCGCTCGTCTACGCCAACAAACCAGAAACGTTAGGGGACTTGGAAGCCAACATTCATGGCGTTACTGCCAACATACGGCCCCATGTGCTCGAAAAAGTGGTTGAAAATTGGACCTGTAGAATTGGCTTTATTCGAGCCAGCCGCGGCGGCCACATGCCCGAAATCATATTTAAACATTAATGGCATAAAATTATCCTTCCAATAAAGCCAAATTGATGGACATTAAAACGATTTTCTTGTGTTTTATTTCAATTCGAAGTTCTATACCTCTAAAAAAACACCCTGTATGTATGTATATCTCTTTATACAGATATGTCTGTATTTTGTGTATACACATATACTTATGTAAGTATACATACATTTTCTTCAAAAAATATTAATTTATTTTTATTTCGGATTTACCGCACAGGTGTTTAAAAAAAAAAGATTAGCCAATAAATATATGATTAAAAAACAAAATATTATTATTACATAAAATAATACTATGGTCATATTTAGCAATATTATTATAATATTAGAACATGGTATTATAAGTCTCAATTATATTTTGGTCACATCTAAAAATAGTGTTGTCTTATTTACAATAATAACATTAGGTATAACAAAGTTAATTGTTTTTGTAGATAATATTATTATTAACTCAGAAAATAATATTATTTAAACTTTGCTTTTCCATTGACAATAATATGATTTGACTGCAACCATATAATTCAATCATAGTATGTTGCTGTTTGATTATGGTTACCTCAACCATATTTTTTTCTTTGCGTGTGTACACGTTTATCTTAAGGCATGAGAGAAATTGAATTTACTGCGGAATTACATTTTTTTGGGGGTCATACATGCAATTAAAAAGTTCATAAATTGAGTTGTTTTCTTATGCAAGATAAACTGAAATGGCAAGGAAGATTATCAGCGAAAGTATTTTATCATGTATTATGTTGTGTATAAAGCGTGGCTGGAATTCTGAAACATAAAGAATTTAATTTGAAAATAAAATACTTATTTACTTTTTTTATTGTATGTAAGCATTAAGTACAAAATATAAGATATTAGATTAAGTAAATATACTCAAGCAAATACACAAGCTGGAAAAAAATAAAGCTTTTTACGCGTATTTCGTGTTCAGAGTATACGAGTATAATAATAAAAAGATTCTAGCAAATCTGTACAACACACAAATATATTGCTCACATGGCGAATGAAGATAAGTGCTGGGCTTTGACCTCAAATAGGGGATTTTTTTGTGAATGGGAATAATCATTTCATGAAAATACCCAACGAAGTTTTTGAGGATAATGCACTTCTTCCGCTAGGGATTTTTAGGGATAACATATAATTCAAAATAATGTTAATTAATTTTTCTTTTTATGTTTGTTTCGAATTTATGTAATCATATTTTAACTATTACTGCTGGCAACATTGAAAAAAATTTCAACACATCGTCGTGTGGTTCGTGGTTTGCCGCACAGATATTAAGAATACATTATTATTGCGGCAAGCCAATAACCGCACGACGATATGATAATCCATTTCTGGTAATTCTAACATTGTGTGTTATTAATTATTAGGTCAGATCAATAAGTCCGTGACTTTTCGAACTTCCCTCGTAGTTATATGAAATGCAACAGTGTTCCTATCACCTGTTAATAGACTACTGTCAAATTTTGAGCAAGTGTCGTCATTTACTTTGCGTTTAACATCTGTTCAAAACATACAACCTTGTGTATTTTTCTAAAAATGGAAAAAAGTAAATTTCGAGTGCTCATTAAAAATTATTTTTTGCGAAAAAAAACCGTCAATCAAACCAAGGAAAAGCTCGATAAATACTATGGGCACTCTGCATCATCGATTTCAATGGTAAAAAAAATGGTTTACTGACTTTCGTTGTGGTCGCACAAGTTCAAATGACGCTGAATATTCTGGACGGCCAATTGAGATCAGTGCACCCGAAATGTCGAAAAAATCCACAATATATTGTTGGCCGATCAAAGAGTAAAAGTGCATGAGATTATTGATGCCATAGGCATTTCATATGGCAGTGTGGTTTTGATTTTAAATGATCAGCTGGGTTTGAAAAAGTTGACTGCAAGAAGGGTGCCGCGCTTGCTTACAATCGACCACAAACTCATGTACAGTTTCCATGACAGAAATCCATGAATTGGGCTACTAATTGCTTTCTCATCCGCTCTATTCTTCAGATTTAGCCCCGAGTTATTATTTTTTATTCCTAAACATTAATGAATGGCTCGTTGGAGAGAGATTTGGCTCCAACAATGAATCATTCCGCAAACAAATGCCTATTTTAAGGACCTCGAAAATCCTATTTTTTGGAAGAGATACTAAAACGGGAGAAACGTTGGACTTAGTGTATTAAAATAAAAGGAGATTATGTTGAAAAATAAATTTTTGTTTTGCAAAAAAAAAAAATTGCGCTGCATTAAAAAAGTCACAGACTTATTGATCTACCCTCGTACTTACCAATAACGGCGGTAACTGAAAAGAAAACTGAAGATATTTTTGTTTTTATTTTACTCAAAAATTTTGGTGGCATATTTAGTTTTAAATATGGTTTTATTTAGAATAAAATTACAAAATAATCTGCTTATAGCTCCAATCAAATTCACTGATGTGATTCTTGAGCAGCAACGAAATGCATCAAAAACGGATTAACCAACAACAAATGAATTTTTTTAAATCCCTTTTCTTTTCGAATGGCGTTAAACTAAAATTAAATATTAAAAATTGTTGATGCTTATAGAA
Source organism: Tachina lurida (assembly GCA_944452675.1). Lineage (NCBI taxonomy): Eukaryota > Metazoa > Arthropoda > Insecta > Diptera > Tachinidae > Tachina > Tachina lurida. The sequence continues at coordinate 118,043,120 of OX101754.1, forward strand.
TTTTTTACGTCCCATTTTATACGGACTTATTTCATTTAGGATTTCATTTTACAATTCCTAAATGTAGAAATTAAAGCTCATAGTATGTGTGTATTGAGTTAAAAAGAGATTATGTTGAAAAATAAATTGTGTTTCATTCAAAAAGTCACGAACTTATTTATCCACCCTCGTATGAATCGAATTGGGATGTTAGAAAAAATTTTATTGAATTTCTGTACAACTCTAAAGAAAATATTTAAAAAAAAATTTTAACTTTTTTAATTGTGTCTGCAAGTACTTATTTGAGCATAAGAAAAAATATAATTGCTTTACTGACGAATTAGAAAAGTTTGACTCTGGAGTTTTTGAAATGATAAGCATTGATACATAATTATTTTATTCTTCTGTATATTTTTAAGGCAACTATTTTATATTTATGAATAAATATGCTGATACTTAGAATACAAAGTACAAGCATGATTGTTTTAAAAATATATTTAATTAAATAAATGAAAAATTTAATAAAAAATTTTCTTTTGAAATAACATGGTTTTATTTTTAAGAAACTGTAAGGATTTTTCGAAAAGCAAAATAGCTATTTTAGGAACTGTTTGCATGTGTATAGTTTGCTTTTCAATTTCTTTGAAAAATTTTATTTATGCAAAATCTGTGTTTTTAAAAGCATATATAAGGAAAATCATTTCCCTTACTGGTATACCAGTTTTAAACAAAGAAAGATTTATATTTTTTTTTGTTTAATATTATTTAAATAATACAAAGAATTACAAAATTATAAGTGCAAATAAATGCTCATTATTATGGCTTGATTTCATGTAATTGGGCGCATTCAGCTTACAATTGTTTTTTTTTTCTACATAAATTGACTTTTTGATTTTATAACAGTGAGATTAAAACAATTAATTATACACCCAAAGAAAAAACAGCTTAAAATCTATAAAGAATCCATATTGAATTAATAAGAAACATTAACGAAAGTCTAGTTATGTTTAAAATTTCATATTTAAATATGGAAAAATATTAATTTACAGTATTAATTTATTAATTTTATTTATTTTTGAGTATCTCAATATACATTTTCTATTATATTGAAAATTATTGAATTAATATTACGCGTTCTTATTTTTAAGTTGCACCTTTTCCCTGAGTGTAATTGTGAAAATATGTGAACATAAATTAATACTTTACAAATCAATACAATGTGAAATATATAAGTGCATGGTTTTCAAGTATAACGACATAAGTAGATTATTCTTCAATTTTGAGTTATTAATGAAAAATTATTTTATCTTAAAAGTTCTAAAATTTTGAAGTTTTGAATTTCTTGCTTAAGTACCCAGCTAAAAATTACACATTAACATCACAACTACTTGCCATATAAGGACTTACTTTTCTGCTTACCAAATTTCATTACTCGCTTACAAATCACATTACCTAAAATTTAAAAAAAATATGTACAAGTTGCTAAATGAGAAGAATATTTTTTTTTTAGATTAAATAGATTACGTGAACAAGTTGCCAAATAAAAAAAGTAAGTACTTCTCAAGAATCGATTATTTTAGTCTCACGCCTTGTTAAAATCATTAAGTTGGTAATCCAGTAAGGAACAGCTTCCACCAAAAATACTTAATTCCAAACCCGATTACCTTTTTTGAAGTTTTTTGCTGGGTATGTAAAAGGTTTTGTCAACTAATAAATGAATTTTTTTCATATACAAAAAACCCATATGCACACTAGACTTGTCCTTCTCTTCGAAATTATTCGCTTTAGAAAAAAAACTTATTGTAAAAATTTTCAATATTAAAATTTTAATATTAACATGAGTCGCATCAAAGTCAAGGTACAAGATAATTGGCTAAAAATCTAAGAAAAAATCTCATAACTGCCACTGAGCCTCTCCTACAAGGGTGCAATATGAGACTGACCAACCATTAACTTCTTCTCATCAACATTTTCAGAATAAAGAAATTATCTTCCTGTCCCACGATGTCAGCCAAAATCTTTCGATTTATAATGAAATAGGAACTATCACAGAATACGTGAAACTGAAAACCGAAATTCGGAAAAGTTGAATAAAATGTAATAGACATTTTTGTTGTTTTCGCTACGATGTCTATTTGTCCGTCTGTCCGTCACAGGCTGTTTTCACCAGAACGATAGGACCCGCAATTTTGAAAAAAAAAATATATATAAAACTTTGGCCACTGCAGCAAAAAATAAATGACAGTAAAAAATTAAAGTGTGCTCTAAAGGGAGAAACGAAAAGTGTGTATAGAGACACTTGAAGATTTCAAAGTTAGTGTAACTATTTTATGCAGACTACACCAATTAACATCGAAATTAAAAAAAATTAAAGGGTATTCTATCAGCTATTGTAATCTTGATTATATAATTTTGTATCTTGGAAATGATCAAACACGACAAAACTCCAAAATCAAAACAAGCAATAACAAAAATTAAAAATTTTTAAAACCCCCGATGTATCTAGAAAAGATGTGATATCTTCTGAACGGCTGGACCGATTTTCTTCAAACCTTCTCGATGAAGTCACCTTTCAAATAGAAAAAACTTAATCAAAATCGGTCCAGCCGTTCGGGCTGTACGTGGACACGGACAGACACACAGATACACAGAGAGACACAGACACACACTACAAACTTATAACACCCCTTTTTTTTTGGTCGGGGGTTAAAAAATCACCATAACGAAATATTAAAAAAAAAATACAAAAAACCGCCAAAAAACGAAAGAAATTGCCAAACGAAAATAAAGCACCACAACTAACTAACTAAACTAAATCGCCGAAAAACGAAGAAATCGCCAAAAGTAAAAAAAAAAAAAAACAAAAAACGCTAAGACTGAAAAAACTCCAAATCCCGAAAAAAAGTTTTGAGAATGAAAAAATCGCCAAAACTAAGAAAAATCACAAAAAACTAAGTTATCGTTTACAACAGCTAAGATATTCGCTTACATAGGCTTAAGTTCGTATATTAATACATATGGGTATTTCCACGATAAGGTCTATAACTCTTCGAATGTTGGTTTCAGGATATTCAATTGTTGTAGACAAGCGACTTAACATAACCCCAAAGAAAATAATACAATGGTGTTAAAGCTTAAATTAGACGTGACATAGCCATAACACCATAGCAATAACAAACCAAAATATCAATCAATATTCTAATTTTTTTTTTCTTTTATTAATTATATTTATTTAAGATTGTTTTTTGTCTATTTAAGTAATTTTCGACTTATGTTGTTATTTTTAAAAGCCTCGGATATTTATATTTACCTTCATTAAATATTATTTTACAAATCACTGCTGTTTCATGATTTTTATGCACAATTAACGAATATGCATTTATTTTTATTTTTTTATAAAAAAAAAAATAAGAGACTATTTGAAGTAATTTAAAGCAGTTATTTTTTTAAATTCTTGTGTTTCATTATCCTGTATTCCTATTTTTGCGTGTTAATTTTAAATTTATTGTGAATTTTCACACATCTATCGGCAGCCTTTTAAATCAATCTGTTAGTCATCGCAAAATACAATTGGCAATTTGTAAACGTTTTAGTAAAGAAAAACATTTATACACAAGTGGGTCGTTTATCTCAATAGTCTGCCAACAACTCAACTTCTTTTTTTTGGTATTAAGTCACTTAACGACTTTGACATTATTTCTGTTCACTTTTAACTTTATTGGGTTTGTGCAATATATTCGTAAGAAGAGAGAAAAAGCTAAATAAACTTTAAAAATAAATGACAAGAATTATCAATTTTCTAAACTGTTTAATGGCTGTTCAGGCATTTCGAATTATTTCATTTTGCAAAAGTAAATATATATAAACTGTTTGTGTTAAGTAGTGAAAATCAATATTGCTGCCATATCGAGTGATTTGAATACTAGGATTTTCCTTGAAAATGGTCAAATCCACTAACTTTTAACAATTGGAAATTCAAATGCATATTCCTCTCATGGACTCATTACATTTGATTTTTAAATTTGACATATTTTTTTTTCTTCAAATAATGCTAAAAATGTGCTTGAAAATTTTAGCATTGCTAAAAGGCCATTTATTCCATTCGGTTCAAATAATAATTAAAATAGAACTGAACAAAAACTTAATACTATTTTACCATTAAAAATGTATTCAAGGAATACGCAAAATATCAACGATTTTTAAAAATAGTTTAGAAAGTGTCAAAATGGTTTTAGAAAAATTATACGCTATTCGAGCCTTAAGGGTAAACAAAAGCAGTTTTTAACAAATTTTTATATTGCTTAATGTGTAGTAAAAATTTTACAAGACTATAGTTCATAAGATTATTTCTCTGGACAGCCTTCATTAATCTCCTGGCAAAAAAATATACGAATAACTACTTATTTTATATTTATGTACATTTATCAAGTAAAGCTTTTCATACTTTAAGTAACCCTCCTAAAAAAAATTTTGTTATCCCTGCTACTGTAGAGACACACAAAAATTCGTCGGCTCTTTTGTTTTCTAGTCATATTTTTGAAGCACATAAATTCTGAATTACACTTCATGTGTGATTTTTGTTACATGTTGGTGTCACACCTTTAAAGATTTATGGTATTTTTCATAGTTTTTTTTTTTTGTAAAGCAAACTCAAGCATTCGTATGTAAGCAAAAAATAAAAATACGTAGATAAATTACAATCATGTCATCAGTTTAGTCTAGCGGATGGGACTTTTAATTTTATATTTTTTGGTTTATCTTGTACATTATCATTTAGTCCCTCTCAAACAATGAACATGTTTCTATAGTCTAATAAAGAATATTTTTTTAAATTCCCTTATATTTAAGCAGACTAAACAAACATGGTTCGTTGCTGACAAAAAAAGCATTTCCTTCATGTTAATGTTCATTTAACAATATATTTTTAAATATTTAATAAGACTGTAGGAGAGACAAAAATATTTCCAATAGACTGTCGATAATTTAGAAGTCAGGCGACCAGATAAAAAATTCAAACAATCGATAGTTGAAGTTACTAGAGGTTGATCGAAATATTTAGTTTATAAGAAAAAATTTAGTATTGGTAACACTTAAGTAGATACTTCATAACTTAAAAAATAAACATCACTCAAAAAACTATTTGGTATACAAATTCATTTCTACTAGAAGTACAGTTATGTCAAATATCAAGTAATTTCGGTCAAAAAATGTTGGCGTTCCGTTTTCACCAGAAATGAATGAATTCCCTCGTGCTGAAATAACTGTTTATCTAACGTATACTTTATACAATTAAAAAAAAAAGTTTATACATATTTATTACTCATACGCAAACGATACCGAATACTGGTTTTAAAATATTAAAAAAATATTGCATACCTTATGGGTGTAAATGACTCATAGCGTATACTTGATATTATATGAAGCGGAAATGGATGGATTCCGTAGGATTTTTTCGTTTTGCTTGGTTTGAAAATTGATACAGGCAAATACCGTTATAACGAAAGATATATAATATAGTCAGGAGCATTTTTTATACCTATGTGAGTGTTGCTTTTATTATAATTATTATTACTATTATTAATGACAAAAATTTGTTTATAAATAAGCAAGCTTTTAACTAAGGGTACACTGGTGCTCTAGTTTTGGAGTAATTTTTTTTTGTTTGCCGTTAGTTATACACAGCACATATTTGTCAAAACATTCGCTGTATAAGGTAATCAATGTTAGAAATACATACATACATACAGATGTTGCTAGCAAGGTTTTGATTTTTATTTTCCAAAATGTTTGTATCATTCAGATTCCTTTATATTTAGGCAGATTTAAGATATTTTTAGTTATATTTATATGTATTTATATTATTAACAACTTTTGTATTGAATAAAAGCAAACTATATTATCTCTAATAGGAAATAGCTACGTACTAAATAAACAAACTCAAGGTATTAAAAAAACAAATAATTTTTTACTGAAATATGTATTAATTTTATGGAAAAGTGTAATAAAAATATATCATCTTAAATCTCGAATTCTTTTTGCAATCCGACATTTGAGGTATTTATTATTAATAAAGCGGACAACCAAAAAATATTATCTGCCGAAATACTTAAATTGTGGGCATAAAAATTTTTAATTATTGTATCGAGCTAAAAAAAAACAAAAAATTAAACAAGCGATTCTTATAGAAAATTGAATGACTTAAAAAAATAAATAAGTTCTTACAGAAAATATTCGGGAACCAAAAAAAAATAAATAAATAATTTTTCGCAGAATTAATTAATTCATTAATAGATCCAAGAATTTTGTTGTGTTTGTGAGATAATTTTTAAACCCGGATTACTAAAATTATAAACTTCGATAGCTTATTTATTTTGCTACCAAAAATAGACCAAGGTGTTCTAATTACTTTATAAAAGTTAAGTTTTCGCAATTTTTTATACGCGCTACTATGCATGTACATAGATTTAAATAACTTGTTAAGCTTTAATACCCAATTTCAAAAATTTTACAGTATTATAACTGTATCTCAGCCCATATTAAATTAAAAACAGAAAAAAAAATACGGCAAGTTTACCAAATTAACACTCCATATGGTCACATCGGCTTTATCATTTCATAAAAAACAGAAAACACTGGGGTGAAGTTGAACAAAATTTGAAATTATCACTTTCGGTTTTTCAGAACGGCTACCATACATAGTTATTAGAGTATCTTTTTAACTAGCCTTTATTCGAACTGAAAACGTTTCTAGTATTATAAGTATACTCTAGACCAACTTCGAGTTTACAATAAAATAAAAATTGGGAAAAGGTTACAAACATTTCAATTCGGTTTATAACACACCTTGTGTTACGATTTACGAATATTTGCGTAGCCTTTGCACTTCCTGAAATTCCATTTTCAAACTTTCATAGTATAATAAGAAATTCCTAGGATTTTTATGGTAAAAAAAGAAATTTTAAAGGTGCGATGTAAAAAAATTTTTCATGTGAATAGGTCATTTTCCGGTTTTGAAGTAAAAAGATTACATAAGTCCTGACATTATGGAGATGCTATTCCCAACTTTTACGAAAGAATTATAAAAAATATTGTTTTTATGATTGAAACCAAAAAAAATCAAAAGAAAAAATTAAATAACAAAAGAAAAATAAAAAAAAAAAGTTAACCGAATGTTAATGAAATAACAAAGTACAAAAATTGTTAAGACTACTTTAAGTTGATATTTCCAAAATTTGTATTTTGTACCTCAAATATTTTTGTTAATATGGCAGATATTGATTAATGATACATTCATCTGTTTTCCTTCCATGTCACAAGTTCAGTTTTTTTTTAAATTTGGTTGCTTTACTTCAAGATAATAAAAATTTATTTGAATACTAGAATGAAATTTTATTCGATGCTGTACATCATAAGCTGTGAATTTGTTGTTGAACACGGTGAAGTTACCAGTATTTATTATTAAATTACAAAATAATTAAAGTTGTCTTTGAAATACAATTTCTTAACAAAGCAAAGCTAGCCTTAAAGTGCTTGGTAACTACTATGAACTTTAAAGCTCAAGTAAAATGTATTTTTGAATAAAGGGGCTAAAGTTTAAAAAAAATTGTTTCATTGAACTTATAAAAAATTTAGAAAAATTAGTTTAAAAAATTTACAAAAGAATTACGAGTACCGAAAAAATATAATAAAAATAAAAAAAAGTGCCGAGGTTTGAAAAGTTTTAATGTGAATTGGTCTTTTCCGGTTTTGCACATGAGGTCAGGGGGTTTTTTATAAGAAACGCTTATGTTACTTATTATTAGCTCGAAATATATATAAGAAAATTCTAACAACGGCAACGCTTAAGTACCCCTCAACTCGAAAACAATATATTATACAAAAAACCTCTTCGTAACAAAACATTCTTGTCTTTTAAAAGTACAATGCTAACAAATATCAAGGAATTTCGGCAAAAAAAAAGGTTTTTGGGTTGCCCGCTTCACAAGCAAATTGCCTCCTCATGTGCTGAAAGAAAAAAGTTATCTAACGTATACTTTATTTAATTAACAAAAGTCGAAACATAATTATTGCTCATACGCACACGATGCCGTATAAAGATGATTTAATAATTAATAAATTATTGCATACCTTAGGGATGTAAGTGATACATAGCGTATACTTGATAAAATATAAAGCAAAATCTATAGATTCTCTAGGATTTTTTAGTTTTGTTTGCTTTGAACATGTATACATATATGTGTAAATATGTACTTATTAATGAAATAAATAGCCATACAAATATTTTATCACTAATAAAACACATAAACACAAATAAATCAAAATATAAACTGACCCAAAACCTGGTACTCTGTTCAATATTTTACGTGAAATGCTATCAAAACACATATAAAAAAAATTGGCACGAATTGTGCATGAAAAAATTTTGCAGAAATAGTACTCTGTTTATCTTGTGTAAAACATTTGAAATGTATCTTCAACATTTTAATTTTTGATGCGAAATAAGTAGAGTGCCACTTGTTTCGTGTGGAATTTACAACAAACACACGGGGTATTTCTACAAACATAAGAAATTGTAGCATAGTTTCAGGCCTAGTTAATATTGTTTACATGTCAAATTTTTCGTATGAAATAATCAATGTTGATAAAAATTGTTCACAAATTTGAACAGAGTACTATGCTTAAGGCTCAAAAAATAGTTGAATTTAACATATAAAAAAGGTCGAAAAATTACATAAAAATATTTGATAAAAATCATTTGTAATAAAAAGTTTTAATTAATTAATATTAGTTTAAAAAAATAGTTATTCAAGCAGCTCCAAAATATATAGCAAGTAGCCTATGTTATTGAACATTTAAAAATAAGAACACAATATTGTAGCGACCCATATTTTCCGAGTTATGAGCAATTTAAATGTACATAGGAAACTGTAAAGAATTTTCAAAAATAAAAAAGATATAAATAAATAGCTTATCTGATTGAAAATTTAACAAATATGAACAACAACAATTCAAGTTAATTAAGTTAATTCTCCTCAGAACTTTTCATAGAAATTTGTAATATAGTTTGTGTAATAGAAAATTTAAAAAGGGAATTTTTATATAAAACTGTTATTGTGCATTACATTTGATTAAATGTATTATTTAATTTTCCGAACTCTTTTTATATACATACATAGTTAAACAATGTGATATTTTTAACTTTAGGTCTTTATTTACACATATACTATAAATATATAGTTATCATTCGCAATATTTCGTTAACCTTGGGTTAACTTCTTTAATAAATCTATTATTTGTTTTTTACAAAATATTTTTGTGGTTGAAAAAAAAAATTAAAAATAAAATTGAATAGCAAAAAAAAAACAAATTAATAGATTTAATTAGATTAGAGATTTCATAAAGAATTTACTTAAAGGTTAACGACATATTGAACAATAAAACTATAGATATGTATCTAAATGAAGGCCTAAAGCTTAAAAAAAATAGTTGAGGTAGAAACTTACATTTGATAATGTAAATTGGACTAGCAAATATTTCTATATTCTAGATCTCCAAAATATATGAATTGTACTTGAGAAAGCTTAAAGATAAGCTTTTGAAAATATGACAGTGAAAAATTTGTATTAATAAAACTAATTAAAAGTTTACACAATGTTGTTGTCCTTTAAAAATTTTTAGTTTATTAAATCTGAACAGAAATATCTGGCGGTTAACATTAAAAGTCTGAACTTAAATGAATTACCTTTCAAAGAAAATTTATTTATAATAATTATATTTATAATAATTACATGTAAAGTTTTTACCTCAACTACTTTTACTGAAAAACTCTTTTTTTCATTTATTTTATGAGTACTTTGAAAAATATTTTCACAACAAAGTGCTTTGGTAAAAAATAAAAAGACTACTCGTATATGCAAAAATTAAAGCAAAATTCTTTGAAGCTTTTCGTTTATCACAAACTATTGTGATTTATATTGTTCAGTGGTTTGACTCAAATAAAATTACAAATACAAACTCGCAACATTAGCTCTGAATGCATAAGTTTATTTGAACGTTTTTCTATTTGCTTGACTAACTAAAAACTTGAGACGAAATAATAGTAAAGAGAAATCTCTAACAAATAATAAGCCAGGAAAAAAAAGAAGCTCAACCAACTGATTTTTTAAGTTTATTTTATAATTTCGTTTGAGAATAAATATGTAATAAATGACTCGTTATTAATAAAGTTTTGGCTTGGAATTAAAAGTCTGTGTTTTTGCTGAGGTAACTTAACATGATGATTTCGTCTATGCTGTCGTTGGTTAACCTGTAGTTTGGTGTTATACTTCATAAATTTCCATTTTATATATTTAGCCAATTGGCTAGCTAATTGTATTTCAAAAAAAAGTATAAAGCTTGAACAAAACCAATTGTTTGAAAAATTTGCTCACTAACAGCAATCGATTTTTTATTAATTTTTTTTTGCTGTTTTTTTTTTTTTGTTTCCTTGGACATGAAGCAAATAAAAAATTGTTGGAAAAGTCTTCTATTTATGCAAGTTATAAAAGCAATTATGAGAAAATGTTCAGTGAAGATGGCTGGCGTTTTCAAACAGTAAAGAGAATGAAAGCAGGATTAAAGGCTTTTTGTTTAAAAACTCATATATAAGAAATTAATTTTTCTTTAAAATAAAACGTATCAAAACAAAATTAGAAAAGATTTCAAAAACATATGTTTATTATACTTCTAAACTCATTTTGTTTAAAGATATAATTGACAAATATTAAATAAAATAATTGTATAAGCCCATGATATCTATAAAGTGAGTTTATTTAAAAAATTTACAAACAAACAAAATTTTGATTAAAACTGAAAGTGTTTATTGCATGACAAGTCCATCTGGTATAATTTTGAAAGCAATACAAACGTCATTTCTATAAAATTTTAAGATAATAGTATTAGGGTGTTACGCTTGTTATCAATTAACCAAAACTTACTTGTCACACTTTTAAAACGAAACTTTTATGTTTAATCTACCAACTTCTATTAGATTATCATCCATAATCTAAATATGTGTAAGTTTCCTAAGAAATCTCCAGAAGTTAAGCAAACAATTGTTTAATATTTAACAAATGTCTTATCACAATCGATTTTACTGTTCTTGTTTTCGCATGAAAAAAAAACTTTTAACAAAACGAAATGAGAAAAACATTTAAGCGAAAATGGCAACAACAGCTGATACTGGATTTACAATATGAGTTTTTATGATGCCGTTTATTTGTTGCAATGAATATAAATTTATTTCTATGCGATAAGCAAACAATATTGCAGCATTGAGAATTATTAAATTAGATTTTTACAACCATCGATTAAAAGTTATTTACAAAATGAAAACAAACAAATGATGGAAGAGCAACAATTATGTATAGAGTTTTATTTAATACACAGAGAAAACAAATTTGAAAATTTAAGCTAATATCAAGAGTTAAGTTTTAAGTTAATATAATGTATTATTAGAATTTCGGTTAACAGACTTTTTGCTCTGGTTAATTTAACCAATTTTAAATTGTTACTTTATTTTTTTTAGGAAAAACTCGTTTGCCATGATTTTATTTAACCAACTTTTACTTTAATGTTTCAAGTAACTTCTTTAAAATAAATACTGTGTTATTTTAGTTAAAATAACCAAGTTTTCAATTGTTAAGCATTATCCAGTAGACTATCTTTTTATTAAATGAACTTCTTATTTGTTATATCTCTAGTTGTTCTACGAAATTTTTGCGTAAAAATTCCCTGATAATCTGCATTAGCAACAGTCAAATACGTATCGAATACTGCTAAGACCACAATAATCAAATTCAATATATTTTTAATAAAAAAAATATTTTTCTAAATAAGTAAATTAAGAATTTGGGATTATTAGTGAAATAAGATATTTAAAAAATTTTTTTTGTTTTGCAACTATTTAACCCTGGAAAATTAAACCTTTTTTTTAAATTTTACACTATACTCCGCCTATAAGGCATTACGAAGTTTTATATCACCGAAACAAACAAAAAATTTCGCAACGAGCGGCCACTCGAGAGCTCAGAAGATATTCTACTGAGTTTTCTTTAATAATACGAAATTTAATCAAATTTACTAGTTTATTGGTTAGTTTAACAGCTATAGACAGTTAAAGACTTAAAACTAAAATAGAATAAGGCCGAGTTTGTATATGTATTCCATGTGCCCAAAAAAGCGTAACCACTAATTACTAATAAAAAAACAGTTTGATTCAGATGTGTATTTATTGATTTAGACAGTTTCCAATTATGTTGGATTCTACAAAATTGTCTATTAGTTAAATATAAAACTATGAAAATGTTTTACTTAAAAAATAAGTGATTGAATCCAACAGGTTTTCATTAGTAATTAGTGGTTAAGCTTTTTTGGGCACATGTTACACAGATGTAAATTCGGCCTAAGAAAGCTTGATCTAAATAATTGAAATGATTAATAACACTGTAACTACAAGTTTTTCTTACAACTTAAATATATATAAAACTATTCTACGGGTTAATCTAACCAAGGTAGACAGTTAAGTTACCGCCAATTTATGTTGCTGTGGCGATTTAGTTGAACACTAAAATGTATTAAAATTTTCTATTTGCTTGTTTATCTAATATCAAAAGCAGTAGATAAAACTAAACCATACAAAGAGTAACAAAGGTTAATCTAACCATTTCAAATTGTTAATTTTACTGTTAACAAAAAAATGTAGCGATTCCCATCTATACAACACTTCTGTTCGTTAATGTATTTATATGGATAATTCTTTCAATCGAGACAACTATTATAAATTGTTAATGTACTGTACTGTTAGTTAAAATCTCCAACCTTGATATTGTTGACACTTTAAGTCTGGTTGTGGTTGGGAGTTAAGGAAATTTTAAAGAAGTCTTCTAAAAACCAAGGATACAAGCTAAGAACTCGTTCTTTTATACGAGTGTGAAATATGCCCGCTAAAGATGTGAACACTTTCCTAATTTTTAAAAAAAAATATGTGAGAAAATATGTTCTGGACGAACAGGATGTCTTACAAACAATAATTACTAATAGTATAAATTTGAAAGAAAGTTTGTTTCTTTGGTACGCTTTCACGTCCAAACCACTAAGCCGATTTCGAAAATTCTTTCAGCAGTGGAAATTTACAGTAGCAGCGTCAAAAAAAAAAAAGGATTTTTTATCCGGTTCGGAAACGGTTTTTTAAATTTAGTACGCGTTTTAATTAATTGTTTTGGGCTGGTTAGGGTAATTTTAGTTCCGGATTTTATTATTTCACCAGCTTTATTGCTTTTTTTAGCAGATCAACGTGAGTGGAGCCGCGCGTAAAAGCTAGCAGTTATATAAAGCTTTAAGCTTGACCCTACATTACGAAGAACACATGGATATTCCACTATACAGCACCGAGTATTGAAAGGAATACGCAAAGTAACAGAATGAAAAGACGACCTGCCTTTACTGGGCGTAATCACATCGATTCAGAAGCTTCGTAAGCAGAAAAAATATGGCACAAAATAAAGATTCTAACATCAAAAAAAAATTGTTCAAAAAATTTCCTTGAGAAACAAAAGAAACTGATATATCATTATTTATAAAAAAAAATTAAGTAGCATTGCTCTAATGCCTACAGGAGCTTTAAAAATTTAAAACTTAAACCTGATTAATTTTATTAACTTTATTTTTTTTTAATTTACATAAATCATGCCAAGTTTTGCTTTCAAATAAAACAAGTCTGTCAGAAATTAAATATAATAAATAAAATATGTAATAAAACAAAATATAACAAATAATATGTAAATGCCTGCGAGCTTATAGAAATCCTGATGGTAAATAAAATTGGTTGAGAAAAACAAATAAAAGGCAGCAAGCTGACATCAAATCAATTTGTATTAGTTTCAGCTGCGTTTTTTTGTTGTTCTTCTTTTATTTAATTTACTAAAATCCATTAAAATAACAGCATGTTGCGGCACACATAATGCAAGCGTACATACTAAACAGCCACAACCCACAAACTCTAACATATGTATGTACACATATCGTTATCTAAGATGCCAACAGGCGGGAAGTTGGCCTCTTTTTTTTAACCGAGACTTCAAAAAAAAAAAGAAGAGGTTAGCAATTCGTCTGCATATTTTTACATTGTTAGTTGATAAAAAATCTTTTTTTTTTGTCAGAGAGGTTATGGCTTACAACTTTCAAAAAAGTGGGCGGGACACGCCCATATTTTTTTTATTTGATTTTATGTTATTCTACTTATTTGCTATCTGCGACATCTAGCAAGCTCCTTTTGTTCTTTGTAATGATACAGTTTTAAAATTTAAAAAATGGGCGGGACTACGCCCATTATAATTTATTATTATATTTTACGTGGTTCTACTTAACAGTTTTTTATGAAACTTACCAGACAAGTTGAGCTCTAAAATAGACACCAACTTCCAATACAAAAAATGGGCGGGCTCAGGCCCATAATTTTTTTATTTGATTTTATGTTATTCTACTTATTTGCTATCTGCGACATCTAGCAAGCTCCTTTTGTTCTTTGTAATGATACAGTTTTTAAATTTAAAAAATGGGCGGGACTACGCCTGTTAAAATTTATTATTATATTTCACGTGGTTCTACTTAACTGATTTCTATGAAACTTACCACACATTTTGAGCTCTAAAATAGACACAATTTCCCATTTAAAAAAATTGGGCGGAGGCACGCCCATTCAAATTTGATATTTAATTTTAAGTGGTTCTACTTAACCACTTGCCTTGTGCTCTGAACAGCACAAAGTATTGCATTTAAAAAAATGGGCGCAGGCACGCCCCTTAAAATTTAATGTTATATTTCACGTACTTCTTCTTAACCAACAGATTTTCCAAAAATAATTTTTTTAAAGAGTTTACTTCCAGTTTGGTACCATACATGTTTTTCGAAGTCGATTTTTCTTTGGGCAAAATTATTAACAGAAGTATTTATTAATAGAAGTATTTAATTCTTCAGAGACTTTAAGTTTTTGTGAATTATATTGTTGCGACTTGTATTTTTTCTATTTCCAATGTAATCACTAAAAATTGCGATTTTGATTTGTTTTTTTTTTTAATTTAATTTTTTTGTTATTTATAACCCCTTCAGGATCTCAGTCAACGATATATTTACTTATACAAAGAAAACATTGCGTTGTAAAAATATAGAAAAACACAAAACAAACATCACAGCGCGACTTTACATGAGGTGTGATAAATGCTAAAGGGTTTCTAAGTGTTAAGTATTATTTCCGCCCATAAAATATTTTATTTATAAATGTCAAAATAAGAAGAACCTTAAATCTACACGTTAAACCCTCACGGCAGTTGTGTCAAAGACCTAATTTATATATTTTTTAATGTAGCAAATTTGTACGTACGTGCTGAGTTTGCAACAAATCTGTCATTGGATTTCTTTTGACATTTTTTTTTTTATTTTAGCACAGCTGTTAAGGTTTATATTCCAAAAGATATGCCTTAAATTACTTCAAGCTAAATAAAAAATATAAATACTTAATGTTATATATGCATGTAAATAACTTATTTATTTACTTATGTCTGATCTCTGCTACCTTGCAGTATAAAGTTATAAATAAATATTAAGCCAAAAGCTGCGGTTCTGAATTAGAGTTATGCTCTGTTTCCCACCAGGATACTTAAGTTTGTTGTGTTTTCTTTTTTTTTAGATTTTTGGGCAGAGATTGATTGTTAACAATTTTAGAGACTTGGGTGCTGATGAAGTGCATGGTGGCACAGACAAATTTCATTTCATTTCCCCTAGCTAAAATGTACTTTAATATTTTTTCTTCACCTCTCTCGTTGTCTGTCTGCAATGAATTCCTTGCAAATTAAATTTGATCAACTTTCCGGTTTCCGATTGAGCTGAAATTTTGCATGCATGTATAAATCGGATGACAGTGCAATACTATTATGACATTTAGCTGATGTGATGATGGCGGATAATTTTCTTTGATATTTAACTTTAAAATTCATTTTATTAACAAATAATAAAAGCTTGTTTTTAGAAGATAAATTTTTTTTCTGTAGCATTTAGCTTTTCCGCCATTAACAAAAATTTTAAATGTTTGCCGTTTTAATTTTTTTATGAGTTTTTTTTAAGACAAAACAAATATTTAAATTTGCATTAAAAATATTTTATTACGGGAATAATTTCTGAAGAACTCGGAAACCGATGAAAATTTAAATATATTCAGTAAATTGCCATGGTGATTCGCACTTGATATGTAATAATGGTTGTTTTTTTTTATAAAGTAACATCAGTTTAAATCATAATAAAACAAGAAAATATATTTTTAATATCAATGAAGCGGAAAGAAAATTTTATGATTTACGATTTATGAAATTTACGGCTGGCGCGTAGAAGGCGCAAAATGGAACTTCAATTTTTAACAACTTTTTGCAGCATATGCGGCCACATTTCGCCGGTAACTCTTCGCATCTTCATTGCCAGGTGTTGCATTGTTTGTGTTTTATCGACGAAGACACCAAAGAAAATAATCAAATTGGGGTTAAATCATATGATTTTCGTGGCAAACTAATTGGGCCATTACGTGAAATTATTTTTTCATCAAAAGTTTCTTTAAGTAAATTAATTATAGCGCCCGCTGTGTGACATTTGGCTCCATACTGTTAAAACCACATATCAACAAGATTAGTGCTACTTAATTGAGGTACGAAAATATTTCGAATAATGTTCCTATACCGTTCACCATTGACAGTAACATTCTGACCATAATCGTTTTTAAAGACATATGGCTCAATGACTCCCCCAGCCCATACAGCACATCAAGCAGTACTTCTCTGTGGATGTGATGGTGTTTCAGCAAAAGCTTGTGGATTATTTTCACTCCAAATGCAACAAGTTTGCTTATTTACGTACCCATTCAACCAGAAAAAGGACTTGAATCAGAAAATAAATTTTTAATGGAAATTCAAAATCAATATCAATTTGTACTTCAGCCCATTCGCCGAATTAGCGGCGCATACGATAGTCGTTTGGCTTAAATTCCTGTACAAGTTGCATCTTGAAAGCTTTTTAGCAAAGAGCCTTAAGTAAACTATTGCATAAAGTGGAAGGACACAACCCCAGTTGCATATAAAGGCGACGAATTGACTGATTAAAGTCATCTGCAATGCTTTCCTGTACAGCAGCTACAGCTTCTTCAGTGCGCACTATTTGGCGACTCACGTTTTGCGATCTATTGTTCTGTGAATTAGCTGCTCTGAAGAACGATTATGTACGCCATAAAATGAAAGAAGTGCTCAATGAGTTTGACAAATAGAACAATTATTTTGATTAAAAATTTCTACAATTTGCACGCGTTACTCTGGTGTAAGTCGAATTATAATGAAATTTCAAAGCTAACTAAACAAAAATCAACTATCAGCTGTTAACTGGATAGACGCAATTTACACTGTGCCTTTTCCGCTTGCATGTGTAGGCAGGCTTTTTCAGTTCGTTGGTGAGAGGTGTTGAGAAGCATGCGGAGTAAAACAAAAGGCACGAAATAAAAATTCGAGGGGATTTTTGACATTTCTCTTTGTTTTTTCGTACTCTCAGCACTAAGAGTGTATACAAATGTCAAAAAGTCATGAAGAAAAAAGTCTTAATGTAAATGTGCTTGACTTTTCGTAGGGGTTTTAAAAGAAAATTGTCGAAAGAAGGCAGGCTAAAAAGGCATAATGTGAATAGGCACATACTCAAATAAAGCAGTGATACCAACTCAAAGTTGTGACACTAAAAAAAACACCCTTTACTATACGAACTTTTACCTATATAATCAAATTTCTCACTAAAAAAAATAAGTAACCGGAAATTTTTTTTGGGGTTTTGGTAGTTTTTTTATAGTTGGCTGTTTTCGCTTGTGATTTTTTTTTTTTTTTTGGTGTTTTTTTTTTTTTTTAATTTTGTGGTTTTTTTCCTTTTTGCCGATTTTTTCGGTTTTGGCGATTTATTTGATTTTTGGCGTTTTTTTTACTTTACGAGATTTTTTTTAGTTAGGCGCTTTTTTCGTTTTGGCGATTTTTTTGGTTTTTGAAGATTTTTTAATTTTCGAATTTTTTAGTTTTAGCGGGTTTGAACATTTCAAGAGTTTAGCTCTTACGGTTTCCAAGATACAGCAAGTTGTCAGAATTACATAGTCAAAATACCACTAACTGATAGAACACCCTTTAAGTTAGATTTATTTAATTTTAGTGTTAATTGTTGTAATTTGTATAAAAATTTTAAGTGTCTATATGTAATTGTAGATATACTAAATGGGATTTAATATTATTCGTGGCTCGTTTTAGAACACCCTTTAATTTTCAACTGTCATATAGTTACTATTGTAGCGGCCAAAGTTCTACATACCCTGTCAAAATTGTAGGTCCATAGCTCTTAAGGTTCTCGATAAAACAGCCTGTAACTGGCAGACTGACTGCATAGCGATAACAATAGGGCTACTTTTCACCTGTGGCGACCGGAACCCTAAATAATCACATTTTAGTTTGAGTAGAACATTGTTATCATAATTGTAATTAATATAGATTCTTTGGGAGCAATGAAAATGTTGTTCCATAAAAAGGAGTTTACATTTTTAGTAAGAATTTTTGATTATCTCTACAAGTAGAAGTTAAAAACACCCGATTTAAATACGGCGCGCAGAACTGTTTTTTGTTTGTTGAGGATGTGTTTAAGAACTCACTTTTTCATTACTGATATCGGCCTCTCCCCGCCACTTAGTAAAGATAAGTGGCGTACAGTAAAGTTCTTAAATACAACTCGTGAAAGGAGAAAAAGTGGTGAATATTCTTTGCTCTAAAAAAAAGACAAACCACGTGTAGCTTGCAATAAGAATTTGTCAATAAAGAGCAGATATGAGAAGGACCTGCGCTTTTGTTGGAGAGTAAAAGCTTATTTTTCTTCCTTCAGTATAATAAAGTTATGCCAAGAGTAACACACACTGTTATCTGTAACTCTGTCATACTGTCATGAATGCAATAAAACTAGACAGTAGCACAAATTTAAGATTCAGTTTGACATGAAATGCAAACCAAGTATGTTGCGTGAAAATAAATTTTGTAAAGATACATTTCAAAGTGAATAATATAAAAGTGGCTTTAATGAAAGTCGTAAAAAGCTGAATAAAATATTTTTTATTAATTTAAATGCTTAATGCTTCATATTTTGATATTTTGATATATTTTTTTTTTGTTGTTTATTTAACGTTACTAGGTTTTATTTTTAATTAATTATTATTAACAATAATATAAAAACTATTTATGAGAGGAAAATAATGCATAAGCTTTTAGAAATATATTCATGAGAATGCCATGAAAAAATTTTTAATGAGTTTAATGAGCAACAGCAGGCAATAAGTTCGTGTGTTTAATATATGCTTTTGAACCTACATACTTTTACTACTTGTTGTTAGAAGCGTGATTATGTCTCGTTGTTGCTGACAATAAAGCACTGATGTGTAAAAACCACATTTGGTGTGCTTCATTAAACAAATGTTCTAACATAATTTATAATTTTCTCTGCCTCTTCAGAATAATTTTGAATGACTTAAAAATATGTAACAAGTCGTTGCCTGCCTGAAAGCTGATGCAAAATGTTTTTTTTTTTTTTTTTTTTCTTAATATTCTTTTATCTTAAAAATATTCACAAATAATGTGCGTGTGTTATGTTTGAATAATGTGATTCATTAAATTTTTGAATGAAACTGAACTTTAACTTCTGGTTTTTCTTTCATTATTTTGCTTTTTTTTTCATTGCATATTAATGACCCATTTAAATTATTTATTAGGTTTTGCATGTCCTTTTAAAGGAACTCCAATTACGTTCATTTTACATGGCTATTTTGTGAAAAGTTATAAAATTAAGAGCTTCGTTTAATGAATGTACCTTATAAGTGGCCATTTTTATTTTTAATTTAATGCATTAAATTGGCGAATTGTTATGCACGATTAATCTTTAGGATGGCTACAATATATCTGGGATATCTTACCGCTGTTATTGTGCAAAGTTAATCTGCACAGTGGCTCTTAAGTAAAAAAAATATATATAAAGGTATATAAATAGTTATAGAAACACATTTCAAGTGAGCTTAAGTTATAACTAGGAATAAGGAATTTATGGATTTAAAACATATTAGACGCCTATATTAAGACATTAAAAACGCAAAATATGCATTAAAAACAGAAAAATATGCACATATTTTTAAATACGCGCAAGTCATTGCATGAATAATTTTTCAATAATAATTCTCTTATTGAAATTATTTTTTTTTTCGAATTATGACACAAGAAATTCATTTATACCTTAGTCGTACATATCGAGCCATAACCGCTAAAATAGCTTAAGCGACACATTTTTCGGACTTCGTTATTTTGATGAAAATCGACTATTTACGATCGCAAATAATCGATTTTGGTCGAAAAATTAAATTTGAAAATTATGTCGGTTGGGCTTTTTTGGCGGTTAGTGCACGATATATGATTCAGTTATACAAAAATATGCATTTTAATAAAAATATGCACTAAAAAATTCATTGCTTCGCAAAGGTATTTCGTTTTTGCCATTATCAGAATCATTTATATGAAACACCTGTCCCTAGTTATAACAGAAGCTGAGCTATAGCGCACCATATTATATTACAATGGTTTACGAAAATATACAAGGGTCGAATTTTATCGGACGTATAAAAAGTTTTTCATTAGTACAATTTTAGCTTAACCTAAAGTAAGCGCTAAGTTAAAGGCAAATGTATCATGTATCCTTCCTAGTAAGTTAAATTTAATTTATAACAATGAATAGCGTTTTATACGTCCGACAAAATCCTACTTTTAACTAACTTTAAGTTGTAATAATGATCCTAAATGTAAGAAGTCCAAATTAAACGACGCACAGTGGGGTATTTAGGCAAAAAATTTTAATAATTCTACAGTTTCTAAACGAGCCACCCGATTGTTATAAAACGACTTCATACAGCAATTGTGGAGGCGCTAACGAGCTTAAGTCTTGAATTTAGACTATATATCCTTAAAATGGGTGGAGCCAAAAAAATCCCAAAATGGTCTACCTCGGGTTAATGAACATTTTAAATCGATAGCAAGCTGATGTTTTTGATCTTAAAAAAAATATTCAAGAAATACTGCCATAAGTTTATTTTAATATAAAATTTATTTCAAATTCTAATAAAAAATATTTTTTGCAAGTAGATTTTTTTATCTCAGAGCTAAATTAAGTCTGCTACATTAATGGATTTCAGCTTATATCTTAAGAAATTTTCGCGTAAAAAAATTAAATAATTACTTGTACTTTCTCGGAAAGTAAATATATGTTTATTGATAACTGACTAAATAATTTTTTTTTTTTAAATATGTATGACCATATGGCAGGCAATAAAGAAGCGATACGAGTATAATGACAATTTTTTTGATTTATAAAATAAATTTTAAACTACATACACACAAGAAAAAAAATTATAGCTATGCTATTTATGTCACCACGCAGGAGCTAGGACATGATTTTTGTAACAAAAACAATAGACCTATTACAGTTATAAATTGATTTCTGTTTTGATTTCTTTGTACTTAAGACCAGAGTACGAAAACGAACGAAACAAATTGTTTGAGTTAAAGAAAAACAAAGCAAAACCAATGAGAACGATAGCTCAATTTGGTTTTGTATTGTTTTTGCACATGAGCATAAACCAAAGAATACAGCCGATCGGCTGTAAGCCGCCTAAGAAAATAATGGGAAATAAATGGAAACGTTTTGAAATATTTCCGGCGAATTTGATATCATCATATATATAATTTCATTGCACTGTTATTTAAAACATTAAGTTTGTTTTATATACCCAAGCGGGTGCCTCGGTAGGCTAGTGAGTAGTGTGGTAGCCTATCAGTGTTGAGGTTGTGGGTTCGATTCCCACCCTAGACCCTGGTCTATTTCACTACAACGAGTGAAGTTCTTAGTTACTATTCTCGCTTAAATTAAGTTATGATATAATTTGTAATTGTATATGTAACATTTAATAAATAAATAAATAAAAATATATACCTAAGCAGCATAGCTATAACCAGGTAAGACAAGTAAGTCTCTTCTTTTTTCGAACAAAAATTTATCCTGAAACAAATTTGTGATTTCAGCTTTATATGTATATATATTCCTCTTACTCCCATTGATGCATAGGGCGCCTAAGTGATTCGCTACCGAGTTGAATTTCAAAAAAGTGGGTTGCTGGAACTCCTTTATGCTATCTTCGGGTCCAGTCTCACAGTGCAGTCGTGGTTCAGCATATATTAATGAAAATTTACCTACTTGCCAGTGACGTTACGATGTTATGTAACCATTCAGGCTACATGACTGGGCGCTTTCTCACTCCAGCTAGCTTTCAGAGGAATCTGAAAACCTATTGGCCGGGAAATACTTGGTCTAGGATCGGAAGTACTGAGCTGCTTGGACAGTCAAGGAATAGTTTCTAGTCACTCCCAAGTAAATGACAATTAGAAAACTTTCCGCACTACGTGCGCCTGAATTCAGCTTTAGTTGAAGAAAATTAAAACCTTTAAATTCGTTTTTTGTTCAAAATAAAAATATGTTACTTTAGGATTATCTAGTATAAAAGACTGGATTTATTATTAATTTTATAAAAAAAAATTATATAAAAATGTGTATTTGTTTTTAGCGCCTGCCTGTTATAACTCCTCAAAATCACAATCCAAACTCAAAACCAATTAAGCTGAAAATTAACTCTTTGTAAAAGTCTGTTAAATGCAAAAAAAAAAAGCCTTCAAGAACTTTTCACCAATCACTTCAGTAACATTCAGTCTTTTATCTGGTAAAACCCAAAATGTCATCATTAAATATATTTTGAGTATTTCGGAATTGTTTGTACATTGTTGTTGTTAACAACAAAAACAAAAATATAATGTCACATTACAAGAACAATTTGTATTGTATTTATCACACAGAAAAATGTGCTGATAATTTCAATAACTGCCTGCAAAGACAAAACTTTCAAATTACCAGCAATAATATGCTGATGCCTTAGAAAAATTGGCACCATGAACTTTTATTTCAAGGTCTTTTCACACAAAATGTCTGTGTGGGTCGAAAAGTTTTCTTTTTTGTAGTTATAAACTGTCTGACATACAAACATTTGAAGATATTTTATGTTATTCCACAACACTGTAACTGCCATTTATAAAAGAGAAAAAAAAACTTTAATTTAGTTAAGGCCCAAAACTTTTCGTTTTTTTTTCTTTTATTTTGTGTGTGTGTGTGTGTGTGGGTGTGTGTGTGTGTGTGTGTGTGTGTGTGTGTGCCAAAAGAAAGAGGAGACATGAACATCATAATAATAAATCAACAAATTTATTATATTACCAGAAAAGTATGCCTGCTGTGGTAAGATGAAATAAGTGCTTAAGTTGACTTAAGCTGAAATATAATTAGGCCATTATGATATTTCGAACTTAAAAATATCCCCAAGCAGTAAACAATTTTCCATAAAGTTATGGCAAATATATTATGAGTCATATAGAGGAGAGGGAAGTCAAGTCGATTTAGGAATCTATTCAACAACAAGACTTAGTGGTTGAAAATTAGTCCGCAAAAGTTTTAAGATATCTTTATTAACACTAAGTTATCATTAAGCCTGATCACAGGAATATTTACTGAACACAGCGCTATAGGATCGTATGAATCGGAACCGTTCTTAAAGCCAATTTCACCAACTTATTTAAATAACAATTCATATTTAAAAGTAATTTTTCAGTACAAAAATTCATGAAAATCGACATTTAAATATGAATTTATATTTAAATAGAGTTGGTGAAATTGGCCCTTAGTATAGAAATTGCTATTGGATCGGTAAAAGGTAAAAAGCCTACACACACACACACAGACACTAAAATTTGAAATTAAAATCTACGATTACAAGGTTAACTTTCCATTTTTCTACAATGATTTTGCTTCATATATGTTTCATGTTAATTTAACATGATTTACAGTAAACTTCAACGAAAACGTTCCCTTTTGAAATAACTTTATTTCATGCTGATTTAATATTTCAGTGCTGTTATATGTAAGTAAATCATCATGTTGAATCAAAGTTATTTCAAGTTAAAATAACGTAAAGTTGTTACTGATATAATACGAATAACCGTGTTGAATCAATGTTAAATGTCATTTCAAATTGAAATAACATGAATTTAATTTAATGCGGTAATTTTTTTTTAATTATTTAATTGAGGTGATTGTGTGTATTGGCACAAGCATCATAGAATTTTTGTGTGTTTTATCAATATCACAACCCTATACACATTACCTGTTCCAAGTAAGCCCCTAAGACAGCTGTTTCTTTCAACTATCGACCTACATATCAAATAAAACAAATATAAAAAAATTAATTTTTTTTTTGAAGTTCAACACATACAGAGAAAACAGTGCCTACTAAATACCTCATAAAATAGAACAAAATTAATAAGAAATCTCTATGGTTTTTTTCAATAAGGAAATTTTATTAATTTCATAGGGAAACCCTTTTTGAAAAAATTAGGAAGAAATCTTGTAGTTTTTATGAGGTTATCTTATTGATTTTTTCAATAAAAAAATATTGCGTTTTTATTCTCTGTACTTATGTATTTTCATTTAAATTCTATACCATATACATATGTATGTAAGTATGTATGTACCCTCTAGCCAGCCTAGTACCATATGTCTCTATGTCAACACTCTTTTCTCTAGCGACAATTGCACTAGTTGAAATGTCGACAATTTTCCTTTTATGCGCGAGTAGAGATACGTTAGAGACAACAGTTCTAATGTATTTCTGTTGATATTGCCATTGAACGCGTCAATAGTTGGTTTTTATTTTTTATTATGCTATGCAATAATGTTAAAAGCTTACGTACTTATGTATGTAGGTATGTATGTATTTAAGTTTGTTGGCCCAACCCTTATGAAATTGTAGACGAGGGTCACTAAAATGTACTAGTGATTCTTAAGATCAAATGTCTCCATATGGTCGTAAATGAATAGTGCTAAAGTCTACTGGTAGATTTTCAATGACAACCCTATGTTATATGTCAATAGGCAATTACATTGGCTGCGGTACACCTATTCAGTTGTACTATTGACAATGTCATTAGTAAATCACTACAATTTTACTATTGACATGGAGCGAGGAAATATCGATATTGCAGACTGGAGCCCCTAAAATTTACTAGTGAATCTTTGGTTCCAATGTCTCCATGTGGTCCCAAAAGAACTACTTAGTCAGTATTGCTAACGTCTAGTGGTGGATTTTCAATGACAAGCTAATGTTAAATGTCAATAGATAATTACATTGGCTGGCATACACCTGGTCAGTAGTACTACTGACAATGTCACTAGTAAATCACTACAATTTCACTATTCGCATTTTCTGCAGGGTAGTATGTTGTAGATGTTATTTATTTTTACATACATATATACATACATACACAATAGGTTATATTCTTAACTAACTTACTCACCAAGTATTGAACCAGCAAACTACTAACTGATAGACAAGCACTCTAAACAATATGCTAACAAGCAGCCTGAATAACCATTGAAATTATTGTGCAAACATTCTTATACAAAAATGAAAAAGATAATGAAAAAATTTTCTCTATGTCTATTTATAGATATGCAATAACAAGACGCCTCATAGAATCAAAAAGATTTCCTTATTAAAAAATCAATAAGATGCTTTACACATACTCATATAGGAACCCACTAAAATCAAGAAGAAAACCTTATTGAAAAAATCAATAAGGCCACATAATAAAATCAAGAAGAAAACCTTTTTAAAAAAATCAAGAAGGCAACCTAATAAAATCAGTAAGAAATTCCTATAGTTTACAATTTATAAGAAAACCTAATAGAATCAAGAAGTTTTTCTCAATGGATTGTTTTTTTTTTGGTGCCAAAAATAACGGAAATTTAGTAAAAAAAAAGTTGTGAATAATAATATTTCTTCTTGATTTTATGTGGTTTTCTTCTTGATAAAATTAATAAGATTTACCACATAAAACAATAAGGAATCTCTATAAAAAATCTTCGCTTCTTTCTGCTAGGATACCCCTTAGCCTAAAAAGTTTTCATAGAAAAAATCTTATTGATTCTATGAGGCAGTTTTTTCTCTGTGTACTTTATTCCAAAAGTAAAAATATTTTTTTGTGCCGCATACACCACTTTTCTTAATTTATTTTCATAAAGTACCATTTTGTGCTCCATACGTATACATTACTGCTGTGAATTGAGAATTTTGTTTATTTTTCATGCTGTTCAGAGAAATAAGTCGATCATTTAATGGCGACAAAGAAGTCGCCATCGATCCGCTTACACACTTACACAAGAAGGACAAGTAATTAAAGTGCATTTAATATACAAAGTGAAATTAAATGATTTCTTTAATACTCAAACATGCATAATTAAGATTTCTTTTATTTTTTTTTTATTTTTAATAAGTTTATATTAAAACATGTAATCGGTGAATGCATCTGAGTGAATGATGGATGTTTTTGCTTAACAGATACCGTTGAAT
Source organism: Tachina lurida (assembly GCA_944452675.1). Taxonomy (NCBI): domain Eukaryota; kingdom Metazoa; phylum Arthropoda; class Insecta; order Diptera; family Tachinidae; genus Tachina; species Tachina lurida. The sequence continues at coordinate 118,069,722 of OX101754.1, forward strand.
TTTTCCTACGGCACCTTCTTTTTTATTATTGTTTTCTTAGAAAAATTAAGCAAAACAAGAGTTAACTTTGGTTGTGTTCTTAAATGCATCACGCTATGCATCATACGTGCAAAATTATTATTTTAAATGCAATACAAGTTCGCTGATAGTCTGTTTTAGTACTAATTATGTTTGTACGCCATATTTGACATTTATTTGTGCGTTATCCACTTCAGTGAACCAGTTTATAACATTTATATTTCCAATTGCAGCGCAGTCATGCATTTACGAAAGCACCCTTTACTTTGTACGTTTTTGTATGAAGGATTTGACGCAATCGCCAAACAGTGGCGTGTACAACAAAACAATACTTATTAGACCTAAAAATAGTGGATATGGAAATATGGAAATCATAATAAATTTTGTGAAACGCGTTTTCGACTCAGAAAAAGGGTATTCAAAATATATATATACATACATCGTCCATACCTATAAGTCATTTTTTTAAGAATGGTCGGTGGAGCAAAACTATTCCAGGGCGACGATATATAAAGCTTGGTTGATGGTTATATAATGCAAATGCAAGTGAGGCTACATTGTTTCATTGATAACAGCAACTATACTCTATGTTGTTAATCTTAAAGATGATAAAAGATGACTGACAATAAAAAAAAAATTACAAAAAGAGTACACAAATTTTATGGATAACAGTTAGTTTAAATAGAAGATTGTTCTTTAAAAAAGAGAACGTATGGTCACCTTAAAATTCTCAGGCAGGACTCTAACCTGCGACACCACAACTACAAGACCAGTATATTGCCTGCTAGCTAGCAGCAGAAAGCTTTTGCTGGTGTTATGCCAAAATTGTCAGTTATTTGCACAAATTGTACAGCAAAACAAATAACAACAAAACACCCACATATTTAAATAGCATATTATTTCTATTTAATACAACATGTGTGCATGTTGATTTTACATTGGTATTTTTTCTATGTGTAGCTGAAATGAAAAACATCAAATTATGCTTTAAGAGACCAAATAATTTCTTATCGATAACTTTAGATTCTACGTGAATATGAAAATTTTCAATGTTTGAAAAAGTGTCTTTCATTTGGAAATGGTTTTCAATCAGCAAAATATTAATTTATATTATTAATTCTCATATATTTTGCAAATTAGATGGATCCAAAATAAATTTTTCAATTGAACTAAAGGACTTACATATACCAGAAGCGAATACTCTTTATATAAACCAAATTCTTCTTGCTTATGATACAAATCTCTAAAAAGAATGAATAAAACAAAATTCACTTTATTACACTTATACTTCAGTTAAAACAAAAGAATACAAGACAACTTCGAACAAAAATTAAAAAAAAAAAACCAAAAGCATTAAATGTTAAAGAAAAACTATTGTCAGTTGCTTTTGTCTCAGCGAAAAATAAATGTTATGAAACGAAACTGACACGGAAATAATAAAGAAAGAAAATTTTAAGAGATATCATATGTATGTCATCGCCAGAGTGAGTGTTTTATACTTTTTATTTTTAATACATAAACTAAAAGTAAGCAAAGAGAATTGTGCTATTGAATTCGCTTATAATCTTATATATTTATTTATTCATGATATCATACTCGTAATATGCGTATAACGAAAATAGAAGCATCTCTTGTAAATCTTTAATTTAAAAAAAAAAATACAAAATATTATAAGAACAGTAGCTGTCATAACTTTTAATCGACTGAATTAAGTTTTGAAAGGAAAACAGTTAAAAACTAAATTTAGTTAAACTTATTTTAACATAGAAAAATTGTAAAAATAGCTAAAGACATTTGCGCTATTCACAAGAGTTGTTGTATCGTTTAAGGTTGAATTTCAAATAAAATTCTCTCAACAAAAAGCTCTAACAAATAATTTTTAAGAGCAAAAAACTTCACTTGAAAATGAAACGAATAATTTTTTTTATCCACATTATTTTTAAATACACGGCGGCGTGTTCTGCAAGTCACGCTTATTTAAAAAAAATAAATAAATAAATAAAATAAAAAATAATATAATCATAATCTTAATAATTGCTTTCGTTAACTAGTTATTATTATTAATTATTTATTTGCGTTGAAAGTTGGAATAAAATATTATTCTATTATGAATGACAAAAAATAAATAAAAAATACAATAAAAATCCACTAACAAGTCAGTGTTTTTTTATGAAGTGATTTGAAATTATCGCAATTTTCAGAACAGGTCCGATAAACTTATTTATTTTTTTATGTTAATTTTTGTATGCATTTTTGTTAACAATAGTATTGAAGAGAGTACACAGGCACGAAAATGGCTTATATTGCTTTTAATGGTTACCACCAAATTTATCACATAATTTCGTAAAATTTATTATATTTAAAATAAAAGCAAAGTTATTATTACATTACCAAAATAATTTAAGACACTAATGAGCTCAAAATAAACTTAATAAATTTTCATTAAGCCAATATGCGTAGTTTAAAAACTTACGAAAATAATAAAAATAACTTCAATGAAATTTTGTTTGGCCTCAGACAGCTACAGAGTCGAGTTTGTGATAAGTTTTTTTTCTTCATTAAAATTTACATTTCCAATTTCGTTATAAGACCTAGCGGGAAAACTCAGCCTTAGTAAAGGCCTGCTTAGGAATTTTTCTTTTGATTCAATTACTATTCTGCTAAAAAAAATGAGCTTTATAAAAGCTCTCGATTCTTTCTTATAACAGCTGAGATACACATTCATCGTTCCCTTCTATGAGGAAGGGAGAAGAGAAGGAGTAAAATTTTCTTTTTGTTTTTTTTTTTACCAAAGCAAAAGTAAAATTTATTAAGTTAAAGGCCTCTCCTCTGGTGAAAGAAGTGAGATCGGAGCGGCCTACCGGGCAGTGACAACGTGTGTAAAAAGATATGAGTATGGAATGGAGCGAGCAGGTCTGGTACATCCAAAAGAAGGAATACAAATAACTAAGACACCCTTAAATAAATAAGGCACCCTTTTTCCTTCTTTTTCCCGCTGGGCATCTATCTTATGTATGTGTGTATGTAAGTATGTATTTATACAACACCCATTTGCTACTTTTTAAAGTTTTTTCCTTCTTTTTGCTTTTGACATACCTGAACCTTTTCTCTGTGTGGAGTAGAAAAGTTTTTCTATATTTTTTTTTTACTGCTAATTTTGTTTGTCTGTCTCAACATCATTAAAGTCAAAGTTCTCCAGTGTATCTTCAACTTCAAACAAATTTTGCAGGAGAGATAAAATACTGTTATCATTTACTATACATACCCAGCAAAAAATTTAAAACAAAGGTAATCGGATTTGGAATTAAGCATTTTTGATGGAAGCTGTTCCTTACTGGATTTCCAACTTAGTCATTTTAACAAGGCGTGAGACTAAAATAATCGATTCTTGAGAAGTACTTACTTTTTTATTTGGCAACTTGTTTACGTGATCTATTTAATCTGAAAAAAAAATTATTCTCCTCATTTGGCAACTTGCACATATTTTTTTTTTTTTAATTTTAGGTAATGTGATTTGTAAGCGAGTAATTAAATTTGGTAATCAGAAAAGTAAGTCATTATATGGCAGTAGTTCTAATGGTAATGTGTAATTTTTTGCTGGGTAGCTTAACCCTTTACCGAGCTATGTTGCAGATATGCACCAAAAGCATTCAATCCTCATTAAAACCATTAAGTACAGGCACTTTTTAATTCAATAATTTAATATTTTAATGCAATAACTTTGGTACAATATCTAGTTTCAAATTGTAAAATTTGTTATTAATAAAAAATTGTATGTGTTACATCACAAAATATTTACCCCCATATTCATAAGAAAACAAAATTAAATTGAAATCCATTTTAGAAAATTTTTGTATCAAAAATTTGAAATAAAATACATTTCAAATTCATTTGAAATTTTATGAATATGAGTCTAAACACAAAGCAACGATAATTTATTGCGGTGCGGTTTTTCATACGATTTTGAAGTAAAAAACCGCAGAGCGGAACGGCATAAAATTAAAATCTATTTTATTTTCTCTGCAAACTTTCTTATTCTCTCAATTTTTTACACTCTTTCTCTTGCTGATGTTGCCACAGTTTTTGAATATTTGGCGGTGTTCACAACATTGTTGTAACAAAAACATGATTTTTTTTTTGTCATAAAATATAAAAAATATATCAAATATGTCTGCGAATGTATAAAATTTTAATAAATTTTTTGTTTTAGTTACTGCCATTACAAAATATTTAACACAAAGTGTAATTTTTTTATAAAAATGTATACACAAAAAAAAATTAATAAAAATTTAAACAAACAATGACAAGTATTTGCCGTAGCCGTCTTCCGTTGTATTATGTTTATTTTTCTCTCCCGCAACGAGAAATCGCACCGCACCGCAAATATTGTGTTAAGACTCTATGGGGGTTAAAGAAAGCTTACAATTTTATTAACTCAATGTTATCGTAGTAAAATTGTAAGCTTATTTTGCCTGCGTTTTAAATCAATAAATTTTGTGAATGTTCCAAGTCAATTATTTTGTTAGAATATTATCAATAACATTATTTCTAATTTGGAACTTTTAACGTCAACATATCTGACCTTCTTTCCTCTTAATTTTCTTTTGAACCGCTTTGCACTCCAGTAAATAAAATTTAACAAAAAAAATCCTATAACAAAACTTTTTACTTATTTAGGAGGTCCTAGAATCTGCAGAACAAGTTATTGTCTCGATAAATACTTTAGCCAGTCAATGAGGCGTCACGTCCTCTTTAAAATGTCTTATGTTATTAAAAGTGGATTTAGCTCTAGGCCAACGATATAGAATTTTTATTTATTTTCCATATTTATGTACCTGGTTATTTCATTAACACACTTTTCTGTCAGTTTTTATAAATTTTAGCCTGTTCCTTAAAGCTGATTTATTGTTTGATGCAGCGTTATTCTTTTTTTTTTTTTCTTCTCCCATCTGCCATTTAAAAGCCAGTTTTGTATTCATAATGTCCTTATCTATATGAGAATTATACATATACTGCACATATACACATACATACATACTAATGTCCTGCACAAGACCATTTATGAGACCTTTCAAGACATGAGAGATTTTTTAGCTGCTTTACTACAGCGAAATTTTGTAAAACAAACGCTAAACAACACTGTTGGCAAAACAAACAACTGAGAAAAAGTCTTGCCAACAGTGTTGTTTAGCGTTTCTTTTAGAATATTTCGCTGTAGCAGTAGAAAAATCTCTCATGTCTTGAAAGGTCTTGTGCAGCACTTTAACACATACATACATGTAGCATATATGCATATGCTAGTGATGCACGAATATTCGTATTCGTATTCGAATTGTCGAATATTCGGCCATTTTTAGATATTCGTATCTGTATTTGTAATCGCCAAATTCAGGCGAATACGAATTCGAATATTTTTCCAAACAAATTAAATAAATAAATGCATTAATCCTATACGAAATTTAATTAAATGGCTAAAAATATTAGTTTGTACAAATCCATTATGTTTTTTAAAGAAATTTGTGCTTTGCATCATTTTCAAATATAATTTATTGACGATCATTAAAATTTTTTTGGTAGGTTTTATTAACTTTAAAGTACGCCAACAGGAGTGTGGAGTCCTTTTTCATAAGCATTTTTTAATATTTCATATTGCAGGCGTAAATAGAAGCCCAATTTAATGTCCATAGATTTCACATAAAATATTCGTATTCGTAGTCGTATTCGCGAATATCAAAAATTGACATTCGTTACATCACTAGTATATATGTACATTAGGGCGGGTCGATTTGTATGGAGGCAAAAAAATCGCTCAAATTACAAGGAAAATCGTATTATAGGGATCAAAATAAGAAAGTTTGCCCAAGGAACCATACCTCTAAAATGTATTTTGATGTCCCGACTTTTGATCCGAAGGGTCAAATTTTGAAAAATCTCACTTTGAGCCATTTAGAGTTACTCAATCGAGTGAAATTTAGAAAATTCGAATTTTCTTTATAGCACAGTCTCGCTTTTCTTTGCTATCATCAAACATCATCGATAAAGAGCAATTCGAATTGTGGTCGAAAATGGAAAAGGGTATATTATCCATTTTTTGGCAAAGCGTATAAAAAATACGTATGAGTAATAATTATTCTTCATCAGTATCACTCATACGTACTAAAATGACGATTTTTTGAAATGTTTGTGTTGGGAACCCACCGGGGTGATTCCAGGGGGTGTGCCACTGGCATAGGTGGGTCGGCCCTCCAAATTTAGGGGGGTTCGGTCATACATTTTAATTCGATTGAGGATCTCGAAATGGGTCAAAGTGAGATTTTTCAAAATTTGACCGTTCGGATCAAAAGTCTCGACATCAAAATACATTTTAGAGGTATGGGTCCTTCGGCAAATGTTCTTATTTTGATCCCTAGAATACGATGTTTCTTGTAATTTGAGCGATTTTTAAATCGACCCGCCCTAATATGTATGTATACTTAAATATGTTTGTGTGTGTTGTCGTTGTTTATCTTGGCTTTGCATTAAGAGTCCTTCTCGTATGTATTTAAATTGCCCCATTTAAGTTTATAAACACCTGCTGCAGCATCTGTTTGCTACATTTACTTGGTGTTAAGTAAATATATTTTTTTATTTTTTATTAAATATGTTTATGTGTAATTTGGTTACATTATTACTTGCACAATGGAGCTGAACGCAAAGGAAGTACATATGCATATCAGTGTTTTGGATATCCGTAGTGATTATAAAAAGGAAGTGGAAATTTTTCCTTTCCAAGGGGTTTCTCAATTTACTAAATAATAATAATGAAAAATACGATATTCCAAAAGAAATATCGAGGTATATTTTTTTTTTTGACATAAAGCCTTTATTTATTATGGTTAAGCATTGTCTTTATGCATTTTGTTCTGACTTATGGAACACATCAGTAGACTTAACAGTCCACTGTTAACTGCTTTGGTTTTTGTAAACTTTTTTGGTTTTTGTTCCTGCTAGTTAAAGTTAAATTTATTTCCAGACACATGTTTTTTTTAGCTTTTCTCAAGAAGTTTTAGGGCTGAAGTATGCTGAGTAGTTTCTTAAGCAAAAACGAAATTTCTTAAGCAACAACAACAACAACAAAATTTCATGTAAATAATATTTAAGTTTCTAAATGTATTTCACTGATAGCCTAGAGAATAGTGTTATTTTCTATTTTTTAACCCCCGACCAAAAAAGGGGTGTTATAAGTTTGTAGTTTGTGTCTGTGTCTCTCTGTGTATCTGTGTGTCTGTCCGTGTCCACGTACAGACCAAACGGCTGAACCGACTTTGATTTAGTTTTTTCTGTTTGAAATGTGACTTGATCGAGAGGGTTTTAGCTATGTTTGAATCGGTCCCGCCGTTAAGAATATATTACATACTTTAAGATATATCGGGGGTTTTTAAAATTTTTAATTTTTTTATGATTTTATTATAAAACATTATTTTTCAATCGCCAAAAAAAGAAACAAAACAAAAAAATTTCTCTAAAATAAACTTATTTACTTAAAATCTCATTTGAAATTTATGGCCAAGTGTATGCAGAAATATAAAAGTCTTTACTGCAACTTTTTATTTGGCTAGAGTACATAAGTTGCTTTTGCAAGTGCCACATGAGTAATTTCCTCCCAAAAATGGCAAGAGTTTATATTTGTGTGTGTGTGAGCTGGCTGACCCATAAATCTGTCGGTATTAAATAAAATTTCTTAATGCTAAAAATTTTATGTTCAATTGATGTTAAAATTGTATGTTCCTTAAATAGAAAAAAATTATAATAATAAATAAAAAGGAAAGAAGACCATATAATCAAGTTTAATTGAGTGAAGTATTTTGTAAACAAGTCATGCAATTTCAGCTTTGTGAGTTGAATTAAATATTGTTTAACAAGTGAAGGGCCATAGTATGAAATTAGCAATGCAATTTAATAAGATTTATTTAAGTAATTTTTTTTATCCTGCTGTTTACAAAATTTTGTAAAGATTTTCAATTTTCTCTCAAGTGGGTTGTTGTTGCTTGGAAAAAAAAGGATATTTTAGGTAATTACCTCGTTTTGACGTCATTTAATTTAAGTGGATTTTTCAGGAAACTGATATGAGTAACACGCGCCGGTTTAAGGCATTAGAATATTTTATACAAAATATGTATTAAATTTTTAATTTTACAGCTGTCCATCATTTGTAGTTTAAATATTAAAGAGAAAATAACAATGAGGGTCAAAGGGAAATGAGTTTAAAAATGAACTGCCTGAAGTTATTTACATACCTGTTAGACTTCCCCTGCATTCGCATGGTTTTGATGGCAATTATGTGATTAAATAAATAAATAAATAAATTGTAAAGCTGCTAAAATTATGCTATTTTAACTAGACTTTCGACGATCAAACCCATTTCAATTACATAAATTTTATCATCGGTTTGTGTCTAAAATGAACTACTGACAAAATCTGCCACAAGTCATTTTCCAAAAAATGTTATTGATTGTTGCTATTTTCCTTATTCAGCGTATGATTAATATTTAATACTTTTATATCAATCATACGCTTACGCCAAAAAAAATAGGGCGAATCAACTAGTAAGAAGATGAAAAACTATGGCGCGAAGTCATAGTCAAAACAAAGTACACTTCAAGAAATTACAAACAGTATTTTGTATGGTAATACTGGTTTTAGCTTCTTAAAGTGTACTTTGTTTTGACTATGACTACCTGCCTATATTTTTTTACTACTCTCAAATTAAAGAGCGATCTTTTCAATGAGGATTCCCAAAACATTTGAGGGGTCCAGAGATGAACGTTCGCGAGATGGACCGTTGAAAAATTTTATATTTTTGCAGTTTTTGTTTTTCATATTTTAATATTTACTACCAAGACAACGTATGATAAAGACCCAAAATCTTTACAAAACTATACAATACAATAAGATTCTAGCACATTTAATTATAACTATATAGAAAAAGGAACTTTCAAATCTGTCAACGAGTTCAAATACACGTAGGGTGGATTTTTAACCCGAAGTTCAAAATTTTGTTATGGCAAATTTTAATTTTTTAATTTTGTTTCCTTAAATGAAGAATAATTATTCTTAAAAAGGATTTAACATTTTTTGCAAATTTTAGGATTCCGTACACCAAATGTGAAAAAAATTCACTACAATGTACGTCTGTTTGTGTTTTGAAAACCGTAAGAGCTACGGACCTGAAATTTGCACAGAATATGTAATATGGTCGCTACAACTACACAGATATGAAAGTTAAAAATTAAAGGGTGTTCTACAGCTTGCAACGAAGCATGTTGAAATCCTTATGTAGTATATAGAAATTAACCTCCTTCTAGTTATTTATTATTATTTAAAATGAGTTTGAAATGTATTTTATTTTAAATTTTTCAGAAAAAATTTTCTTAAAATGGATTTCAAACTCATTTTATTTTTTTATGAATAAGGGGGTAACTGTATATCGAGACTTGACATTTTCAAATTTAAAGTATTTTTATGCAGACCACACTCATTAACACTGAAATTTCAATAATCAAAATTAAAGGGTATTACATTAGTTAATGTAATTTTAACAACTTGCTGTAACTCCGAAACTTCTTACTTTTGAAATTTTCAAAAACGCTGAAACTAAAGAATACCAAATTGAAATGCCGAAACGAAAAATCGCCAAAATAAAAAAAAAGCGCTTAAATAAAAATATCACCAAAAATAAAATAAATCGCAAAATAAATAACAAACGCAAAAAATTAACTTAAGTAAAAATTACGTGAAAAAAAACTGAAATAAAACGCGGAAAACTAAAATAATCGCCAAAACGAACAAAAAGCATCAAAGCTAAAAAATCGCTTAATCTGGAAAACAAACGAAAAAGATCGCAAAAACCGTGAAAACAAACTCTGAAAAGAAAAAAACGAAAAAACGAAAAAAATCGCAAGAACTAGAGAAGCACCAAAACTGAAAAAGCACTAAGTCTAAAAAAATCACTAAAACTAAAAAAAATCGCCAAAAACCAAAAAAAAAATTAAAAATTGGTAAAACGAAAAAAGCGCTAAAACTAAAAAAAGCGCCAATACAAAAAAAAATATTTTAAAAATGTCTACATCAAATAAGATAATCAATTACATCGAGTCCTATTTTCGATTTAGTTTTTTTTTTAATATTCAAATATGTTTTACATACGTAAATTGTCGCTTACAACATAAATTTTACTGCGTGCATTTTAAAAGTTATTATCAATTTTGGCTTTTTAATAATTCTTAATTATGTGTAGGCCCATTAGGGGGGTTGTTTTTTTTTTTCTTCTAGTCTCACACCCTAAATCGGTTCAGTTTTATGTAAAAAAAAAATACAAACAAATTTCATACTGATAAGTTGCGTTTTAGGGGGTGCGTCCGGCACATATAATTTTAATTTCAACAAAAAAGTTAATCCCCCTTATTGCGAGTGGCGTCGTTGACGTCACATCAAGACGACAGTAAAAATTGTCACTTGTCTACTCTTTGTCGACAAGAATGGACTATACTATTAACATGCTACATTAATTTACAAAGCCTTACAGGTCAGTACGAGATTGTCAATAAGAGCCAATTGTTGCATGTAAAGAGTAGATAAGTCGTCTTGATGTGACATCAGTGGCGCTATTTATAATAAGGGGAAGAATATCTTACTACATATCGCTTATGATTATCGAAAATAGCGCCCAATATAAGCTATAAGTATGTATGTAGTGTGCGAGTCAAAGTCGCACTTTACTGAATTTATATTTCTCGCCGCATGTGTAATTTAAATCTAAATATTATACTTCCAGCTAATTTTATTCCTTAAAACAAACCTCTATATATGTAAGGCGGCTCTTTATGAAAATTAGCTTAAAACTAATTCAGGCACAAGTATGCGTATGTTTGCAAATATAAATCGTTCGCTTATTGCAACACAGACTTATCTCGAAAAATTCGTTTCTTTAGTAAATAATGCAGGAAAAAATTTTAGATTATATTTAGTGTTGTATAAAATTTTCATATAAAAGGCTTGTTCACGCACTTCTTGAGAAAAAGAAAATATTTTTATATCCTCATTGAGTTGTATGTAAATTTAAAAGTTAAAACTGTTAATCTGCAAAACTAACTTTTTTGAGTTATGTCTTTGTTGCAGCAAAGTAGCGATATGTACAGCGAAATTATAAAAAATTTCAAATGTGAAAAAACAATATGTTTAGCCATTTATTTTCACTTTTAACGACTTACGTTGCGAAAAAAAATATATTTTTGTATGAGTATTTTAAAATGTAATTGCTATGAGTGTGTTACATTAATAAACATATTTTGTTTATGGGTTGGTGTTTGGTTCTTTTGAACATTATTTTAATTATACACTCGGAAGCATAAGTATTCATGTATGTACATACTTATGTATGTATTTAAATAAAAACATGTGCACATATGAGCAAAGAAATATCTTAGAAAATTTCCTTTTTAATATTAATAACTTTTATTTATGAGTTTTCATACTCGATTTATTTGTTTTACAAATCTTTGTAGACAGTTTTGGGAATCTTTTTAATTCTTAAAGTGGCATCTTGAAAATATATTTACATCCCAGCAAAATCTAGTACTTATGAGATTTCGAGCAAATTCTACAGCTTATGAGATTAGGAGTAAAATCTAGTGGATTTCCATTAGATTTCCCACACACATAAGAAAGAAAATCTACTTCATCCCTAGATTCTGTCAATAAATACTTAAAATCTAGCACAGCTTTAGGCTTTTTTCAAAACTGTACTAAAAAATAAGCCGCTGTACTTGAAAAGGTGTGTGAATTAGCTATATTGCAGTTGTTTTGGTGGTCGTTTAGGAAAAGTTTTAATCAATGGTTTTTGTTTAGGATACGAAATCTTAATAAATATCAAAATAAACTTGCTATAAACGGTATAGATTTTCATACAAATTTGAATTGAGATCTGCTGGATTTTGTGCTTAAGCTAAAGCTATTTGGAAACAATTTATATATTTAAGTAAAATAATGATGTGTTTTTACAACAAGTCTAAAAGGGTTGGTTATAACAACTTTTTGGCAAAAGCAACAACCGCGATTTGCTATCAGTGGCTTAAATTCAGCTCGTATTGTATTAGCATTCCATCATTCTGCTTTTTATCTACAGACTTTTAAATTATCTTAGGCATTTAAAAGGGATTTTTATTTAAGCACACTCGTTTCCCCTTTGAGAGTTCCCTTTTCGTTTGGAAAGCACCTTGAGTGTAAAAAATATACTTTTTTCTTTCTTCATATACTGGTGATAAACAAGAACAGCAAGAAAGAGCAAACAATTTAACAAACATAGAATTTTTTGTAACGATACATTAAATATGGAAATTACCCAAAAGAAACATAAGAACGGAATTTGATTTATGTACTTTTTGTACCTCAAGGATGTAAAGTCAATATAAATTCTTTACACTTCTTACCAGACACTTTAGCAAATTAGTTTGAATAATTAATGAGTGGAATAAAATATAATTCCGTTTTGCAATTTAAGCTTGCTATCACAGTATTTCTTAGATGTTGAGAAAAAAAAGGAAACCAACAAGCAGTATAAATAAAATTAATCTAAAGTATATAAAAAATATACGATAAAAGAATTATTAATCAGTAATAATATAATATATAGGTTAGCAGGCTGCTGGTGAGGAAGGATGAAATTTAGAGTCCATCTCACTTGGATCCAATACAATGATCCCTTTATGCTAGCTGTGAGTTGGAGAGAAGATAGTAAGAGAGGGTGATAGGGAAGGGTTAGTAACTGAGAAGACACTTGGTGAAAGAGGAGATAGAGTATATATTTATTCCTTTACAACTCTGCTTTTTATACGTTTTTTTTTTTTAATAATGTAATGTTGCAGCGCCTCTGGTGTCAATGAGCCGTATTAAATTTTTAAAGCTGTGTTTTAGTAGCCATTATATTGGGTATTTTACTTCGCCGATGATTCTACTACACAATATCGACGAAAAAGGTGCTGTGATGTTACATTAGGATTGGTAACCGCTGAAGCCGGTGCAGTTCAGTGACCACTGTCTATCCCTTCATCACTAGATCTTTTCCTACAACAACTGATACAAAGCGACACTAATTCACATCAGGAAAATGCTTGCTGTTGTTATCTAATAATTGTCGGAGAACGAGCTCGAACCCAGTAACTTCGGTTTTTGTAGTCAACGTGCTAACAACTTTAGCAAACGTCAATCTCTGCTGGAGGTTCCAGGACTATTCGGCTGGTTAGTTCCGCTCTCGCAACACTTCCTTTCTATCCTTTTTTGAGTTCAGGTTAGATCTAGTCTATGCTAAACCTTTCCCAGCAACACAGCAATCTCTTTAAAGACAAATTCGAGTTTAACTAGCAGAGACACAAACCTCAATTTCTTACATAACAATTTTCAATTTTCTACATAACAGAGCAATGTTAGTTATTTAACAGTAAATACTTACTTGATTAAGATACCGCAGCCATGGAAGTAGGACGAAATCATAAAAATAAAATTATAGAAAAATGTCTCTGAGAGGAATTTGATAAAATTTTAATAGCAGGATGTTGGAAATATGTCTGGTAGAGAGCTAAGAAATTATATTTAAGAGAAAAAACTATTTCCTTAAGAAAGTTGGTGGAATTGTGTGGATATGGAATTACCATAATATATAGGGTGATTTTTAAGAACTTTTGGATTAGATTTAAAAACAAACACATACAAGTTAGAGAAATGTATGAATTCTTTATTTGAGTCGGTAGAACGATCTATACAATTCAATGTTTAAAGCTGATTTTATCTAAATTGTTACTGCGGATATGTCTGAAGTGGTTCATACGCTGGGTGCAATTTTGGTATAATTTCTCTATCATATCGAAGGTATCTCACGAATAAGTTCTTCAATATTGTCTTGTAGGGCATCAAGGGCTGCAGACTTGTCGTTGTAGACAAGAACCTTAGCAAGGTCCCACAAAAAATTGCCTAAAGACCTTAAATATCACGATCTAGACAGTCAATCGACCGATCCCAAACTTGAAATAAACTTTTCACCAAACTCGCCTCTCAATTGGACCATTGTTTTGTGAAGTGAGTGGCATGTAGTACCGTCTTGCTGAAACCACTTGTCAGCCAAGTCGAGGTGTTACATTTTTGGCAAAAAAAAAAAGTAACAGATGCCCAATTGCTGTGAATGGAGCCGAATGGTGGATACAGCTGCGACATTTTTCTCTGTCCGCACTCTACGTATGGGTGTTGGTGTTTTAATGTTCAATAATGTAATTTTAGTGTGAAATTTATGCCCCAATTCTGTTCGACGATTGTGTTATCTTGTCTAAGGACGAAATAAGGCCGCAGTTGTGATTCTTTAAAAAAATTATTATTTATTGTCTATGCTACAAGGTTCGTGTATTTGCTTTCTGATTTTGTTCCAAACATTATATCCAACACATATTTTTTTCATATTTTTTTAAAACTATTGTATAATACATTTAATTTTTATGTTTTAAAAACATGTCAATAATATTTTTATTTTTCATTATCAAAGACAACAACCATGTTTGATGAAAATAATTTAGAGAATTCAAGGACAAGAAGTCAAAAGTATTTTCAAACAAAAACGTCCTAAATCTTCTTACTGAAGAGTCACAAGATTCCGAATAGCCGCCTCAGTTCAGTCAGTTTAGGCGACCTTCTGGCCCAAACTGACCATGAAATGAAAGAAGTGCACGAATGCGTTTTCTTAACCGAGTATAAATTTTGATTGTTTATGGTAAGTTGATTCATTCTTAAATTATAAACCAAACTGAACATGTTTAACAGTAGCATGATACACGAAAAGAGCGGAGTTGCCAACAAGAGTGTTGCAAAAAAAGAAAACTTTTAAAAACTCACCCTTTATAAGTGGGGGAACCTTAAGGATTCGATTTATGATACAAGAGTTCAATTTCCTAAAACAATATTGAAAATTTTAATAATAGATTTGGGAAAATATAATTATTTAGTTAAGTCTCTTGAGAAGATTAGTGGTGATATTGGTCAAATAAGGAATAGCACTATATACATGGGTTAGTCTTTTGATCACTTTTTTTTCCTAATTTTGGAAATCGAAATATTCGGTTTTAAAAAATTTACTTTTTTTGTAAAATTTCTTGCGAATATTGTTGGTTATTTTGATCAAATATAAAATTGCATACTTTTTACAATTTATAGGTGCTGAAGGCTCAATGCGACCCAGGTAGTGTTCTCAATGTGACCCAATGGGTCACTTTTCTGAAATATTTTTGACCACCAATCTACTCATATCATAAAATCATGGTTTGTGTCTCTGCTACTTAAATTTGCATTGATCCTCAATGAAACCACATGATAAAGCTTCTTCTACCTTTAAATAAATATATGCACATCCGTTCCTTTGTTATTTCAGAGATTAACGCACAAAAAATCCCAATACCCACACTAGAGTCTAAGGGGTTGTCATAGACATTATCTTAAACAAATGCCACTGTGAACTAAAAAATCTCAAAAGATTTTCTTTTGCGTATAAAATGGGAAGCCATCTTTAGAAAGCATACTAAGTCTATTTATGCGCCCCTGATTTCCCTAAATTATATTAATATTAAGCATTGCTTTAGCAGTATTAAAATTTTTTCACCTCAATTGTGCTCTAGCTCTGTATTAGTTTCCTTAATTATTTTTTTGGAGAAATTAGCAAAAAAAAATCAATAAAAAAATCACTATAAGGCACCATAAAAAATTACTTTATACGCAAAATTACCTTTTTTTATAAATACACAATATAAGATTTGGAAGGGACATCTCATTAAATTCTACAAAAAAAAATATTAATTGAATTTAGAGAAGGGTGTGACAGTAAGCCGTAATTTCTTTAAGGCTGAAATATATCAATCAAGCCATAATAGCTTTTCTTTAACAAAAAACAGCAGTTTTAATATTATCTGTACTAAAATAAATGTAATAAACTCGTTTAAATTCCGCCAAAGGCTCACAACAGATCAGATTATGGCTCATATACTCTTAGCACTGACGAACATTTTCCGGTAATATAAACCAGCACAATAACACGTCAGTTAATGTTTAAGCATAAAATCAAAATGAAAAATGAAGAATGTTGTATACAGAGGACAAAAATCAAATATTTCTTTAGAAATTATATTACGACGAGTAAATTTTAGTTTTTATTCCTTTCATTCACTTTTTTTAAAACCCTTCAGTTTATGATAAAAATTTTGTTGTTAGGATTGTGGAAAGAATTTACTACTGCCAAGATGTAAACGGCAGAAATGAGAAGATTTCTTGCAATATGTTATTTGAAATAACACATAAATGAAACAGCCAGCAATTTCACACAAGTATTTCGATAAACACAATGAATCAAAGCCAAGATATGTATGTGTGTGCATTAAACCTCTGCCATGATTGTATTGAAAGCCTTTTCATCAAGTTCTTTTGCCCACTCTACTGGATCACTTTTTTAGCAAGAAAGTAAGTCATTACAAAAGCTCCAGGGTATGTTTGACTTGAGTTGAGTTGAGTTTTTTAACGTACACATAAATTATATGATATCAATGAAAAAAATTTGAGTGGGCCTAGTCACTTTTGTGGCAATGGGCCTGAATGCTTGCTATACGTCCTTAGACAAAAAAAACTAAATCGGACTACAAATGAGGGAGTTCTGAAGGTGGTTTTGGCTGAAGTACTTACTATGTTGTTTACAAAACTGAACGTCCTGGGTTCGAACCCGGTCACCGACAGTCTTTAAATAATAATACCACGCAATTTTTCTGAGGTGCATTAGTGTTCTTTCGTATCAGTTATTGTAGGAAAGTTAAAATGATGCAGGCTTAGATACTGTTCCCTGAACTACACCGACTTCAGCGAATACTAATCCTAATGTAACATCACAGCGCCCTCCTTCGTCGGTATTGCGTAGCAGAGTTATCGGCCAAGTAAAATAACCAATAAAATGGCTACAAAAGAGAGCTTCAAAAATTTAATACACCTCACTGATACCAGAGGCGCTGCACTCTACATTATAAAGTGCAAAATGCAGAGTTGTAAGAAAATTAAACTTTCCTCTATCTCTTTTTTCACCACGTGTCTTTTAAATCACTATCACTTCTCTATCACGCTCTCTTACTCTTCTCCTTCGTCAGTATTGGGTAGCAGAATTACCGGCAAAGTAAAATAACCAATAAAGTGGCTACAAAACACAGCTTCAAAAATTTAATACACCTCATTGACACCAGAGGCGCTGTAACACATCCATCTCTTTTTTTTACCACCTGTCTTCTTCATCACTACCACTTTCCTAAAGAAGGTAACACCTCTATCTCTTTCTTCACCATGTATCTTCTAAATCACTATTAGTTCCCTATCACGCTCTCTTACTATCTTCTCTTCTCCTTCGCCAGTATTGTGTAGCAGAATTATCGGCAAAGTAAAGTAACCAATAAAATGACCACTTAACAAACCATTAATAATTTAATGCGTCTCATTGACACCAGAGGCGCTGTAACACAAACTCTCTTCTTTCACCACCTGTCTTCTCTATCACTACCACTTTCCTGCAGAAGGTAACAACAAGTAGTAATAGTAGTAGGCATTCAAAGCATTCAAAGTGTTACTTCTCTTTGGAAAAAAAATACAACCGAATTGAGAATATTTTCCTTATCTGAATTGCATTAAAAATGAAATGAAATAACCCTTTTCTTTTTATATATTTTCGAACTTTGATAAAATTGCTAAATAAATATATTAAAACACGCCTTTGACTCGCATACGAAGGGTTGCGTGCGGACACTACATATCACTTATTTACTCAAACAACGTCATAACTCAAAAAATTTATTTTTCCAGTTAATGATGCAGAATTAATTCTCATATCTTTATTCATATTGTGTAAAGATTTCATATAAATATATTGTCTACTCAGCTCTTGATATATATATGTAAAATTTTCTTTCCTCATTAAGTTGTAAATTGAAAATTTTAAACTCGTTTTCTGGCAAACTACTTTTTTGGAGTTATGACATTCTTTGAATAAATGAGCCATATGTAATACTCATTGGTGAGAATAAATTTCACATTGTTCCAATAAAACGGGGCAACATCGATGAAACTAAAATCCAAATTTATGACGAAAAAGATTTCCGCAAAATGGTTGCTGAATTTGAAAAAAGTAAAACAAGCTTCTACACATACCAGCTTAAGAGCGCTAAAGGCATGCAGATCGTATTGAAGGGCATAGATTCTTATGTTGTCCCCGAAGAAATAAAAGATGCACTCGTCCTCCAGGGGTTCAAGGTAAAAAATTTTTTTTTTTTTTTTTTTTTTTTTTCATATACATCTTTATTTATTGTATCTTCAAAAATGAACTAACAATAAGTAATCAAATCTTAAATCTAAATATAATTATTAGGCCCGACCAATATCGGACATAAGCTTAGTGATAGTTATAAATAATACATAAGTAGTGATAATCAAAAAGAAGTATTTTTAAGCAGTCCCATCTGGAGTGTTGGGTATAAGATCCCTTGTGTCCCTCTTTTTTAAGCGGATGTGTCCAGTAAAGCTCAAAATATTACGGGCAAGCGGATTAGGATGTGACTCGAGTTTAGTTAAATATTTGCCTGCGTATTTTGCAATTTCTTCACTCACTAGTGGCATATTTAAATCACGATGAATATTTGAGTTTTTAACGTACCATGGAGCAGATGTTATCAAACGTAAAATTTTGTTTTGCCTTCGTTGGATTCTCTCGACATTTGAAGCTGAAGCAGTGCCCCACAGCTGAATTCCATAGCACCATATTGGCTTCAAAAGCGACTTGTATATCAAGAGTTTGCAGTCTAGGCTGAGTGTTGAATTTCTGCCAATTAACCAATATATTTGAGTCAATTTAAGTTTCATTTGGGTTAACTTAGAGTCAATATGATATTTCCATGTAAGCCTTCGATCAAGGTGTATGCCAAGGTATTTGACTTGAGAATGTTGAGGAATATTTTGATTGTTGATTCGAATGGGGGAACAGGTATCTTTTCTTAGGGTAAACGTTATATGAACACACTTTTGTTCATTGACTCTAATTCTCCATAAGTTCAACCATATTTCAAGCTGGGTAATGTGTGCTTGGAGATTGCGGGATGCCTCATCAGGATTTTTGTGAATACTCAAACAGGCTGTATCATCGGCAAATGTAGAAGTGTGGATGTTATTGCTCACAGGCATATCACAAGTATATATTAGATACAAGACTGGCCCCAGAATACTACCCTGTGGCACACCAGAAGATATAGATTCGGGTACACTCATGAAGTCTCCTTCCACAACAGTAAACTTTCTATCGAGAATATAACTTTCCAAAAGCTTTTGTATATTTATTGGTAGGTATGTCTTCAATTTTAAAACTAGGCCTTTGTGCCATACTTTGTCAAATGCCTGAGAAACATCAATAAAAAGGGCAGAACAATACTTCTTTTCTTCAAAAGTCCTCCTTATAATTTGAACCAATCTATGCGTTTGCTCAATAGTGCTATGCTGACTTCTAAAGCCAAATTGATGGTCCGGGATGCACCCAGTATCAGCTAAAATTGTGGACAATTTAGTCATGAGCAGCTTTTCGAAAAGCTTTGAAATTGTTGAAAGTAAGCTTATAGGCCTATATGACTCAGCCCTGGTAAGATCTTTGCCTGGCTTTGGAATCATTTTAATCTTAGCAAGTTTCCAGTTATGTGGAAAATGCTGCAATCGTAAAATGGCATCAAAAATAAATATCAAGATTCTTATTGCAATATCAGGCAAAATCATCAGTGTCTTGTTACTAATGCCATCAATACCTGGAGCTTTCTTAGGGTCGAGTTCAGCAACTATTTTTTGTAGTTCATGCATCTTAAACCTTAAGGGACGAGGGGGTAGAGAGACTACACTCGGTAAATCGGCAGCACCCGTACATGAATTGGGAGTGAATACAGATTTTAAATGCTCAGAAAATAAGTTACCTTTCTCACTATCGCTTCTTGCCCAGCCTCCAGTCGAAGTACGCAATGGTGATTTGAGATCAACGGGTCTTTTAAGATTTCTAGTAGCGCGCCATAAAGAGTAATTAGATGTTGACGTTACATCAAGACCTTCTAAGTACTTTTCCAGTAATGCAGTCTTTTCCGACGATAGCAGCTCTTTGAGTCGTTTAGTACATTCTTTAAGTCTGATTTTATTTAGGGGTGATCGGTGTTGTTGCCATTATCTTCTAGCTCTCCTTTTTTCACATACGAGACGTTCAATATCCGTAGAATAAATTCTATTAAAGCCAGTCTGCGGATAGGAAGTAGTGGCATGTTCAGCAGCCTGTTTAATATATTCGGTAAGATTGGCAATATTAAATTCAATATCATCAGGTGATCTTAGCTGAATGTTTTCTACGCAGTGACTACTAATATATTTTTTGAATCCTAGCCAGTTGACCCTATTAATCGTTTTCGCATATGAGTTAGTTAAATCACTCCTTAGTGGGTTGAAAATTGTAACTATTGTGGGAGAGTGATCGGAGGACAGATCTACAGAGCCCTCTACGTGAATTAAGTCCCTATGGATATTTTTCGTGACGCCAAAATCTATAACATCTGGAATTTTTCTTACGTCAGTAGGCCAGTAAGTAGGCTCCCCACTCGAAATGACATCTAAGCCCATTTTTGAAATTGTATTAAACAACGCTCTACCTCTAGGTGTAACAAGACGCGAGCCCCAGTACGTATGTTTTGCATTGTAGTCACCAGCTGCCACGAAACAAGATCCAAGCGATTTGTAGAACTTCTCATACTGATCTTCGGTAACTGAAAATCTGGGAGGTGAGTAAATTGATGATATCACGAAATTCGAACAAAAATTTTCTACGAAAATATTCGTAGCTTGCATATATTCTTCACTAACGTTCTCAAGGATATAGTGCTTGAGTCTTGACTTAATTAGAATTGCTGATCCACCGCATGCTCTCCCTCTCGGGTCCTTTGAATCATATAGAGTGTAACCATTTATCTTAAAGCAGCTTCTCGAAGTCAAGTGAGTCTCAGAGACCATCATTATATCAATATTTTTTTCCGTGAGGAAGTGCTCGATTTCATTTTTATGTTGGCGAATGCCGTTTGCGTTCCAGAAACATAATTTTAACGTGTTCATGGTTTGTTGACTAATGCTTGAAGCAGAGTATTCTGCATTCTCAGCATTTCTTGCATCATGCTAGTCATATTTGTTGTAAAGTTGTTTATAGTTAGCACCAGATTCTCAATAGTAGCTTCAAGACGACTAAAGTTAAAGCTAGAGTTTGCATTCGTTGAATTACTTGGCGGTGGAACATTTTGTGTGGGAATAGAACTAGTCTTAGCAGCATCGGCATACGATACACGTGAAGTTACTAGTTGGCTAGTTTGAGGAAGAGTGGCGGAGTAAGCATTTGCTGATTGAACTGGAGCTAATTTAGATTTTTGACCCATAGCCTGTTTAACGAAAGAATATACACGGCATCCTCTGTAATTAGCGGTGTGATTTTCTCCACAATTACTGCATTTTTTTTCAGCTTGTACTTTTGGCTTGGTACAGTTAGCAGTACCATGCAATTCACCGCAGATAACACAAACTGTAGGTAATTTGCAGTAGGTTTTTGTGTGGCCATATTCTTGGCAATTATGGCACTGTACGGGACCTGAACGCTTACGTGGCTCTTCAACTGTGATTTTTCGGTGTAAAAGGTATTTTAGACTATAAATTGGGTGCGTCTCATTTTTCTTTAACTGTATATCATTCGGCTCCAGTTCAACACGAAAAAGAGGCTGGGGAATCTTCTCTCTATTGATTATATTGGTAACATTTTTTACCTTAAATCCTTGTTCGATAAGTGCACATTTTACTTCTTCAGGCTCAACATATGAATCTACGCCCTTTAATACTATTTGTAGGCCTTTAGCACTCTTAAGTTGATATGTATAAAAATTTGTTTTATTTTTTTCAAACTCACTAACAATTTTTCGGAAATCTTTTTCATCATATATTTGGATTTTAGTTTCATCAATATTACCTCGTTTAATTGGAATGATGTGAAAAGTATTTTCACCAATGGTCGATAGTAGATTTTTTAGAAGCGCGTTTGAATTTTTTTCTCTCAGATAAATAGGTGGTGGCTTGAAAGACTTTTGCGATGATGCGGCGGGCTTGTCGTTTTTGTCTTGCAATAATGAAAAACGATTTTGACGATTGATAGAAGATGTGCTGTTATCCCTAGACATCTTTGGGGCGGATCCAATTTTAGTAGAATTTGGGCTTCGCCCGCGCTTTAAAATGGTTATATATCTGTCCATTCCTACTTGTACCTTTGGTTTTGTACTACTGTTGTCTTCAGTAACAACTTGTTTAATTGTTGACCACGAGTCGGAAGCGGATGATATCGCTGAGTTAAATGTAGAAGTACTAGGCAATAATGTCAACGATTCACTAGTTGGCATTGGACAAAGCGAAGTTGATCGCTGACGAAACTGTTGTTTTGTCGTTAGAAAAAGTCTATTATCAGATTTTTGATTTTTATTAAGAGCTTCAGAACTCACAGCAAGATTATTATCAGATTTTTTATTTTTATTGTTATCATTATGAGCATCAAAACTTACAGTAAAATAGGCATTTCTGCCGTTAGAACTCACTTCACTATTTTTTTCCTCTGGGGTACTCATAAAGAGTATTCCTCAAGGGTATTTTGTATGTTTTTTTGTTTACGGTTTTTTTTTGTTTTTGTTATTTCTATATGTAAAAATATTATCAAAGCAAAAAAATGCTTATTTATCAAAGTTAATATGTACTACGAATATTTTTTGTATGCTTTTTTTTTGTTTAGTTTGTATATAAGAAAAATTCCGCTATTACGTCTGTTCACTATGAAGGTACAACGAGAACTCCAAAGGTAAAAAATGTGTTGAACTTGAGCCTAATGATATAAAATTGAAAAAAAATGAGACGCATCCAATTTATAATTTAAAATACCTCTTGTACCGAAAAATCACAGTTGAAGAGCCCCATAAGCGTTCAGGTCCTGTACAGTGCCATAATTGCCAAGAATATGGCCATACAAAAACATACTGCAATTTACCCTCTGTTTGTGTTGTGTGCGGCGAATTACACGGCACCGCTAGCTGCAACAAACCAAAAGATCAAAGTGATAAAAAATGCAGTAATTGTGGAGGTAATCACACCGCTAACTACAGAGGTTGTCGTGTGTACTCTTTGGTAAAGAAGACTATGGTGCAAAAACCTAAATTAGCTCCAGCTCAATCAGCAAACGTTTACTCTGCCACTTTTCAGCAAATGAGCCAACCAGTTACTTCCCGTGTATCGTATGCAGATGCTGCTAAGGCTAGTTCTATTCCGACACAAAATGTTTCACCGCAAAATAATTCTACAAATACAAACTCAAACTTTAATTATAATCGCCTTGAAGCCACTATTGAAAATCTTGTGCAAACTATAAACAATTTTACAACAAATATGACTACCATGATGCAAGAAATGTTGCGAATGCAGAATACTCTGCTTCAAGCAATACTTAATAAGCCATGAACACGTTAACAATATGTTTCTGGAACGCAAACGGCATTCGCCAACATAAAAATGAACTTGAGCACTTCCTCACGGAAAAAAATATTGATATAATGTTAGTATCTGAGACTCATTTGACTTCGAGAAGTCTTTTTAAAATTTATGGCTACACTATATATGATACAAAGGACCCTAGAGGAAGGGCTTGCGGTGGATCAGCAATTCTAATAAAGTCAAGACTCAAGCACTATGTTCTTGATAACATTTGTGAAGAATACCTACAAGCAACAAATATTGGCATTGAAAGTTTTTGTTCAAATTTCGTTATATCATCAATTTACTCCCCTCCCAGATTTTCAATCACTGAGAATCAATATGAGGATTTCTACAAATCTCTTGGACCTTGTTTTGTAGCAGCTGGAGACTACAATGCGAAACATACGTTCTGGGGTTCGCGCCTTGTTACACCCAGAGGTCGAGCATTGTTCAACACTATTTCAAAAATGGGCTTGGATGTCATTTCGAGTGGGGAGCCCACTTATTGGCCTACTGACATACAAAAAATTCCGGATGTTATAGATTTTGGCGTCATAAAAAATATCTCTAGGGATTTAATTCAAGTTCAAGCTTCTCTTGATCTCTCGTCCGATCACTCCCCGACGATCATCACAATTTGTAGCCCATTAAGAAGTAACTTACCTGACCCATATGTGAAGATGATCAATCGTGTAAATTGGCTGGGGTTCAAAAAATATCTCAGCAGTCATTGTACGGAAAACATTACGCTTAGAACACCCGATGATATTGAGTCGAACATTGCAAATCTCAGCGAGAATATTAAACAGGCTGCTGAACATGCCACTATCTCCCATCCGCAGATTGGGTTTAATAAAATTTATTCTACAGACATTGAACGTCTCGTACGTGAAAAAAGAAGGGCTAGAAGGGAATGGCAACAGCACAGATCACCACAAAATAAAATCAGATTTAAAGAGTGCACTAAACGACTCCAAGAGTTGCTTGCATCTGAAAAAATTGCATCTCTTAAAAATTATCTGGAGGGTCTTGATGTTACACCGGCGTCTAATTACTCCTTGTGGCGCGCTGCCAGAAAGCTTAAAACACCCGTTGAGTATAAGCCACCTCTACGCACATCTACCGGAGGTTGGGCAAGAAGCGATACTGAAAAAGGTAAAATATTTGCTGAGCACTTAAAATCCGTTTTTACGCCAAATATATGTACTGGTGTTGCTGATTTGCCGAATATAGTCGCTCTACCCCCTCAACACATAAAGTTTAAGACGCGTGATTTACAAAAATTAATTGCCGAACTCAACCCGAAGAAAGCTCCGGGTATTGATGGAATTAGTAATCAGATGCTGATGAACTTGCCTCGTATTGCAATGAGAATCCTGTTATTCATATTTAATGCTATTTTACGACTGGAGTATTATCCACACAACTGGAAACTTTCCAAGGTTAAAATGATTCCAAAGCCGGGCAAAGATATAACAAAGGCTGAGTCATATAGGCCAATAAGTCTACTATCTACAATGTCAAAGCTTTTCGAAAAACTGCTCAAAACAAAATTGTCCCCAATTCTAATTAGTAGTGGGTGCATACCAGACCATCAATTTGGTTTTAGAAGTCAGCATAGCACCATTGAACAAACTCACAGATTAGTTCAATTTATAAGAAGAATTTTTGAGGGAAAAAAGTATTTTTCTGCGCTGTTTATTGACGTTTCCCAGGCATTTGATAAAGTGTGGCATGAAGGCCTTATTTTAAAATTGAAGACTTACTTACCAATAAACATTTTAAATCCTTTGGAAAGTTACATTATTTCCCGTAAGTTCACTGTTGTGGAAGGAGACTTTACAAGTAGACCTGAAACAATTTCATCTGGTGTGCCACAGGGGAGTATACTGGGACCAGTTTTATATTTAATTTATACTTGTGATATGCCTGTGAGCAGTAGTATCCATACTTCCACATTTGCCGACGATACAGCCTGCCTTAGTATGCATGAAAACCCTGATGAGGCATCCCGCAAACTCCAGGAACACATTAGCCAGATGGAGCTTTGGTTAAACTTATGGAGAATCAAGGTAAATGAACAAAAGTGTGTTCAAGTAACATTTACTTTACGAAGAGATACTTGTTCCCCCATTCGGATTAACAATCAAGTTGTTTCTCAACATTCACATGTGAAATATCTTGGTATACACCTTGATCGACGACTTACATGGAAACACCACATTGACTCTAAGTTAACTCAAATGAAACTTAAATTAACTCAGGTACATTGGCTGATTGGTCGAAATTCAACACTTAGCCTAGACTGTAAACTTTTAATATACAAGTCGCTTTTAAAGCCAATATGGTGCTACGGAATTCAACTATGGGGCACTGCTTCAGCTTCAAATGTAGAGAAAATTCAACGCAGGCAAAATAAAATTTTACGTATGATAACATCGGCTCCATGGTACATCAAAAATTCAAATATACATCGTGATTTGAATATGCCACTAGTGACTGAAGAAATTGCAAAATACGCTGGCAAATATTTAACAAAACTCGAGTCACATCCTAATCCGCTTGCCCGTAATATTTTGAACTTTACTGGACACATCCGCCTAAAAAAGAGGGATACAAGGGCTCTTATTCACAGCACTCCAGATGGGACTTCTTGAAAATACTTTTATTTTTTTCCTTTTGATTATCACTACTTACATATGTATTATATATAACTACTACTAAGCTTATGTCCGACATTGGTCGGGCCTAATTATATTTTTTAGATTTAAGATTTGAATACTTATTGTTAGTTCATATATGAAGATACAATAAATAAAAATCATGCATATAAAAAAAAAAAAAAAAAATATGTAATACTATACGAACTTTAGCCGTTATAAACGAATATCTTAACTGTACCTGGATTCAGTAACTTTCATTACGATAATTGTATTGCTATAATAAATATAACGTCAACTTGTCAACTATTGGCTGTCGCTTGCAAAAAAAAAAAAACAATTAAGTCACAATATCAAATTCATTGAGTTTTTCTTTATTATTCCTTGTGCTTTTCGCTTATTTATACATTTTCTATACAGAGCTAACACATAATATGGAATTAAATGGTGAGTAAGATAAAGCTGGAGACTATCGTTAAAAAGTAATTACGGAATTACATTTTCATTACAGCAAACGAATAAATATGTCGCTAATCGCTATTACGATTATCTGTTCTGAAAAAGTTACAGAATCCAACAACTGATGTAGACATTTTTTTTTTAATTTTTTGTTGTTGCATTTTTTCGTTTTGCCGATTTTTCGGTTTTTGGCAATTTCTGTTCGTTTTGGCGATTTTCTTCAGTTTTTGGAGTTTGTTTTACGACGGTTTTTGGTTTTAGCGATTATTTTAGGACTTTTTTTGTTTTTGGCGACCTTTTCACTTTTGGTAATTTTTTTTGCATTTTAGCGATTTTTTTAGCGCTTTTTTATTTTGGAGATTTTTTATTTCGGCATTTTTCTAATTTTGGAGTTTTTTGGTTTTAGCGTTTTTCAAGATGCATTAAGTTGTCAAAATTACTTAGTAAAAATAACGTTAACCGATAAAATGCCCTTTAATTTTTATTTTTTTCAAATTTCAGTGTTAATTGTTGTAGTCTGCATAAAACTTTGAAGATTTCAAATGTCTGTATATAATTGTCTGTATACTACATTAGGACTTCAATATGTTTCGTTGCTAACTTTAGAACACCCTTTAATTTTTGATTGGAATGCATGTATTTGCTGTTGTAGCGGCTAAAGTTTTATAAAGGGTCCGCCATCTAACGTTTTTTTTATCCATATTCGTTTTATCCTTCCGCTGAACGAATATGGTTGTGTATACAGTTGAACAACGCTAGGAAATATTGCTTACAGAAGATGCCGATTTTGCCAAAAAAAAAAAATCATCTTTTCAGATGAAGCTCATTTTGATCTTGGCGGATATGTAAACAAGCAAAATTGTCGCACTTGGGGCACAGAAAACCCGCACGCATACATTGAAAAGCCCAAAACGAGTCACTGTTTGGTGCGGATTTTGGTCCAGAGGCATAATTGGGCCATTTTTCGAAAATGAGCAATGAGTGGCCGTTACAGTCAATGGCGATCGTTATCGGGCCATGTTGAACGAATTTTTGTTCACAAAAATTTAAGAGGAGGATATTGGCAACATTTGGTTTCAACAGGACGGCGCTACGTGCCACACAGCCGAAGTTACACTCAATGTTTTGCATAGCATTTAAAAAAAAAAGTAATCTGGCAACAATAATATTCCTTTTCACCTTTGGTGTACGGACACTTACACCTAATTCACACGTTGATTTTTCAATGATTTTTTAAAACACGATTTTTGTAGTTTGTAGGCAAACGGTATAGAAAAGCAAAGGGGGTAGAAAAAAAAATCATATTTACCGTTTTCCGAGTTTTTTTTTCAAATTTTCCTTACACATATTTTAATTTTTGGTATGTTGCTTTATTTTATTTTTTCATTCAATGCGACAATAGTATTTTATAATAGAAAACAGTGTTACCTGTGGGTTATTTTGTCGCTAATATAGGAGTATAGGGGATATCGGACAAATATTTTATTTTGGCCAAAACGTTTCTTTATTTATAAGTATTAATAAACTTTGACAAAACGTAGGTATTTTTATACTCAGATTGCATTTTTTGTATATAAATACAAAAAGAACTATAATTAAAATATATTTTTATTTATTTTTTATTATTTTATTAAAGAAATTACACTTACATCTATCTATCTTAAATCTTAATAAACTCCATTAATGGAGAAATCTCAAATGCAGCTTTATGTTAAATTTGTATTATATATAAGATAATTTCTGAAAATCTGTAGAGAAGTATGCATTAATTTCGAACGCAGAAGTAGTCACTTTAAATATTTTAATACACAAGAACTACATATGTATGTCAAAATGAGGACTTAAATGTTTTTAATTAATCTTTTTTAAATTAAAATTAAAGGGCTTTGGACACGATCAAAATGCTTGCTGTCAAGTTCGTGTACGTGTGCTTGTCGGCTTGATGTTACCATGCTTGATGGCCCATCAAGCATTCATTTTGATTTTGATTTTGTACTGTTCGTTGTTTAAAACAAAATGTATAAAAATTTCTAGATAAAGAAATTTAATAGCAATAATGGCAGCACTATTTACAAAAAAAAAGAAATGCGAAATAAAATAGTTCTCAACACTTCTTTTTTTCTTCACAAGTCAAATTTATGTTTTTCTTCTTTTAATTCCGATTTGTTAGCAACCGTTCACAATGGAAATAAAATTATAATGAAAATTTGTTCGTGTTTGACGGGTTAATACATACACGTATATACATACATACATACATACACGCATGCCAAAAATCAAAATTTTTTGATTTTCCATCAAGCGACGTTGGTGTCACACATACTAACAAATTTTCACTCATACTATAACCAATCTCATCAAGCATTTTGACCGTGTCTAGACCCCTTAATGAAATTTGTAGATTTTCGTATGGGAACATTTTTTTAACATGTAGGGGAAATGGATTTTTTAAAATCTACTGGCAACACTGATACCATTTTTGAAGGCAAAAAAAAGCAAACCTAGAAACATGGAAAAAATCATCGTATGAATGTACAATGTTTTTGGAAGCAACTTTTAAAGAGAATTTAAAATAAAACAAGATTTTTAAATCCTCGTATGAATTGGGCCTTAAAAAGAGAAATAGAGAATGTGAGTTGTTTTAGAGACTCATTTTCTTCGTTTTTTTTTTTAATTGCTTTATGTGGTTTACTTGCGCTTAGTCGAACAAGCAAATGTATTCGTGCAGACCTTTAATGCGAGTATACAAACAATTGAAACTAGAGAAGTGTCTGAGTGTGTGTGTATGTGTATTAGACTGTGTGTGAATATATGTATGTATTTTGTTTAACATGAATGCGTTTGTAGGCCATATTCGCTCGTAAACAGAAAATGCTTTCCGGCTGAGAGGCAAAGTTAATGAGTATTAAAGAATTTATGGTGGCTACAAAATGGATTTGTTAACATAAAACCTAAACATCTATGACTATGGCAATAGTGCCCAAAAAGTTATGTCTTCTCTTCAAGGATTTTCCTATATATTATTTGTTATTAACACTAGAAGCGCCGGAACTTACAACCCCCCTAGAACCGCCACTGTGCCAAAATTGTCCCATTGTGTATATTACAAAGTTCTTTGAAATATGATATGAAACTTGTGATTAAAAATTTTTTTGAATTAAATTTTTATTCGTAAAAAACAGAAACACAACAATTTATGAATTCAATGTCTGATAAAAAATTAAAAGATTAATCAGGCTTGAGTTCAGTAATTTCAATTCTTATGAATGAAATATTTTTATTAATTAATGTGAGTATCTAAAGAATAGAAGAAAAATTAAACTAGACACTATTAGCTGGGGGAAATACCGATATTTTTCTGTGCAGCCACGCACTTCATCAGCACCCATGTCTATCTACTGGGGTAGAGGTTATTATTAACATCAGCTATTAAACTTAAATTTCTATGAAATGGAATATGAGAATTGATTGTGTATACAATTATTGATTTGCCTTTGGCAAACACATTTGTAAGTATCACTATTTATTTTCTGTTTTTCCATTTTCTATTTAGGTTAGCACGAAGTTATATCACTCTACCTATGTATGTTTAACTATTCTTACTTATCTTTTACGATCATCACATTAATTATTTTTACTTATTCGATGCACCATCGGTACATACATATAAGTATTATTGTAGTGGCTTTATGTTACTTTGTTTTTGCTTTCTACAGTTGACTTAGCTTTCCAGCATTCTGAAGCAGTTCTGGCCAAGTGAACAGTGATCGCCAAGTGAACATATTTTTGTCACGTGCCCATGATGAATTAAATGAGACATTATTAGATTTAATTGAACTATAGTGAATTTTTAATCAGAAATAATTTCTTAATCAGGCTTGAGTTCAGTAATTTCAATTCTTATGAATGAAATATTTTTATTAATTAATGTGAGTATCTAAAGAATAGAAGAAAAATTAAACTAGACACTATTAGCTGGGGGAAATACCGATATTTTTCTGTGCAGCCACGCACTTCATCAGCACCCATGTCTATCTACTGGGGTAGAGGTTATTATTAACATCAGCTATTAAACTTAAATTTCTTACAAATGTGTTTGCCAAAGGCAAATCAATAATTGTATACACAATCAATTCTCATATTCCATTTCATAGAAATTTAAGTTTTGCCGTCTTTACGGCAATGGGTATTTCTCTTCGAGCTCTATTAATCGTGCCCACGATACTAGTGTTTTTGGACTTCAAATATTCCGCTAGCAAAAGTGAAGTAAAAAAGTTGTCACAAGTAACATTTCTGCCTTTATTGATATAAGGATCCATTAATTTCTTCACTACCCAATCTCCCAAACGCTCCTCATTTGGTCTATTGTCATCCCTGCCAAGATAAGGAAAAGCATTTATTACATAGTTTTCATCGCTGTCAACCGCCATCCAAAACTTTTGACCATATTTATCAGGTTTTGAGCTCATAAATTGAGTAAATCGACAGCGACACTTAGAGGGAAAGAGTTGTTCGTCAATTGTTATATATGGGCCGGGCACGTAACACGCTTGTGAGTTTGCAATAAATTCATACCAAATTTCGGAGATCATACCAAACTTATCTTTATTCAGTCTTTGTCGTCTAGTTGTCTTGTGATCAAATCTCAGAAACTTCATTATCTCTCGAAATCGATTTCGGGACATAATTGCCATTTTGTTGACCATAATGAGTCCATATCTAATTTACTTGCACCAATTGCTCCTCGAATGTACAGTATACCAATAAAGCCCTCCAATTCCTCCAGAGTTATATGCCAGCTTTCATCTTGTAATTCGCGTTGACCCTCTTCCGTTGTACATTCTAATATATGTTGCAACATTCTTTTTGTAAATATTAGTTTCCAAGCACTTTCACAAGTTTCATCTACGTTACGCATCGCATACGAGGTTGGTCCACTGCGGTCCCTAAAAACGTTTTGGCACCCATGCCTGCCAGCTTTATTGTCTCCTTCAATTATTGTCCAAGCTGTTCCATCGGGCGAAAAAATAGCTTTATTTGAATCTGATATTTCTGTACGTGTATGCGTCAAAGTTGTAGGTAATCGCACAGTTGCAGACGACCGCCCGCGAGGTGCTCGAATACCTGCGGTACGTCCTCTTCTGCGACCCTTACTTTGATCTTTGATATCGTAACATAACCTCCAAAAAAAAGTTTAAGCGACATAATTCTCGAACTTAGTGTTTTGACCAAAATCGATTATTAGCGATCGTAAATAATAAGTTTTCGTCAAAAAAACGAGGCCCAAAAACTTGTTGGTTAAGCTTTTTTGGCCGTTATGGCTCGATATATTTTTTTCTAGCTCACTCACACTTCTTGTTTTTCTTTTTTAGAAAACACATTGATTGTAAGAAATGTCACAAACAGTTTTCTCCCTCGACAATATGAAATGACAAGGGTGAGTTTAATTATAGTTTGCTTTAAAAATTAAATAACCCTTTTATGCTTCATATTCTTTTTTTTTCCTTTTTGTAATAATTAGAAAATATTAAGATATGACAGTAAATTTTTAAAGTCCTTCAATCTACAAGAGCATCCGTGTAATATTAGGGCCACAAGTAATTATAATGATAAAATTACAGTCAGATCTAGAGAAGAAGGGGAATAAGACCAAAATGATGATAGTTGATGTGACAAGGTACTGAGAGGTACTTTTTGTCTTCGTGACAAAATTGTCAGTGCACTTTGTTATATTTAGAGCTTTTGGTCATTCATTTGGAAGAGTAAAGCATAATTGTATTTCTTCAATTCTGACTCTATTCACAGATACGATTGATAAGGTTGGCGTTTCGGGCGATTTATTTGCAATTAACTGCCAGTTGCCGCAATGCAATCATTATCCGCTTGTGCTTGAAGATGGCCTAAGGCCGAGTTCACATCTGTATGCCGTGTGCCCACAAAAAGCGTAACCACTAATTAATAATGAACAACTGTTTGCTTCAGACACGTATTTATTAATTTAAATAGTTTCATACATAAGTAATAGACTATTTTATAGAATCCAACTGTTTAAATCAATAAATACTTATCAGAATCAAACAGTTTTTCATTAGTAATTAGTGGTTACGTTTTCTTGACTACATGGCACACAGATCGTCACTGTTTTAACTAACTGACCTAACTGACATTTTGTAAATTTTACAGGAGGGGAGCTTTTATGATTGCTTTCTACATGTATTCTTATGGAAACGTCTGAAATATTTTTACTGTTCTAGGCTCGACAGTAATGTTTACAGTCAAAAAAATTATGGACAAGGTCTATTATGACTCATAAATTCTAATAGTGGACTTAACTTATTTTTCAAAGTGATGCCAGTTAGGTCAGTTAGTTAAAACAGCGACGAGATGTGAACTCAGTCTTATTCTATTTTAGTTTAAGATATTTAAATGTCTATAGCTGTTAAACTAACCAATAAATTAGTAAATTTTATTAAATTTCTTATTATCAAAGGAAAAGTTTAAATAGTTGCAAAAGAGAAAATACTTAAAAATTTCTTAACACAATAATAATCCCAAATTATTAACTTACCTATTCAGAAAAATATATTTTTTATTAAAAGTATATCTATTGAATTTGATTATTGCGGGGTTAGCAGGATTCGATACATATTTCACTGCTGCTAATGCAGGCAGATCATCAAGGAACTTTTACCCAACAATTTTGTAGAACAACTGGAGATATAACAAATGAGAAGTACTCGAAAGAAATATTTTACTGGATAATAATGCATAACAGTTGAACATGGTTATTGTAACTAAAATAAATCTGTATTTAATTTGAAGAAGTTACTTGAAACATTAAAATAATCACCCTTATTCTAATTGTCGGCATCGACGTCACTTTAACACAACACCAAAAAATTAAGGCTTGTGTAGCCGTTGTCGAAAACTACTGACTCCTGTCGGCAGGTTTATCATTTTTTCTAGACCTTAGGGAACAGGAATATATTCTCAGTTGCACAAAATTGTTCTCGAGAGCGAGTAAACAAGCCCCAATTTTTTGGTATTGTGTTAAAGTGACGTCGATGTCGACAATTAGAATAAGGGGGAATAGTTTGTTAAATGAAATCATTAAATATTGGTGGGGGGTTCCCTAGGCTAATCTTTGGTTAAATTTTATGTATGTATGAGTGTATGAAACTTTTGAATTTATAATGAGAAAAAAATATCGGTTAATAAAATATATATATGCATATATTCCTTATCGGAAATTTGGCTAACTTTAAAATAACTTTAAGCTAACTATTTCGCAACTAGTACTGACTGACACGGATTACTTTGCAATGTAATCAAATGACTATTTTAACATTGCCATGTCCTAGGCGGTAGTCTGCACTACTTTCAGCTAACTTAAAGTTGACTTTTTGAAATCACCTGGTAGTCAGTAAATTAAAAAAAATTTTCTGGGGTTCGAACATGTAACATCACACGTTGTGTACTCAACGCGCTAACACTCGGCTAAGCTGCCATCTAAAATAACAACAGCAAAATGTTAATATAAAACTGAAAGTAAAGTAGCTAAGAACAAAATTTGTTGGCTCTCATCAAATTCGATTACGTACTCAACTTCAGAATTAATTTTGGGTTTGTTCTGGATGACTTTGCAGCTACCTTTTAGTCAGTCTAAGAAAATCTAACTATAAGTTAACTATTTTTGTAGTTAACCACACATTATGCGACAGGGTTACTTTGTCTCTATCTCTCTCGCTCATTGTAAATCAAAAGTTAGATAACAAAAACTGTTGGGTCGAAACTCAGACCTACATATGTATTTCGAAAGCATTTCGTAAAATTACAAAAACAGACAAACTACATTGCATTTATCTGGTATCTTGCAACTTGAATTTTAAATATATATAGACATAATTAACACATTCCTAATTACTTTTTCTTATTAATTAGTTTATTGGAAAATAAATTAACACTTATTTAACACTTTGTATATATGTCAGTTGCAATTCATCAAAATTCTCCTTTGACAAAATATTTCCCTCCAGAATATGTATGTGCATTTAAGAATACTGTTTAATATTTGTCTTTTTCTTAACAGAAATTCTTCATTGTTTGCTTAATGTTTTCTGAGAATAATTTTAATTAGCATTTTGTGTGTGCCTGTGTATGTATGTATGTGTGTGTGTGTGTGTGTGTGTGTGTGTGTTTTGTTTGCTTTGTTTCCCCCCTCCCACCCCTTCCTATTTACAAGTATGTTTGTACAACTTTACAACATCCTTCTTTACTTAATGGCATTTTGTGTAGTCTCATTTGAGAACAGCTTTCGGTGAACTGGCAAACACTAAATTTGTGCTGGCTTTTTTTCAGTTTTGTTTTGTTGACTTTCTATGGTGAAATGTCATTTGGAGAAAATGAGCTGAAAGCTAAGAAGGAAAACAATTAAAGGAAAAAACAAACACGACTGCGGAAAGCACACAAAACATGTTAAAATAATGGAAAGAAAAAAAAACTAATAACAAATATATAAGGACTAATATGTTGTACTATAATTTGCTATTGTTGCATTCTAAAATAAATAAAATTAAAGTTAAGTTGTGCCTAAAGGGTGCAGCAAAAGTTTTATTAGTTTGTTTATACACGTACACATCACAACCCATACTTTCTTTTGCAAGTAATTTTAATAACATTGGCCGCCTTTACAAAAAATTTGAATTCAAATTACATGCACGCTTGCTTTAGTTTCCAAAATTAATTAAAAAATTATTTATATGTCCACATGTTAGCAATTTGATAATATCAATTAAGTTTTTCCGCTCGAATTAATTAAAGCAGTTACAAATTTTATTGAAACATTCAAATTCTAGTAGAGACAAAAACCAGAATTACTAACATGCGTATTTTGTCCATAACAGAACCCTGTTAGTTAATTGACAGTAGTTGCTAAATAGATTAAAGCGGCCCACTCTAGACTTGGGTCGAACTCGTTCAATAGTTCATTTTTGCCACAAACCTACCCAGTAAAAAAAGACACTCCAAAAAAGTCATGAAAATGTAGAGTTTGCGATCTGGAAGTAGTGCAAATTTTGATCCGATCTAATGATTTTTACATAGGGTTGTCATTGCAAGAAGTTCTCTTTTTCGATGCCTGGTCACCGAATTGGAAGCGATTTTAAGAAAAATTTCCATTTTTGTGTTCTATGATAATATTTTCATCTAGGAAAAATGGTTAATAGTTACCTATATTAACAATTAGTTTCTTTTTAAAGGAATTTAAACGCGAAACAGTATTTTCATGTAAATTTAAGCAAATAACTTCAAAATTTTAGACCAAAATTAGTTCATAAGTTTCTTCAAAAAAATCGATTTTTTTTTAAATTCTGGTGAGTAATTTCTAAAACTATACATGAATTACAAGGTTTTGTATGACTAAAATAAACTTCTACTTGGTTTTCTACTAACTATCGGCAAATTAAAGATATCGATTTTTTGAAAATGTAGTTCCTTTAGAATGACTTCCAATTTTTTTTACTGGGTATGATCAAACCCAGGTATTTTAAGTTGGTTTGATCATAGGTTTGTGGCGAAAATGAACGAATGAACGAGTTGTACCCAGTTCTATAGAGTTGTGTTGTAGAGCTGGGTCCAACTGGTTCATTCGTTCAATTTTGCCTCAAACCTTTGATCAAACCCATGTAATTTAAATTGGTTTGATCATAGGTTTATGGCGAAAATTAACGAATGAACGAGTTGGACCCAGCTAGACTTGTGTCCAACAGTTCATTTTGAAACAGTTCGTTCTGTTGGACACAAGTCCGGTCAAAAACATCAATGTAAATTAAATGGGTTTGAAACAACTTTTGATTCAAACGCTCTCAAATTAGTTTAAAAAGAACTGTTGGACACAGGTCTAGTTGGATACAAGTCTACTAGACTTGGGTCAAACTCGTTCACTAGTTCATTTTTGCCACAAACCAATGGTCAAACCCATGTAATTTAAGTAGGTTTGATCATTGGTTTGTGGCAAAAATTAACTAGTGAACGAGTTCGACCCAAGTCTATTCAGTGCTCTATTATGTAGAGCTGGGTGCAACTCGCTCATTTTTGACAAAAACCTTTGATCAAACCCAAGTGTCAAAAATGAACGACTGAACGAGTTGAACCCAGTTCTACTGTTATGTGCAAGACGTAACAACATGTTTGAAATTCGGGCTTGTGTCTCTGCTAGTTAAATAAAAAATTTAGCTTCAAACACATTGGAAAATTATATTTTAAGGGATTGAAGAAACTGATTTGCACAAAAAACAGGAATTAATTTTCGAAGAATGTTACATCATTGCTTCTAAAGTAATTCTGGATGCATTATTTTCTACTTCTAAAGAAATCATATTTTATAACTTTAAATAAGAAATATATTTGCGTTCGCGTACTACAGGCGGTATTTTAGATTTTGAGACAATAGTTTAATAAAGTACATGCTCGTTTATATTAGAGTATATATTAGACCCTTTAGTTACAATAAGAAGCTTAGGTCCTCTTAACAAAGTCTGGAAGAAAGGTAACCTTGCTCCTGCAGGCAATAATTCGTGAACAGTTTCCGCTTTCTGGAGAAACATTTTAAATAAAAATTTCCATCAAATTTCCATCGCAACGAACGTCTGCTAATGGCTAATTGTATGCTTTATCGTATCGTGGATGTTTTTGCATTCTTGTCTGTCGTCAATAATGTTGGCACGAGCAGAGCAATGTTCTAGGTCGAACAGGCTATGCAAGGCCGCCCACTTCTAGCAACATTTAAAGTGGACACAATTTAAGCGGGGCGCTAAGCCAAGCGCTTAATTGTTCCATCACTCGATAACATTTAACACAACGACATCAGACTGAAAAATAGTCAAATAAGCAGTAACAACAATTCCAAGTTCTGAAAGTGTAAATCGATCCATGGCTTATTGACAATTATTTCTATATATCTGTGGCAATATGAAACAGTAGCTTAGGTATACTTAAGCTGGAACTTTATTATGTTCCAGTTGGTATTTGCAGTGGATAAGGGAGAAGGGATCACACGAAAATAGAACCATGCGTTAGAGCCTTTTAATCTCTTAACTTTGTAGCATTAAAACTTTTGAAAAACACTGCTTTGCTGAAGTCCACTTAAGCTTCTATTCCATATTCCATAGTCAAAGTTGTCAGTGACATTTGTGGCCATCTGGGAAAATGGCAGCCAATTAAAATTGTGATATTCCTTGTTTGCCAGCGCCTGGCATACGGCAAAGGCCGTGATTAGATATCCTATACAATCGTGCGACATTTGAATGAATACAATCCTGGAGGCAAATTACGGCATTCGATACAATTCGAAATTTTAAAATATTTCCATATAAACTCTATTGAAATATTTAGTAACTTCGTTCGTTTGACCCCTGCTAATATGTAGTTATGAAAATTTTCAAAAGACAATCCTCCTTATCATGGTTGGCGTATTTCGACTTCGACTACGCCTTTTTTGTAATGGATTAAAGAACACCGCAAACATTTTTCTTTAATCTAGAACCAAAGTGCCGTAGTCGAAGTCGAAAGATGTATGCCAACCACGATAAGGCCCAATATTGACTCAAAATATCATACGCCTACACTAAGGGGAAAAAACGTGCTCGAGATCAAATCATTTCAATCTAAATAGTCTGTTAAATGGGAAAATTCTTGATTCAAGATCCCATTTAATATTGTAATCTTGAATAAAATCTCATTTTATGATCGGATTCAAGATTTTGTTCTTAATAAAAGTCTTAAATTAAGATCACATTCTTAAAAATTTAAGAATACGATCTTAAAACTAAGATCAAATTCTGTATTTAAAGAAAGCGTTCTTAAAGTTTAAAATCACGTTCTTAAATTGAAGATTACGATCCTAAAACTAAGATTACATTCTTGATTTTTTGAATTCATTCTAAAAATTAAGAATTTATGCTTAAATTTGAGAACATCAATCTTACTAACCAAATTTCAAGATTGAAAGGTGAAGATTTCTGCAATCTAAATTCAAGAATTTTGTTCTTAAACTTAGATCGTAATTTTTCTCTTAGTGTAATCGTCGCCTTCGATATCGAGCTGATTCGAGATAATCTCAAAATGCAAAACTGTAATCGAAGAGTCTCGTTATCGAAAGCGGCGTTAAGACCCCAGGATAGGACTATGTCGGATAGTAAGTCTCATGGCAAGGCCACTTTTAATTTATTTATTCTATTTTCTAATGATTTTCCATTATCCCATATATTAAATTTGGTTGATAAGTATTCTAGAGAATACATCATTTATTTTTGCCCACCCTTTATATTTGAATGTATTATTCATACTTTCATATATGTACATATGTAAGTCAAGTGAGTGCAGATGCATGTGTTCGTGTATTCAAAAGATAATGTAACTGTAACATAAACAATTACTTAAACATCAACATTACAACAATTAAACAAAAGATAAACAAAAGAGAGCAGAACGAACACAAAACACTACAAAATTAAACAAACAAAAAAAATTTCTTGTAGTCGTAACTTTTAATGGAAACTCTTACACCCTACAATGAATATGAAGAAGCATTTGGCGTATGAGCGAAGCAGAAGTAGAATCATATTAACTTTCATTGGTACTCGTATTAATAATATTTTATTTTAATTAAAAACTTTTACAATTAATTTATTTTTCTTCTCAAATACTTAGTAAACTGTTGCAGTGAGTTGAGCCGCGAAGATGTGCTGGTGCTTGAAATTATTATTTAAGTTTGACTGAGAAATTCATTTGACACCAAGAAACTGACTATTGGTGAGGCTACACAGAGAAAAAACTGCCTCATAGAATTAAGAAGGTTTTCTCTATGAAACGTTTTTAGGCTAAGGGTATCCCAGCAGAAAGAAGCGAAGATTTTTTCATAGAGATTCCTTATTGTTTTTATGTGGTAAATCTTATTAATTTTATCAAGAAGAAAACTACCTAAAATCAAGTAGAAATCTTATTATTCACAACTTTTTTTACTCAATTCCCGTTATCTTAGGCACCAAAAAAAACAAACCATATAGAAAAACTTCTTGATTCTATTAGGTTTTCTTATAAATTGTAAACTATAGAGATTTTATTAGGTTGCCTTCTTGATTTTTTTAAAAAGGTTTTTGTCTTAATTTTATTATGCTATCTTATTGATTTTTTTAATAAGGGTTTCTTCTTATATTTAGAAGGGTCCTATATGATTATATGTAAAGCATCTTATTGATTTTTTTAATAAGGAAATCTTCTTGATTTTATGAGGTGTCTTGTTATTTCATATCTATAAATAGATATACAGACAATTTTTTTCATTATATTTTTTGTTTTTTGTATAAAAATGTTTACACAATAATTTCAATGGTTATTCAGGCTGCTTGTTAGCATTATGGTTAGAATGCTTGTCTATCAGTCAGAAGTTTGCTAGGTTCAATACTTGGTGAGTAAGTTAGTTAAGAATATTACATAATGTGTACATATGTATGTATAAATAAATAACATCTACAATATACTACATACATACATACATATGTATATGGTATAGAATTTAAATGAAAATACATAAGTACAGAGAATAAAGACGCAATTTTATTTATTTTTTATTGGGTCGCCTAATAAAACAAGAAGAAAACCTTATTGAAAAAATCAATAAGATAAGCTAATGAAAACTAAAAGATTTATTCTTGATTTTTTCAAAAAGGGTTTTCCTATAAAATTAATAAGATTTCCTTATTGAAAAAAACCATAGAGATTTCTTATTAATGTTGTTCTATTTTATGACGTATTTAGTAGGCACTGTTTTCTCTGTGTACTACCCGAATTATTATGGAAAAAATTAATTGATTGAAAAGAGCGAAGGCGAAATAATCGCAAACGTAAGAGACAAGGCCGACAGAAGCTCGCAGAATTGCAAGCACACATTTGGCAAAGCTGTAAAAAGTAAATAATATGTTGCCAATTCTCTTAAAAAAAAAATTAAAGTACTTGCATTGTTTTTTAAAAAACTTCATCACACTACTGAATTCATAACGCATATGTATTTTTGTTGTTATTATGCTAAAATAAATATGTTGAATACTTCTGTTAATTAAAGCTTCTTCATTTATAATTCCTAAACAGAGCGAGAGAAATAACAAAGATATCAGCATGTGAAATAAATGTCACGTGTGACATGTCACATGCTGTATTCTTCAGTTAATATAAAAACATTTTTACTAAACTTTTTTATTTATAATTCTTAAATAGAGCTAGAGAAATAATATAGATATCATGAGAGGGAAGAAAAGTCACGTGTGACATGTCACATTTAATTTTTTAAAATATACATACGAATAATTTTTAGGTAAAATAAATAAAATTTTAAAGAGACATCAGTGTACAGCATGCTAAAATTAAAGACATTAATATATAACTTCAGTTTTCACATAAGCAAATTCTGTTTTTGTCACATGCGAATGTTTTAATTTTTTGGAAATTATTTTGAAAAATTCTTCAGCTAATTCGGAAACATTTTTACTAAGCTTGTTTATGTATAATTCTTAGACAGAGCAAGAGAAATAAATTATTTCTAAACATGATGAGGAAAAAAGTCACGTGTGACATGTCACATTTAATTTAAAAAAATATATATAAATCATTTTTGGATAAAATCAATACAATTTTAAAGAGCCATTAGTGCACAACATTCCAAAATTAAAGACATCCAAACATAACTTTAGTTTTCACATAAACAAATTCTGTATTTGTCACATGCGAATGTTTTGAATTTTTTGAGAATTATTTTGAAAAAATTCTTCAACTTATACGAAAAAAATGTTTAATGAGCTTGTTTATTTATAATTCTTAGACAGAGCAAATAATATATATACTATGATGGGGGGGGAAAGTCACGTGTGACATGTCACATATAAAACATTTTTGGATAAAATCAATGCAATTTTAAAGTGACATCAGTGCACAACATTATAAAAATAGTGACCCTAAAATATAACTTCAGTTTTCACATAAACAAATTCTGTTTTTGTCAAATGTGAATGGTTTGATTTTTTTGCAATTATTTTTAAAAGTTGTTCAACTAATTCGAAAACATATTTACCTAGCTTGTTTATTTAGAGCTAGAGATATCATGAGTCGGAAAAAGTCACGTGTGACATGTCGCATTTAATTTAAAAAAATCATTTTTGGATAAAATCAATACCATTTTAAAGAGACATCAGTGCACAAAATTCTAAAATTATTGATATAGATAGCATGATGGGGAGAAAAGTCACGTGTGAAATGTCACATTTTAAAAAAAAATTATATGAATCATTTTTTGGGTAAAAACAATAACATTTTAAAGAGACACCAGTGCACAACATTCTCAAAATAATTATATGGATATAATGATGGGAATAAAAGTCACGTGGAATGTCACATTTAATTAAAAAAAAATATATGAATCATTTTTGGGTAAATTCAATAACATTTTAAAAATATTTAATTTTGAAATTATTTTGAAAAATTCTTCAACTAATACGAAAAAAATTTTAATAAGCTTGTTTATTTATAATTCTTAGACAGAGCAAGAGAAATAATATAGATATCATGAGGGGAGGGGGGGAAGTGACGTGTGACATGTCACATTTAATTTAAAAAAATATATAAATAATTTTTCGATTAAATCAATATAATTTTAAAGCGTGACATTCAGTTTTCACATAAAAAAATTCTGTTTCTTGTTTGTCACATGCGAATGGTTTGATTTTTTTTAAATTATTTTGAAGTTTTTTAATTCGAAAACATTTTTACCAAGTTTATTTATTTATAATTCTTAATCAGACTAAGAGATATAATGTATGTATATTCAATGATAAGGAAAAAAGTCACGTGTGACATGTCACATTTAATTTTAAAAAAATTTACGAATCAATTTAGGGTACAATCAATACCATTTTAAAAATACTTAAGTGCACAACATTCTAAAATTAAAGACATAAAAGTATAATCTTAGTTTTCATATTAAAAATTCTGTTTCTGTCACATGCGAATATTTTGAAAATGAAAAATTCATCAAAATCAAACTCAGTACCTATAATAGCGCTAACTCAGAATTTTTAATTACGCTTATTGCCAAAATTAAAATACTTTTTTTACTTTTGCTACTTTAAATGTGTAAAAGGGTCACGTGCGACATCATGGAAATACTCATATATCAGTTTAGAATAGTTAAATTTTTTCACAAACTGTATTATTAACTAAGCTAGAAAAAGGTTTAAGGCAAGTAGAGTTTTTTTAGCCCAGCTTCTAAACACGTTTGACTTTCGGCTAAACTTTATTATGGTTTGCATATTTTTGCATACTCTCCATAAGTAAAAATACATTTTTGGCAAAATTAAAATATATTAATTAAAAAGATAATTTTCTTTAAATACACATTAAGTTTAATTTAAAATTTCTGCAAAGAAATGGATCAGAGCAGAGATAACAGAAAAAAAATGTGCCACTTACAGCCAACTTTCTTTTTTTTTGTATTTTTTTTTGTTTTATTTCTTTACAGCAACACGATTTTTTAAAACATGTCTTCAGATATAAATTTATGCTTAACATTATCCTCGAT
Source organism: Tachina lurida (assembly GCA_944452675.1). Taxonomy (NCBI): domain Eukaryota; kingdom Metazoa; phylum Arthropoda; class Insecta; order Diptera; family Tachinidae; genus Tachina; species Tachina lurida. The sequence goes on from OX101754.1 coordinate 118,113,132, forward strand.
ATTTCACGTTTTTCTTCTTCTTTAAATAAAGTACACATTGGCTTTCTTCCAAAAATTATCTACTTAAAAACATACTTCTAGCTCGTATTAGTACTTCACAATTTTAAACATTTCGTTTTGGTTTTTCCCCCCACCGATGACTCTTTTTCTTCTTCTGCTGGCAGCCAAAAATTTTTAACTTCCTTCGCACTACGAAGAACAAAGAAGAAGAAACATGCAAACAAAATGCAACTGTTAATGTTGCTTTTGGCAAGAAGCCACAATTGAACATAATTTAACAACAATCAACAAAAACAAAAAAAAAAGGAAATAAGGAAAGTGGCTGATGGCTGTACATGAGATTCAAATAATGAGTGGGGTTTTTGTATACATATTTAGTCGTATTTATGACATGGCCTTACAGTGGGCGGATTAAAAAAAAAGCTGGTCTTAATTTAAACTATAGTTAGTAGGCACTATAAACTTAAGTTTATTTTGCATTAAGTTTAAGTCAAGTTCAGGTAAGTTGAGCTTAATTTAAATTTAAATTAAGTTTAAGTAATTTAATTGCAGCTTAAGTTAAGTTTTATGGTATTTTTAGGGTTTCTTACACCAAAGGTGAAAAGAAACTTTATTGTTTTGCTACGCTGTCCGTCTGTCCGTCTGTCCGTCCGTCTGTCACAGGGTATTTTCTCGAGAACCGTTAGAGTTACGGACCTAAAATTTGGACAGAGTGTGTAGAGCTTTGACCGCTACAACAACAAATACATACGAGTTGGAAATTAAAGGGTGTGCCAAAACGAGCAACGAAAAATGTTAAAATCCCATGGAATATACATACAGGGTGTTTTTTTAGAGGTATAGAACTTCGAATTGAAATAAAACACAAGAAAATCGTTTTAATGTCCATCAATTTGGCTTTATTGGAAGGATAATTTTATGCCATTAATGTTTAAATATGATTTCGGGCATGTGGCCGCCGCGGCTGGCTCGAATAAAGCCAATTCTACAGGTCCAATTTTCAACCACTTTTTCGAGCATATGGGGCCGTATGTTGGCAATAACGCCACGAATGTTGGCTTCCAAGTCCCCTAACGTTTCTGGTTTGTTGGCGTAGACGAGCGACTTCACATATCCCCAAAGAAAATAATCCAATGGTGTCAAATCACACGATCTTGGTGGCCAATTGACAGGTCCATTCCGCGAAATTATGCGCTCATCGAATGTTTCCTTCAATAAATCGATTGTGACGTGCGCTGTGTGGCATGTAGCGCCGTCTTGTTAGAACCACAACTCATCCACATTCATGCCATCCAATTCGGGAACAAAATAGTCGGTTATCAGCTCCAATTGCTGTGCACGGTGGCGAATCGATTCATTCGGGTCCTCTTCAACACTTTGCTCTACAGCGGCAATTGTTTCTTCGGTGCGCACTGTTCGACGTCTCTGCGGATGCGTATTATCACATAGAGTAAACGTAGTGCGAAAACGATCCATGGTTAACCGAATTAATTGCTCTGATGGACGAATATGTCGACCATAAAATGGACGGAGCTTGCGGTAAACTTCGCGAACTGAACCATTATTTTCGAAATAAATTTGCACGATTTGCAAGCGTTGTTCTTTTGTCAACCTGTTCATGATGAAATGGCAAGCCAAACTAAATATTAATCACTTGACAGCTGACAAAATGGCCGCCAGTTAAAAAAGTGATGCCAACTTAAAGTTCTATACCTCAATAAAAAACACCCAATACAATTGTATGATATGGACTTGAAATTTGTAAAGTTAGTGTATTTTTATACAGACTACAACAATTAACACTAAAACTTTAAAAATTTTAATTAAAGGGTGTACCATCAGTTAATGTAGTTTTGACTATGTAATTTTGATAACTTGCTGTATCTTGGAAACCGTAAGAGCAAATTTCTTGAAATTTTCAAAAACGGTAAAACAAAAAAATCCCAAAATTATAAAATCGCCAAACCAAAAAAATCGCCAAAACGAAAAAAAGCACATAATTAAAAAAAATTCTAAAACGAAAATAAATCGCGAAAAATCGGAAAAATCGCCGAAATGAAACAAATCGCCAAAATGAAAAAAAATCGCCAAAATGAAAAAAAAATCGCCAAAATGAAAAAATCGCCAAAATGAAAAAAATCGCCAAAATGAAAAAAATCGCCAAAATGAAAAAAAAATCACCAAAATTAAAAAAAATCGCCAAAATTAAAAAAAATCGCCAAAATGAAACAAATCGCCAAAATGAAAAAAAATCGCCAAAATTTGAAAAAACGTACAAAAGCACTATATTAAAAAATGCTCAAAGCCCAACGTACGGAACCCTTCGTGCGCGAGTCAAAGTTGCACTTTACTGAATTTATTTAATATTTATATGAGGAAGGCACTGTATGCATTTATTAAAGTTATATTTCACCAGTTTCCCTCCCCACTGTTACTTTATGTCATGTACACAGTGTCATTTGTTTTTCTCATTAACAAAAATTGATGTCATTTTCCAGCCAGAGGAAGCTGTATATGGTGGGTTGCAAGCAGTAATTTCATTTGGATGCTAGCATAAAGAGGAAATGAATCATGCATTACATGTATGTGTGACTTTCGGCACTAGGGGACAAATTACAAAAGAAAGAACTAATATTCCAAAATAAAGTTTATGTGAAAGGGGACAATAACTCGCTGTCTTTCGCAACAACTAACATGGCTATATATATGTGCATGCATGAGCATGGTTGTAATAGAAAATTATTAGGTATTTTTCATATCCGACTATCATGCACCTGTTTCTTTTTAATACAAAAATAATTTAATTAGACCTTTTCAAAAGCAGCTGAAAGGAGTCTTTTTTAAGCTTTTTCAATGGAAAAGGTTAAAAAAAATATTTTTTGCATGAAAATAAAAATCCGATTATTTACTTAAAAGAAATAATTTTAATTACACTGATGGATTTTAAGTACTTTTTTATTTTTTGGGAGTTTGTATGTAAATAAAAAGCAGCTTTTTCATTGTAATATAATTTGTTTTAAAAATTAGAATAGAATTCATACATACAGAGTCAAAATGAAAGCCATGCTCTCAAAAATAGAAAGTAATGGAAAGTTAATTTTTGTGTTTGTTTTTTTTTTTAATTCTTTGTTTAGTTTTTATTAAGCTAAAGCTTATAATTTAAGGAAGCCAAATAAAAGAAATTTAACAAGCATGTGCATAATTACTAAAGCACAAGCAACAATAATGCCAAGACTGTTGTTAAATTAGAGATGGTGAAATTAAGATTCTATTACAAAAAAGCTTTCAGAAAATCATAATACAATAAATCAAAGAAATTCGTTTGCACTGAAAAGTAAGTATGTATTTATATAAAACTGAAATTTGCATCAGAAAAAACGCTGATTGTTTATGAAAGTATTGGGAACTTTGAAAACCCCATGTTGTTCCGTTCTGCTAGCGTTTGTTAAAGTATTTGCAATTAACTTTAATGTTAGTTTTTTCTCAACTTAATTCGGCCTTCTAAAAATAAGAAAAAACAACTAAAATTAATTAAACGTACAATATTATAAAACAAATCAATATTATTTTCGACCAGCCAATATTATCTTGGAAATTTTTATTATATGCATTGAAAATTATTTCGAACCATTTTAATTTAATTAGATTTAATTTAGAGGCAATTACACCAAATTTCTGCTGTTAGATAATTTTTATGGAAGTATAGCGTTACCTAAAATGCAAAAGGCCCATTCTGGCAAATAACAAAAAACGGTTCCGACACGGATAAAAATGTCCTTTATATATCCGCTGGTAATGTAGCTTTCCATAAGAATTTTTAAAATCACTTCAGGATTTTGAGCGTGAAAGCGTCACAAACAAACAAACAAATAGACAAGCAAACAAACTCACTTCAACATTTATACTTGCAATATTAGCAAGGATCCCTGTCGGAAGTTCCGTTAACCTTAAACTAATTTTAAGCTAACTATTTTGCAACTAGTACTGACTGACACTGACTATTTTAACATTGCCACATCCTAGGCGGTAGTCAATTCCCTCACTCTGCATTACTTTTCAACTAACTTTAAGTTGGTTTTTTTTAAATCACTTGGTAGTCAGTAAATTTAAAAAAGATGTTGCTGGGATTCGAACATGTATCATCGCACGTTGTGTACTCAGTGGGCTACTACCCAGCTAAGGTACCATTTAAAATAATAACAGCAAAATGTTAATATAAAACTGAAATTAGTTTTAAAGTACAAGTAGCTGAGAAAAAAATTTGTTGGTTCTCACCAAATTCGATTACTTACTCAACTTAAGAATCACAGCCTGTCCCACGATGTCGCCAGTATTCGTTCGATCAACAACTTGTATTGCAAACAACAATAACTTTAGAAAATTTGTTGTTGTTTGCAATACAAGTTGTCGATCGAACGATTTCTGGTGACATCGTGGGACAGGCCGTTAATTTTGGATTAGTTCTGGATGACATTACAGTTAGATTTTAGTCAGTCTAAGAAAACAAACAATAACATTAGAAAATTTGTTGTTGTTTTCAATATGAGTATGCGATCGAACGAATTCTGATGGCATCGTGGGAGAGGCCGTAAGTCAAACACACATTCTTAGACAGGGGATGTACTCTTATTAACGTTGCTGTTAAACAAGGCACCAAATTATTTTTAATATATTTTTTATTCCCTTGCTAGTGCATTGCTATCTAATAGCTAGACAATTTAGTTCTCATAATATTCAGAGTGGCTCGTTAAATTCACAACAAATACATTAGGTGCTAAAATGCATTTCATATCCTTAAGGCTTTAACTTTATATGCAACTTAATATTTTAAACACTCATGCACATGCATGTGTGTATTTATTTATTTGCTGTGAAGATGTCTGCAGCAGAAGTCTGAATGTATTTTTTTTTTATCTTGTAGTGTAGAAAACTTCTTTCACCTCTATATTAAATTCTATAAATTGTCCTCAAAGTGTTGATTCGCAGATTAATTCTAATGATTATTCAATGTGGAAAATATGGTACACATTGTTTTGAAAATAACTATCAATAAGAAAGTAAAAATTTAAATAAATAAATATATAAATTTAATTGAACTTTAATGAATTCTAATCAGGAGTAATTTTCTAATCGGTTTTAAAAACAGTCTGCACAGAGAAAAAACTGCCTCACAGAATAAAGAAGATTTTCTTTATAAAACGTTTTTAGGGTAAGGGGTATCCCAGCAGAAAGAAGCGAAGATTTTTTCATAAATATTCCTTATTGTTTTTATATGAAAAATCTTATTAATTTTATCAAGAAGAAAACCATATAAAATCAAGAAGAAATCTTATTATTCACAACTTTTTTACTAAATTTCCGTTATTTTTGGCACCAAAAACACAATCCATAGAGAAAAACTACTTGATTCTATTAGGTTTTCTTATAAATTGTAAACTATAAGGATTTCTTATTGATTTTATTAGGTTGCCTTATTAATTTTTTTATTAAGGCTTTCTTCTTGATTTTATTAGGTTGCCTTATTGATTTTTTCAATAATGTTCTCTTCTTGATTTTAGTAGGTTCCTATATGAGTATGTGTAAAGCATCTTATTGATTGTTTTAATTAGGAAATCTTCTTGATTTTATGAGGTGTCTTGTTATTTTGTTTCTATAAATAGACGTACAGAAATTTTTTTTCATGATCTTTTTCATTTTTGTATAAGAATGTTTGCACAATAATTTCAATGGTTATTCAGGCTGCTTGTTAGCATATTGATTAGAGTGCTTGTCTATCAGGTAGAAGTTTGCTGGTTCAATACTTGGTGAGTAAGTTAGTTAAGAATATAACCTATATGTATGTATGTATGTATGTATAAATAAATAACATCTACAATATACTATATACATACATACATAGGTATATGGTATAGAATTTAAATGAAAATACATAAGTACACAGAATAAAGACGCATTTTTTTATTGCAAAAATCAGTAAGATAACCTCATAAAAACTACAAGATTTCTTCTTGATTTTTTAAAAAATTTTTTCTCCATGAAATTAATAAGATTTCCTTATTTGGAAAAAAACCATAGAGATTTCTTATTAATTTTATTATATTTTATGAGGTATTTAGTAGGCACTGTTTTCTCTGTGTAAATTGAAATACATTTAAACACATAAAAAAAAAATATTTTCTACGTACAATACTCTAGTTTCACTTTCGCTGTGCAAAAATCATACAGTAGATTCTCAATAGTTTGAAATTGAAAGCACTGAAGAATTCGTTGAATTAATCGAGAGTTAAAATTAACAAGACTTTAAATTACCAAGAGGTTGATAGAAAAAAATATGGAAATCGTTTCGTTTGAGCTTGCAGCACATCCGTAAAGCTTCCCGCTTAACTGCAGATTTTGAACAAATTTTAAGCATCCAATACATTTTTAGACTCTCTAAAAATCAGTAAATATATAAAATTGATTTGAAGTTATTAGAAAAAAAATGTTTTCTGAAAATTTTCGTCAACGATATCTGCCAAACGAAGCATCCGATTTCCATCAAATTGGCATCAATCAACTTGTCTTTTGGAGTTTAAGATTGAAAAAATATTTAAACTAGAGATGGGCACGTGTCGTGTATTTTTATATCGTGCCATAAGCCAAACAATTTTCGAACTTGATTTTTCGACTAAAATCGATAATTTACAATCTTAAGTAATCGATTTTCGTAAAAAAATAAAGTGGGAAAATACACAGAGAAAACAGTGCCTACTAAGTACCTCATAAAATAGAACAAAATTAATAAGAAATTTCTATGGTTTTTTTTTACAATAAGAAAATCTTATTAATTTCATAGAGAAAACCTTTTTGAAAAAATCAAGAAGAAATCTTGTAGTTTTTATGAGGTTATCTTATTGATAGACAGGCACTCTAACCAATATGCTAACAAGCAGCCTAAATAACCATTGAAATTATTGTGCAAACATTCTTATACAAAAATGAAAAAGATCATGAACAAAATTGTCTGTATGTCTATTTATAGAAACGAAAAAACAAGACACCTCATAAAATCAAGAAGATTTCCTTATTAAAAAAATCAATAAGATACTTTGCACATACTCATATAGGAACTTACTAAAATCAAGGAGAAGACCTTATTGAAAAAATCAAGAAGGCAACCTAATAAAATCAATAAGAAATCCCTATAGCTTACAATTTATAAGAAAACCTAATAGAATCAAGAAGTTTTTCTCTATGGATTATGCCAAAAATAACCGAAATTGAGTAAAAAAAAGTTGTGAATAATAAGATTTCTTCTTAAGTTTATGTGGTTTTCTTCTTGATAAAATTAATAGGATTTACCACATAAAAACAATAAGGAATCTTTATGAAAAAATATTCGCTTCTTTCTGCTGGGATACCCTTTAGCCTAAAAACGTTTCATAGAGAAAAACTTATTGATTCTATGAGGCAGTTTTTTCTCTGTGTATGTTTTTCAACTAATGTAGAAACAATATAAATTATCCAGAGGCTGAGATTTCAAAGTTTACAATTTTCAAGAGTTGACTGTATTCTTTATTAAATATATATTAAAAGTATTTTTTTAAACACTTATCTGTTATTATTCTTTTATAAATTATCGCATTGTTAGTGCTCACATTTTATTCAGTTGCTGCACATTTAGTTCGTATAGAATAGTCATTTAAAACACATCTTTGATTTTAGTATAAATTAATAATATATAATAATAGAAATAGTTAATATGAATAATTTAAATAAATAAATGGCAGCTAATTATATAAAAGAAATCAAACGAGAGGTAATTAATTGGCATATAATGACAAATTAAAATAATCAATAAAAAATGAAATGAACAAGTTAAACAGAAACAACTCAAGTGGACTTTGAACTTTTAAAATTAAAATAAAAATATGATAAGAAATATAAAGAGAGAGAGAGAGAGAGAGAGAGAGAGAAAGACAGACGTAACCTTATGAATAAAGCAAAAAATAAAACACAAACAAAACAAACAAAAGCAAAAATAAAAGACTATATACAAGTTTATTTATTTTAGTATGATTAAATTAACTTATAACTGCCTCTTTTTTATTAAAAAAAAAGAATATTTTGTATGAAAAATTGTTTTATAAACCTCTTATAAATCAAAAATATTTCTTTTTGAATCAGGACTTAAATATTTATTTTGAAAAAAAATTATATTTTCTGTTATACATACATACACTGAAAGAACTTTTGGCATAAGTTCTATCAATTTCGACATTAATCTAATGAAAAATTCATTAAAATTCAACCAACGTCACGCTTCGTTGGATTTATGAAACCAGTTTCATCAAAATTATTTTATTGAAAACTTTCATTCGTCAAATTTATTTAACAGTGTGATTAATGCAGTGCTATAACTTCATCGAAGCAATAAAATAATTTAATGAATAGAATGAAATAACTTAAATATAAAGGGGTTTCTCAATAATAAGAATAAAAAAATATTGTTGTCATAAATCCAATAAAATATTCTTACGAAACCAGAATACTAACGAAGCAATTCCAATGAAATTCTTTCACAATATTCACGAAATTTTCATTGGATTTGTGAAATTATCATTAGATTTGTGGAAAAAATTTTAATGAAATTGTTTCATTGGACTTATGAAGCAAAATTCTTTCGGTGTACATATGTACATATCGTTGGTCTCAAGTAGAAAGGCCCTAACTCAAATAATTTTAACTTTACAGGAGAAGGTAAAAACATAAAAGAAATTGAATATATTCAGTATATGTGACCTTCTCTGAGAAAAGGGACCTAGCGTGTCAAAACACGGGTGTGTGTCAAAATCGATAAAAATGAAAAAACATTAAAATTTTATTCTTTAAATGCGTTTTTCTCAAAACTTCATTTTCACACACTACGTCCCTTTTCTCCGAGAAGGTCACATATAACTTTTTTTATAAAACTGCTTGTAAAATCGTTATTTTTTGCCCTATTGCAATAAATTTTTAAGCCAATGTGTGCAATTTGTGTAAGATGTATTGGATTAACTGAAAAATTTAATTTGTTAGGGCCTTTCTACTTGAGACCATGGATATGCGGTTTTTATATTTTTTAATCGAACCTTATCAAATCATAAATTGTGGTAAATAAATTATAAAAGCCCACAAATAAATAACATTTATTTCTTTCGCACTTTCTTATGTGCCTGATAAGGTTTTGATATCTTTATGTTTCCACAAAAAGTTTATACTAAAGTCGTGCAGTAAAAAAGGCAAATTATAGTGTACCATAATATAACAAGTTGACAAATTATTTTGGGTCGACCAGAACATATGTTGCGATATGAGTTTTATTATATTTTATATAAATATAACGTACGAGTAAGCTTGTGTCACACAAATTTATGTAGAGTTAAATATGTGTGAAAATTTAAAAAATAAGTACGTTTACTGGGGACTGGCCATTTGTGTTTTTGTTATTTTATTAACATTTTTTAAAATCTTGTTTAAAAGTGAATACGTTGGACTGCGTTCAGATCTATACATCGGGTCATATTTTCCGCCGCGCATAAATTTACGGAGCGTGGCATAATCATCGCATAGAAGTATGTATTTGTTATTCAAATTTATGCCAAAAAATTAATCTTATAAACATTACATACTAATCAATGTAGAAAAAGGCAGCGTAACAGTCTTATGGTAAGCAGCACTGATTACCGAGACTTTTGCAGAAATGTGGTCGGAGCACTTATTTGATTGCTGCGAAACCTATAAAACATTGGTTCTTGTAATTGCACAATCCTCCATTTAAAAAAATGGGCTGGTTTACGCCCATTAAAATTTATTATAATATTTCACGCATATTAACCGATTTTTAAGAAACTTTCCACACAAATTGAGCTCTAAAATTAACAAAATCTTTTATTTAAAAAATGGGTGGAGTTACGCCCATTAAAATTTAATATTTTATTTTACGTGGTTCTACTTTACCGATTTTTAAAAAACTTAACACACACCCTAAGACCTGAAAAACACACAATCTTGCATTTAAAAAATTTGTGGAGGCACGCCCAGATCTTTGCATTGAAGTCGGTTTTTTTTGGCAGAAAGAATAATTCATTTTCATTTTGATATGCAAAACATAAATATGTTTGAGAGCACTTACGGCAATTTTGTTTATTTAATTGTATAGAGCAGATTATACCGTTAATAATGGGAAAAAATCTCACACAAATCCCTGGCTCGGCAACTCCTGTAGTCATTGGCGTAGCTCTAAATTTTTTCTAGAGTGGGAAGGGGGCATTATGACTGGTGATTTTCATGAGTAATAATAAAATAAATAATTACATGCAATTTTTAATAATTATAGGGGGGGGAACAGTAATTCTTGGGAGCAAGGCACCCCCAGAATAGCATTTCTACGCCTATGCCTGCAGTACCATATTCTTTTTATGAAATTTTCCATCACCAGTTTGAAAATTTGCCTCAATTGAATGGTTTCCATGTTTCAGGTCTTGAACCGGTTGTGGGCCATTGTTGGCATTGACCTTATATACCACGTAGCCCCAAAAAAAATCTAAAAATGTTAACTCACAAGATCTTGTTTGATATCGCTTCTTCGAGAACTCACACGGTCAGGAAGCTTTTCACACTAAACAATAACTGCAAAACGATTTTGTTTCCCAACCATAACCGCCAAAAAAGCTTAAGCGACATATTTTTTAAACTTCGGTTTTGAACGAAAAAGGATTATCTGCGATTGTAAGTAATCGAATTTGGTCAAAAAGTTAAGCCCGAAAAGTAGTTCGCTTAAGCTTTTTTTTCGCGGTTATGGCACGATATCTTGTGTGATTGTTGAAACTCCGCTGGACAATCCATAGCCGTCTTAACTTTGAAGATGCAACTCTAGCAGAAATGTCAATTTTCAATTTCTGTTGGATACTCAGCGTTGCCGCTTAAGTATCGTTATATTTCCAGTGCTACCGTGATGAAGTACGGGCAACTACTGCAATTTTTGAGGACTTTTTGGCAAAAACATAAGACTTCTTAATTCATACACATATCGTTGGCTTAATATAAGAAAGGCGGAACTCGAATTTTCGATATTTTATAGGAGAAGCAAAAACTGAAGAAAAACTAAAGCATTTACATGCAAAAATAAATTTTTCAGTTGCCATAAGTCCTTGTTTTTGAACTGTAACGTACTAAGATCTTCAAGGAGGATTACACGTTGTCTCCCAGAAAACGTTAAAAGTGCGGTTTCTAAAAAAATGGAATACGCCCTTTTTAACCCCCGACCAAAAAAATAGGGTGTTATAAGTTTGTAGTGTATGTCTGTGTATCTGTTTATCTGTGCATCTGTGTGTCTGTCCGTGTCCACATACATACCAAGCGGCTCGACCGATTTTGATTTAGTTTTCTCTGTTTGAAAGGTAACTTGATTCTTAAGAAGGTTCTTAACTATGTTTGAAAAAAATCGGTCCAGCCGTTTAGAAGATATCACATATTTTCTAGATATATCGGAGGTTTTTAAAATTTTTAATTTTTGTTATTATATTAAGCTATCGATATGTATGTATCATTAATACTTTTGAACAATAACATTGTGTATTTATGTAGTTATAAGAGTTATTTTTAACCACCTTCTGAGGCCCTGTGCTCCTTACATGAGCCAAAGGAACCGCTACAAAAATTTCTATTACCTTTGAAATTAAAAGCTTTAATACAAGTGAATATATTAACATTTATTTTATTATATCTTTTATTTTCTTCTGAACAGTTTATAGACTTGCACATTCCCATGCCTTGGGGCTATGTTGTGGGACGCTGGTATGGCAATCGCAAGGTTAGGCCCATATTAGCTCTGCACGGCTGGCTAGACAATATGGGTACTTGGAACACTCTCATACCTCTGCTGCCCGAACATATTGGCATACTGTGCATAGATTTACCCGGCCACGGTCTCTCGCCCAAACTGCCCAGAGGAATAGTTTATCATGCTGTCGATTATGTTTGTGTCATTCTGCGCATAATGGATATATATGAGTGGCGAAAAGTTTCCATATTAGCACATTCCATGAGTTCAATGTTGTCTTTCATATTCGCTGCTTTGTACCCTGATCGTCTGGATATGTTGATAAGCATTGATGTGGTGCGCACACGTTATCGTGATCCCAGCACACAAATCGACGCTTTACGCAATAATATAGAAAAATATTTGCTAGAAGATGAGCGTTTACTGTTGTGCGGCCAAATGGAACCACCGGCCTATACCCGCGAGCAGTTATTGCAAGTAATGTTTGAGGGTTCGGGAAGATCGGTGGCCTTGCAGAATTGTGATCATATTTTGGCACGTAATTGCACAAAATCTATTAAATATCCCGATAAATACTATTTTTCACGCGATGGCCGTGTTAAATATTATTTTGAATTCACCACTTCGCCTCCCTTCGCTGCCGAATTGGCTAAAAGAATACACGATGTACCCTACTGTGTCATTAAGGGCTCGCAATCAAACTATATAGATGAGAAGAGTAACGAAGTTATAGAAATATTGAGAGAGAAAAATCCACATTTTGAACTGCATGAAGTAGAGGGCACGCATCATGTACATCTTAATAATCCACAAGATGTGGCAGCCATTATTCGTCCCTTTATAATGAAACATCGGCCACCTCAGATAGAAATGTGGTCGCTAAATGATGTGGTGATAAGCGAAACAATGGATCATTGGTGTATTAAAAGAAAAAAGCGGAAAAGTAAATTATGACTATTACCTTTCTTCACAAAATGTCGCTTGGATACCTCGAAGAGGAATGATGATGATGACGAGTCGAGTGATGGAGACTCTTCGAATTAAAATTTCAAACCAGGTGGTCTACTCTGTAGTTCGATTCGAAATAAAATGCTTTCGAATTTACATGTTATAAACATACAAACTCGATAGCTTTTTCTTTCGCTTCGAATTGCACAGTACAACCGCAGTTGTAAAGAATTGTTTGTTGAATTTAATGTGCATAATTTTAAGCAATTTATTTTTAATATTAATTATGTAGTTTAATAGTCTAAAATTAACAGCCTGGTCCAGCTTACAAAAATATTTTATATCTGTGCATGATAAAAGTGAACTACTTTTTAATTTGAATGTTAAGGACAAATTTTTTAGAATAAGATATTTTTTCCAAAAATCTAAAATTCTACAGAAAACAGACATAAGCATCTTTATATATTTGGCATTTAATCTTTAATAAATTAGGATTTTTTGCTGGTATATTTATTTATTTTTTTGTTGTAAGGTCTATTTTGTAAGCATTTTGTTTCTGCTCAAGAAACTCATCATTAGACTTCAACCAAAAAATTTTTGAGAGTCTTTATATAAAAGTTTTTTCTCAAGTCTGATGATGAGTTTCTTATGCAGAAACCAAATGCATGTAGACGTTACTTAAACAACAAGGAAACAAAAATTCCTGTATTAATAATGCTGTCGACAAGTATCGTTTTAATAATTAAATAATTTTATTATTTTGTAGTTTTTTTGCATTTCCAATATTTTTACCCGTTTGCACAACGCAAAGATGGGTATTGTCGTTATCAGCCTACGTATGTTTGTATGTATGTGTGTGTGTGTGTGTGTGTGTGTGTGTGTGTGTGTGTGTATGTGTTAAACCGAACGCGTTTACCTATTTTGATGATTTTTACATTAATCGACACTCCTGAAAGTGTCACTAAAGACATGAAAGTAGTCATGTTATATTCTTAACCAACTTACTCACCAAGTATTGCACCAGCAAACTTCTACCTGATAGACAAGCACTCTAACTAATATGCTAACAAGCAGCCTGAATAACCATTGAAATAATTGTACAAACGTGCTTATGCAAAAATGAAAAAGATCATGGAAAAATTGTCTCTATGTCTATTTATAGATATAAAATAACAAGACACCTCATAAAATGAAGAAGATTTCCTTATTAAAAAAATCAATAAGATGCTTTACACATAATCGTATAGGAACCTACTAAAATCAAGAAAAAAAACTTTATTGAAAAAATCAATAAGATAGCCTAATAAAATCAAGAAGAAAACCTTTTTAAAAAAATTAATAAGGCAACCTAATAAAATCAATAAATCAATTTATAAGAAAACCTAATAGAATCAAGAAGTTTTTCCCTATGGATTGTGTTTTTGGTGCCAAAAATAACGGAAATTGAGTAAAAAAAAGTTGTGAATAATAAGATTTCTTCTTGATTTTATGTGGTTTTCTTCTTGATAAAACTAATAAGATTTACCACATAAAAACAATAAGGAATCTCTATGAAAAAATCTTCGCTACCCCTTAGCCTAGAAACGTTTCATATAGAAAATCTTCTGGATTCTATGAGGCAGTTTTTTCTCTGTGCATTATTTTATTTAAAACTCCTTTACCCGCAGTTTTTAACTTAAAAATAAATACGTAATTAGCTCATTTTTATTTAAAATTAAGTTTTATTTAAAGACGATTTCATTTTTTCAGTGGTTAATTAAAGTTCTTATTACAATACGTTGAAAGTACGGCAGCCCTGTAAAATTGCCAAAGAACAGCTGTTTAGCATAAACAAAAAAGTTAGGCTATAAACATGTAGAAAATTAAAATTGCACACAAACTTCTTTTATAAAAACAAACGAACATCATAATACATTTTTCCATTACTTTATTCCATGATATGAAACTTTGTTTTGTATATGTTATATATTTATGAAATTTAAACGAAATTCTTTTTAACCCGACAACATGATGTTTTTAACCCGACCACATGATGTCATGTGTATGTTTTCAATAAACACATACACGCATAAAAACATATGGTACGTTCATAATACTTAAGTAGTATTTAATTACATAAGGTTGCGTATTTAATTGTTATTTAAATATGCACTCAAAAACACTATTTCGTATTTAAATAGAACTTAAAAATAATTACAATTTGATTTCAATGTAACAAATTACCCATTAATATGTCATAGGTTATTGCAGTTATATACAGAGTGATAAAATGCAGATTATTATAGTATTTGCTTTAATTCATATTGCTGGACTTAAGGCAAACATCATTCCACACACGTACTTTTAACAACAAATGTTGCGCCAAGCAAACATTGTTTTGCAATAGAACGTTTATTTTTTTTTTCATTTACACACATGTACGGTGAAATGATGCATATGCGTACGTGGTTACACAAATTTCTCAACTTTAAACCCAATGTAATGATTTGCAAATTAATTGCATTTGCTGAAAAGTTTGCGCGTACGAGAGTTTAGAAATTATTTTGGTCAATGTTGATCAAATGTGCGAAATTAGACAATTGCTAGGAAAAACCTCAAAAAATAAATAAAACCCAAGTGTTGTATTATTTTTATTTTAACTGTATTTGCAGGAGAAAATAGAGCAAATTTAAGCATTAAACACACTCACAACAGCAAGCTACTAACTACAAAATGTCAAGTATAGAATACTCATCGTCGCCCCAGAATAGTTTCGCTGCACCGACCATTCTTAAAAAAATGAGTTAGGTATGGAATATAAATTCGAATAAATATTCGAATACCCTCTTCCTGAATCAAAAGTGCGTTTCACGTAATTTATTATAGTTTCCGCGATATTAAACATTTAACCCATATTCACTATTTTTAGGTTTAATAAGTATTATTTTGCTGTACACGCCACTGTTTGGCGATTGCGTGAAATTCTTCATACAAAAACGTACGACGTAAAGTTAACTCCTGTTTTGCTTCATTTCTATAAGAAATTAATAATAACAAAAAAGGTGCAGCAGGAAAAATTCAACGGCGACTGTTAAGCAAAAACATCATCATCCAGACGCAGCCGCCACTTACAAGTTTTAATATAAAATTATTAAACACTAAAATAAAATAAAAAAAACTTACATTCTGCATGTTTGAGTCTAATAGAAATCATTTAATTTCATTCTTTATATTAAACACGCTTCAATTACTTGTTCTTCTTGTGTAAGCGGATCGATAGTTAAAAATATTACGGCGGCTGCTTCTTGGTCGGCGTTAAGCGATCAACTTATTTCTCTGAAGAGCAAGAAAAATAAATTTGAAACATTTATTTTTGTCACAACAACAATACACAGCAGTAAGGTATAAGGTATGGAGCACAAAAAGTTACTTTTTGAAAATAATTTAAGAAACGGGGTGTATGCGGCACAAAATGTATTTTTACTTTTACATTAAAGTAATATTAACTGCTAACTTCATTCGTGAAAGTTTGCAAAAATTTACATTTTTCTTCAAAACATGTGTCGGAAGCAGAAGTGGCGCAACTACAAAAAAAATAACAAATCCATCGGGTATATTTTGAGAAAACTTGATGTAAACCTTCTTTGTCGTTTTTCTCCACTCCAACTTTGTAGCGTATGGGCTAAAACAATTCTGAGGCGACGATATGTTTTTATGAGAATGATTATTTTGATGCCAACAACAGGCAGGAGGTTGTTGTCCGTGCTACATTTCGTCGATTGAAAATTTAATTGTCGTATTTGGATTTTGATAGTTTCGAGTAAATTGAGTTTTAAGTTTGAAAATTGCATCAGCAAACTCACCACTCCATATCTCGAAAACCGTATGAGGTATCGAAAAACTGATTACGCCAAGTGAAAGGATCAGGTCGGAAACCGTGAGGAATCGATCTTAACTCAAAACCGCAAAAATCCACATACGACATTTAAATTATCAACCGACGATTTGTCGTTGTAGTCAAATTTTGATGGCTACGAAATAAAAACAGTGTTGACAATAAGCAAAGTATGTGAAGCAAATTAGTACTTAGAAATAGTTTTTATTGCAAAATAAAAAAGAAAGTTAGAAAATGCTTACAAAGTCTAATATTGTTTAAAAATTGGAAAAGCTATTAGAAAGCTGAAAACATGCAAGAAGTCGCTTTTATAGCGAACTTTGCAAAAAATCGCGAGATGTTGCAAAATTTTAAATAAGCAAAAATTTCGGGAAAAATTTACTTACAGCGGGATTATAACAAAGTCTAATATTGTTTAAAAATCGGAATAATGCTGCCGTTTTCAAACTAATTAAGTAGCTGACTATCAGTTAACATGTGTAGCCAGCAGCGCTTGTAGTCTTGTAGCTATGTAGCCTGCTGTGGTGAGTGTGTTTAATGCAGAGAAAAGCAAAACGCCTACCGTGGGCACTTATGCTCTTTTTACACGTACATAAACACACGTATGGAAGAAAACAACTCAATCTCTCATAAGCATTCGACACAGCATACATTTTACTCTCTTTCATGTTATCACAAATACTTAAATAATAAAAAGGTGTATGTGTGTGCGGGGCCCTGGATTAGTGCTATAGCATTGATGTCAGTTTCATAGAACAATTGTGCTAGCTAAAATCACACACATTCTTATTCCCTTTCATGAGACAGCGACGATAACACATGGGTAGCGGGTGTATTAAATTCTTTATAGGTACAGTGAAAGAAAAAAGTGGTATGCGAGAAAAATTCTATGATCACTTCTAAGGAAAGAATTGAATATGTATTAAAAATACATTTTGATTTTTTTTTGAGCAGCTTCACTAAACTGTATTTATTATCAAAATATAAAAGACCAATAACTCGGGAAATATGGGTCGCAGCCAAACTTTTTGTTTAATTATTTTTTTTTCTTATATTCAGCTATTTAAAAATTTCTTTTTGGAGATTATTTATAGTTTCCCATGAAAAGTTCAGAGCCCCATAACTCGAAAAATATGGGTCGCCACCAACTTTTTTATTTAACTTTTATTCCTTATTTTATAATTTTCTATCACATAGGCTCCTTTTATTTTTTTAGCTGCTTTACTAAACTGCATTTGTTCCAAACATATATTTATTTTTCAATGTACTTCAGAGACGAATGAGACAACTTTTCTCACATATACAACTATAATTTTATTTTTGACATCACTGTACTATAGCGTAGCATCCCTCTCCATGGTGGTGATATTTTTCTCTCTAGTCTATTTTTCTCTTTTAATCTTAAAATTAACATTTTAGCTTTGTGGCTCTTTAAGGCTTTTCTTTCATATTCGCTTTATCTTATAATATTTTCATATTTAAACAAATATCTAAGTTTTTTCTTAAACAAATTATTTGGGCCCGAATTCTTCTGCTGGTGCATGAATATGATACTTTGACAGTGGAACATCATAGCATTAAAGTTTTTGTTGTTTGTTGCTGTGCTTTAACTGGCCAGGTTGGACAGGTTGGCTCGCACGATATTGTCATCTATGACTATTGTCTGATTCTGTTATTTAGTTTTCTAGTCCACAACTTAAAGGAAATCGTCGTTCATGACAATCTGAGTGACAATGTCTTGCATGTTGGCATCAAATAAAAATAGGATCCAGCTAAACCCCTCAATAATCAATTACAATGTATTTTTAATAAAAAATATTTTACTTAATAAGTAAAATAATAATTTGGGATTATTAGTGCGTTTAAAAATTTTAAACTTAAATTTTAACAATTCCCATAAAAAAAACACAAATTTTTTACTTTGTTAATGACAATCTGAGCTAGTCTGAGTCTTGTTTTTTTTTTTTGTCATCAATCAGAAACATGAATATGTTGGCCTCTTGTTAAGAAAGTTTTAGGTGGTGCTATAGCCAGATGTTTATCGCTAAAACTTATAACCATGCAGCCTCAGTTCGAATCCCAGCTAGGGGGCCATTCACATATTACGTAACGCTATTTTCTGAGCTTTTATGCCACCTTTTTCTACCAACCACTTAGTAACGCTTTTTACAAAATGTTCGGAATATATTTCTGTAACAAGTCCTTAACCCAAGCCGGCGAGCGTGAGATAATATGTGAGAACAGCCGAAAAGCAAGCGAACAAAAACAAATTAATTGTGAATTAATCTCCTATTATTTAGCTGGTGAGGCCTATCTCGTTTTATGTCAATAAAAACTAAATTGCACCTGATTTTGACAATATTAAAGTTCTAAATGTAGAAAACAATACAAAGAAACGTTATACTACTGAAAGTTTAAGAATACAGCAGAAAATAATGAAAACAATGAACAAAAAAGAAGACACTGACAACCTAAGCGCCATTTACAGTGTGATAATTAAAAACAGCAAAAGCCATCATTTTTTTAATATTGTAATTTTTAGTTAAAGTAAACTTTTATACATTTTATTTTAATGTTTCAATAATAATATAACTCGATTCCAGTAAGTTTTTCGAACATTCTTGTTATGTATATATTTTTTCAAAGCACTTTTGATGTTAATTTTCTTTAAATTTTAATAAAATAGACACATCCCCTGAAGAAGTGAACATAAAATTCACGAAACGTCGGGATAAATATGTAATAAAAATTTAGTTTTTATTGATTAAAAACGAGATAGGCCTCACCAGCTAAATAATAGGAGATTAATTCACAACAAATTTGATTTGGCCAAAAATAATTTTTTTTTTTTTTTTTTTTTTTTTTTTTTTAAAGAGAAGTAACACTCAGGCAATTAATGCCTACTGCTAATACTAGGTGTTACCTTCTTTTAGGAAAGGGATAGTGAGAGAGAAGACAGGTGGTGAAAGAAGAGATAGAGGAAAGCTTCATTCCTTTACAACTCTGCTTTTCGCACGTTTTTTTTTTTTAATAGTGCAGAGTTGCAGCGCCTCTCTGATGTTAAATGGGGCGTATTAATTTTTTGAAGCTGTGTCTTGTAGCCATTTTATTGATTATTTTACTTCGCCGATGATTTTGCTACACAACGAAGGAGGGCGCTCTGATGTTACATTAGGACTAGTATCTGCTGAAGTCGGTATAGTTCAGTGACCAGTGACTATGCCTTCATCACTTGAACTTTCCTACAGCAACTGACACAAAGGGACACTAATGCACATCAGAAAAATGCGTGGTGTTGTTATTTAATGACTGTCAGATACAGGGATTGAACCCAGGACCTTCGGTTTTGTAGTCAACGTGCTAACTACTTCAGCCAACGCCACCCTCAAATAAATAATAAAAAACAAATTAAATTTGTATGTGAAAAATAATTAATTAAAGTCTCTCCTGTTGAGTAACATTGTCGCTCAAGAACTCGTCCTATCATTTTGTGAATGACCACGATATGGTGGAGGACATTTTCGCTTGCGTGATCGTGCATGATTTCGTGGCCATTTGTTTAAAAAATGCGTCAACGATTTATTTTAAGCTGTCTTTAATATATCTTTCACGATTTTCTATTGTCTTATACCGATCGTTTAAAATGTCCTAAAGACATGCCCAATTGAGTTATTTCTTCAACATCATCTTGGGCTACTACGTTTTCATCCTCTAGTTACTAAAGACAAAATGTTGCTGTGCTATTTTATCTATTACAAAAGCTTCGTAGTCCAAGACGAAATATGCCCACCTAAATAAGGAGGAATAACTGGAGCATTTATTTTGTTTACAAATGTTGTCATGGAAAATATTTGCATTTGTATATTATAATTATTGCAACGAAAAAAAATACTTAAACATGAATGAATTTATGTTACCTGTTTAAGTGTTCATATGAAGTTTTTTTTTTAATGCAAATAAATATTAACACAAATGTAGATGTCCTTAAAGGCATATTTTTTTTAATTAACCAGGCTAATCTTTGTCTTCTGGTTGTTTTATTTTACTGCGAATGGTAAAATGTATATTCTCGTACTATAGTTAGAGCAAGCAAGATACATATTAAATACTTGTGCACTGTTCTTCACTTTCACCCTTAACATAAATGCATTTGATAGGGGAATTCATTCCCAACAAACAAACGAAGCTTGTATATTTTTTAAATGATGTTTTTTATTTAATGACATAAAGTTTTATTTTTTATAAGTTTTTAAATCTAGATAGAGATGGGAATTAAAAATGTTAATTCAAATTGATGTTTAAAAAAAACAGAAGGTATACGAGCTTAAGACCAGGACATACCACTGTATCTCTTAAAAAAGTACATTTTCAAACAAAAAGTACCTATTAAAAGAGGTGACCTTAAAGTACCTTTGGAAAGAACTCTATTAAAAATAAAAAGTACCTTACAAAAAGTACTTTTTAAAAGTTAAAATTTGGAAAAAAAACAATCTTCAAAAAACCACCAGTTTAAAGAAAAAATTCTAAAAAATTTATATTTGAAGTTCTTCATATGATTGTTAAAGAAATCTTAATTTCTATTATTTTTTTTTTTTTTTTTGTAAAATTTTATACCAAATCTTATAACGCATGTTATACAATATTTCCTATTTTATGCTTGCTGGGTTGTCCACGCGTGTAACATTTGTAATGGTGTTGGAATTTGTGGTTGTTGTTATTTTGTCATTGTTCTTAGAAATTAAGTATTTGTTGCTGCTACTTAACTTTTCAGTTTAAAATTTATTCTAGGATCGTAGATATGGTACAATTCTATTTTGTCATGGCAAACAAATATTTCATGGTAAAGAGCACAAATTCATGATACTGTTTCGTTATATTAGCAAAGTGAAGAAGCGCCAGCACAGTAACAAGGACACATTATTGTTAATAGTCACATACAATCGTATATAAGTATATATGGATGAATGTACTTATACATGTACTTATTAGGGTACACAACTAAAGTCAAATTGCACAGTGGGATAAAGGGGCTAATTTGCGTGGATATGTATACATATGTATAGATTTATAAAAAGTGGGGCAAAAATAATCACCCAATGTCCTTTTAATGTTTTGTTTTCATGTATATGAAAACCAGTATGCGCATTCATCGATCCTATTGGGACCATATCGTGCCATCACTGCCAAAAAAAAGTTTAAGCGACATAATTTTCGAACTTAATTTTTTTACCAAGCTCGATTATTTGCTATCGTGAATAATCGATTTTTGTTAAAAAAAAACGAGGTCCAAAAAATGTGTCGGTTAGTGTCAATTTGTCTCGCTGAGGAAGGAAAAAGTTGTTGAGCGCTCACCGTTCATCCGCGTCATTTACGAAAAATAAAGCCCCATACACAAACTTTGAGCGGACGAAATGGCTCATTGAATAACAAACAGTGATTTTTGGTGCTCCAGTAGCAATTGTTCTGCTCATCGTTCGTGATAATTTTCTACACAAAGAAAAAACTGCCTCATGGAATCAAAAAGATTTTCTCTATGAAACGGTTTTAGGCTAAGGGGTACCCCAGCAGAAGGAAGCAAAGATTTTTTCATAAATATTCCTTATTGTTTTTATGTGGTAAGTCTTATTAATTTTATCAAGAAGAAAAGCACAAGAAGAAATCTTATTATTCACAACTTTTTTTACTCAATTTCCATTATGTTTGGCACCAAAAAAACAATCCATAGATAAAAACTTCTTGATTCTATTAGGTTTTCTTATAAATTGTAAACTATAGGGATTTCTTATTGATTTTATTAGGTTGCCTTATTAATTTTTTTAAAAAGGTTTTCTTCTTGATTTTATTAGGTTACCTTATTAATTTTTCAATAAGGTTTTCTTTTTGATTTTATTAGGTTCCTATATGATTATGTGTAAAGCATCTAATTGATTTTTAATAGGTAAATCTTCTTCGATTCTATGAGGTATATCTATAAATAGACATAAAGAAAAAATTTTTTATGATCTCTTTCATTTTTGTATAAGAATGTTTGCACAATAATTTCAATGGTTATTCAGGCTGCTTGTAAGCATATTGGTTAGAGTGCTTGTCTATCAGGTTGAAGTTTGCTGGTTCAATAATTGGTGAGTAACTTAGTTAAGAATATAACATAATGTGTATGTATGTATGTATAAATAAATAACATCTACAATATACTACATACATACATACATATGTATATGGTATAGAATTTAAATGGAAATACATAAGAACAGAGAATAAAGACGCAATTTTTTTCATTTTTTATGAGGTCGCCTAATAAAAACAAGAAGAAACCCTTATTAAAAAAATCAATAAGATAACCTTATAAAAACTAGAAGATTTCTTCTTGATTTTTTCAAAAAGGTTTTCCCTATGAAGTTAATAAGATTTCCTTATTGAAAAAACACCATAGAGATTTCTTATTACATAATTTTATTCTATGTGATGAGGTATTTAGTAGGCCTTCTTAAGGATTATCACGAATCATATCTTATTGATGTATGTATATTTTGTATATTGTTACGCAAAAATATTCGAACAGAGCAAGCGCAAGTGTTTTAATAAAGAAAACATATGGTAAACATAAATAATTATTAAGAATAGTTTAGCTAAAGATATAGATACATATGCGTATGCACATAAATGATTAAATAAACCTAAACAAACTGTTGCAACAATAATATCGAAATAGCTTCTGCTTGTTAAGAAGATACACATACAGATACAGAGAAAAATAAAGAAAACAGCCACAATAAATAATACATACATAATTAAACCATGAACTGATTGAGCGATTGTAAACAAGCATTGGAAATGCTGCTGAGGTTGTCTAGACGTTGCTGTCACATTCTGGAAACCTTGTGTGAAGTTTAAAAAGGGCAACGCATCTGCTGGCAGTTTAGCTGTTTATTGAAAAGAGTTGTGTACTAAGACAAAATTAATTCTCAGTTTAAGGCAGTCGATAGTTGTACATAGTGATTGGAAATAAAGTCAGTGGGAAATATTTTTGTACAAATAGTGACCGTCGGCAGAATGAGTCTTGTGTGAAGAACAGCAGAGAGGGAGTATTGTTTCAATTCCAGAGCAGCCTATTTTAAGAGATGTGTATACAGTGAAACCTCTCCTAACGGACACCTCCCATAAACGGGCACCTCTAAGAACCCGATAAGTTTTGTAGAACCAAAATTAAAATAAAAGAATGTGTACCATTCTCATAAGCGGACACCTCTAATAAACGGACAAAAATAATGCGACGATTAGTGTCCGGTTATGAGAGGTTTCACTGTATATAACAGCGGAATAGATATCATGACAGCCAGTTGTGCATCGTTTACATAACCCTGTCGGAGAATGTGTGGTTGACTACAAAAATAGTTAACTTATAGTAGGCTTTTCTTAGACTGACTAAAAGCTAGCTGCACAGTCATCCAGAACAAACCCAAATTTGATTCTTAAGTTGAGTAGTAATCGAATTTGATGAGAGCCAACAAATTTATTCTCAGCTACTTTAAAACTCATGTCAGTTTTATATTAACATTTTGCTGTTTTTATTTTAGATGGCAGCTTAGCCGAGTGGTAGAGCGTTGAGTACACAACGTGTGATGTTACATGTTCGCACCCCAGAAAAAGTTTTTTAATTTGCTGACTACCAAGAGATTTAAAAAAGTCAACTTTAAGTTAGTTGAAAAGTAATGCAGAGTGAGACAATTGACTACCACCTAGGACATCGCAATGTTAAAATAGTCAGTTGTTTACATTGCAAAGTAATCCAAGTGTTAGTACTAGTTGCGCTATAGTAAACTTAAAGTCAGTTTAAAGTTAGCCAAATTTCCGACAGGGAAGTAATTTAAGTTAAGAGTGTGTATTTAAGCTTCTAGTTGTATAAGTATTTACTAAATAAAGTCATTCTTAACCCCAATTAGTACATTCATTTATTCATTCATGTAATTCTTTTTAAAATCCTCGAGTCCACAGAGCAGAGTTTTTTTTAAGGTTAAAAACGTAACAATATGTTTTCTCCACATTTGCATCCATTTGCAAAAATTATAAAATTGATAACTTTCGATAGGGAGCTTAATATTTCGCCAGCCTGCATTTCACATTCGCTTAAAATAAAAGCTTTAAAGCTTATATTATTTCTTTCGTAGCAAAAGAGAATTGCTTATCTGTAATACTTAGTACATTCAAAACTTTTTTATATTGTTTTACATGTACATATATAAAACTTATTCACACGCTGAATTTAATTGTTGATATTTTTTTACTACCGCAAGCCTACTGTGCAAGCCTTACATCACATGTACTATAGGAATTTGTTGAAATATATGTTCATATGACTTAATATATACTAAAGAAACAACATGTACTCGCAGAGACTGTATACTCAACTACGAGGTGCACTCAATAATGCTTTAAAAAAATTCTTTATTTTATGTTTATTTTCCCAGTTACACATTACCATCAGAACTACTTGCCATATAATGACTTACTTTTCTGATTACCAAATTTCATTACTCGCTTACAAATCACAGTACATTAAATTTAAAAAAAATTTATACAAGTTGCTAAATGAGGAGAATAATTTTTTTAGATTAACTAGATTACGTGAACAAGTTGCTAAATAAAAAAAGTAATTACTTCTCAAGAATCGATTATTTTAATCTCACACCTTGTTAAAATCTTTAAGTAGGTAATCTAGTAAGGAGCAGCTTCCACCAAAAATGCTTAATTCTAAACCCGATTACCTTTTTTGAAATTTTTTGCTGGGTTACTTATTAGACAAAAATTCTTGTTTTGAGCAAAACTTTGCATTTTAATAAAGACAATTAATTAATTAAAATTAATTCAAGCTTTTTAACTAGGAAAAAATTTTAAAGTTTTAGGCATTTTTACTTTTGAGAGTCAGCTGGAGTGGGATTTACAATTTGTACCTCAACTTTTCTTATTTCTATTGATAATCAATCTTAAATGTTTCTATTGTTTGAAAAGCACGTCGTATAAGTGCGTTTCGTTGCTGCTTAAGCAACATATCATCAGACTGCAATTAAAAAAGCTTGTAAAACCTAAATGCTGCACAGTGGGATATTTTAGTAACAAAAAATGGAAATAATTCTGCAGTTTCTAAGCTGGCCGTCCCATTTAAATTTAATTAAATTTCATATAGCATTTAAGTTTGGGATTTGAACTAAATCTACCACATTCAGTAAAAAGTAATGTTGGTTTACAAGAGATTTACAAAACAAATTTTGTATGTTTAACAAACGTTTTGTAAACCTAAGTTAATTTTTTCTGAATAAGGCCTTATATCTTTAAATTCAGCGGAGCCACAAAGACCCTAACTGGAGCAACACGGCTTAATTAAAATTTTAAATCTATGTCAAACTGATGTTTTTTTTATTAAAAATTATTTTTTTTTTTTGAATATAGATTTTATTTAAAAGTCTGAAAGCTTTAAATTTAAGAATGCTCCTTAATGCAATTTAATTTTTATTAAATAATTTAAAAAATACTAACCGTGTTTTGAAAAAACTAGGAAAATACAGCAAAAATACTAAAAAAAACCCCATTTTTGGGATTTTGCGGAAAAAAATTGGGAATTGCCGGGAACTCAAAATATCGGATTTTTTTATATTTTATTTGCATTAGTTATATAATTTTTCTTACAAATGAGAAGTTTCAGCCGAAAATATTGTTATGGAAAATTTGGTACAGCATCCTTTTTCCCAAGACCTCTAATGTCTTCTTAGTACTATTAATTTATGTTAAGAGGAAACTCTTTTTACAACCTAAGCTGATGTGTTTAATTCAAAAATATAAATATTTATTTGTTTTCATATATCAGGTAGCTGCATTTTATTTTTTAATTGGTTTTTCGACTTACTTTTCATTGAGTGGACTTAAAAGCCAAAATGAAAAGCCAAATTCACGAAATACTTATTGTAATATTTTAGTTTTATTCAATGCGAGTCAGAAAAATGAATACGAGTTAAAAATATGTATTTGTTGTAGCATTTCGTTGTTGCCTAAGCTATTGAGACTTGAACCAGAATCCGGAAAAGCCTATCGTTTCCTTAATATAGAAAGGCCCTAACTCATTATAATTTGGAAATAGATTTTTTTATATACATATTTCGATAGAAGAACTTTTAATGTATCGAAAAATTTTACGATTTCAAATTATTGGATTTTCTTGTTTCGTTTTGCTTTTACAAGACTGTTAACAATTGAAAAGAATGGTGAGTTTTTTTCCTCAAAAGTGAAAACGAAAAAATCTAAATTTTTAAATCGTCCATTTCCAAAGTATTTTCTTCTAAATTCGCATGAAAGAACACATACTATTAATATGTTTTTTGCAAATTTCAACTTAAACAGGCGAAGCACCCGAACTCACAATAAAACATGTGAAACGAAATGAGTTAATCGGCTACTTAAGCAACCAAAAATTAATCTTTTAGATTCGTTTTCATATTGACACGTGTTAGATAACATAAAATATTAAAGTAAGAAAAAAAGAAGCGAAGTGTCTCACGGCACCCGGTTATAGCTATGCTGCTTAGCTATATAAAAATAATAATAATACATATGTATACGAGTATTCCCATAGATATATCGTACATAACCTCAAAAAAAAAGCTTAAGCGACATAACTTTCGAACTATTATTTCCGATCGCAAATAATAGATTTTCGTAGAGAAAAAAGACAGAACACCTGGTTATAGCTATGCTACTTAGCTATATAAAACAAACAAATACGTACGATTAAATAGCAGCAGCAGTTAGCCGGCTTACAGCGGCTCGGCTGTGTTCTCTGGTTTGTGCTCATGTGCAAAAATAATACAAAAACAAATTGAGCAGTTCCTTCTCATTGTTTTTGTTTCACTCCAAAGAACGAAACAAAACAAAATCAAACAATTTGTTTCGTTTATTTTCGTACTCTATCTTTAAATACAAAGAAATGAAAACAAAAATAAATTTACAACTGTAATAGTGTCGATTATTTTTGTTACAAAAATCACATCCCAGATCCTTTGTCGTGACATAAATAGCATAGCTATAGTAAATATTAACTAATTTTTGCTTCAACTTTTGTTTACTCGTATTCAAATAAAATTCTGTGGATTGTTTTTTGGGTTTACTATTAACTTTAAATTATGCCAGCCATACACTGCACAAGCTCACGGCACAAGTCTGCCACTGTACAGTGCATTTGTGTAGTGTATGGGGGTGGTTGTGCTATTTACGCAGTGAAGTGAGTAAATATCCAACGATTTTGATATTTGCTCAAGTTTGAAAACTGTACAGTGAACTTGTGTAGTTTATGGCCGGCATTAGTCAACTTAAAGCAATTGAAAACTTTAAATTGAATATGTGGAATTACAAGTACAGCATTTATTTTATCAATAACTTTTTAGCACGTAGTTTTGCTGGAAAATGGAACCAAAACTACTATTTAAAAGATCTGTGATTATAAATATATATCACGCTTTCGCTCGTACTTCATAATATTTTTATATATTTCTGTGGATCTGCTGAGTGAAATGTATGAATTATAATTTTTTTTTTCAAATATCAATGGTATCAAACACTTGTAAGTTATCTTCTACAAATAAAATTTCTTCCTGAAATTTTGGAAAACTTATGAAGTTTCCTACGTACATGAAAAAATACATATGTATTTGTTACCAAGTGTTCTCTGTAAGTGTTCTAACATTCCTTTCATAGATAAAAAGCCTGAGATTGTATTCTGTGGAAATGCAAGACAATCTATTTGGCTTAAAAAGGTTCATTTGTTATGTCGTCTTAAAATCTAACACATTCTCTAAATGTCTTTGTCCTTGAACAAATACAACAAAAATATAACAAATAAAATGAAACAACACGAAATGAAATGAAAACTGAAAAATTAACAACCAAATCATTTTACACGCTAAGCATTCATATATTTTTTTCCTTTTTCTTTAATTCAGCTTTACTGAGTTGTAAAACATGAATGTTTTACATTCAAACCTATTTATTTTATTTCTGTGTAACATAATAGATGCTAAAGAAACTCTGAAATATATTTGTTTGCAGTCCTGCATAAAAAAATATATTGCAAAAAAATCAATAAAGAAGTAAGGAGCTGGTGATGCGGAAGTATTGCATATATAAAATACTTTGATGTATTTCGTTTATTATGGAATTTTTGTTAAGAAATGTATAAAAAAAAGTTGACACAAAGGTTAAGAGGCAAGATTAGAAGAAACAAAAGTTATTTGCTGTTATATTTTAATACATAAAAAGCAATTTTCTTATAGAAAAGTCGACTGGGTTACAGCAGAAAAAAATTAACTATGTCACAGCACAAATTTCTTAAAGATAAGTTGAATGCATCTTAACACACTTTTCTTATGGAAAAGCTTATTGTATGAAAATTTTACTGTGTCTTAAGACACTTTTCTCATTTACTGCATTACGGCTGACATTGCTTATAGAAAAGTCTACGTCGTCACAGCACGCTTTTCTCATAGAAAAATCGATAAATTTTTTCGACCGTGTCAAAGCTCAATTTTCTTATGGAAAAGTTGACTGCATCATATGACACTTTTCTTATAAAAAAGTAAATTGTGTCACAGCAAAATTTTCTCATAGAAAAATTCCACTGTGTCACAGAATAATTTTCCTATAGAAAAATATCACTGTATCAAAGAAAAATTTTCTTATAGAGAAATTTCACTGTATCACAGCAAAATTTTCTTATAGAAAATTTCACCACATTTTCTTATAGAAAATTTAAACTGTGTCACAGCAAAATTTTCTTATAGAAAAATTCCACTGTGTCACAGCAAAATTTTCTTATAGAAAAATTCCACTGTGTCAGCAAAATTTTCTTATAGAAAAATTCCACTGTGTCACAGCAAAATTTTCTTATAGAAAAATTCCACTGTATCACAAGAAAATTATCTTATAGATAAATTCTACGGTCACAGCAAAATTTTCTTATAGAAAATTCCACTGTATCACATCAGACTTTTCTTACAGAAAAATTCCACTGTGACACAGAAAAATTTTCCTGTAGAAGCTATGGAATGTACCCTCTGTATCACATCAGACTTTTCTTACAGAAAAATTCCACTGTGTCACAGCAAAATTTTCTTGTCGAAGCTATAGAATGTGTCACAGCAAAATTTTCTTACAGAAAAATTCCACTGTGTCACAGCAAAATTTTCTTGTCGAAGCTATAGAATGTGTCACAGCAAAATTTTCTTATAGAAAAATTCCACTGTGTCACAGCAAAATTTTCTTATAGAAAAATTCCACTGTGTCACAGCAAAATTTTCTTATAGAAAAATTCCACTGCGTCACAGCAAAGTTCTCTTATAGAAAAATTCCACTGTGTCACGGCAAAATTTTGTTATTATTAGTATTTTCGATATCGAACAATGTTATTACATTGTTCGATAGCTAATGCCCTAATCTCGAACTGAAAAAACTTAATCGAATCAGTTCATTATCCAAAGCAGCGACTGGACGCCAGATTTCAATGAATTATCGTTTAATTAATTAGAATATTTTGTTTAATTTTTGCCATGTACCATATGAGAAGTATGGGGGAGTATTTGCTGTTGCCTTTTTGTAGTTTTCTTACATATGAAATGTTCCATACTTTGCGATAAATGCTTCTATTCTCGCTACATTGTTATATAAGATCAAAGCAATGCGCGTCATTAAGTATTCAAGTTTGTACTTTTATCTAGAATCTTCTAGTTTCATTACGAAATCCCTAATGTGGTAAAAATAATTTAACTAATTATTTGCTTGATTGTTCTCCTACAAGCGTATGTCTGTATATTATAATCTATCTCAAATCATTTAAAATTTTCACTTTCTTTTTTTATTTTAAACTATAAATTCGCTTGTCTCACACAATTGTTTTTTTTTTTCTTGCTTTTGCTGCTCAAAGTATTTGTTTCTTTGTATTCTATTTCGAATGCAATAACTTTTTGTGTTCTCAACGATGCAATTTAACTTTTAGAAATCTTTTGCAAGGTCTTGCAAAAGCTTTCTTTGCCTTTAGAGACAATTAACAACTATTTCTATTATTATCATAAACACTTGAAATACTAAAATGCACACAAAAGCTTTTCATATTAAAGCACATAAATGAATACAATTTTCGTAAAAAAAAAAATTTTGAAAAGAAAAGGTATAAATACATAATATCCCTTGAAAAAGAGTATCAGTCAATTGACTGGTCATTTTATCGGAAGATATGCAGGATATATTCATCATGGCGTAGAACAAAGTTTCTATCACATTATTAAGGGCAAAATGAAAAATG
Organism: Tachina lurida; assembly: GCA_944452675.1. Lineage (NCBI taxonomy): Eukaryota > Metazoa > Arthropoda > Insecta > Diptera > Tachinidae > Tachina > Tachina lurida. The sequence goes on from OX101754.1 coordinate 118,144,098, forward strand.
TGATGGAAACTTTTGTGTATAAGTGATGTTGTATCTCACTCTAACTACTATAAAACATACAGTCACACTGATCACTCTTCAGCTTTTTACTAATCAATGATAGCATAAATATTAGTCAAGTTTGACTGATCATAATTGACTAATATACCTCCTCTATATTGAGCAATCATACATTCATGATTGATATACTCACAATAAATATAATTTTTATTATATAAATTATTTTTTTATTATAAAAAGTCACTTCAAAATATAAAAGTAAATACATAAAATATTTAAAAGGCGTTTGTGCACAACCAACACAAAAACAACAACAATGGAGCAACTATAATTAATAAATAAATATATCCATCATCACTTCCGATCAAATGACTAGTCAATTGACTGACGCTATTGAATTCAATGTAATGTAAAACTGTTGCAAATGTTTAATTGAAAACAATTTTGTTTGTGTTAATTTTAGTCATTAATTTCTTGTAGGGATCTCATGTAAGTCACATATTTATTTTACATTATGAAAAACATTTAAGTACGATGGAAATAAAACAAAATACCTAAAACTATCTATTGAAATATTATTTGCTCCAATTTTTAAAGAACTTGGCAAAATTTTATTAAAGTTTTTTTTATAAATTATGCAAAATTTGTATTTGAAGAGAACTAAAGTTGTCAAAGAAAAATCATTTCAATTGATAAAATTTTGTATGTGTGTATGTACATATTTCCTATGTTCTCACTTTTAAAAAGTATTTGTGTATGCTATTTAATGGAATTTTAATAAAAATATTTTAACCAAATTTAACGAAATTTACGCTTGTCGTTTCAAGTTTAGCAAAAACAAAATGTATTTATTAAAAGTGCCAGCATTCAACAGGATCCAAAAACTTTTTTAATTAGTTTACAAATCCTTTGGTTTTCTGCATTACAATGACCTGTTTGCGTCACTAACTGTTAACATGTTCGGGCTAAAAATTAAGCCATATACAATTAATGCTGGCGTCTAACGAAAATTGTTGCAGTTTTTTTTAAGTGAAAATAATGTGACCAGCAGAGGTCTAGTATAAAATATAACCCTTTAAATAGTTTTTTACGCTCTCAATATTAGATATACATATATATTTACATTCAGTACATACAGTATTTACATTATGTATGTAGTCTACTGAAGTGAAGTTCGGCTATTACGATTATCAATTTTAAAGTAACCTTTCATGAAGCTTTATATTATTTATATAACATATTAACATTAACGCTAAATAGAAGTTGCTATATATTAAAAATTGAGGTTTGAGCAGTTCCCATATTTTTTTATATTAAAATTTAATTTATACAAAAAATACCTTAAAGCTTTAAAAAATTCCCAAAAACACAAAGTATATTTTGCTCATCATCATGCTATCTATGATTTGTATGGGTCACATTAAGAATAATTCTACTACCATAGTGCAAATGGAAAAAATACAAATTAAATGGCGAAACAAGGGAAAACTTTTACTTCAAGGACAAAAAGAAATTATTTTTTTTTCAGGCAACTTTGCAACCGTGTTCAAAGAACAACAGAAATAATAAATACAAAAAGATCAATGAAACAAAAACTGTTGAATAAAAATTAATTAAATGGAAAAATGCCCCTGCATTATTTAAATGACAAAGCAGGAGATTTAACTTAAAATAAATAAAAAAATAATATTAAGCCAAGCATTTGTATTAGTTTGAAATCCTCTTAAAATTTGTATTTATAACTATTTTAATGTTTAGAAGAAGAAAAAAAACAGACAAAAGTATGTCAGATTAAAGCCAACTGGTTTTTTTTCAGGAAAAACTAAAATATAATATTTGTATGTATATTGGGTCAACTGTGAAAATAAGCTTAGAAATTTTATTTCAACATTTATTTTATGTTGTTAGAATTATAATTAAAATTATTAAAAGAGTTTTACAACAGAATCTTCCGAAATCTGACAACTGATAGCGGGCAGCTTGTTGAAGCTACATCTGTCAAACTAGCTGTCATTTATTTATTACTAGCTACACCCGGTGTGCTTCGCTACCACCATCGCCCTTAAAATTGACCACCATACCATCGTCTTTTAAATTTCATTTACATCGATTTGAAAGTGTCGGAGGGGCAGAAATTAGGTAGATTAGGTACATAGACTATGAAGGGATACCTCTGCTTTAAATTTCATTAAAATCGATTTCAAAGTTTCGGAGCAGGACTCATCCCCGGCCCCTTGTTTATCTTACTTTTAAGAAGGTACATGGACTATGTCTCCTTCTAAATGAAGTGGTATCAACATATTTTTTAAATTTCACCAAAATCGGGTTGATACTCAGAAATTGTCCTCCTTCCTTCCTCCTGGTCATAGAAATGTCCTAGTTTAGAAATGTCCTTTAGTGACTTTCTAAGCGCAGATCGATCTATGTTCTAAATTTCATTTAAATCGGCTTGGCTATTTCGGAGGGGAAAAACTCCCCTCTTTTTCTCTCCTGGTCCTAGTTTTAAAAATTTACATAGTTTATGTGACTTTTTAGACGCATATCGATCGATGTCCTGAGTTTCATTAAAATCGGCTTGAACATTTCTTAGGGGCAGAAATTTCCACCGTATCGCCCTCCTGGTCCTAGTTTTAATAAAGGTAATACTACCTTCCCGAAGCTGCACAGACTAAGTGCAGCAAATTTCATCGCAATCGGATGAACTTGTTTGGCCGTACATAAAGGACATACAAACAAACATCCATTTTTATATAAATCAATTTTACAGTCGCCATAATTGTACTACCAAGACCACTATTCGTAGTGAGATGCATAAACTTAAGTCCACTTGCTCAGTAAATAATTTACCAACACATGTACATCGACCATGCGCAAGATCTGCTAAACACATCGCCCCTGTGCATGAAACTGTGCAGTGAAAGTGTGCAGTTGCTCACAAGAACTCTAGCTCTTGCAAAACACAATTTTTGACTAGATCCTTCACCGGTACAAAATACAACTGACCCAGAAAATAGGCAATTGCTCCGCGGAACCCTAATTTTCCTTGAAAAATCATCTTAATTTTCACCAACAAACCAAATTGTTGAATCTAAACGATATCGAACATCATTTAGCATCCCGACAACTTACTCACTCAATTGTTCTTAAGTGTTAGTTCAGAAGCAATTACAAATAATTTATAATACAATATCCTTATATAATATGATACTCGTAGGAGATGTAATGAAATTGACAGTGCACAGTGTGGTACAATGGCAAAAAAAAAAAGAAGAGAGGTGTCTTAGGACACCGGGTTAAAGCTATGCTGCTTAGCTATATAAGACAAGCTTAATGTGTTAACTAACAATGCAATAAAATTATATTATATGATGATGTCAAATTCGCCGCAAATATTTCAAAACATTTCCATTTATTTCCCATTATTTTCTTTTCTAGCAGTGTTGGATTAAATTAATGTATTGTTTGTGGACAGGGGGTGGCTGCTAGCCGGCTTACACAAAATCGGATGTGCTCTCTGGTTTGTGATCATATGCAAAATTGAGCACTCGTTCTCTTTTGTTTCTTTCACTTCAAAGAACGAAACAAAATAAAATCAAAGAATTTTTTTCCTTTATTTTCGTACTCTGCTTTTAAGTACAAAGAAATCAAAACAAAAATAAATTTATAACTGTAATATTGACGATTATTTTTGTTACAAAAATCACGTCCTAGCTCATGTGTCGTGACATAAATAGCATAGCTTTAAAATGGAAATAACTTTGCAGTCTCTAAACGGGCCTTCCAATTGTTATAAGATTTCATACAGCTGTTATAGAGTTTAAATTTAGAATTTCGGTTTAATTTTTTTACAAAGGGGAGGTGTCACAAACCCTCAAGGTGGGCCACCTCAGGTTAATGATATTTTTTTTTATCTAATAACTTAATAAAAGTTCACTACATTTATGATAACCAAAAAAATGCATCCTGTCACCCTAAGACATGACTAAGGGTTTTGTGGCACTGCTTTTTTGAGTATATAAGATCCTTATTCTATATTTAAATGTTGTAACAGCTCTGGAAATGCTGTATGAAATATAACAATCGGAAGCCCCTTTTAGAAACTACAGAAATATTTAGATTTTTTTTTGCATAAACTCCCCCCACTGTGCACTGTAGAAATTTTCCTTGAAATATAACGGCAATTATAGTCGTAGAAGAAACATTTATTTACTCTTTCAATTAAGAAGAATAAATAATTGTTTTGAATTGAATTTAGATCTCTTTTGCATCAGCGATTATATAAGCGAACTGAGGTGAAGTCCTTGAAAATTTTCCGAACCATTAAAGTTAACGTTAAAGGCATTATATAAATATATTACCGATATATACATATATATATATATATATATTTGTTAATACTTACCCCAGAAACAATACACCGTGGCACACATCGGGCTAAAAATATATAAAAAATAAATAAACAAATATTAACAATTAAAATTAATTAAATTATTCGATTAAAACTGAAAAATTTTGTGCTTTCCAACGAAACATTCTTACGATTTTTTAAATAAAACATAAAAAGCATATATACGAGCTATTCGATTAAAAGTAAGAATTATTTCGATTATTCGCCGAATAGAATATTTTCATTTTCGTTTGGCATTGTATACGTTTAATTTTAACAATTGCCCAATAGGGCTTAAAATTAACTCGATTACTCGTTTACTCGATTAAACTTTTAAATTTGGGTTTTACAAAAATAAAAACATTCTTAAGATTTTTTCTAATGAAACATAAAATATATACGAGATACAAGATTATTCGATTAATCGAATAGAACTAAGAAAAACACTTATTGTTCACATACGTTGCACAATGATTCGAGTGCAGTCAGATGTCATTGTTGTTGTTAATTTATTGTTATTCATAATGAAAATTATGCGACATATCAACCTTTTAGCTAATCAGCCAGTTTAAATATTAATAAATTCGAAACGAAAGGAGTTTTTTCAAAATAATTTCATTTCGAATTACACAGTAGACCCCCAGTAATCGAATAATTTTAAGTCTAGTTTTTGGAATCTCGAATATGGTTTGTGTCTTTGCTAAATGGTTCATGACTTGGCAAAAATGGTTCGTGACAGTGATAGCTGAAGGTGTCTCTGCTAACTAATATTATAAATAAAAAAGAAAATTTATTGTTTGTTTGTTGCGCCTTAACGGCTAAACCATGGAACCGATTTTTATGGAATTTAGAACATAGATGGATCTAATTCTAGAAGAACACACAGGTTATATGTTTTTTAAAAAGTAGGACCACGAGGGGAGGTAAAGGGATATTCCTTGCTCTTTGCAACTATCTATACGATTTTGAAGAAACTCGAAACAAAGATAGATCTGAGTCTAGGAAAGCACAAATCTATACACTTTTCAAAAGGAGGGGGAGGGTTGGGGGCAATTTCTGCCTCCTTAAAACTAACCGATTTTTATGAAATTCAAAACATGAATAGATCAGAGTCTGGAAGGACACAAACGGTAGCGGTAAGGGGCAATTTCTAAGGTTAGTGAAACGTAAGGAATTACATTCCTACCCGTGTCTTCTTTTTTTTTATTTGCTTTATTTTTGCGAAATAAGAAAATCAGCGTTCGTTCTTATTTTATTACTTTCTGTATAGGCTTATTTTTGGAATTGAGCTTTAAAGGTACAAACAAAAGCTTTAGTTAAAATCAGTTTTACTTTCTGTATTTTAATGGTGTAAAGCAGAGCTTTACGATTAGTAATCAATTAGATTACATTTCAAAAAGAATTGTAATGATTATATAATTGCCTTCTAAAGAATTGCTGATATATAATTTATTACGATTACTAATAATCGAAAAGTATTCTGAATTACTTAAAATTACTAAAAATAATCAAAAAGAATCAAAAGTAATCAAAAAGTAATCCGGCTACTTTCAAAGATTACTTTTGATTCTTAATAAATAAACCAAAAAAATCAAAAGTAATCCTTAGAAGGAATCGGATTATTTTTTGATTACTTTTGACTCTTTTTGATTATTTTTAGTAATTTTAAATAATTCAGACTTCTTTTCCATTATTAGTAATCGTAATCAATTAGTAATTGTGTGAAACTAAATATAATCGTAATTTAATCATTACTTCACCTTTAAAAAAAAGTAATCAAATTAGTAATTATTACGATTAGTAATCATTACTTAACAGCTATGGTTTAAAGTAATTTATTTTAAAATGTTTGCAATTTGCTTTAAAATTTATATAAAATTTCCTTTGAACTGTACATATTTACAAATGGTTGAAACAATTTCTTTTTGCAGTTTCCTGTTTACTAAAAAAAAATATAAAAGTATACAAAGAGCAGAATACTGACTGCATCAAATACAATCATGTGCAAAGGCACAACAATATTCCTCACTATGCAATATGCGGATCCATAAAGATTTTGACATCATAGAAGTTCAATAAATGAAATCATGTTGGTTTTAAGCTGACAATGTAACAACAAATGGAACAACAGCCTTAACAATAGTATTAATGCCAGGAGTATTCGTGCTAATACACACCTGGACATTATGAAATAAATAAAGTTATGGCAAATAATTGTCGAGCTATTGGTATGCCTTTGTATATGCACATGCATGCATATGCATGCACACATACACATACACATACACACACTCCTTTCAGCATACCCGAGAGAAAATTTTTGTTTTTAGTTCAATATTTGCTGGCATAAGAGTTTGTATGCATGAGTTATTACGAGGACAATCCTAAAGAGAAATAAATTCAGTAAAATTCGACATTGACTCGCACACGAATATGTGTATATGTATATATACACTAAATATTTAATTCTATACGACTATATAATCAAATATCTTACCTGGTGTAGAAATTTTTTTAACAAGTAGTAATTAAAAGAAATACCCCTTTCAGACACGCAAAGTTTACTTTGCAAAGTCGTAATTCAGCTGGAAGAAAGACATAAAGAGATAGTATTCCTCCCTCTGTCTTTCACACAGCTCAATTAAGACTTTGCAAAGTAAACTTTCCGTGTCTAAAAGTGGTAAAATCAAAAAATCCGACGGCGACTAACTTGAAACAGTTAAATATCCAAAATGGTCATTCGAAATGAAAAATAATGAGAGAAACCTAAATTTGATTTTAAAATGCCTGTCGAATGATACCCATTTTGATATAGCTCTGGTGACCGCCATATTGAGTTTTGACTACTGTCAAATTCCTGGAGTGAGACAAATCCATTGATGTAAGAATCATCAAAATCGGTCCATGCGTTCGGTTTATATAGTGCCGCAAAGGAACACAATCGGGTAAAAAAATAAGTACCTGATGAACTTTTTTTCGGTTTTTGGCGATTTTTAGGGTTTTGTACACTAAAGGTGAAAAGACCCCCTATTGTTTTCGCTACGCTGTCCGTCTATCCTTCACAGGGTATTTTCTCGAGAACCGTACGAGCTACGGTCCTGAAATTTTGACAAAGTGTATAGACCCTTGGCCGCTACAACAAAAAATACATGAGAGTTGGAAATTAAAGGGTGTTCCAAAACGAGCAACGAAAGATGTTAAAGTCCCATGGCATATAAATATGTACATACAATTGTATGTATATGGACTTGAAATTTGCAAAGTTAGAGGAGTATTTTTATACAGACTACAACAATTAACACTAGAATTAAAAAAAAATAACTAAAGAGTGTACCATCAGTTAATGTAATTTTGAGAATGTAATTTTGACAACTTGCTGTATCTTGGAAACCGTAAGAGCAAACTTCTTGAAATTTTCAAAAACGGAAAAAGAAAAAATCCCAAAATTATTAAATCGCCAAAACGAAAAAAAGCACCTAATTAAAAAAATCTAAAACGAAAATCAATCGCGAAAAACCGGAAAAATCGCTAAAATGAAAAAATCGCCAAAATGAAAAATATCGCCAAAATGAAAAAATCGCCAAAATGAAAAAAATCGCCAAAATGAAAAAAAATCGCCAAAATGAACAAAAAAAATCGCCAAAATGTAAAAATTGGCTAAATGAAAAAAAAATCGCCAAAATAAAAAAACGGCAAAATTAAAAAAATCGCCAAAATGAGAAAAAACAAAAAATAACCAAAAAAAAAATTATTTCAACTGAAAAAACGTCAAAAACTTAAAAAACGCTGTATTAAAAAATGTTCAAAGCCCAACGTTCGGAACCCTTCGTGCGCGAGTCAAAGTCGTACTTTACTGAATTTATTCTTATTTTTTGCACTTTTTTCGCTGTTGTGATTTTTAGCGATTTTTTAGTTTGGCGTTCTTTTTTTCTTTTACGCGATTTATTTTAGTTTCAGAAATTTTTTTTATTTTGCGTTTTTTATTTTGGCGATTTGTCGGTCTTTGGCGATTTTATAATTTTTGCAATTTTTTAGTTTTATCGTTTTTGAAATTTTCAACAGCTTGCTTCTTACGATTTCCAAGATACAGCAAATTGTCAAAATTACATTAACTGATAGAATACCCTTTAATTTGGATTTTTTTTTAATTTTACTGTAAATAGTTGTAGTCTGTACAAAAATACACTAACTTTGCAAATTGCATAGGATTTTAAAATTTTTCGTTTCTCGTTTTGGAAAACCCTTTAACTTTTAATTGTCATACATTTTTTTTTTGCAGCCAAGGTTCTACTTACTCTATCAAAATTTCAGTTCCGTAGATCTTAGGGTTCTAGAGAAAACAGCCTGTGACGAACAGGCGGACAGCGTAGCGAAAACAATAAAGCTCCTTTTCACCTCTGGTGTACGGAACCCTAAAAAGGAACATACATTTAAAGTTAAAGTTAATGTTGGCTTAATGTACAAAATCTTTGTATGACAAAAACTGATTCACCGAAAACCTTTACTTTAACAATCGTTTATGAATACCAGAGTTACAATTTAAGCAATTTTTAATTGCATCACATTTTCTCTCCGCTTGTGTAAGAAACTTCTAAGACTAACCTCGCCTCGAGTTGACTTGATTTTTAGCTTCCATTCATTCGTGTTATAATTGCAGCCCAACCCGTATAAAGTCTACATTATTTATATTTGTTTTGTAAAACCGATTTAATGTATGTTTTTATGGTTGTTTTAAAGAGTTTATATGCAAAAACTATACCCTTGTGCATTCATTCAACACTGTGAATGATTTTTTTTTCTGGCAAAGAAGGCATCGTCATATTATGCACATTACATGAGAGTGAGTGAGTGAGTGAGTGAGTAAGTGAGTGAGTTAGCTTGCCCAAAGTGTACAAATAGTTGTAGTATAAGTAAGCATGGAAATGTTTTCACTTTATGTTGGCTTTCAATTTTGTGTTTTTTTTTTTTTTTGCAAATATTTTTGTCGTTGCCTCTTGACCCATTTGGCAAATGTCAACAATTCCGAAGGATATTTCGGGCATACAAATACATTTGCACACAGAGTTATTTGCTCAATGCAAAAAAAAATAAAATTAGTTTTGGAAAGTTTTTCTTAAATTCAGTCAGTAATATTTACAATGACTTTTTCGGTACACACAATGAAATTTTTAGATTTATTGTACGCTGCAGCATTTATGGTCTATTTGTCGATGCCGCAAATAACCGATTGGAAAGAGGTTTTTGGTCACTGCCGTTTCTATATACGAGTGTGTTTATATACAATATAGATAGAAAAATCACGCACAAAGTTTTTCCCCACTGGAAAAAAAATTTAAATACAAAACAAATACTTTTAATGATAAGATTAAGGTTCTGGTCCATTATGATACCACAGAGAGACTGTGTTTAAACCAAGCAGAGCTCAATATAAAGCTACTATTACTTGCACTTCAAGTCCAGGCAATATCACAAAGTTCCTTGAAGTTAAAAATTTTGGTAACAATTTAATTGAATAATTTAAAATTTAGCTTAAAATTTAACTAATTAAAAATGTTAATTAAGTTCAGTATTTGCAATTCTTTTAACTTTAAATATTTTTATGAATGAGGTCCAAATTCACAGTCTATTGTTAATTAACGCCCGTGGTTGAACTAAAGATTGTCTATATCAATTTCATTGGTTAAACGACTTTCATTATTTAGCTAATGATATGTGCTAATTTCTAAAGCACAAATAACACCATAGTTCATTGTAAATATTCTGACAAATACTAGCAGAACGTAACAACTAGCTAGACCGCCACACCTTCATTATCAGTATTCTTTGTGTTTGGTCCAAATTTCAGATTTACATTAATGGATATTTTTCAGTGCAAATGGAATATGGGAATTGTTTTGATTTATCGTATTACAATTTACTGAAAGCTTTTTTGTCATGAAAGCTTCATTTTAACAACTCTTATTAAGAACAATATTGCCAGGGTCGCTTTTTACTAATTATGCACTAATTATACACATGTCAGTTAATTTACTTATTTTTGTTGTACAGGGTGGGCCAAAAGTTACGCGGGCCAAAAGTTACGCGGGCCAAAAGTTACGCGGGCCAAAAGTCACTCCTGAATGTAAAAATTGAACAGCTTTTAAGGGTTCCGTACACCAAAGGTGAAAATGAACCCTACTGTTTTCGCTACGCTGTCCGTCTGTCCGTTCGTCTGTCACAGGGTACTTTCTCAAGAACCGTAAGAGCTACGGACCTGAAATTTGGACAGAGTTTGCAGACCTTTGGCCGCTACAGCAAAAAATACATGACAGATAAAAATTAAAGGGTATTCCAAAACGAGCAACGAAAAATTTTAAAATCCCATGTAATATACATACAATTGTATTTATATACTTGAAATTTTTAAGGTTAGTGTATTTTTATACAGACTACAATAATTAACACTAAAATTTAAAAAAGTTGAAATTAAAGGGTGTCCCATCAGTTAATGCAATTTTGACTATGTAAGTTTGACAACTTGCTGTGTATCTTGGAAACCGTAAGAATCAAACTCTTGAATTTTTCAAAAACGGTAAAACAAAGAAATCCCAAAATTATAAAATCGCCAAACCGAAAAATAATCACCAAATTAAAAAAAATCGCCGAAACGAAATAAAGCGCCAAATTAAAAAAAAAATTCTTAAACGAAAGTAAATCGCGAAAAACCGAAAAAATTACCAAAATTTAAAAAATCGCCAAAATGAAACAAAATCGCCAAAATGAAAAAAATTGCACAAATTAAAAAAATCGCCAGAAGGAAAAAATATCGCCAAAATGAAAAAAAAATCGCCAAAATGAAAAAAATTGCGAAAATGGAAAAAAACTGTAAAAAATCGTCAAAACGAGTACAAAACGAAAAAAAAAAACAAAATAAAATCATTTCAACTGAGAAAACGTCAAAAACGCACAAATAAAACCCCATTTAAAAAAAATGCTCAACGTACGGAACGCTTCGTGCGCGAGTCAAAGTCGCACTTTATTGAATTTATTTGTACTTAAGACAAACTTTTTTCGTTTGTTAATTATAAATATACGAGTATTTATTCAGTTTTATCGAAAGCTATGAGCTTGCTTTGGGCTTGTGTACAAATATTTAAAAATTTTATTTCATACTAAACTAGTTTTTAGTTGATTTTTTGATTTTTTTCTTCAATTAAAATTGCTAATTGGATTTATATATTTTTCTGTGTAGAATATGTAAAATATTGCTTCAAATAAATAAATATTTTGGATTTTTCAAAAACAATCCAACTAAAGTATTTGAAATTATGAAAAAAAGGAAACGTCTTTTTTTAAAGCTATAGAATGTTTCACTAATGCAAATTTGTAAGGAAACTAAAAAATAATTTTATTAAACAGACAGACAATTGATGTTGCTGGCATTTATTTGCCACTCCTACCCACTGTGCTGTGATTTGAGGATGATGTGCATCAATTATTTGCAATATAAGTACATACATTTTCCAATTTTTTTTTCCAAATATTTACTTTTATTTAAAACTTTTTCTCTTTGTTCTTTAAAACTAACATTGTTTCTCTGAAAAGGCTTAATAGTGTGCTGGGGTTGCAATTGGAAATTTTGGTCTTTGTAGCCAGAATAAACTTAAATGTATTTGTTTCTTTTACTCTGTACATATATATGTATATATATAGCATTTTGTGCATTTGAAATGTCAAAATGTATGCTTAAATAATAAAGCGCTTAAGGCCAACATTTGTCATCTTTATCAGTATGGCAAATGAAAAACTGCTGCATTATTGATAAAATTGGAATTTCCTATAGAAATTTAGTAAATTTAATGGCCTGTTTCACAATAAAGAAAGAAAACTTTCGACTTAAAATTTATATTGAAAATAAAAACAAATTTTCGTGTTTAATTGTTGTTTTCAATACAAAATTTTCAGTCGAAAGTTATCTTTCGTTGTTGTGAAACAGGCCATTAGAGTATTTAAAATATTCATACAGATTATTTTACTGGATTATTTTTTTATATTAAAATATTATGCATACATAACATAATTTAAATTTTTATTTTTTGAAGAGAAGTAACACTCATTCAATGAATGTCTACTACTATTACCAGGAAAAAGATAGTGATACAGAAGACAGGCGGTGAAGGAAGAAATAGAAGAAAGCTTCATTCTTTTACAATTCGGCTTTTTCCTTTTTTTTTAATACCGGGTTGCAGCGCCTCTGGTGTCAATGAGGCGTATTAAATTTTTGAAGCTGTTTTTAGTAGCTATTTTATTGGTTAGTTTACTGCGCCGATGATTCTGCTACACAATACCGACGCATGAGGGCGCTCTGATGTTACATTAAGATTAGTATCCGCTGAAGCAGGAGTAGTTCAGTGACCAGTATCTATGCCTTCATCACTTGAACCTTCCTACAACAACCGATACAAAAGAGACACATGACAGAAAAATGCTTGGTGTTGTTATTTTTAATGACTGTCGGAGACTGGACTCGAACCTTTGGCTTTGTAGTCAGCGTGCTAACTACTTCAGCCAACGCCAACTTACAATTTAAAATTCTATTGGGCTTTTAAAACACTATTTATTTTTAGGTTTATGAATGCAGGATATGTATCTTAATGAAATAGCGAGACCTTTCAAGATAGAGCTAATCTGGGTACCGGGGCACGGAGTATAGGTCCCCATCCAAAGATTGGGCTCGACTGTCAAACCAGCATGCCGCTGAACAGGTCGGAATTGAAATGCTACAAATTAGAAATAGCCCAGAACGAGGTTAACCGTTCTACCTCAAAAAATATGGTACGCCATCCTGGAAGTAGTCTGGAGGCATAAGCTTTGTACATTGGTGGCAGTACTCACAGGCCGCTGCCACTTTCGCAAACATACTAGGAGATTAAGAGGGCAAATGAAAAAAAATTCTAATCGGAAAAGTGAAAAATTCACCTCGGACTTTTATTCATTATTGCCCTATAAATTTACCTGATTTTTGTAGAAATTGCAGCGGGTGTGTAGGATTAAGATATGATTGAATAGTTACTTTATCCCTGCCCTGCTCTTGCTGTTAAAAAAAGGGCTTTCTATTTCTGCCGGAGCTTGCAAAAATTTAGGAATGTGATATAAGAAGATTAAATGTATTGGTACAAGACTCAGATTGGTTTAGTACCGAGCAAATAGGATAATTAAGGGAATAATTTTTCCATGTCTATCTCAGCCACCCAAGCAGCACAATGGGAACTATCACGACCGAAGTAAGCCAATTTAGAGCGTGTAATTTTATCAACTTTTTCTTCATTGGTTAGGTAACTTATTAATCACAGTTATTTTTTCCATTTGGCAACAATAATTTAAAGGAATAAAGTAAGTTTCTTTAACTTTGGCAATGAAGGATTATGTTTTTTTTTTAAACGGGCGTTATGTAAATGAAAAAACAGGAGTTTTTGTAGCTGCGAGCGAAATCGTTATATGCAAGCGCGGGTCCATAAGACCGTGACTTTTTGCATGAAACACAGGTTTTTATGCAAAAAGTTAGTTTATTTTCAACATAGTCCTTTTTAACTTCTATACACCTAGTCCAATGTTTCTTTAACTTTTTTATTAAATCCGAAAAATGTGATTTGTCAAGGACATAAAAATAGACATTTGTTTGTGAGATGACTTCATCGTTCGAGTCAAATCTCTTTTCGCCGAGCCATTTCTTGAACTTTTGGGAACAAGAAATAGTCAGTTGGGGCTGAATCTGGAGAATATGGCGGATGAAGGAGCAATTAGTGTCCCAATTGATGGATTTTTGCTAAGGAAGCTGGACATGTGTGCGCCCTTGCATTGGCCTGGTGGAAAAGAACTTTTTTTCTTGGCCAAATGTGGTCGTTTATTCTTTAATTCTTCATTGAATTGACCCAACAAGTTCGTATAATATTCGCAATTGATTTGTTCCCCTTTTGAAGTTAGTCAATGTGGATTATACCGCGTGTATTCCAAAAATGGTCGTTATGACTTTATTGGCTTGCAAAACCCACCTTTGCATTCTTTGCCGCAAATTCACTCCGAGCAACCCACTGTTTTGACTGCTGTTTGCTCTCCGATGTGGTGTGGTGGATGCAATGGCACAAAACTCGCCAAACGTTCTTGAGAAATTGTTACACCTATTCCGCGGAAAGTTTTCTCATACCCAATTGATCATTCAAAATTGAAACCAATGAGCCATATGAGATGCCTATGGCTTCCACAGTCGCTTTCGCTTTCACTCTTCGATCGACTAAAACCATAACGTGAATTTTTCAATTGTTTCGGGTGTAGAGACCTCTACACTCTACTCCAGAAGCGTAGACATCTTCTGTGATTATAACGAAATATAGTAAACTACTCTTTTACCATTGAATTGATGGTCAAGAGTCCCCAAGTATTTATCAAGCTTAGCCTTCGTTTGAGTGATGGTTTTTTTAACGCAAAAAATAATGCTTAATGAGCGCACGAAATTCACTTTTTTGTAATTTCTTCTCAAAACGCTTGGTAGTCTAGTATCAACGGCTGCCAACACAAACTAAATGACGCAGTTTGTTTAAGTTTAGACTGGAATCAACTGACAGTTGTCTGTTGGCAGGAGTGGTGTTGCCAATTAAGAGGCGGGAAATTAAAAAAATTACGGGCTTTTTGACCTTCCCTCGCATCTACAAATTGACGTGGTGATATATGATAAGTAATTTTAGTTTTCGTAGGTTTACATATTATATTTCCTTCCACGATTTTTCTTGGTGGGAAGAATATTTTTCTTCTGACCCTAAGAATTTTCATATTATTTTCTTGGTTGGAAGAATATTCTCTCTAACCTTGAGGCTTTTTATTTTTTTAGTAGAAAAAATATTCAGTTTAACCCTAAGTTTTTTGTTTTTATATTACAGATTGTCTATAAATTATTCACCCGTATTGCGTATGTCGAGTCGAATATTCGACTACGTATTTGATTAAACAAAGCTTGTAGAATTTTTCTTTATTCTATGACAAAGTTCTCGTAGACGAATATTCGAGTCGACATACGCAATACCACCCGTATTTCTGAAATTTGAGAAAAAAAATAACTTTTATATCTGTGCCAAAAAAAAGGAAAAAGTGCTCAAGTCAAGATAAGCTGATTTTCAGTTAAAGGTACCTCCATAATCCGCTTATTCGAAAGCAGCCCTGGTCAAAATCTGAATTAAATTGTGCGATTTTTCAAAAAGTTATAGCACAACGACTCGCGGCTTATCTTTTTTAGACTTATAATCTTATTTGGAATAATAGCTTAATTTAGGTTATACTTTGGTATATTTCAACTTGAATACACTTATCCCTCGATTTACACGATTTCAATTTTACACGATTATTTTGGTGTTTTATTGAATATTTTTGAATATTTTGTGAATTACAATAATTTTGTTTTTATGAATAGCACATTATTTTGTTTAATGAATAAAGGCTTATTTTTATGTGTAAACGCTTCTGATGTTTTAAAAACTAAGTTTAAATACATATATAATTTCTGAATAAAAAAATTTTTTTACGCGATTCTGCCTTTATTTTCGATTTACACGATTTTTCATACAAAAATATAAAATTTCGATTTACACGACTTTCGCAGAAACGTATATATCTATCGTGTAAATCGAGGTATAGGTGTATAGTATCTACAGTGTGTAGAAACGATGTTTGTCTAAAAAAATAAAAGTTTAAATAGAATTTATCAATTTAACTGTAAGACATGAATATCTGAAAATCGACGTCATTGCTTAAAAATGCTCTCCTCCTGCAAAACAGTAAAATATGACTTAAGCCCATTTTCCTTATTGCCACATATATTTTTGGGCATCACTAATAATCCGAAATCAAAGTCAGATTTAATTTATAGTATCCTAATCGTTATGTTCGTTAAAGGGTTAAACCCAATCTAACCTAAGAATACTTAAGAAATTCATGATATGTCATTTTTCCAGCTAGCCTCGCTATAAGCAAACAGAAACAACAAATTTAATAACATTTCATGAAACCAATTTAATAAAATTTTATGAAAAATATCATGAAAAATTTTAGTGCCTTTTCTTGAGGTCCATTGCATTTTTTTCAACTTTTATTTTTTCATCCACATATTAGATATTTTTATTTTCTAACGTTAATTTTTATTGTTTCAAGGCACAAAACCCTTTTTTGTGGTCCTCTCGCCATGTATGCCAACCAACCAACCAACCGACGAACCCACTTTTTCAAATAAAGTCATATCTTTGTGTGTCACTAATCCACAAAAGTATTTCAATATTTAAGAGCACAAAAATATTTGTAAAACCTACAAGCCCAGAGACGGGTGCAAAAAAAATATATACGAGTATGTGTGAACATACATGCATATATGCATGAATATGCATGAACATGCATGAACATGTATGTACATGTATCCCTCTATATACGAGTGCATGCATTAGAATGAGTGTGTGTTTTGTGAAATGTGAATGTTTCATTTATGTTTGGTGCTTGTATTTTGTAAATTTTTTTTATACTGAAATTTTTGGCAAATACTGCTTGCTGTCTTTGCAACAATTTCAACAATTTAAAGCAAAGTGTCTCGTTGCTATTGAACAAACAGTGTTCAATAATGTCCAAAAGAAATTCTTTTTATTTTTTGGTGGACATATCACCAAAAAAAAAGAAAAATAAAAATGCGGAAATGTAGAAATGTTTGTTGAACCAAATAGTAGAAAAACTGCAAATAATAATTGTGTAGGTTCCGCAAGAGATGCCACAATTCGATTTATTCTTCTTTATTCTCTTAATTTTTTTTTTTTTTTTCATTTGTATTATTTGTTCTGGTTTGAAATTAAAAAATGAAATTTATTTTCCATTTTGTGTGTCCAAAATGGCGCCATACAAACATACTATATATATTCAAATTTGGGGATTTGTATGCTTTTGCATAGATTACAACAAATAACAAGAGTTGACAAGAGTTGTTCAACAGTGACCGTTTTATGGTGTGGTGCCTCTAAGGAAATCTTTTTTTTTTTTTTTTTGGTAAAATGTATTATTAGAATTTCATTTATATAGGAGTTAGTGCAACACAAAAGTGACTAAGTTGTTTGACGTTTTTAATTTAAAAATATAACATTTTATGCTGCCATTAGCACCCAGTACTACAGTATACATAATAAAATTATTCTTATAGCTTCAAGAAAAGAAGCGCAAGAGCAAAACAAATTTCATGATACATGAATAAGGGTATTCCTTTGAACCCTTTTACACGCGCAAGTTGTACTTTGTCTTTCACTCAGTAAGCTTTGCGTGTGAAAGATGCGGTGTTTCTTTTCCTCTTTCCCTCTTTCCTCTCTCGCTCTCTCCCTCTCTCCCACTCTCCCACTCTCCCACTCTCCCACTCTCCCACTCTCCCTCTCTCCCTCTCTCCCTCTCTCCCTCTCTCCCTCTCACCCTCTCACCCTTTCTCCCTCTCACCCTCTCTCCCTCTTTCCCTCTTTCCCTCTCTCCCTCTCTCCCTCTCTTCCTCTCTCCCTCTCTCCCTCTCTCCCTCTCTCCCTCTGTCCCACTTTCCCACTCTCCCTCTCTTCCTCTCACCCTCTTTCCCTCTCTCCCTCTCTTCCTCTCTCCCTCTCTCCCTCTCTCCCTCTCTCCCTCTCTGCCTCTCTCTCTCTCTCCATCACTCTGTCTTTCTCTCTTTCTCTCTCATTCTATCTTTCTCTATTCCTTCAAAAAAGTAATGCCCTAATTCTGTTCGACGATTGTATCGTCTTGCCTATGGACGAAAAAAGCCGCATTTGCGATTCTTTAAAACAATTATTATTGTTTGTCTATGCTAGAAGGTTCGTGTATTTGCTTTATGATTTTGTTTCAAACATTATATCCAACACATATTTTTCATACATTTTTCAAACTAATAGTGCATTTACACTGTCGCGAAATCTAGTACTTTCGAGATTTCGCGCTAAATCAAACTGCTTTTTTCCAGATTTCCCATACAAAAAAAATCTAATTTTTGATGCAAATCTAATAAAAATCTAATAAAAATCTAATGTTTTTATTTATTCTTTACTACCCTGTAAAACAAGAGGTGAGTGAATTAGCTACGGCCTGCCTAAAAAAGTGTGTGAATTGGCTACAATGCAGTTGTTTGGTTGTAGTTTTGGAAACAAATCAGTTGATGGGTTTTGTTTCGGATAAAAAAAATCTTGATAAATGTCAAAAAAAGACGGTGTAAACGGTATAGATTTTCATAAAGATTTTAATCAAAATGTGCTAGATTTTGTGCTGATGTAAATGCCCTATAAATGTATAATACTTTATTTTTAGTTTTTTTATGTTTTAAAAATATGGTATGATAAACTATTTTTATTTTTCATTATCAAAGACAACAGCCATTTTTGAAGAAAATAATTTAGAGAATTCAAAAACAAGAACTCAAAAGTATTTTCAAACAAAAACGGCCTAAATCTTCTTACTGAATTAGGGCAGAAGTCTTTCTGCAAGAAAAATTTCATCATCTAAGCAATGGCCAAAAATTATCAAATTAACTAAACTAGCCGACCTGACAGCACAGCGGGACTTTGGTGCCCAAACCCCTATTTTTCTACCACTCAATTTCAAAAATCGAATGATGCAGTATTTAGAGAAATGTTTAAGTGCATTTATGGTTTTGAAAAAAAACATTATATCATATTTAATCTCGCATCAAAATTTCATATAAAAAGCTTACATACCTCTTGGGCAAATAAGATATTTTGTCTTTGAAGTCTCTAAATTATTTTCTTAAAAAAATGGTTGTTGTCTTTGATAATGAAAAATATAAATATTATTGCCATGTTGTTAAAATATAAAAATTAAATTAAAGTATTATACAATAGTTTTTAAAAATATATGAAAAAATTTGTGTTGGATATAATGTTTGGACAAAATTATAAAGCAAATTCAAGAACCTTCTAGCATAGACAATAAATAATAATTGTGTTAAAGAATCAAAAATTGCTTCTTTTTTTCGTCCATAGACAAGACGTTACAATCGTCGAATAGAATTAGGGCATTAATTAATCTTGTGCAAAAATTTCATATGAAAGGCTTGCACACGCGCTACTTGAGAAAAAAAAATATTTTTATATCTTCCTTGAGTTGCATGTAAATTGAAAACTTAAACGTTATTTTCTGTGAAACAAGTTTTTTTTTAGTTCTGTCTCTGTTGAAATAAAGTAGCGATATATATGTATATATGTATATATTTACATATATAATTAGTTAAAAATATAATAGGACATTTACACCTGCGTGAAATCTAGTAAATTTCAATTGAAATCTTTATCGAAAGTTATACAGTTTACACCAAGTTTTTTTTTACATTTATCAAGACTTTGTATCTAAAACAACAACCATTGACTATAATTTTTCTTAAACTACAACCAACCAACTGCAATTTAGCAAATTCACACACGTTTTTTTAAGTAGGTTAGTTCATTTTTAGTACAATTTTGAAAACACCTCCGTTGCATCACTAAGTTGTATTAGATTTCAAGTAGATTTCCACAAAATCTATTGAAAACGTAGACTTTTTTTGTATGGGAAATCTGCTAGATTTTATTCGAAATCTCGGAATCCCGTACTAGATTTTGCTCAAATATAAAAAAAATCTTATATTAAAAATATAACGTTTTACTAATTTTATTCGATTAATCGATTAATTGACCAAAATTGTTCGAGTAATTCCTTAATCGAAATTAGCTTTTTTTCATTATTCAATCAAATAAAAGCATACATAATATAATTTACTTAGTTTAAAAAATATTTGTTAATTTACTGAAACAAACTTCTATGAAATGTTTATCCAAATATTTATAATTTAAATACATACATTTTGAAGCTGGCCGTTTGTTTAAGTATAATGATTTTTTGTCTATTCTAAATCACATTTTTATAATATATTTTTGCTGTAATTCATTCTTACATTTTGCCTGTTCTGGCATTTTACATTTGACGTCCTTATAATCAGCATAATGCTCTAATGAAGCAAATATTTTAACATTCCGTCAGTTAATCAGTGAGATAATGTAATCAAAATTGGAAAAAAAATTTTTGCTGACACACAGATAGATGAATTGAATTACAAGCGCTGTCAAATGGATATTTATGAAATTTGAATGCGTGCACAAACGGTGATAATTAGAAAGTTAGTCAGCTGTAATGAGCAAATAGATATTTACAAATACATATGTATCTATGTTTGTATGTATGCATATATATTTTATACAAAATGAGTGCAAAGTAAATTTAAAAAATATATTGTTGCATATTTGTCAGAGGGGAAAAGGATAGTTAATAAACTATTATGATCACACTAAACTAAACATTTGTTTAAGGTTAGACATTTTTTAGTACACATATTATTATTATAAATATTAGATATTTTTTAAAATACCAATTTAATTTACATAGAAAATTTTAAAGTCAACCAATAAAAAATGTACTGACCCACGATGTCGACAGAAAACATTCGATCGACAACTCGTATGGAAAAAATAGGTCGAACTTTTTAAGTCGTCATCGTGGAACAGGCCGTAAATTTAAACTTTGTTTCTCCAGTGCATCACGACTTTTTGTTGTATTCCATTAGAAAGAAAAAAAACTTATTTAAAAAAATTTTAATAAAGCAAAGTGTGTGTTGAAATATCATCGAAATTATTTATTTACTTGAAAGGCTAATGGATGCTTTACATCTTGAATGTTAAATTTTCCAAAACTGTGGTACATAAATCAATTGGAACTCGAATAGATCAGCGACCTAATTGTAATCAAAGAAATATTGACCAATGACTCCAGCAGCCTAAAATCCACACAAAATGGAGACTTTTTCGGCATGCATTCGACAATTCGTTATCTCATGTAGTTTGGTGTTGTCCCAAATTTCACAATCTTGTTTCGGTGGTTTACCGATTCATCTTTAAATTACCCTAATCGCTGAATATGATTTTTCGATGCAAATTAGGGTCAACTTTTAACTGCTGCAGGACACATTCAGTGAACACACATCGTTGTCTATGGTTGTTTAGCTTCAGCTACTGGGTTCGTTGAATTTTTTTGTGGGTACAGCCTTATTTATAAAAATTATTTACGCCTTATAAAGGGTTTATTTATGAAACAGATTTTCATAAAAATAAATTTCTTATTAACCCTTTATAAAGCCTTAATAATTTTTATAAATAAGGCTGTTATTTAATACTCGTTAATAAAAAAAACTTTGTTAAATTTATTTTCCCTGAAAATACTTTTTAAAATGGCGAATGACATGGGATTTTCCAACTTTTTTCATATAAAAGGAAAGCCTGCACGAATAAGAAAGGCTGTTGATTTTTTTTACATTTTACATAATAATATAAAATGATTACTTCCTTTCCCTTTCATTTTAATTCGTAAATTTCGCTGTCTGCTTTTGAGTTATTTTAAATTAGAAACTTCCTGACAATCTTTTTGCAGTAAATAATTATTATATATCAACTACTGACAGCTGCCATTTTCAGCTTTTCCTGATCTTACATGAAACTTGTACGTTTTAAATTGCTGCGCTGTTTTCTTTAAATATGTTTTAAGAATTTGCAACACGCAGGCACTTGTTGAGTTAAATTATTTAATTAAATGCTGAGCGTTTGAGTAGAATGCTTACACCCACACATTTTCTATTAGGGTAGTTGTAATTCTAAAGTAAAATAATTTTACCCTAATTGCTTTCGTCTTTTCTATGGAGGGAAAAAAGTCGCAGTTGTGATTCTGCATTTACATTGTCTCGAAATCAATTTTTTTTTTGCTGATACCTTTATTGAAATCCATATCGTTTACACTAAGCTTTTTTGACATTTTTCCAGATTTCGTATTCAAGACAAAATCCTTTGTCTAAAATTTTTTCATAAACTGTAACCCAAACAGTGCCCACTTAGCTCATTCAGACACCTTCAATACAAAATTTTTTAGAGTGTAGCTAAGTCACTCACCTTTTACAGGGTAGTAAAAATAATAAAAATATTAGATTTTGAGTAGATTTCCTACAAAACTACTAAAAAATTAGATCTCATTTTGTATGAGTACTACTTAGCGATGCAACTATGGGGGTTTGCACTAAAAACTCAGCCTGTGTACTAAAAAAAAGGTATGTGAATTGGCTATATTGGAGGTGTTTGGTTGTAGGTTTTTGTGCTGGATAAGAAAACTTGATAAATGTCAAAAAAAAACTTGATGTAAACGGTATAGATTTCAATGGAAATTGCAATTCAAATTTACTAGATTTCGTGCAGCTGTAAATTTTCTATAATACTTCTTGTTTTTTTTAACAAATCCTTCTAGCTTTTAATTTATTTTTATAACTAAGACTCAAAAATATATAAAACGCAGTTTTTGTTCAATTTAAATACTATCATATGTCTGTCTACAACACAACATAATTAATTATAACTAAATAAATTTCAAACTTGAAACTTAAACCAGAAAATATTGTTCTGAAGGCCACACAATAGTACATAATCCTAAGCTTTATTCCTTTAAACATTTCGAAACTAGAAAGGACTTGTGCTTTCCCTGTAAATTATTTAATTTTAAGACGATCTATGTTTTGGGCTTCTGTTTAAAAATTTTCATAATATGTTAAATGGGGGTAGATTTTTAGTCTTAAATCTACTTAACATCTCATATATTAAATTCATTTACATTATATTTAATTTCTATTGATAGAAAGTAATTAGCAAGAAGCGAATCACTAAAAGCTTACTTTTTATTTAAAGCAATCAAATATTTATAACGCAATTAACAAACTGAAATATTTAGTTAAGTTATTAAGTACATAGTAGCAAAAATTAATTGAAGCACTTGAGTTGCAGCCAGAGGAACAAGAGCAATTTAAGCAGACTTACACAGAGAAAACAGTGCCTACTAAATACCTCATAAAATAGAACAAAATTAATAAGAAATATCTATGTTTTTTTCCAATAAGGAAATCTTATTAATTTCATAGAGAAAACCTTTTTGAAAAAAGCAAGAGGAAATCTTGTAGTTTTTATGAGGTTATCTTATTGATTGTTTCAATAAAAAATAAAAAAAAATTGCGTCTTTATTCTCTGTACTTATGTATTTTAATTTAAATGCTATACCCTAAACATATGTATGTAGTATATTGTAGATGTTATTTATTTAAACATACAAACATACACATTAGGTTATATTCTTAACTAAATTACTCACCAAGTATTGAACCAGCAAATTTGTACCTGATAGACAAGCACTCTAACCATAATGCTAACAAGCAGCCTGAATAACCATTGAAATTATTGTGCAAACATTCTTACACAAAAATGAAAAAGATCAAGAAAAAAATTGTCTGTATGTCTATTTATAGAAACGAAATAACAAGACACCTCATAAAATCAAGAAGATTTCCTTATTAAAAAAATCTATAAGATGCTTTACACATAATCAACCTACTAAATCAAGAAGAAAACCTTATTGAAAAAATCAATAGGCAACCTTATAAAATCAAGAAGCAAACCTTTTTAAAAAATTTATAAGGCAACCTAATAAAATCAATAAGAAATCCCTATAGTTTACAATTTATAAGAAAACCTAATAGAATCAAGAAGTTTTACTCTATGGATTGTTTTTTTTTTTTTGGTGCCAAAAATAACGGAAATTGAGTAAAAAAAGTTGTAAATAACAAGATTTCTTCTTGATTTTATGTGGTTTTCTTCTTGATAAAATTAATAAGATTTACCACATAAAAACATTAAGGAATCTCTATGAAAAAATCGTCGCTTTTTTCTGCTGGGATACCCCTTAGCCTAAAAACGTTTCACAGAGAAAATCTTATTGATTTTATGAGGCAGTTTTTCTCTGTGTAGGCTGGTGTTAGTTTTATTTAGACATGAGCTAACTTTATTTGTTTTGACTTGGTTAAAAATTTTTATGGAAATTATGAATTGCCTTCAATAAAATTAGAAGTTATGATTATAGTTTTTTATTATGTACTTTAATCGAATGGGATGCTGAACGCTCACTATTTTTGAATGGATTTAAACAAATATTAAGTGGTAAAGCTTTCAAAAGATTTAAATTTCAACAGTTACACAAAAAAATTTTGGTGATAATAAAAAACTAAGGACTTGTTTGTAAAAAACATGAGAAATTGTATTTATAATAAATTCCCTACGGACACTACAAACATATGTAATAGAATACGAAATTTAGCCTATATGTATAGCCAAATATCTTATTATTTTATTTATTTTTCATTATCAAAGACAACAACCATTTTTGAAGAAAATAATTTAGAAAATTCAAAAACAAGAACTCAAAAGTTTGGGTTTGATCAAATGTTTGTGTCTAAAGTGAACGACTGAACGAGTTGGACCCAGCTCTAGTGTTCAACAGCTCTTTTTGAACTGGTTTGAGAGCATTCGAATCAAAAGTTGTTTCAAACCCATTTAATTTACAATATCTTTTTGAACTAGTTTGAGAGCGTTCGAAGCAAAAGTTGTTTCAAACTATTCCTGAAGCTTTTGAGTATTTTTGTAACAATTTAATTACGCTTCCAATTCAAGCTATTTTTCGAATTTGTTTTTCTCTTTTGCTTAAGCTTTGTTCGTTAATGAACTTTAAAGACTTAAGTACATAAAGAAAAATTTATATAAAAAATTCTTCATAAGTTGTTTTTTATATATAAATTAGCTACAAAGCCCCTGCACCATACGAGTTTAACTTTGCATGTATAATTTTATTTATTTATTTATTTTTGTCCTTTTTTTTCCCTTAACAAATTGTTATTCGTTGTCACTCCAAAGCAACAGAAGTAGCGACAAGAACAAAAAAAAAACATGCTTAATTTTTAACAAGCTGTATTACTTTACAAAAAAAAGGCATTATAAATAAACATATAATGAAAAAAATTCAAACGCCTCCAACCACACGAAGCAAACACTCTGCCAAGGTGGCAAGCAGAAAAACAAAAGTTGAAGTGAAAATTTGAAAAAAAGAAAAATATTCTATGGAGTTAGTGCCAACACCACGCAAATGCCAAAGTAACAGCAGCGACAAAAAATCATTACTTGGAGTTAAAAATAAAAATAGAAGCTTCAGAAGTAGAAACAAAAAATATTTTTTTTTACCTGAATGCCATTTATTTAACATAAGAGAAAAACAAGTAAGAGTGCTATATTCGGCTGTGCCGAATCTTATATACCCTTTACCAACGTACGTACATACATATATATAGTATACAGACACATACATACATATTTGTTTTCATCTTGGGAGCTTTAATTTTAATTTTTCAAATTTCATTCGCTAAACTTTTTTTTCAGAAGCATAAAATATATTCAATTTATAAAGAAAACGAAAACAATTTTTAGACCTATTTAATTTTACATAACACAAAAAGTGTGAGTTTTCCAACCCTGGAGTCATAATTTTGGATTTTTCTGATTATTGATACCAATCTAGTTCTTTAAAAAATACATAAAATATGTTAAGTGAACAAAGCAAAAACGAAATAAGGAAAAACTTAGTTTCATTTAATTCCTTTAATATTAAAAAATTCAGTAAAGTGCGACTTTGAATCGCGCACGAAAGGCAGGCTATTTTGCTTTTTCGAAGATTTTTTCAGTTTAAACGATTTTTTCAGTGTTGTCGCTTTTTTCTCGTTTCGGCGATTTTTTTCTGTTTTTGGAGGTTTTTTTCTTTTTGGCGATTTTTTTCTGTTTTTGGGCTTTTCTTCATTTTGGAGATTTTTTTTCAGTTTGGAGATTTTTTTTTTCAGTTTGGCGATTTTTTTTGGTTTTTTTTTTTCATTTTGGCGATTTTTTTTCAGTTTGGCGATTTTTTCTGTTTTTTAGGTTTTTTTTTCGTTTTGGCTTTATTTTTTTATTTTGGCGATTTTTTTTCATTTTGGCGATTTTTTTTTCATTTTGGCGATTTTTTTTTCATTTTAGCAATTTTTTCGTTTTATGCGATTTATTTTAGTCTTAGAAATTTTTTTAATTTGGTGCTTTTTTTCGTTTTGGCGATTTTTTTTTGTTTTTGGCGATTTTTTTCAGTTTGGCGATTTTGTAATTTTTAGATTTTTTTGTTTTACCGTTTTTGAAAATTTCAAGAGTTTTGCTCTTATGGTTTCCAAGATACAGCAGTTGTCAAAATTGCATAGTCAAAAGTGCATTAACTGATGGAACACCCTTTAATTTAAATTTTTGGAAATTTTAGTGTTAATTTTTGTAGTCTGTATAAAAAGTGTATATACATATAATTGTATGTATATTACATGGGATTTTAACATTTTTCGTTGCTCGTTTTGGAACACCCTTTAATTTCCAATTCTCATGTATTTGTTGTTGTAGCGGCCAAAGGTCTACACACTGTGTCCAAATTTCAGGTCTGTAGCTCGTACGGTTCTCGAGAAAATACTAATATAGTTTTAGACATAGTTAATTTTACATAACACAAAAAGTTACAGTTTTCCAACCCTGGAAACGTTTTTTTAATTTTTTTATATTTTTTTAATTTAAAATACCAGTTGTAATCGTACTGATGTGTAAAATAAGTTTATTTATTAAAAAAAATAAAAATTTGTTTTCGGTAGTTACTTTTATATGGCAAAATGAAGTTTACGTTTTCCAGCTCTGCAATCGTCTGTCCGATTTTGCTGAATTTCAATACCAATCTATTTTGGAAAATTTCTGACACACCAGTCCAAGAACGAAGTCTCTAGCTTTTCTGGGAGCTTCGGAAAACCGATTTCACGTACAGACAGACGGACAGACGGACAGACGGACATCGCTTATTCGTCTTCCCTATGCATAAGGATCCAGAATATATATATTTTATGTGTCGCTTATTGATATTATAGAAATTACAAACGGAATGACAAACCTATATATACCCTTTTACCATTTTTGTTGGTAAAGGGTATAATAACGCAAACTTAAATAAAAGGTGGTAATCTTTTATACTTAGAATTATTTACTAATAGTAGTTAATGAGGCTCATTAAAGGATATAAGTTGCAGTGCATAAGGCGGTCGCTTATAAATGCTTTACTAGATTTATGAATTTTTTAAAATGAAGAAAAATATAAAAAAATAATAAAACAAAACTTATTGCGATAGAATCTGTAAGTCTTTAATTCTTCAATGCCTGATTTATTTTTATTTTATATCAACAATTTTTGCGCAGATTGCGTAAGAAATCATTAAAAAATCTAATAAAAACCTAATCCAAATCTAATCTTAATCTAATCTAATACTTCTTAAATAAATTCCTAAATAAACGGTATGTAGACTTTTGGCAACAATAAGCGTTTGGTACTAAAATAATTATTGCCATATATAAGTATATACATGTATGTATATTATAAATATATGTGTGCAACGTTATTTTTTTTTTAATGCAAGATAGTTTTGAGTATTTAATTCTTAAAAAAAAGGTTATGTAGACTTTTGGCAACAATATGCTTTCTGCACTAAAAATAATTAAGACACACAAAGTTATATTTTTTCAAGGTGTGATTTTTTATTTTGGACTGAAAAAATTTTCCCTTTAGCAATATGAGCGCAGTTTAGGTAAAAAATCATTTAAAAACTCCAGATATTAGTTTTGAGTGTTTATTTAAAAAAAAATCGGCATGTAGACTTTTGGCTACAATATGCGTTTGGCACTTAAATAATTCCTTAAATCAAAGCAACTAAATTTAAAAAGTAACAATGCAATTGTAACAGTTTAATATTACTTATGTCCCAAGTGTATACTGTAGACATTTGGCAACATACAGAATTTTTCAAAAAAGTGCATGCATCCAATCAGGGTTCAAATCGTCACATCCGTTATCGTATCGATAATCGTATGAAAACAAATTAAATACGTCAACTGTATTAGCTGAATGGGATTTCAGTACGTTCACGTATGTCACGTTCACGTATGTCTTTTACGTGACGAGATGTATGTTCACGGGTATGATGATTCGACCTCAGGTTTTAAATTCAAGATAACCAAATTGATACCTCACCTTGCAACAGATGGAATGTATTTTTTTTATTAATTTTTTTTTATAATTTGTATACACACAATATTTAATCACACATGTCACTCACATTTTACTCGATTATTTTTTCTTTCTTTGTTGAACAAGACGCGTGCTTATAAATTGATTATTTATACATGTGTATTCAAATTAGTCTAGACATGCAACAAGCACACATCAAATAGAATTTCTATTTTATAAGAAAAACATAATTTAAGAAAATTAAAAAAAAAATACAGCATAATAAATTGTTTTATTAGTAATAAATCACTTTTGACATAAATTCAAGAAAAAAAATTAAAAAACATCGTATTTTTTTACAATTTATGCATAAGCAAAAGGTTTTTCATTCGTATTTAGTGGTTGCGCTTATTTGGACAAATGTTTGCAAGTGTGAGCTTACCTTACCTCAAAGAAAAAATATGGTTGAGGTAACCATAATCAAACAGCAACATACTATGATTGAATTATATGGTTGCAGTCAAATTATATTATTGTCAATGGAATAGCAAAATCTAAATAATATTATTTTCAGAGTTAATAATAATATTATCTACAAAAACAATTAACTTTGTTATACCTAATCTTATTATTGTAAATAAGACAACACTATTGTTAGATGTGACTAAAATATAATTGATACTTATCATACCATGTTCTAATATTATAATAATATTGTTAAATATGACCATAGTATTATTTTATGTAATAATAATATTTTGTTTTTTAATCATATATTTATTGGCAAATCTTTTGTTTAAAACAGCTGTGCGGTAAATCCGAAATAAAAATAAATTAATATTTTTTAAAGAAAATGTATGTATACTTACATAAGGATATTTGTATACACGAAATACAGACATATCTGTATAACAAGATATAAAAATGTACATATAATTTTTATTTATCTACCCCTTTGTTTATACTTTTTTTTATTTATTTAACACCACGCGTGCACTACGGATTGCTTAGAAACGAACCACTGAACTGACAGATGGTGTTTCTGAAAAAGATTTTTTTAAAAACTTAACTTAGTATGGTTTTGAATAACATTATATTGTTATTTACATCATATTATTTTTACATAATAATACGAATTATATTGTAGTCATAAATTTTTAACAAAACTGTATTGTTAAACTCTAACCATATCGCACTTTCTATGAATATAATAATGTTATTATTAAATTCAAACATTACTGTGTTTATCGTAACGAAATTAATGTTTAAAATAACAATAACTAGTTTTCAACGACCAAATATTTGTTTCAGAGAACATAATATTGTTTTCTCAACCATTTTACAACCATATTTTTTCTTTGCGTGTGGGTGCATGTATGTAATAGCAGACTATGGTAACATTCCAATGAAAGTACAGTGGGCCAATTGCCCTTTTTCAAAGATCAATTTGTATTTCCACAACTACAAAATAGTGAGGGTCACTAAATTTGATATGGGTAGCTCTTAGACGCGTACCCCTCATACAAAGTAATAATTAGTTTTCCTATATCTTCAGAACTATAAAAGTTAGGCACACTAAATTTTATATGCATAACTCTTAGAAAAAACTGTATGTTAGACAAAATTTGTTTGGGCTGTAGGAGCAGGAGCGACGGGTATCCCCCCTCTCCACCCTCCACCAGAATAAATTATTAAATAATTAATAAATATGATGTTTTTATATATAAGAAATACTGAAGCAGGAACAAAATTCATATAAAATGTGTCAAATCAGCAAAACAAGCAAAAATTGAGTGACTTCGCGTACGGATTATCCAAAAATAGATTTTTGAACTAGCGTAAAAAAAATTTAGCTATTATCACACACCTTATTTTTAAATCATTATTATATATAAATACAACTACAGGGACTCCTACGTGAGTCAAACGTGACTAATGCGTGACTCACACGTGACTAAGGCGTGGCTCATATGTGACTAATGCGAGACTCACACGCAACTTAAGCGTGACTTACACGTGACTAATGCCTGATTCATGCGCAAAGTCAAATCATGACAGTTGTAGATCTCTAGTGAAATAACATAAAACAACGACAAAAACAACAACAATAAAAATGTTAATGGAAGTACTTAAGTGCTTATTATTGGTAA
This sequence comes from Tachina lurida, assembly GCA_944452675.1. Lineage (NCBI taxonomy): Eukaryota > Metazoa > Arthropoda > Insecta > Diptera > Tachinidae > Tachina > Tachina lurida. Next base: position 118,174,668 of record OX101754.1, read on the forward strand.
ACTCAGCGCGTGAGGATATTACATAACTTCTTCTTTAAAATAAAATTAATACCTCGGCTTAATTCAGCCCAATTAAGCCGACATAATTTCTTTTATGTCCACTTAAACTGAGAAAATTCATTTACTTTTTGCACTTCCAATATAAAAATTAAAAACAAAAGCACTTTCACAAATACGAGTAATTGTAAGAACAAATTTAAGCAAAACATTTGAATAATTACCTGAACTTGATGGTTTCATGGTAAGATTTTTTACTTTTTCAAAATTACTTGAGATAAATAGGATTTAATTACGCAAAGTTTTTAGGTTTTTTTCTGCTTATTTTTTTCAGTTTCCTGCCACACTGTTAAATTTTAACTTGGCATTACAAAACTACCGTTATCTATTTTGCATTAATTTTTTACTTAATGATGTAAAACTTTATGCACTTTAAGCGAGTCAAGGTACTTGAACTTTTTTTTTTGTAAATAATACGTGAAATGAGCGCTTTGGGCCTTTAGGCGTTTAGGCCACCGAAATAAAAAAGGGTATATGGTGATGGATTGGCCACACCTTTGGAAAGCCACACAGAGAGAGAGTGGAGCCCACAGGACAACAACGTCCTGCTCACACGTACAAAATATAAGTTGGCGGAGAAATAGCCGCCATGAGTAAGAGTTGGAATGAAGTGAACGGTTAGCTGAAAAGGCCCTAAGCTGCCGACACATTTCTTGAACCTCGTTTTTATAGCTATGCTACTTATGTCACGACACAGGAGCTAGAATGTAATTGTGACACTATTACAGTTATAAATTTATTATTGTTTTGATTTCTTTGTGCTTAAAACCAGAGTACGAAAAGAAACGAAACAAAATGTTTGATTTTATTTTGTTTCGTTCTTTAAAGTGAAACCAAAACAATGAGAGAGATTGCTCAGTTTGTTGTTGTATTGTATTTGCACATGAGCACAAGCCAGGGAACACAGCTGATCGGCTATAAGCTAGAAAAGAAAATAATGGGAAATACATATTGGAAACTTTTTTGAATTATTTGCGGTGAATTTGACATCATGATATAATATAATTTTATTACACATTAAATTTGTTTAATATAGCTAAGCAGCATAGCTCTAACCGGGTGTCCTAAGACACCTATCTTCTTTTTTTTTCTACAAAAATCCATTATTTAAGATCGAATATAAAAAACTAAGTTCGAAAGTTATGTCGCTTTAGCTTTTTTGGCGGTTATGGTACGATATGAGCTATAGGAATACTCGTATACATACATAGCTATGTATTATTATTATATTATTAAAAAGCTACTGATTTACTTGTTGGATTTAAGATTTGAATATCATAATCCTCAATAATCTGGAAAGAAAAATGTTTATTTTACGCTTACCAAAGATGTGAGGCATTCCACACAAAGAAAATTAACTTATAAATTTAACGCAACATTGGCTTTATGTCTCTGTAATGTTTAAGTAGCACACTTATATCATTATTTGTTGTTTCACTCTTATTTCTAGTTTCCAGATAAAAACGTCACTCTTATGCATCCCTTGGTATATATACATGTACATATACATACATGTATATGTATACATATATAGACATATATCACTTTATAAACTGTATAAATGTGTATGTTTGTGCTTATACAAGTATCTCCTGAATATTTATGAACCTATTTATTGAATTTTTATGGTTAAATTGTGAATATGTCTTGTCTTCAGATTATGTTGTTTTACATCTTCAATCTTCAGGATTTATATGTATTTGTTGCTTCTTTTCTTTTCTTTTTTTCTTTTGCCATTTATTATTATTGTTGTGTATTAGTTTTGTGTAGAAATATTTAACATCATAAATAAATGTGTCAATTTGTTGTCATGTTGAACAAAAATCTTATGCAAGCACATGAATAAATAGCAAGACATATTGAATCTTGAGGTAAAGGTTTGCAGCAAAATGAATTGAAAATAATTGTCAGAAATCTCAGGATTGACATCTTTAGTAAAAGGTAAAATATTTTTAATTTATCACAAGTCAAAGAGCCAAATTGCGTAGTGTAAGAGAAGGCTGTTGCTCTTGACACCATTTTGATATATTGTAGCTAGAAGGCATGAGTGTTTGCAATCAAATAATTTTTTTATAGCAACAGTTGAAAGTAGTAGTAATTTTTTTGTTGGCTTATAGTACTTAATATGAATAAATAATACATACTTTTCCAATTATGATACTTAGCTCTGTTGTGAATTTCATTCTATGCGGTGCAAGCACATGACTACCTCCCATATATCCTTTTTTTTAATCAAAAACCAGATTTTAGCGTCATTTATAACTAGAATGTTCTCAAAATCAGTAAATATTTCTAAACTTGTGAGTTTTAGATCTGCTGAAAATTTAGTTTCATTCGACGCAAGGATATCACTACATCCCACACATCGTTTTTCGCAAAAAACAAGATTTTAGTTTCATTTATGATTGGAATACGATAAAAATTAATATATATCTGTAAAATTTTGCATTTTAGTTTAGCTAAAAATTTTGTTTTATTCGACACAGGAATATAACTACATCCCACATATCCTTTTTCTCAAAAAACAAAATTCTAACTGCATTTATAATTATAATGCACTAAATATTAAAAAAAGTTTCTAAAATTATGCATTTCACTTCTTCTATAAATTTTGTTTTATCAGCGCCTCTACATGACTACCACCCATATATCCTTTTGCGAAAAAAAATAGCTACGTATGCGAATAAACTGCGCTACAAACTAATAAATAATTCTAAACTGGTTCAATTTATCTCTGTTGTAAGTTTTATTTAATTTTGTTTAAGGACATGACTACCTCTCATATATCCTTTTTCTAGAAAACTAAATTTTGGCTGCATTTATAATTATAATACAGTAAAACTTAACAACTATTTCTTAAATTGCGCGTTTTAACTCTGATATAAGTTCCGCTTCATTCGGTACAAGGATGTGACTAGCTCCCATATATCCTTTTTCTTAAAAACTACATTTTAGCTGCATTTTTGATTAGCATGTGCTAACAATTATATATATTTGTAAAACTATGAGTATTAGCTCTGTTGAAAATTTGGGTTAGCTCGGTGCAAGGACATTACTTCTTTCCATATATCATTTTTCTCAAAAATCAAATTTTATTTGCATTCATGATTAGAATGCACTAAAAATTTATACATATCTGTAAAACTATGCATTTTAGTTCTGCTAAAATTTTTGTTTTATTCGATGCAAGAATATCACTACCTCCCATATATCATTTTTATCAAAATCTTAATTTTAGCTGAATTTGTGCTGAGAATCCGCTTAGAATTAATATATATATCTAAGACTACGCGTTTAAGCTGTACTGAAAATTAAGTTTCATTCGATGCAAGGACATGACTACCTCGCATATATCCTTTATCTAGTAAATAAAATTTTAGTTGCATTTATGATTAGAAAGAACAAAATATTGAATAAATTATTCTAAAACAAGGCATAGGCAGAGCTACTGTTGTAAATTGTGTTTTGTTTGATGAAATAATATCACCTTACATACATATGTACATATATCCTTTTTCTCAAAAAAAAACTATCTACAGCTGCATTTAGAATTAGAATGCACTAATGCTTAATATATTTTTTAAAATTGTGCATTGTAGCTCGGTTGTAAATTTTGTACTATTCAGTGCAATAATGTGACTAGCTCCCATATATCCTTTATCTTAAAATCTAAGTTTTAGCTGCACTTACGATTATAGTGCATTAAAAATTAATAAATACTTCTAAAAAAAGCCATGGTGAAAGTTCTATTTCATACGGTGCAATAATGCGACTAGCTCCTATATATCCTTTTTACTAAAATCCTAATTTTAGCTTCATTTATGCACTAAAAATTAATAATTGTTTCTAAAACTATGCATTTTAGCCATGGTGTAAGTTATATTTCATTTAGAGCAAGGATCTGACTAGCTCCCATATATCCTTTTTCTTAAAAACTTAATTTTAGCTGCATTTGTCAATAGAACACGCTAACAATTGATATATATTTCTAAAAATATGCGTGTTAACTGTGTTGTAAATTTAGTCTAATTCTGTCCAAGTACATGGCAACTTCACATATATCATTTTTCTTAAAAACTAAAAGGCAAATTTTGTAAATAGAAACGTTTTTTTCGTTTTGAAATTTGTATGGAAAAAATATTTTTTGAAACGAATTTTCGTTATTTTTCATACAAATTTGAAACGTTTAGAAACGAAAATTTTTACAAAATATGCCTATAAATGTTAGCTGTGTTTATGATTCGAATGTGCTAACAATAAATATATATTTCTAAAACTATGAGTGCTAACTCTACTACAAAATTTTGTTTCATTCGGTGCAAGGACATGGCTACCTACCATATATCCTTTTCACTAAATCTCAATTTTAGCTGGATTTTTTATTGAAATGTGCTAACAATCAATATATATTTCTAAGACTAAGCGTGTTAACTCACCTATAAATTCTGTTTTAGTCGGTGCAAGGATATAGCTTCATCCCATATATCCATTTTCTTTGAATCTAAATTTAAGTTACGTTTGTGATTAGAATATGCTAACAATACATATATATTTTTAAAACTATGAGTGCTAACTCCCCTATAAATTTTGTATTATTCGGTGCAAGGACATGGCTACCTCCCATATATCCTTTTTCTCTGAATCTTAATTTTAGCTACGTTTGTGATTAGAATGTGCTAACAATAAATAAATATTTTTAAGACTATGAGTGCTAACTCTGCTATAAATTATGTTTCATTCGGTGCAAGGACGTGACTACCTCCCGTATATCATTTTTCTCAAAAATTTAATTTTAACTGCATTTATGATTAGTATGCATTTAAAACTAGTAACTTTTTCTTAAATTATGCATTTTAGCTCTCTTGTAAATTTTGTTTCATTTGCTGCGAAGGACAATACTACCTCCCATACATATCCTTTTCTCAAAAATTAAATTTTAACTGCATTTATGATTAGGATGCACTAAAAACTAAAAACAATTTCTTTAATTATGCGTTTTAGCTCTGTTGTAAATTTTGCTTCATTCGGTGCAAGGACATGACTACCTCCCATACATCCTTTTTCTCAGAAAAATTAATTCTAACAGCATTTATGTTATTAACAACTCCTTAAAATATGGGTTTTATCTCTGTTATAAATTTTGTTTCATTCGGTGCAAAGACGTGACTACCTCCCATATATCCTTTTTCTTAAGCAGAATGCAGTAACAACCAGTAATAAATTATAACACTGCAATTTTTAGCTTGGTGGCCAACTTTATATCATTTGTACAAGGACATGGGTGGCTACTTACTTCCTTTACGACTTTTTGTTATTAAATAAAAAATTTACATCCTTATTTATAAAAATTATCAAGGCTTTATAACGGCTTTTTAGAACAATTTTTTATGAAAATTTTTTTTGTTCTCTTTTAGAATGTATTTTTAAATTTCCTGGAATTTGTCACATTTTTAACGTAATTTGTAGACTTAAAAGTAAAAGTAGGTAAGATCAAAGCAAAAATCTTAGAGGGTATAGTCCCTGTTACTTTCTTTTTGCATATTCATATTCATAACATACCGCTTCAGGTTTTTAGAGAGAAATATAATTCACCAATATTTGAGATCGTTTATGTATGAACACATGATTCATGGCATTTTATTGCAAAGTGTTTTTCTCTTGTTTCAAATATCGTGTTGCCCAAACTTTGTAAAATTTTTTCTTTATTATTTTTTTTTTTTTCTTTACTTGATAAATCTTGCTTAATGTTAAAGTTTTTATGTTAACTTCTAACGTTTTAATATCTAAGGTCTTAAATCATTTTGCGGTTTAAAAAATTGAGAAAAATCCCAAAAGTTTCTCAACAAATGTAAAATTCTTTGTTCCACTTTTTTATGACTTCATTTGGCAAGCACATTTTTTTTTGGCTTCCTTGCACACTTGCTACTTAAATTTGCGTAGGAAAACCATACAAAAGCAGTCATGAATAAAATATTTAAATATTTCGGTTTTCTTTTATCTAAAAAAATTCAAATGGAGTCCTTGATTTACCGATATGTAAAATATTAAACTAAGAAAAATTAAATTGCCTTAAAAAAGTTTTATTTGCTAAACAAAATCTACAAAGGGCTTTTAAATATTCATATGATTAGGTTGAGTTTTTTGTAAGCTGAAATCACAAGGAAAAAATTCTATAATTTTATTAAGGAATAAAAAATATGTTTAGTTATTTGTTTCATAAGAAAAACATATTATAGAATTGGTATTAAATTTTCGGTTACTTTAGCTTAAATATTTAAATTAATGTATTACAGATTTTTGACATATTATGCTTCAGCTTTTGTGAAAAACTTTGTTACTACTTTGGGCAAAACTTCAGTTAATAGCTTATGTAATTTAATAAAAAAAACAAACTTAGGGTTTGAAAAAATATTTTATATACTTTTGTCTTTGGTATCGAGGGAATTACGATAAACTTTCGTTGATGTGCAGCACTTGACAGCAACATTTTGTTTAACAATTTCTTGTTTTAAAAATTTTTCCCCCACAAGTTAATGCACAATGAGGTCAATTATGAAATAAATATAAAGATACATATTTGTATGTAACCAGTAAAGGACTCTCAATAACGTGTACATAATTAAATTTTGAGTAAAATACAGATGCACACTATCGTAAAAAAGGAATTACAGAATCGCATTATCGTTACGACAAACGAATAAATATATCGATAAATATAATGATTTTCGGTTTGCAAAAAGTTACTGAATTCAGGTACTGAAATCCAATGTTATCGGATTTTTGTTCGAAAAAGATATTTCTGCAATAAGAAACTTAAATTGAAAATAAAACCAAAAATGAATTAAAAAAGTATTTTAATTAAATTGAAATTAATTACAAAGTTTAATTGACTCAATTAAATTTTTAATTGATTTTCGGTTTTCTTTTCAATTAAAGATGTTTGTTGCAGGAATAGTTTTTTCTGTATAGAATTCAATGTTATAATTTTTTTTTGTTGGAAATAACAGCTGTATTTTTTTTTATTCGAATTAATAAAATAGCTTAAAGCTCCATTTTTCATTTTGTTTTTTTTTTCCAACAAATTGATTTTTAGATGTAAATAGATTAAAGCTGATAAAAAAGATAAACGAGAAAAGAACAGAAGTGTCTTACGACACCCGCTTAGAGCTATGCTGCTTAGGTATATAAAACAAATTGCATTATATTATCTGACGATGTCAAATCCGCTGCAAATCTTTCAAAAACCCATCAGGTTCGTTCTCTGGTTTGTGCTCATGTGCAAAAACAATACAAAAACAAAGTGAGCAATTGTTTTCAATGTTTTTGTTTTGTTTTTGTTTCACTCACTTCAGAGAACGAAACAAAATCAAATCATAAGTACCTATACATACAAAGAAATCAAAAAACAAAAATAAATATATAATTGTAATATTGTCGATTATTTTTGTAACGATAATCACGTCTTCGCTCCTGTATCGCGCCATAAAGAGCATAGCTCTAAAAACCAGAAGAATTTTTTATTTTATTTATAACTGGTTATAACTGGTTATAATGCATGTATTAGCTATCAGAAAATCTAAACTTTAATCTTCTACTCAAAAAACTGAAATTAATACAACTGTCGGAATGAAACGGTCAAAACTTAACTTTTTGCTTAGTAATTAAGGCACAAAATTCACTAAGTTTTTCTCCTTGTGGTAGGGTCAATAAGAACTAAGACTTCGAAATTATTTCAATGTGGTTTGAATTAGATTGTTACCTATCGAACAGCATAATATTTATTATAATAAAAGACATGATTATTTTGTGTATTTTTGTCTATGGAACTAAGCACTGTGCGACGTGTTTTTTAATAGTTTAAAAAACACCGGCACATTATCTCTTCAATCTAGAAACAAAATGTCGTAGTCGAAGTCGATATATCGTACATACATCAATATAAAACAAAATAGTAATATGTTTGCACTTGCGTATGAATGTACTGCGGTGAAGGGTATACAAGATTCGACATTGCCGAGCATAGCAGTTTTACATTACTTATTGTGTTAGATTAGTGCTAGAATCATGTACATGTGAAAATCTCTATAACTTTAAAAGAAATTCTTAAACAGATACTCTAAGGAATTTATTGAAATTCTTATTGAATATATTGATAGCATATGTAAGAAGCTTTAAGTAAATAATAGCAGAAAGATATTAAAATTGTTTCAACTCCATTAATCTGCAGTAAAGTGGAAAACAAAGAAATTTTGAGATAATAAATTCAAAAAAACTAATGATGCAAAAAAAAAAAATACATAACATGTGCACTTAGGAAAAAGCTGTAACTTAAAAATAAGAAGTCGTCACATTAATTCGATAATTTTCAATATATGTAATAGCAAATATATATTGAGATACTTAACAATAAATGAATTAATACTGCAAATTAATATTTTTCTACTTTGGAATAAAAAATTTCAACATGACTAGACTTTTCTTAACATTTCTTATTAATTGAATATGGTTTTTATTGATTTCTCGCGGTGTATAGTTACATATATATATATATCTTAATTAGGGCGGGTCCATTTGTGTGGAAGCAAACAAATCGCTCAAATTACAAGGAAAATCATAATCTAGGGATCAAAATAAGAAACTTTGCCGAAGGAACCATACCTCTAAAATGTATTTTGATGTCCCGACTTTTGATCCGAAAGGTCAAATTTTCTTGAAGGGTCAAATTTTGAAAAATCTCACTTTGACCCATTTAGAGTTCCTCAATCGAGTCAAAATGTATGACCGACCCCCACTAATTTTGGAGAGCCGACCCACCTATGCCAGTGGCTTATCCCCTGGTAGTCGGTCAAACATTTTGAAACTTTGACCTTTCGGATCAAAAGTCGGGACATCAAAATACATTTAAGAGATATGGTTCCTTCGGCAAAGTTTTTTATTTTTAACCCTAGAATATGATTTTCCTTGTAATTTGCGCGATTTTTAAATCGACCCGACCTAATGTTTATATACTACTGAGAGACACTAATTCAAGGCTTTTTAAATTAAATTTTTTTAAGAAAATTATCACTCTCAGACAATGAATGAAGAATATAAACAGTTGCTACCTTCTGCAGGAAAGAGACATTGGGCTTAATTACGAGTGTCGTATTTCGACTACGCCTACGACGGTTTTGTAATAGATTAAAGAAAAAATTTTGCAATATTCTTTAGTCTAGTAGTCGTAGTCGAAGTCGTAATACGACACTCATAATAAAGCCCTTTGAAGGCAGAGAAAGGTGTAAAGCTTCATAATTTTTACAATTTTGACTTTTGAACATTTTAGTTTTAAGGGCTTGCAATACCCTGTGATGTCAAGGAGTAGCATTAAATTTTGGAAGGTGTGCTTAGTAAACATTTCATGGATTATATTGCCGACGAATGACGGCACTCCGATGTTGCATTATGACTATGCCTGCGTCAACTAACACAAAGGCTCACTAATTTATATTAGAAAAATGGAGGATGTTGTTATTAAATGATTTTGGTGTCAAACCCAGTATCTTCGGTTTTGTAGTCAATGCGCTAAATACTTCAGTCAACGCCAAGCTCTAGTATGAAGAAGTGAAAAAAACAACAACAATTAATCAAGATACGAATAATATAAATATATAATTTTATAAAATTAATTAAAACCTCAGCAAAGTCAAAGTAAAAGTCCCTGTAGTATTGTATAAAAATTACTTCAAAAGCTCTGCTTCTATGTTGTTGTAAAGTCAAAGGATTATTTAATACATTGTAAAAGCTGCTTAATTTAGGTAAACTTTACTGAATAGCATTTTATTTTAATAAAATAAAATTATGTTGTGTAAAAAATTTAGCCGCAGAGCCGGCCTTTGGCGAATTTTGTAACTCTGTTACACATTTTAGGCATCATTTTCTTTTACGCAGCCATTTTCACACATAATTGATGTTGATTAGAATTTGTTCAACATTAAATAACTTTTACTTGTGCCTGACAAAAAAACAGTATTTTTGTAGCAATATATATAAAAACTTTTAGCTCTTGGAAATTTTAAATACAATTTGCTTCAGCATGAATTAATTTCTTAAGGTTTTTGAAAATATTTTAGCATGTATATTTCAGTACTTTTACAAGCATCATGGGTTTGAAAGGGTGCAAAATAAATAAACCAAAGACAAAACAAAATAATAATCAAGTATGCCAAGAACGCTTTTTGGCCTGACATATTTGTATGTTGCTTTACCTTGCTTTTAAAGAAAATCAAGTTGAAAAGGAAAATAGCTAAATAGACTAAACTAAAGTATTACACATGCAATAATTGTATGTGCAAAAGTTTAAGCATTAGGGAGGTAATTAATATTTGTGGAAAGAATAAAGAAATCAACATTGACATTTTTAAGAACACCGTGTGCCTGCCTCACTTGCAGTATGTATATTTATTTTTTTATTTATTTTTGCTACACAAAATAGTTACCACCCTAATACATATAATTGTATCCCAAGTCTATGCTTTTGACTTCTTCATATATACATACATATATGTAGTATAAATAGTAGTACTTAAAAAGTAAAATATTTAACAACAAATAAAACATAAAACCACACTTGCACACAAAAGTAAAACTTTTCCATGTGGGGGGAAAAAAATAAAAATAAATAAAACAAAATGGTTGAAAAGTTTTAATGGGGTGTTAACATTGATTTGTACTTGTTTAAATATTGAGCTTATCTTTCTGGTCTAGTGGTTAGACACAGTAATACATCTACTAAATACACATACGAGTGATATTTAAACTTTAGATTAATGCTTCTTTGCTGAAAAACATTTTCCTATTTAATCCGGGCAAAGGACAAATGTTACTTTTTTTTTAAACTATAAATTCTGAATAAGTTTATGTGCAGACAGTTGAAAATGTTTCCAACTTTATTTGTTATCATAAATTTTAGTGTAAAAAAGGTTTAATTTTCTCTTAAACTAAATGCTGTAAATGCAAGGGCTGTCCCAAAAACCAGAAAATTTGACATATAGATGGCGCCACTAAATTGAAAGAAAAAAATTACTTCGGTGAAAAATGGCAACCTTGTGCAACATGTGTTCCAAATTTGCTTAAGGCCATGACTCACTTACAAGCCTGATCTGATGAATTGTTATTGTGTTTTGAAAATTTTCATAAACTTCATCATACCAGGATTGTATTTTCTCATAAGTCGCACGATTGTGTAGGATAGTGTATCACGATCTTTAGTATTATTTTTTTTTTTTGAGCCATAAATACTCGTCGAATTTGTAAACGAAGAAAAAATAGATATCAGTTATGAATTTTAATACTTTAATTTCAAAGTTCTCCGTCCCACGAATATTAAAGACGAACTAGATTTTACTTCGAGGGGAGTCTGCTTTTTCATCTAATGTTATCAAATATTGCGTGCCATAACCGCCAAAAAAAGCTTAACCGACATAATTTTCGAACTTAATTTTTCGACCAAAATCGAATATTTGCGATCGTAAATAGTCGATTTTCGTCAAAATAACGAAGTCCGAAAAATGTGTCTATTAAGCTAGTTTAGCGGTTATGGGTCGATTGGGTGGCAGAGCTTAAACGAGGACGTATAAACTCCCACGGCGAAAGTCGCACAGTAGCAGAATGGCTTCTTAGATTCTTATGCAAAAACGATTTTTTTCGGATTTTGGCGATTTTTTGGTTTTAGCGATTTTTTTTTACATTTGGCGCTTATTTCGAATTGCCGATTTTCTTAGGGTTTTGGCGATTTTTTCGGTGGTTTTTTAGTTTTAGCGATTTTTTTAATTTTAGCACTTTGTTTTTTAATAAATGAAGAGAACCGTGAAACGAAAAATTCATAAAATCGTTGTACAACAGTTGAATAGACAGTTATGGTCAAGCGATCAATATTTTATATTTTAACTGGTCACTTCTTAGTTCATACTTCATTTCACAAATTTAAAATTTCATAAAATATTAAGTGATAATAAAACTTTTCACAAAAATATCCATGATGTGAGATATTATTTGAATATTCTATTTTTTAAAGTGTTAAATTAATAAATTATAAAAGTTAGAATAGTTAATTCACATGTCAACTTAGAAAATCAACGAATCTGCGTTATTTGTTTTTTCTTTCACACTATATACAATATTGCATTTCATTTGACACTATTGTCAATCAGTATGCAATAGTGAAATTCACTTCCACACTACAATGACTAAAGCCCTTAATTGGCAGAGAAAAAAATGCTGTTGCAAGCTGTAGCAACATAATTCTAGCAAAAAAAAAACCGACTTCAATGCAAAAATCTATAGGATAATTTAAAAAAAAATGTATGGGATATAAAATTAAATTTTAATGGGCGTGCCTCCACTCATTTTTTAAATGAAATATTTTGCGTTTTGAAGAGTTCAAGGTGTGTGCCAAGTTTCGTAAAAATTGGTTAAGTACAAGCAGGTGAAATATTATATTAAAATTTAATTGGCGTGCCCCCGCCCACTTTTTTGAATGCAATATTGTGTCTTTTTTGGAGCTTAGGGTGTGTGACAAGTTTCGTAAAAATCGAAGAGAAATAGAAGCATGTGAAATATGATATTAAGTTGAATTGAGAGTGGCTACGCCCATTTTTTAAACTTCAAGATCCTGCAGAGAAAAAACTGTCTCATAGAATCAATAAGATTTTCTCTATGAAACGTTTTTGGGCTAAGGGGTATCCCAACAGAAAGAAGCGAATATTTTTTCATAGAGATTCCTTATTGTTTTTATGTGGTAAATCTTATTAATTTTATCAAGAAGAAAACCACATAAAATCAAGAAGAAATCTTATTATTAACAACTATTTTTACTCAATTTCCGCTATTTTTGGCACCAAAAAAACAAACCATAGAGAAAAACTTCTTGATTCTATTAGGTTTTATTATAAATTGTAAAATATAGGGATTTATTATTGATTTTATTAGGTTGCTTTATTAATTTTTTTTAAAAAGGTTTTCTTCTTGATTTTATTAGGCTATTTTAGTCATTTTTTCAATAAGGTTATCTTCTTGATTTTAGAAGGTTCCTATATGAATATGTGTAAAGCATCTTATTGATTTTTTTAATAAGGAAATCTTCTTGATTTTATGAGGTGTCTTGTTATTTCATATCTATAAATAGATATAGAGAAAATTTTTTTTCATTATCTTTTTCATTTTCATGTATAAGAATGTTTGTACAATAATTTCTATGGATATTCAGGCTGCTTGTTAGCATTATGGTTAGAGTGCTTGTATATCAGGTAGAAGTTTGCTGGTTCAATACTTGGTGAGTAAGTTAGTTAAGAATATAACATAATGTGTATGTATGTATGTATAAATAAATAACATCTTCAATATAATACATACATACATACATATGTATATGGTATAGAATTTAAATAAAAGTACATAAGTACAGAGAATAAAGACGCAATATTTTTTTATTTTTTATTGAAAAAATCAGTAAGATAACCTCATAAAAACTACAAGATTTCTTCTTGATTTTTTTAAAAAGGTTTTCTCTATGAAATTAATACAATTTCCTTATTGAAAAAAAAAAACATAGAGATTTCTTATTAATTTTGTTCTATTTTATGTGGTATTTAGTAGGCACTGTTTTCTCTGTGTATCTTGGGTAAGTTTCGCAGCAATTCAATAAGCAGAATATCATAAAATCAAATAAAAAGCATTGTAGGCGTGTCCCTGCTTACATTTTGTACAATGGAACCAATGGGAAGTAATATCCTCTCACACAAAAAAATAATTTTTACAATCGGTCAAAAATGAACCGAGTTATATGGGGTGTTAAGCCAAAAAAAAAAATAGCGACGAATTGATAACTCCTCCTTTTTTCGGAAGTCGGTTAAAAAAAGAATAACTGTTTTAGCGTTTTCACAAAATCAAGGGCAAAATAATGTACACCATGAAGATTAAGCAAGCGAATGTTTTGTGCTCACCTCTAATATAGATTTATCATTAAGAAGAATTTATTTTATGGTGTTAGTTATCACCAGGGAAACCAGAAATATGCTCTAAAAGTGTTTTCTGCTCATTAAATATGCACTAAAAACTTTAAAATATGCACTAAAAACTCCAAAAATATGCTCTTAAAAATAAAATAAATTGGTTAATTTGTGAATGAAAATATATTTTTAATTCAAAATTTTTACAATATTTTCATATAAAATAAGACATAAATAAAATGAACAAAAGAAAGGAAACAATAAAAAATAAAAAAAAAATAACTGCGGTATTAAAAACCATATTTTGGGTTTCAAGTGAACGTTAAAACAAAATTGCCATACAAACTTTGACTAAAGCAAATAACACAAACTAATTATTTTTGGATACTCGTAAAAATTTTGGATAATTTAGACAAGATTTTTATTTATAATTTTATAGCAATAAACAACGAATATTGACCTAGATTTTCAAATAAAAATCGTCGCCTGTCACATCTAAGTGAACTTTCATACATTGACAATGTTCTTCCAACGTCTACTCGAGGCAGAGTCCGTCACAACTAGCAAACCGAATTTTTATTAAAACTAACGTCCATAATAACTGCGTAATATAAATATAAGAAAAATTTGTTGGCACATGGAACATTGGAAACGAGATTTAGATGGCGAAAAATAAAAATAAAAATGTTGACCAACACATAAGCTTAAGTAAGATTAAAAAAAATCTATTAACTATCAAAATATGCTCTAAAAGCGTAAATTATGCTCTAAAAATTAGAAAATATGCTAAATATGCTAAAAGTATGCGTGTAAAACTGATTTATGCAAAAACATGCTTTAAAGGATAAAATATGCAAAAATATGCACTAACAAATCGATGCCAAAATTCATAAAAAGTTCTGAAACGGATAAATATATTGTCCCTGCATTAATACGTCATAGAAGAAAAAACATGCAATTGCATATTTGCGGTTTCCCTGGTTATCACATTTAAAATATTTTTACAACTTACATCTTACAAATCAAATATTCTCCGACCTCTCATCAATACGAGTACAACTATTTGAAAAACATATAAAATTGAGTTGTTTAATTAGAATACATTTTTGTATGAAAATTATTAACAACTAAAATGTAAAATTGTATACTTGGACGATTATACATACAACACAAATGCATACAACCTTAATGCGAGCTTGTGAATTGTGCAATTATATATGAATACAAACAAACGGGGCGTAAATTTATTTAACTTATTAAGAATTTTTTATAAAATGTAATTTAATTCTCTTATTTGATTGTGTGTAAACATCACAAGACAAACATCAAACAATAATTATTGGAATTCGAAATATCGTAAATTATTTCTTAATTGTTTTGCGTTAAAGCAATTGCCACACAAATATCTATTGATTTGTTTCCAGGAACACTTGAGCTAAAACGTAATGTAATGTTGTGTGTATAGGGGTTTAGTTGCTTAAATGAACGAGTATTTCACTTAAGATTTCATTTAATTATTTTAATGCTTATTACTAATTATTAAAAACAAACAAAAGTTGTATCTGAATTTTGTAATGTATGTATATAAATACAAATGTATGTACATAAATAACCTTCATGCTCTGGCAGTTGCTTGTTGAGCATATAAAATTCATTATAAATAACTATTACTTTCATTATTTAAATTGATTGAAAATTAATATAATTTTTAAATGGTTTCTAATATTATTTTATTAAACAGCATGTTTATTTTCAATAAATGTAAGCAAAAGCTAGTTAATGTATTTGTAGTGGTTTGGTTAGTATTAAAGGATTTTCTAATTAAAATTTGTGAAATAGTCAGGAATAATAATGAAATATTTTATTAATGAGTGAGATTAAAAAAAATAATAAATTCAGTAAAGTGCGGCTTTGACTCGCGCACGAAGGGTTCCGTACGTTGGGCTTTGAGCATTTTTTTTAATAGTGTTTTTTTATGTTTTTTCAGCTGAAATAATTTTTTTTTGTTATTTTTTCGTTTTTTTCTCGTTTTGGCAATTTTTTTAAATTTTTTTAATTTTGGCGGTTTTTTTTCATTTTGGCGATTTTTTTCATTTTGGCGATTTTTTTCATTTTTGGCGATTTTTTCATTTTGGCGATTTTTTTAATTTTGGTGTTTTTTTTTAATTTTGGCGATTTTTTTTGTGCTTTGTTTTCGTTTTAGCGATTTTTTTTTATTTTTGGCGATTTTTTCAGTTTGCCGATTTTATAATTTTGGAATTTTTTTGTTTCACCGTTTTTGAAAACTTCAAGAAGTTTGCTCTTACGGTTTCCAAGATACAGCAAGTTATCAAACATACATAGTCAAAATTACATTAACTGATGGTACACCCTTTAATGAAATTGTTGTAGTTTGTATAAAAATACACTAACCTTACAAAATTCAAGTGTATATATGTACATACAATTGTATATATATTACATGGGATTTTAACATTTTTCTTTGCTCGTTTTGGAACACCCTTTAATTTCTAACTCGCATATATTTGTTGTTGTAGCGGCCAAAGGTCTACACACTCTGTACAAATTTCAGGTCCGTAGCTCTTACGGTTCTCGAGAAAATACCCTGTGACGGACAGACGGACAGCGTAGCGAAAACAATAGGGTTTCTTTTCACCTTTGGTATACGAAACCCTAAAAAAGAGAAGAAGTTTTAAAGTAGACTTTTTCTGTGCAGCTACGCATTTCCCCCAGTTAAAGTATAGTTTACTAGTTCTAGCTACTCTTCTTTAGAAAATCACATTAATTAATAAAATAATATTTCATTCTATTAGAACTGAAAATACTGAACTTAAGCCTGATTAAGAAATTATTCCTGATTACAATTCAATCTAGTTCAATTAAATTAAAATGTATGTATTTATCAATTCGCAAAACATTTATTGAAACGAGTATCTTGGAGTAGTTAGTCCTGCAAGGAAACATACAATTACTATCCCTACATTGAGTAAGAGACATTTTTGTTCCTATGAAATTGTCAATCACCTTAACAAGAAAATTGATTGATATCGTGAAAGTTGCATGAAATTTGCTTTGTGCTATCAGTTCTCAGTGAATGTCAATAAATAAGAAAGAAATATATGAAGCCTTAAAATTAAATCAAGTTTTATAGCAAATACAAATGGATGAAAAATTTTAAAAGTACTCGTATTCACATCATAAGTTGCACTGTTGGGGAAGAGCGAAATAGCAATAGAAATAGAAAATAGAAAATCATTTTGCACAACTCATGCAAAATTATCAGGATCTGCGATTATCACAGTAAACTTTGCAAAGCTCTGCAACTTTCAAAACAAACAAAAATCAACTCTACATCAAACTAGAATGCAGTAAAAGTCAAACAGGTAGACTACATATGAGTTAAATGCATAAAGCATGACAAGAATCGTTTGAAACTCATACAGGGATTATCTTACAACTTGTGATATGCTCAGAGTTGTTATTATTATATGATTAATACAGACAGGAGCAAGAAACTCATCCACTTATGGTTTGATGGATCGTACTCGCATAAGATTCGGTAGACTTTTCATTTATGGATTTATATATCGTCAGCCCATTATTGGTTGGGAGCATACGCCAAAAAGTCAGAATGGAGAAAAACGACAAAACAATATTTATTAAACCTTAAAATAGTTGATATGGAGCAAAATTATTGCTAAATATCTTGGAAACCATAATTAATTTCGCAAAACCTGTTTTGGATTCAGAAAGGGGATACTCAAAATATATACCCCATACCTAACTCATTTAAAAAAAAATGATCGGTGGGTCAAACCAATAATGGGCTGACGATATGTACACTAAAAGTATCGGTTGTTTTTGGTTCTTTTTAGCTGCATACGAGCTGGTGATATCGATAACTATGGTTTGACAGCTGAGGATGACAAACATTTATGTTCAGCAAGGTTTGGCAAGTCATCGTGAATCATTTGTGGCCACAACAATGCTTTTAATTTGTGGAAATTTACTTTGAAAAGAAAATTAAATCTGACGAAAAGTTCAAAAGAGCATTTCGTTAATTTTTCGTTTTATTGATGGTTTTCGCACTTGTTTTACTCTTCTCGATTCAAAACTATTAACATCATCAAAGGCGTAGAAGGGCCATTCTGGGAGGGGAGGGGGAATTGCCACTAAAAAAAATTGCTTTTGCCTCCTCCACCACCCCGAATTATTAAATATTTCTTGTAATTATCTATTTGAATACTGCTCATGAAAATCACTATGTAGTCGTAACGCCGCTCCAAAGAGTATCCATCGATCCTTATATCGAAATCAGCAAAAAGCTGCCGTTACGGAAAATTGCAAGTGCTATCGAGCCATGCTGACTGAACTGTTGGTTGCAAAAATTAATCAGCTGTACAACAACGGCATTGGATACCAATAAGACGGCAGAGCTTGCCATTCAGTAAGTGATTTATGATAGAATAAATTTGATGACAACTTTATTTCCCACCGGCCCCTTTTTTCCTACGATTTAACGCTTTTCGCTTACTTTTTATGGGGCTACATTAAGTCATTGGTTTATGCCGACAAATCAGAAACTCTTGAAGCAGGGGAAGCCAATAACTCAAGTCAACATTGATGCCCTACGGTCACCCCTATTGGAATAAATTCAATAAAGCACGACGTTGGCACGCTCAGGAAGGGTTCCGTAAGGCGATTTGTGTTAGTTTTCGGCAATTTGTTAGTATTGACGCTTTTTAGGGTTTCGTACACCAAACGTGAAAACAAACCCTATTGTTTTCGCTACGTTGTCCGTCTGTCCGTCTGTCCGTCCGTCTGTCAAGGGTATTTTCTCGAGAACCGTAAGAGCTACGGGCCTGAAACTTGGATACAGTGTATAGATTTTTGGCCGGTACAACAGCAAATGCATGAGAGTAGGAAATTAAAGGGTGTTCCAAAACGAGCAACAAAAAATGTTAAAATCCCATGTGATATACAATTGTATGTATGTATATACACTTGAATTTTGTAAGGTTAGTGTATTTTTATACAGACTACAACAATTAACACTAAAATTTAAAAAAATTTTAATTAAAGGGTGTAACATCATTTAATGTAATTTTGATAACTTGCTGTATCTTGGAATCCGTAAGAGCAAACTTCTTGAAATTTTCAAAAACGGTAAAACCAAAAAATCCCAAAATTATAAAATCGCCAAACCGAAAACAAATCGCCAAAACGAAAAAAGCACCAAATTAACAAAAATTTCTAAAACGAATATAAATCGCGAAAAACCGAAAAAATCGCCAAAATTTAAAAATCGCCAAAATGAAAAAATCGCTAAAATTTAAAAATCGCCAAAATGAAAAAAAAAACGCCAAAATGAAAAAAATTGCCAATATGAAAAAAAATCGCCAAAATGAAAAAAATCGCCAAAATGAAGAAAAAATCGGCAAAATGGAAAAAAATCGCCAAAATTAAACAAATCGGCAAAACGAGAAAAAAACGAAAAATAAACAAAAAAAATTATTTCAGCTGAAAAAACGTCAAAAACTTAAAAAAAACGCTGTATTAAAAAAAGCTCAAAGCCCAACGTACGGAACCTTTCGTGCGCGAGTCAAAGTCGCAATTTACTGAATTTATTTAATTTTGGCGCATTCATTTGCATGATTATTTGCATTTTAGCAAATTTTATTTTATTTTATTTTTGATGGCAGGTTTCATTTAAGCGCCTTTTTATTTTGGAGCTTTTCTTCGTTTTGGCGATTTTTTTTAGTTTCACATTAACTAATCTACTAATAATAATCCTTTAATTTAGAGTTTTTTTAAACTTCAGTGTTAATTTGTGTATTCTACATATCGAGCCTTATTTTCGGTTTTATCGTAAGCGACATGTTATTGAAAATATACTTTT
Organism: Tachina lurida; assembly: GCA_944452675.1. Classification (NCBI taxonomy): domain Eukaryota; kingdom Metazoa; phylum Arthropoda; class Insecta; order Diptera; family Tachinidae; genus Tachina; species Tachina lurida. The sequence goes on from OX101754.1 coordinate 118,194,609, forward strand.
TAATTGGGCCTATCAATACTTTAGAATTATCAAAATAAAAAAATTTATGATAACTTTTAAGATACAGGCTTTACAATTTTATCGTAAGCGACAATTTACGCCAATTTACAGCCGATCAGCTTTGTTTTCTGGTTTGTGCTCATGTGCAAAAACAAAACAAAATCAAACAATTTGTTTCGTTTATTTGCGTACTCTGGTTTTAAGTACAAAGAAATCAAAACAAAAAAAATTTATAACTGAAATAGTGTCGATATTTTTGTTACTAAAATCACGTTCTAACTCCTGTATCACCAAATAAATAGCAAAGCTATAAAAAGTAATATATAATTAAGAAAAAAGTAGATTTTTTTATGTGATTCTAACTCGTCAGACCATCACGAGAAGATTATTTGAGGAGTTGTAGATCAAACGCAATAGTCTAATAAACATGCTAAGTGCTAACTAGGTTTAGTATCAAGTTAATTTGTTTTTCCAATCTTTCGCAGCAAAAGTTTGCATTTGTTATCTACAAACAAACAAAAAACAACTCTTCCGCTATTTTGGGTTATTCGCATTTTAAAGATAATTAATTAATTTTTCTTACCCTTCCGCAGTTTAATATTATAATATAAAAAGAAACTCCCTAGATCTTTGTCCTAATTATCCTTTACTTTGCAATCCATTACATTTTATCGTTTAACCAAACACTTTGAAAATTTTTGTTTGTCAAAAAGACATTCATCTCTCTTGCACGTAACATTAACCAGTTAATTGAATCGGTAAAGCAACTATTTTACATTAATTTTCTTTATAATAACGTTTATAATAAATTTCAATTTATTTACCCTTACAAAAATGTATCTATCTGCTGTGTTTATTTTTTGTAAAGTAATTTAATAAATTTTAGTGCTACGCGCGGCTTTCAAAAAGCATTTAATTAATCAAAAGACTTTGTGAGTAGAAATTGAAGAAAAACACTGAAACAAGCAACTGCAAAATAAACGTTTGAATTTATTACGATCTTGAGTGAAGATAATTTCCTTTGCAATGTTAAATAAGTTGTGGTTACAAGCCACGCATGCAAAGTTTTTAATTAATTTATACTAAAAAGTTATTTTTGCAAATGCGTATGTGTGTATGTGTGTGTGTGTGTGTATGTGTGTGTGCGTGTATGTGTGTGTGCGTGTGTGTGTTTGCGGTTTTGCACTTAAGAAAAAGAACTCTCAATAAAGTGAACATAATTAAATGTTGTGTAAAACACAGATGCACACTATCGTAAAAAAGAAATTCCAGAATCACATTATCGTTACGACAAACGAATAAATATATCGAAAAAATATAACCATTTTCGGTTCGCAAAATTTTACTGAATCCAATGTTATTGGTTTTTTGTTCTAAATAGAATTAGTGTCAGTTTGAGGTGTCATACACAGAAAAAAATATTACTCCAATAAGCAACTTTAATTGCAAATAAAACCAAAAATCAATTAAAAATGAACTTAAGTTAATTTAACTTTTGTTTGAAATTTTAATTAATTAAAAAGTTCAATTTACTCAATTACATTTTTAATTGATTAAAGTTGCTTATTGCAGCAATATTTTTTCTGTGTAGGAATCAGTGTTGTCGTTTTGTTATTGGAAATAAGCCCGAATTAATAAAAAATTATGTAAAGTGTGACTTTGACTCGCGCACGTACGTTGGGCTTTGAGCATTTTTTTAATACAGCGTTTTTTTAAGTTTTTGTCGTTTTTTTAAGCTGAAATAGTTTTTTTTTTGTTTATTTTTCGCTTTTTTTTCGTTTTGGCAATTTTTTTAATTTTGACGATTTTTTTTCGTTTTGGCGATTTTTTTTCGGGTTGGTGATTTTATAATTTTGATACTTTTTTGTTTTACCGTTTTTGAAAATTTCAAGAAGTTTGCTCTTACGGTTTCCAAGATACAGCAAGTTGTCAAAATTACATAGTCAAAATTACATTAACTGATGGTACACCCTTTAATTAAATTTTTTTTTAATTTTAGTGTTAATTGTTGTAGTCTGTATAAAAATACACTAACCTTACAAAATTGAAGTGTATATACATACAATTGTATATATGTATATATTACATGGGATTTTACAATTTTTCGTTGGTCGTTTTGGAACATCCTTTAATTTCCAACTCTCATGCCTGTTGTAGCGGCCAAAGTTCTATACACTGTGTCCAAATTTTAGGCACGTAGCTCTTACGGTTCTCGAGAAAATACGCTGTAACAGACGGATGGACAGACGGACAACGTAGCGAAAACAATAGGGTTTTTTCCACATTTGGTGTACGAAACCCTAAAAAGCTAGAGCTTAATTTTTTATTTTGTTGTTTTAACAGTTAGATTTTTAGCGAAATTGTAAGTAAAATCAAAATGATAAATTTAAAAAGAAAAGAAGAGAGGTGTCTCACGACACCCGTTTAGAGCTATGCTGCTTAGCTATATATAAAACAAATTTCATGTGTGAAATAACAATGCAATAAAATTATATTATCTGATGATGTCAAATCCGCCGCAAATCTTGCAAAACCTCTCTTTTTATTTTCTTTTTTAACTGCGTACGATTGATGTATTATTTGTGGCCAGCGGCGGCTGTTAGTCGGCTTACGGCCGAGCGGATTCGTTCCGTGGTTTCTGCTCATGTGCAAAAACAATACCAAAACAAACTGAGCAATCGTTTTCAATGATGTTTTTTTTTTTTTTGTTTTTGGTTTCATTCACTTCAAAGAACGAAACATAAATATACAGACCTTGAACCAGGATTCACAAAACACGATAATCCACACATTTTTTAATACTTTCAAAATTCCATTTATATTTTCACAAAGCAATAATGCTACACAAATTCTATCTCACAAATGTATATAATACAGAAATGGAATTTATTAGAGCTATGCTCTTTAATCTACGGCACACGATCTAGGATGTGATTTTCGTAACAAAAATAATCGACACTATTATATAAATTTATTTTTCTTTTGAGTTCTTTGTACTTAACAGAGTATGAAAATAAACGAAACAAATGTTGGCTTTTCTTTTGTTTCGTTCTTTAAAGTGACTGACGCAGTTAGAAAAGAAAATAATGGGAAATAATTGGAAAGGTTTTGAAATATTTGCGGCGAATTTGACATCATATATAATATAATTTAAGCTAAGGAGCATAGCTATAACCGGATGTCCCAAAATACCTCTCGTCTCTTTTTTATTTTTTTACCATTTTTTGAAAAAATTTTCAACAAAAAACAAATTTAATTAAAAGCAGTAAACGAATGAACAAAAACATAAAACAGCTGATTCGAACATGAGTCTTATTTGCATTCGAAAATAACGAAACCGACATGTTTTCATGCCATGAAATGAAACCAATATTGGTTTACAAATCCGGCTTGAATTCTAAGACTTCCCTTATTAATTATGGAAAAAAGTGCGATAAAAGTATTAAGAATTATGTATATATCGTCAGCTAAAATGCAAAAAGGCGTAACTACCAAACAATTCAAAATCGAGTTTTTGATTGATTATTATGAATGCCATTAAACTACATGTCTTGACAAATATTACACTTAAAATTATATTTTTGTTAGTTACGCCTTATATATTTATGCTAGTGATTTTTATTTGATTGCAATTTCGAGCTTACAAAAATTACTTTTTTAAAATATCAAAACGTAACAATATATTTATAACGTGATAAATTTTTTTTAATTATTTATTTGAAAAATGTTTAGCTTTGAAATTAATACATTTGGGATTTATTGAAATTTTTTGAAGGAAAATGCTTAAATGAATATTAGCTTATGCATTATTATTTATTGCTCTATTAAATTTTCGTATGTTCATTTAACGCTAATGAGACTTATTATGACTTATATGAGACGTATCAAATTATTACAAATACACTATAAAATTCGATAGCGCTTACAATGAAGTGTTTGTCTTTTTTTCTAGTTATTTATTTTATATTTATCTAAATACATATCGCTGATTTACTTGAAAAACGTCATAACTCAAAAAAAAACTAGTTTCATAGAAAACGTTTAAATTTAAAGTGCAACCGTACGGCCAATTTTCCATTTTACCGAGAAAAATATTTTTTTAACACGAAATAATGTAATAAATTATAGTTTTTTTAATATAAACATTATAAAATAATAATAAAAATATTAAATTGAAAAACTAAAACATAATTAGAAGATAATAACTAAAGTTTCTTAAATTTTTAATTTTAACAAAAATATAAGTAAATAAATGTCAATTTTTCCATTTTCAAATACATTTAAGTTAATCCAACTATAGGTTTTGATAGAGTTACACATTATTTTTTTGATATAATATTATTTTAGTTTTTATAGCGTGCCTATTAGTTTTATTTTTTTTTCTATTTTATAATGAAAATAAGTATATATTTTATTAAATTTAAGTTTATCTTTATTTCAAAAATGAAGAATAAGAGACATTTGTTTGCACTTTTTGAACAATATGAGAATTAATTCTTCTTTAATAACAAAAAAAAAAAATCAATTTTTTAAGTTATGACATTGTTGCTGTAAATGAGCAGTATGTATGGGTGAATGTATATATGCATTAGTGTGTATGTGCATGATATGTTTAAAATTATGCCTGAGCTCGCGTTTCTCATACATAATTCTAAATTGATGCCGGAAAGGAAGTAATTCAAAGCTGACAGACTTAAAATGAAATTCAAACTAAGGAAATCCATAATATTTAATAATTTATTAATGGTTTAATTTTAATGGATTGATTATAAATCTACAATGATACTTTCAAAACTATATACACAAATATTTATATTAGACTGGTCGCAGCTTGTATGGGATTTTTTTTTAATTCTTAACACATTGAATGCCAAGCAGCGGTTTTGACGAAAACCTTCCCAGGAGGCCAAAAAATTTTTTTATTAACTAAATGAGTGTCTTAGTGATAAAAAATCATTTCTGAGATATTCCTAGTACATTCTGGCCCTCACTTTTTATTTTATATAGGATTTTTTGTGTCGTACATTTTATACTTTATAAAACCTCAAAAAATCATGCTAGACCCATGAATGCGCTTGCAAAAACGTTCAGTAGATTATTTAAAAATCACAACAAATTTTACAACAGGCTCTAAGTAAAAGCAATCGCTATCTTACGGAAACGTACGACATGGCATCCTACGATGGGATATGTGTCGTACGGAAACGTACGACGTGGCATTCAATGTATTAACATATGCGCTGCCTAAAATATTGGGTATTAATTTTTTAGCTCAATCCGATGGTGGGGCCTAAAGTACCCGATACAAAGTGGGGGATTTTTGTTAAAAAAAATGGAAGTACACTCAGGGAAAAGCTGCAACTTAAAAATATGAACGCGTCACATTAATTCAATGATTTTCAATATAATAGAAAATGTATGTGAGATACTTAAAAATAAATAAAATTAATAAATTAATACTGTAAATTTATATTTTTCGAGAAATTTCAACATGACTAGACTTTCGTTAATGTTTTTATTAATACAATATGTTTTTTTTTAGATTTTAAGCTGTTTTTCCCTGGGTGTAGCTCCACAGTTTCTAAACGGTCCTTCCGACTGTTGTGAAATTTCATACATCATTTGAGCAGATGTTACAGAGCTTAAGTCTGCTAAATTGTTATAAAATGGATCGCAAGCTGTAGGATAATTTTCAACTACATAAAAAAAGCTTATAATAAGCTGGTATGTGATGTTTTGATCCTTATATTCGCATTTATAAACACTTTCGGCTGAAAATGCTCATTTAGGTGGAAAATGAAGCAATTAATACACATAAAGTAAAAACCCAGCAAAAATTTCAAAACAGTTATTTGGGTTTGGAATTAAGCATTTTTGGTGGAAGCTCTTCCCTATTGGATTACCAGCTTAATGATTTTATCAACTTGTACATAATTTTTTTTTAATTTTATGTAACGTGATTTGTAAGCGAATAATGAAATTTGGCAATCAGAAAAGTAAGTTATTCTGATGGTAATGCGTAATTTTTTGTTGGGAGCAAATAGAACTTACTTTAGAGTTCCCGGCAATTCCCAAAAATATATTCGCAAAATCCCCAAAATGGGATTTTTTCAGTATTTTGCTGTATTTTTCTTTTCATCCGCCGGTCACGGATCATATTTTTGGCAATATTTAGAAACATATTATGTCTTAAGGTAGAATGATGAATTTTTGGGCTCCAGCTTTAGAAATTGAAAAAAAGGCCTTAAATTTGATATTTATAACTAAAATAGGTCTTATTCGACACAATCTGGTTCCTTCAATAAGGAAAATCTTGAACAAAAAATTTCTTTGAAATATTACTTATGGTATTACCTTTTAAATAAGTAAAAATATGGGGTTGGTATTTTAGCAAAATTTTTTCATAATAGCGAAATATTTTACCCACTTTTTTTTACAAAAATCGGCGAAAAATCTACTTTTTTCAAAATTTTTATTTAAAATTTAATTTTTTAATGTTACAAATTTTGTTCTTAATTCATAATAAGTTTTTTTCCAAATTGAACAAGATTTGACTTTTTCATTACCAGAACAGTGGACTAAGCCTGATAAAACAGCCAAAATTTTATTTTTTCTTGGAATATTTCCTAAACTTTAAGCGAAGCTGCATAAATTTAGCAGACTTTTTGTAGCTCTTGAATAGAGAAAGAAATCTACTTGCAAGAAATATTTTTATCAGATCAAACACATCAGCTTGGCATTGGCTTTAATTTTGCATTAACCCTAGCCTGCCCACTTTAAAACTCTATGGCTCCGCCCTCTTTAGAGATATATAGTTCAAATTCGAGACTTTGCAACAACTTCTTAAATACTGTATGAAATTTTTTAACAATCGCACAGCTCGTTTAGAAACTGCAGAATTATTTGAATTTTTTTTCCAATATTACCCACTGTGCAATATTTTAATTTTTAATTAGCCCCAGGTTGCCCATTTTGGGGCTTTGTGGCTCCGGCGCTTTTAAAGATATAAAGTGCAAATTCCAGACTAAAGCTCTGTGACACCTCCTCCAATGCAGTGTAAATTTCATAACAACAGGCAGGCCCGTTTAGAAACTGCACAGCTATTTCCATCTTTTTTAACAAAATCCTCCACTGTGTATTGCAGGTACTTTAGGCCACACTAGGCACCAAAAAGCACCGTCTGATAAAGCTGAAAAATTAAGATTGCATTTATGACAGCAATCTTCATATTTTAGATATATAAATAAAGAAGAAAATTTTTGCGGCCAGTCTAATGTACAGACATATATAAATTTTATAGACATCCTTATCAGCAGGACATGAATGCATTTGCCCATATTCATATCATTCGTATCGTCATTATTATTATGCACATGAATGACAGAACACATCATTATTATTGTTGCAATTCCCAATAATAATTACTTTTAAATTTTGTTCATGTCGACAAAAGAAAAATAAATTTATCTTCATTAAATTTTCATATGCAATATTATTGTTGTTGAATCAATATGCAATTAAAACTATAGATATGTTTCAATTTGATTGTTCAATTTTCATACGTACTGGAGGGAGACATATTTTCCATTGTTCATTTGAAATAAATTTCAAAACCCTAAATGGCAGTCTGTATTACAAAAGTTCAAACCAAAATATAAAATATCAAAAACTTTTGCTGCAAACCGACTTAAAAAGAGATTAGTTTTTGTTTTGTGTTGCACTTAATAGAAGTGGCTTAAAAATTTAAGTAAAAAACTCACTACCAGCTCTCACCCAGATACATTTTTTTATTTGTGTAGAAAACTTTCCTCCCTCATGTGTGTGGTGACTTGTAATTTAAACTTGTTTTAAAGTTTGTGTGAAACAAAAGCTACATTTTGAATTGGCTTCATCCAAAGTATTTAAAATAATGAGAGTAATTAGAGACTTGCAAATATTGAAAAGTCAAATGAGAACATAATTTCTAATCGTAAGAAAGTTGCATTTAAAAAGCAGAATAAGAAGAAACTAAAAATATTATAAATTTTAGTTTCAGTAGTCTTTCGGATTTTGTTAATTATTTCAATAATTTTTGGGCCTATTCGGATAAAAAACACAATCAGTCAAAAGGATGATGCTTACGCCTTTATACATTTTGTATAACGATATATATCAGTGTGACTTTGTGTTATTCTAAATCTATACAACGACTTGTACTTTTTTAGATTTCAAAAGAAAAGTTAAATAAAATACATGCAAAGCTATGACTTCGCTGACACAGAAAAAATACATATTAAAATCTACTAAAACAGGATTAATTTAAAATTGGTCGGCATTGTTTTTGCTTTGTATGTATGTATTTCATATTAATTCTTTTGAAATAACTTTAATTCATGTTGATATAACATTGCAGTCGTATTAAATTAAATTGAAGAGTCATGTCAAATCAAAGTTATTTCAAGTTCAAACAACGTTAATTTGGTATTGAAATAGCGCAAAGAACCATGTTGAATCAAAGTTACTTCAAGTTGAAACAGCATGAATTGAATTTAATTGTATATATATTTATCAATTACTTAACTTACATGTGTATATTAAAATACACATCAGAAATTTTTTTATGTATATAATTGGCTTCCCCGATCTAGATTTGAACTCGGAACTCATCATTGCTGCAGGCACAACAACCTTAAATACAGTGGAATCTCTCTTGAGCGGGCAATGAAGGGACAATTGAAATGTGTCCGTACAAGGGGACTGTCCGGTCAAGAGAAAACTAAACAAAAGTATCCGTCTAAAGGGGGTGTCCGCCTAAAGGGGTTGTCCGCCTAAAGGGGGTGTCCACTTATAGGAAGTGTCCGTTAAGGGAGATTCCACTGTATTAGTTTAGTTACATATTAAATATATACCATCATGATTTAAACCTTAATTCAACATGTTTAAATATAATTTCAAATCAAAATTTTTGCATGGTGATTTTACATTAGAATTTTTTTCTGTGTGTATCGTATTACACATATAGTGTCCGTACGCAATCCTTTGTGTGCGAGTGTCAAAGTTGCAATTTACTTAATTTATTTATGTCGCACAGTGTAATAAAATTGGTTATTAATTTTAGTACTTTTTGCAGTACTTCACTTGGCTGTTAAATTAAAAGTCAACATAATTTTCATTTATTTTTGCCACAGCAAAATTTTTACATCTTCTTTCTAACAATTTATTTTTAATAATTATAAAGTAAAAGAAAAATAAATACCTTAAGGAATTTGTTCATAAAATCGAAAAAGAAAAAAAAACGCACGATTTAACCTTTTATACTTTTTAGCCTTTCAATAAAATTGCTTTAAGCAAAGCAAAAAAAAAATATTTCACAATTGCTGCAACCCTCAAGAACTATTAGACGTCCTGTTTGTTATTTTATGCTCTAATCCCTTTTCTCATTTTCAATTGAATAAAATGGTTAAGATGGCAAAACTTTTTTGTTTGTTTCTTTTTTTTTATTTTTTGCACAAAACTAAAACTTATTTACACTTTTGAACTACAAAGTCTCACTAGAATTCAGAAAATTATGGTCGCATTTTCATTTCCAGCCAATAAGCCATAACGAACATTAAACACGACCACAACTTTCACAAAATATGTAACCGTAGGAGTAAGTTTCGGTCGCCAGCAAGCAAATTTCACATTTTTACAAAAAGGGACCGGAAAGGACAAGAACAACAACAACAAATAATAGTTTAGTCAATGACATACAACAAGAACAGCAAAAATGGCAAAAACTCCATTAACCAACGACATTACGTTTGTGGCAAATTGTTGAACTGATGATACCAGCGGCCGAGGCACACACAAAATAAAAGAATTTTCTTTATTGAAGTACGAGTATTGAAATGTTTTCCAGGATATATTGAGACTTGAGCGAGGAGAAGGCATAGAAAGCGGGAAAAATAAATTGAAATAGTTTATTTATAAGGAATATGTAAAACTAAATGTCAATATTAATATTTATAATAATAACGTTCGTTGAATTATTTGAATGTTTTGTAACTCAAGTTGTTTTAAAATTTTTGCTTCGTAATGCAAAATATTGTTCTCTTTTCTCTTTCTACAATTTGATCGATTAAACAAATTTATTTTTTTTTTCTTTTTAATTTTGCGTTAATCTACGCCTTGTACTTCTAGTTTGCAGTATTATTTTAAATGGCAGTGCCGGCAACAAGAAGAAATAATTTTTAAAAAAATTTAAAAATGGTTTTTTGAAATATTTTCAAATCCACTCAGACTTGTTTGCCATGACTGGCAAAAGGCATAAAAAATACAAATTAGAGAGAGAAAATTTAGTACATACGACTTGTTGGAAGCAGGAAAAGGAAGTTGATTACTTTACTTATTTTTGGCTTAACAATAATATTTTTTCACTTAAAGTGCCCCTTGAAGTGCTTAAGCACTTCAGTAATCCTTTTAAAGGGAGTTAATAGAGAAACACAATTAACTTTACAAGAAGGTTAGAGTAACCAACACAAATGGTTTTTATGATTTTCTTTTACTATTTGTTTCTACTTCATGCGTAGGGGTGTAAATATTTGAAAGTGAAATAAAATAAATTCATACAAATGCGAAACCTAAAATGAATTTAACAATTTAGAATATTGAATAAATAACAATCTCCGGAATTTGATGATTCTACTCATTGAAGCTTCCTCTACCTCGTAATGCAAACCATGTAATAAAAAATTTGTCAGTTTTTTTTGGCAAACTTTTACCAGGAACTGCATTTGTTTCTATATTTATAATTTGATCATGATAAAGTTCGTATCGCTTTGTAAGCCAAATTACATGTGATAATTATTAATGAATAAAAAACACCAAAGTTAATTGTAAATATTCTCAAAAAAAAAAACACGTAGTAGAACCGAACAACTAGCTGTTTTCGAAGTCCAATACACCTTCTTTGGTGTTTGGTCCACTGTGTGTGGCGTCAGTTGATGTAGATTTCTACTTTATATACAGGCAAATCCCGGTATAACGAATCTTGCTTTAACGAAAATCCGATATAACGAACGTCCAAATATTTTACATTAACAACCTTATATAGCGAATAATATCGTAATTTTATACTGGATATAACTAATGATAAAGAAAAAATTGCAAAATAAAAAACAAAAACTTGCTAGCATCATATTTCTAACATTTAGTTCTACTTAATATAGCGTATGTTTTTTAATAAAGGTGAGCTCTGTATAACGAACGGCAAAAAAAAATATTTAACAAAATCTACAGTGGCATTTTTCCAAAAAAAAAAAATTGTGGTAAAATTGCCTTCATTTTTTTTATTGTATTGCATCATGTCTACAGTAATAAAAGTTAAAATAACACCTGAAAAAAACTTTGCGATATAACGAATTTTTCGGTATAAAGAATGGAGCTGACATTATATCGTTCGTTATACCGGGATTTGCCTGTACTCAGCAAATGTAATAAGCGAATTGTTTTAATTCATAATTCATCGTATGAAAGCTTTTTTGTAGTGAAAGCTGAATTTTACCATCTCTAAATTTACAACAGTCTTGTAATTTTTATGAAGAACTTAAAACACCCCAACTCTTCTCCGTATAGATTTTTCTGCTGATTTTCGAAAAAAAAAACAGCGTACCAAAAAATTACGCTTAAAGTACCCAAACATTTGCAATATTATTGTGCAATGTTATTGTGCAATATTATTGTGCAATAATTAATATTGTTCAATAAACTGGCCGTTGTGCACCTATATTAGATAAAATCAAAAGTCTTTATACTGCAATAATATTGTGCAATATTATAGTGCAATATTATGGTGCAATATTATTGTGCAATAATTAATGTTGTACAATAAACTGGCCGGTGTGCACCTATATTAGATAAAATCAAAAGTCTTTTGATTTATATTGTGCAACAAGAAATATTTTTTTGTAATGTGTTAACAACATTATACGAGTACAATAATTATTTCCACCTGCATCACTAAACATTATTTTTATACTTTTTTAAATTACGTAATTAAAAATTATTTAATTTTTTAGGGATTTTTTATGTATCTGGGGGTCGATTCTCGTTCTGTGAAACTATGAAATGAAAAGTTTTTTCACGATTTCATGGCATATCTGATTCCCGTTCAATGAAAAATGACAAGAATTTAAATACATTTTCACATATGAAAAAATGGGGAACGGAACAAAACTTTTCACAGTTACATAACTCTGACGATTCTTGTTTAGTGTAAAGCCTGGTATTCTGTTCAACATTTCACGCGAAATATTGCTAAAGTACATATAAAAAAAATTGGCACGAATTGTGCATGAAAAAATGTTGCAGAAATAGTACTCTGTTTATTTTGTGTGAAACATTTGAAATGTATCTTCAACATTTTAATTTTTCATGTGAAATAAGTAGAGTGCCACTTGTTTCGTGTGGAATTTACAACAAACACACGGGGTGTTTCTACAAACATAAGAAATTGTAGCATAGTTTCAGGCCTAGTTAATATTGTTTACATGTCAAATTTTTCGTATGAAATAATCAATGTTGATAAACATTTTTCGCAAATTTGAACAGAGTACCAGGCTTTAAGCCTACTCTGTTCAAATTTGCGAAAAATGTTTATCAACATTGATTATTTCATACGAAAAATTTGACATGTAAACAATATTAACTAGGCCTGAAACTATGCTACAATTTCTTATGTTTGTAGAAACACCCCGTGTGTTTGTTGTAAATTCCACACGAAACAAGTGGCACTCTACTTATTTCACATGAAAAATTAAAATGTTGAAGATACATTTCAAATGTTTCACACAAAATAAACAGAGTACTATTTCTGCAACATTTTTTCATGCACAATTCGTGCCAATTTTTTTTATATGTACTTTGGCAATATTTCGCGTGAAATGTTGAACAGAATACCAGGGGGTCGATTATCGTTCTGTGAAACTATGAAATGAAAAGTTTTTTCACGATTTCATAGCATTTCTGATTCCCGTTCAGTGAAAAATTAAAAGAATTTAAATACATTTTCATATATGAAAAAAATGGGGAACGGAACAAAACTCTTCACAGTTACATAACTCTGTCGATTCTTGTTTAGTGTAACTGTGAAAAAAAACTTAAAAAACTTTTCATATGATCAATTATTTTACACAAAAAATATTTAGGTGAAAACAGTAGAGAATCTAGAAAAAACACGCGTAACAGCGAAAATCAAATCTTTTTGATTGTAAATTATTTAGAGGATGTCGAAATTGTTAACAACAAGTCCAAAATTTAAGTACATAATCAAAAATAATATCTTATGAATTATTTAGGGGTGGATGTCGAAATTGCAAGCGACAAGTCAGAAATTCAGTTAATAAAATAAAATAAAATAACAGATGAGTCTGCAGACAGTGAGTGCCAAGTTCAGAGAAGAAAAGTGCAGAGAGGTACAAATAGGTTATTCCTTTGGGTCATCCTAAAATTTAAGATGCTAGAATGTGGAAAATGAATTGGGGTGGTTTCAGATGTGGGTTATTATTTAAAAAATTAAATAATAATGTCCATGAAGTTGCTTTCATTTTTGACGATGGGCATCATGTGCTTTTTGCAAGGACATAACATTTAACGAGCATACCAAAAACAGTAGCATCAAGATGTTTTTTGCCTTCAAAGCTGTCGGCCGAACTAAAGGGGTTTCTCCCCTGAGTATATCGAATAACGGCTTTGTTGAGTAAATACTTATCCTTATCCAGCCTTCTGCAGAACTTAATGGCTGACAAAGATGTTCTTCATTAAAGGCTATCGGCAAGATAAAAAGGAAACCTTTACTCGACACAGCCACTGTTCGATATTCAAGCCCGTCAGAAGACGTGCACATTTCCCTATTCCTGCAGAAGTAGCTAATAATAACACCTAGGGGTTGAAATAAATTTTGTCTGAAATTCTGCTTATGACGCTAATTCGTAACAAAGAACAGACCTTGCAGTTGGAAGCGTAAATTTTGCACAATCTATAATAAAGAAGAGAAAAATATTAAGTTTAATTAAGTAGCGATAACCTTTTTAACACCTTTACCTATGCTCATACCGAGTTCCTTGCAATATTTTTATAAATAATAATTAATATTATTTATTTACATGACATATTTCAATAGCATAAAAACAAAAGTTTCATAGGCACAACGGAATAAAACAATGTTTTCATAATAGCAACGAGAATCGCATTTTATGTAATTGTGAAAAGTATTATGAAAAAGGGTTGTGAAAATGAATATGAAATTTTTTTTTTCATTTCACATTATCACAGAACCAGAATCGACCCCCAGGCTTAACTGTGAAAAAAAAAACTTGAAAAACTTTTCATATGATCAATTATTTTACACAAAAAATATTTACGTGAAAAACAGTAGAGAAGCTAGAAAAAACACGCAAAACAGCGAAAATAAAATTTTTTTTGATTGTAAATTATTTAGAGGATGTCGAAATTGCTAACAACAAGTCCGAAATTTAAGTACATAATCGAAAATAATACCCTATGCATTATTTAGGGGTGGATGTTGAAATTGCAAGCGACAAGTCAGAAATTCAGGTAATCACCCGTATTGCTTATGTCGAGTTGCATATTCGTCTACGAGAATTTTGTCATAGAATAAAGAAAACTTGTACAAGATTTGTTTAATCAAATACGAAATTCTCGTAGACGAATATTCGACTCGACATACGCAATACGGGTGAATGTAAAAACTAAAATTACAGATGTGTCTGCAGACAGTGAGTGCCAAGTCCACAGAAAAAAGTACAGAGAGGTACATATATGTAGGTCATGCTAAAAATTAATTAGGGCGGTTTTAGATGTGCGCGGTAGCATTTAAAAAGGGAACATAACATTTTATGAGCATATCAAACAGTATATTCAAGTAGTTTTATGCCTTCAAATCTGTCTGCCGGACTAAAGGGGTTTCCTCCTAAGTATGTCGAATAACAGCTTTGCTGAGTAAATATTTTTGCATATCCAGCCTTCTGTAGAACTTAGTGGGTGACAAAGATTTTCTTCATTAAATGCTACAGGCAAGATAAAAATAAAAGCTTTACTCAGCACAGCCACTGTTTGATATTTAAGCCCCACAGAAAACGTGCACGGCATAACACATTTCCATATTCCTATAGAAGAAGCGAATAACAACTCCTAGTGGTTGAAGTAAAGTTTGCCCTAAATTCTGCTTATGAGGATGATTCGGAAAAAACTACGGAAATTGCAATTGGAAGCGTAAATTTTACCCAATCTAAAATAAAGAAGAGAAAAATATTAAGTTTAATTATGTAGCGATAAGCTTTTAAACACTTTTACCTTTCATCCTACCGAGTTTCTTGCAATATTTTCATAAATAATAATTAATATTATTTATTTACATGACATATTTCAATAGCATAAAAACAAAAGTTTCATAGGCACAACGGAATAAAACAATGTTTTCATAATAGCAACGAGAAAAGTATTATGAAAAAGGGTTGTGAAAATGAATATGAAAAGTTTTTTTTCATTTCACATTATCACAGAACGAGAATCGACCCCCTGGTATGTATCACGAAAAATCAATTTAAAAATTTTTTACTTTTCCATATACATATTGTAAGATATATTGCGCTATATATTTTTTAATATTGTGCAATTTATTGATAGTATGGAGCAAAACGACAAAAATAATAACATTAAAGTACTCAGTTATATTGCATAGTCTATGGCTTACCAGTACATGGAGATTTACTGAATTTTTCGAACCGAAAATCACAATATTTATCGACATATTTCTGCGATTTTCTTGAATAGCAGCTTACATCCAAAAATCGATTTTTTTTAGTAGAACCAAAAAAAAAAATTTTTTTAAGCTTATTTAAATAATTCATTTAAAAAAGTGCGACTTTGACGAGTGTCAAAAAATTAGAGAATTTAATTTTTAATTAAACTTTTAATTATTTAAATTTTTAAGCAAGACATCAGTCTGATGTCTTATCTAGCCTGCTGTCAATAAAATCCAATGTAATTGGTGTGGATGGGTTAGATCCAAGGTTTCTAAAAATACTTATTCCAAAACTTCTTCCTTTTATAACATTTGTTTTTAACAAGATCTTTACTACCAACCGCTATCCCAAAATTTGGAAACTTGCTAAGATTATACCTATACCTAAGTCTAATTCCGATTATCGGCTCATATCAATCTTACCATTCTTATCTAAAGCCTTTGAAAGATTAATTCATATCCAAGTTACACAGTATCTTGAAATGAATAATATGCTCACTGACCGGCAATCCGGTTTTCGTAAAAATCATAGTTGTACAACGGCCCTCGTAGATGTTACTGAAGATATAAGACAACAGGTAGACTGTGGTAAAGTTACATTTTTAGTTCTCTTGGATCATTCTAGAGCGTTTGATACTGTTGACCATAACATGTTGTGTCTTAAACTTAAGCATATGTTCGGATTTGCACCATCTGCCACAGATCTCATATATTCATATCTAGTTGATCGAAGTCAATATGTTGAAACACCTACCTCAGTTTCCAGCTCTTTGCCATTAATTCGGGGTGTTCCACAAGGCTCGATCTTAGGCCCTCTACTTTTTTCGATATATGTGAATGATCTTCAAGGCAAAATCGAGCAATGTAAGCTTAGATTATATGCAGATGATGTTCAGCTTTACATTAGTTGTAGCATCACGGCGGTTGATGAATGTGTAAGGACTTTAAACCAGGAACTTGGTCGTGTTTATGAGTGGGCCACCGCGAATGGGCTAGTAGTTAATCCTATCAAGTCCAAGTGCTTGATTATTAAAAAGAGGCTATTAAAACTTGATTGCAATCCTATTATAACTTTAAATAACCAGTCCATAGATATTGTAAATTCAGTCAAAAATCTCGGCATATACTTTAACAATACCCTCACTTGGTCTAACCACGTTAACTTTGCATGTGGTCGAACGTTCTCAATGTTAAGAAATCTCTGGCAAACGCAATATTGTACTCCAATTAAAATTAGAATACTTCTTGCTAAATCGTATTTAATACCTATCTTGTTGTATGGCTGTGAACTATTTGCCAGCTGCGATAGTGAAAGCAAAAGAAAACTTAATGTTGCATTTAATAATATTATTCGTTATGTATATGGTATAAGAAGATATGCACATATTTCTCCCTATGTAACATTGCTTTACGGCATTAGTCTTGATGATTATCTAAGAGTGCGTATTTTATTGTTTATGCACAAAATTATATATACACAACAGCCCGCACATCTCCATGAACGTTTAAACTTCTCTACACTTAATAGAGGCAAAAGAATTTTATCATTTGGCCATCGCACACTGATTTCTAAATACCATTTCTTTATTCACGCCATCAGTCTCTGGAATGGAATCCCTTATAGATTACAAATCTTGAATAACGCACGACAATTTAGGAAAAATATTTTTTCTCATTTTTCAAGTTGAATATATACAAATTCTGATTGAATAACAACGTACAATGTATGCTTTTAACTTTTCAGGTTAGATATTTCATGGGTTTAAATAGTTTTTGTTAACTTTTCACTAGCTTTATAATATTAAATTTTATTAAATTTTAAATTTTATTTTATATTTTATTAAAATTACCTACAATTTATGTCAAAATTACTTAATTAAATCTTATAATTTTTTTTTTATTGTATCTGATTTATTGTATTTGCATATGCTCAGTTCCATACTGAAATATAAGACTTAAGTCTTGTGTATGGGACATCGAAAAGAAATAAATAAATAAATAAATAAAATAAAAAAATAAAGTTTTAAATGATTATTTATATATATATATTTTTTAATTTTCAATTTTCACTTGGGGGTAGTGTAGTCTTCAGTATTCAGATTAAAAGCTAAACACTTGCTTTTAGATTTCCTTTCACTAATTTTTGAGTTTAAAACTCTAATATTTACTTAATATATTCTTTTTCAAATCATATTAATTGTAAATATTTCCAATGCCAGTTAAATTTTGTTCTTATTATGGCTGTTTTCCCTAAAAACTGATCATTTTGTTATCAAAACATATTGAGCAATATTTAATATCCTTTGATTATATTATACAAAGGGTACAATAAAACTGGTTTTGTTGACTAAATATTTTAACAAAAACTTGCTTTGCAAAAGTTTATTGAATGTCCTTTTACCACTGCTGTATTTCCGCACAATAATTTCCATACAATTGTGTGCATGAAAAGGACCAACAAGAGAGTTAGAAGTAAATGGTGTTTTTTTAGAGGTATAGAACATCGAATTGAAATAAAACACAAGAAAATCGTTTTAATGTCCATCAATTTGGCTTTATTGGAAGGATAATTTTATGCCATTAATGTTTAAATATGATTTCGGGCATGTGGCCGCCGCGGCTGGCTCGAATAAAGCCAATTCTACAGGTCCAATTTTCAACCACTTTTTCGAGCATATGGGGCCGTATGTTGGCAATAACGCCACGAATGTTGGCTTCCAAGTCTCCTAACGTTTCTGGTTTGTTGGCGTAGACGAGCGACTTCACATATCCCCAAAGAAAATAATCCAATGGTCACAATAATCACACGATCTTGGTGGCCAATTGACAGGTCCATTCCGCGAAATTATGCGCTCATCGAATGTTTCCTTCAATAAATCGATTGTGACGTGCGCTGTGTGGCATGTAGCGCCGTCTTGTTGGAACCACAACTCATCCACATTCAAAATCTTCCATAAAGTTGATGGACAAAGCTCCAATTGCTGTGCACGGTGGCGAATCGATTCATTCGGGTCCTCTTCAACACTTTGCTCTACAGCGGCAATTGTTTCTTCGGTGCGCACTGTTCGACGTCTCTGCGGATGCATATTATCACATAGAGTAAACGTAGTGCGAAAACGATCCATGGTTAACCGAATTAATTGCTCTGATGGACGATTATGTCGACCATAAAATGGACGGAGCCGGTAAACTTCGCGAACTGAACCATTATTTTCGAAATAAATTTGCACGATTTGCAAGCGTTGTTCTTTTGTCAACCTGTTCATGATGAAATGGCAAACCAAACTAAATATTAATCACTTGACAGCTGACAAAATGGCCGCCAGTTAAAAAAGTGATGCCAGCTTAAAGTTCTATGCCTCAATAAAAAACACCCTTTATAAATAATTACTAACACAGGCCTACAAACTGAAAATAGACTCATTTGCATTAGTAAAGTCAATGGGCAGCAACAAAAATGTACGAGTAATTCAATTTAATTCTTCTAAACGTTAAAACAGCGTACTTAAAAAAAATCTACAATTTCTCTCCCATTGAAACCATTGCAATGAAAGCCTGATTATAATGAAATGATTTTTGTTCTCATGTTCTTTTATTCGATGTTAAATAAAAACACGCATTTTAAGCCCCAAACCACAAAGTTCAATAGAACCAAAATATTAAAATTTGCATTACGAAAATTCTACAGCACGATAATGAGAACTCAGTTGGAGATATTGGCCAACAAAACAACAACAACAACAACAACTCATTTTTATTTTAAGGGAAGACTTGTTTGTCAAGGCAAACAAGAAAAATGTGTTAAGTAAACAGCGAGTTCATAATTTAGAATATTTATTTTATATGTATGTACATGTGCGACCCCAACATTGTTTGAGGTCAGTTTAATTAGTGGCAACTAATGCATGCAGAGTTAATAAAACCATTAACAAATTCGTTGCATACATAATGCGTGTATGTATGTAAGTCAAGAGGCTTAAACAGGCTAACAATTGACTACAAAGCAGCGTTGTCAAGGGAAATCTGATAAGGCTTTGGATTCGAGGGCTTTGGGTTTATGTATGTATCTAGTTTTAATTCATTTTTACAACAGCTGCTATTAATAAAAGTTTGATTTTACTTTTGTTATAAGCACAGAGAAAAAACTGCCTCATAGAATCAAGAAGATTTTCTCTATGAAACGTTTTTAGGCTAAGGGGTATCCCAGCAGAAAGAAGCGAAGATTTTTTCATAGAGATTCCTTATTGTTTTTATGTGGTAAATCTTATTAATTTTATCAAGAAGAAAACTACATAAAATCAAGTAGAAATCTTATTATTCACAACTTTTTTTACTCAATTTCCGTTATTTTTGGCACCAAAAAAAATACCGTAGAGAAAAATTTCTCGATTCTATTAGGTTTTCTTATAAATTGGAAACTATAGGGATTTCTTATTGATTTTATTAGGCTATCTTATTGATTTTTTCAATAAGGTTTTCTTCTTGATTTTAGTAGGTTCCTATATGATTATGTGTAAAGCATCTTATTGATTTTTTTTAATAAGGAAATCTTCTTCATTTTATAAGGTGTCTTGTTATTTCGTTTCTATAAATACACATAGAGAAAATTTTTTTCATGATATTTTTCATTTTTGTATAAGAATGTTTGCACAATAATTTCAATGTTTATTCAGGCTGCTTGTTAGCATATTGGGTAGAGTAGAAGTTTGTCTATCAGGTAGAAGTTTGCTGGTTCAATACTTGGTGAGTAAGTTAGTTAAGAATATAACATAATGTGTATGTATGTATGTATAAATAAATAACATCTACAATATACTACATACATACATACATACATTTGTATATGGTATAGAATTTAAATGAAAGTACAGAGAATAAAGACGGATTTTTTTTTTTTTATTGAAAAAATCAATAAGATAACCTCATAAAAACTACAAGATTTCTTCTTGATTTTTTCAAAAAGGGTTTCTCTATGAAATTAATAAGATTTGCCTATTGAAAAAAAACCATAGAGATTTCTTATTAATTTTGTTCTATTGTATGAGGTATTTAGTAGGTACTGTTTTCTCTGTGAAACATAAAGGACTCATCTTTTGCTCATTTAGTGTTAGTGCAAATTATTAAAGTGCATTTTCTTGTCCGATTCATCATCTCATCCACAGGCATAGCAGTTCTCAATTTTAGTTACTCATATACATTTATATAAAATTGTTGCCTAAATACACCGTGAACTGACCTAATATATGTATATGTTTTTCTTAAGCCAAGATAACACTATCGGGGCAATGTATGGATTTTCTTCGGCATAGTGCAATCAAGTCATGCACACAGTAAAAATACCAATGTAAAATCACCATGCAAAAAGTTTTATTCAAATTCATTAAATCACATTAAATTTATAAGAATTAATATGTTATTTAGGTGTGTTGGTATTTATTTGCCTTGTTCATACCCTGTCGGAGCATGTGCGGTTGACTACAAAAATAGTTAACTTATAGTTAACTTTTCTTAGACTGACTAAAAACTAGCTGCAAAGTCATCCAGAACAAACCCAAAATTAATTCTCAAGTTGAGTACGTGTAATCGAATTTGATGAGAGCCAACAAATTTATTCTCAGCTACTTTAAAACTCATGTCAGTTTTATATTAACATTTTGCTGTTGTTATTTTAGATGGCAGCTTAGCCGAGTGGTAGAGCGTTGAGTACACAACGTGTGATGTTACATGTTCGCACCCCAGAATTTTTTTTTTAATTTACTGACTACCAAGAGATTTAAAAAAGTAAACTTTAAGTTAGTTGAAAAGTAATGCAGAGTGAGACAATTGACTACCACCTAGGACATCGCAATGTTAAAATAGTCAGTTGATTACATTGCAAAGTAATCCAAGTGTCAGTCAGTACTAGTTGCGAAATAGTTAGCTTAAAGTTAGTTTAAAGTTAGCCAAATTTCCGATAGGGTAGCTGCAATACACTTTTGTGCTTAGTTGTGTGAGTTTTTTGTGTATTGTTGTTGTTTTTATGGTGTTTGTAAACAGCCAGCAAACTACTGCTGCTGGCTGGTAGGCAGTATACTAGTCTTCCAGTCGGAAGATCGCGAGTTCGAATCCTGAAGTCAAGTCAAAGTATTTTGTTTTTTTTAACTAAAAATTTTCAAGTCAAAGTATTTTGTATTTTTTTTACCATAAAACCTTTCAAGTCAAAGTATTTTGTAGAACTTTTCAAATAAATTGCATGTTAAATGATCAATGAAATAATGTTGAATTAAAATTTAATTCAATATGGTACAATTTAAAAGCCAATTTATATACAAACAAAATATTTTTCTGATGTCTATGTCAACCACACGTAAGTTATATAATTAATAAAATGAAATTACTACTACATTAACTTAAATTCATGTTGTTCCAACTTGAAATAACTTTGCTTCAACATGATCTTTCATTTTGAGGTTAACAGTACGTAAATGTTAAATCAATGTGAAATAAAGTTGTTTCAAAAGCAAAAATTTTCTTTTAAAATTACTATAAATCACGTTAGATTAACATGAAAAACATATGAAGCAAAATCATTGCCGAAAAAGATTAGATTAACCTTGTTTACGTAGATTTTAAGTTGAAATTTTTCTGTGTGTAAGTGTAATAAGCCAAAATGGTTTTATTTATTGAAATATAAGAACATGATTGCACTACATTGCATTAGCAATAAACCCATACAGACTTATGCCGGAACTAATGAGTGTTCCATACCATTTCGCTAACATGTCCGTCTGTTTGTCACAGGCGGCTACGAACCTGGGGTCGAATCGTCATATCCGTGAACGTACAACTCGTCACGTAAAAACATAATTTTCAGATTATGACATACGTGAACGTACTGAAATACCATTGAGCTTATACGATTGACGTATCACTTAATTTGTTTTCGTACGATTGTCGATACGATCACGGATGTGACGATTTGAGCCCTGATTTTTCAACAGCTTATGTAGAACTTTGGATGCTACAACAGACAAATATATCACAGTTAATAATTAAAGGGTGTTGCAAAACGAGCAACGAAACATTTTAAGATTTCATGTAATATACATACAATTATATACAGACACTTGAAATTTCCAAAGTTATTGTATTTTTATACAGACTACAACAATTAACACTAAAATGTAAAAAATCAAAATTTAAGGATATTCCAGTAGAGAATGTAATTTTTACTATGAAATGTTGAGAACTTGCTGTATCTTGGAAACCGTAAGAGGCAAACTCTTGAAATTTTCAAAAACGCTAAAGTTTAAAAATTCCAAAATTGAAAAATCTTGAAACCGAAAGAAATCTCCAAAAACCAAAAAAAAAAATTGCCAAATTATACTAAAAACTACATTTTCATAAAATATAGGGTGCATTCGTTAATACTTAAAAATACTTTTCTTTAGGACAAAATTATATCAATTTTAATATTTTGACTATTTTTGTTGTTTTGTGAAAGCGTTCATATGTTTTTTTTTCGACTAATGCTAGGAACACAACTGGGACGAACGACGAATTTTTCGGTGCGAACTTTCGTCATAAAAAATAAAACACATTTGCGCATATGAAAATGAACACAACACCGCCGTACAACGAAATTCGTCGTGCCTGATTTATTTCTAATTTGTACGCCGACGAACGACGAAAAAACAATTTTGTCTCTCTCTCTCTCTCTCTCTCTCTGTCTGTCTTTATACACATAACAACCAACCAAGGCAAATTCATAACAGGTAAAATTAATACTACAACAAATTACAAACAATAAAAACAATATGGCATTTTGTTGTTGCTTTGGAGGCTCACGTGTCAAAAGCAGCTGATTAAAGATACTAAAGCAGAAACCTACGCTATCACGGCTAGCAACCGGCTGAGCCGAGCCGCTGATATTTATAGTGAGCTCCGCCGTCGCCGTAAAAAGTTTGGCTTATGTCGCCTGAAAAACAGTCCCGATTGTTGTGCTTCACACGACGAATTTACGCAGCGAACTCTTATCGACGAATTCGTCGACGTGGACGTTGTGTTCGTCCCAGTTGTGTTCCTAGCATTACTCTGTTACTCTTGCTGCCACAGATATCATAATATTTCACACAAATGGCTATCGTTGCATATCGAATGCAAACACAAGCCAATAAATATATTTTAAAATATATGTATTTCCCATTTTATGGTTATTGCGCAGAACAAATGACAGTAATTTTTAATTATGAATATTTTTACATTAAAATACTACATACAATCATTATATACTATGTATATGAGGAAATATATTTACATATGTAAATGTATGTGTAAAAATTCCACATTGCCAAAGGATAACGATGCACACACCAAACCAAACCGCGTAAATACAAGCGCATCCAATAATATTTACTATGTAAAATAAATTATTCTTAAAAAAAAGCATAAGCTAACAGTTTGTTTGTAAAATATATTTGCGAAAATTCCTTTCTACGAGGATTACTAAATGAAATATACAGAAATACAAAAAACATGTAATGGCCAAGATTTTTCAATTATGTAATTAATGATTTTGCTTTGATTGTTTTCATCAGCTAACGTCGCTCATTTTTACGATTTTTAGGAATAATTTCTAAATCGGTATTTTTAGTTCTTATAGAATGAAATATTTTTTTATTAATTAATGTGATTTTCTAAAGAAGACAAGAAAAATTAAACTCGACTTGTGTAGCTGGAGCAAATGTTGAAATTTTTCTGTTTAGCCACGCACTTCACCAGCACCCATGTCCATCTACTTGGGCAGAAATATACCCAGCCATAACTGCCAAAAAAGTCCAATTGTTTTTTTTTTAATTTCTTTTTTTTTAACAAAAATCGATCATATACGAACGTAAATGACAAATTTACTTCAAAAAAAAAAAAAAAAATAAGGTCGCTTGAGCTTTTTAAGCACTCGGCAAAATACAATAAAACCATTTCTCGTATTCTATTTCATTAAAAATTTATGTGAAATGGCTGTTAACAACATCAGCTAATCTCTGTTGAGATATAGAGAGACATGGGTGCTGATGAAGTATGTGGCTGCACAGAAAAATTGTAAAAAAACTACTGGCATAATTTTATGTTGTGTACACAGGGAAAAACTGTCTCATAGAATCAATAAGATTTTCTCTATGAAACATTTTTAGGCTAAGGTTTATCCCAGCAGAAAGAAGCGAAGATTTTTTCATAGAGATTCCTTATTGTTTTTATGTGGTAAATCTTATTCATTTTATCAAGAAGAAAACCACATAAAATCAAGAAGAAATCTTATTATTAACAACTTTTTTTACTCCATTTTCCGTTATTTTTGGCACCAAAAAAGCAATCCATAGAGAAAAACTTCTTGATTCTATTAGGTTTTCTTATAAATTGTAAACTATAGGGATTTCTAATTGATTTTATTAGGTTGCCTTATTAATTTTTTTCAGAAGGTTTTCTTCTTGATTTTATTAGGCTATCTTATTAATTTTTTCAATAAGATTTTCTTCTTAATTTTAGTAGGTTCCTATATGAGTATGTGTAAAGCATCTTATTGACTTTTTTTTTAATACGGAAATCTTGATTTAATAATAAAATATTAAATAGAACTTTTTTTTCAACTTGCTGCTCAACCCACGATAGTAATATCTTTAATACACTGATATTTATGTGCAATTAAAAAATGAAAAAAATGGCAAATTCAAATTTGTTCCATCGTCATTAGAACTAGAAACACTAAAAGGATTCTATAGCTGCATGGAAACAACAATTATGACCAATAGAATTTTATTAAAACTAATCAACATACACACATACATAGTCCTCGTCCAGACTTGCAATTTTTGTTGCAGCAATTCTAGAGTTTATTGTTAATAGGGGTGAGAAGATTGGGGAGCGGTACACAGTTTCATGTGCTCTGCAATTCTCTTTTGTTTTGAAATTCGCGGTTGTTAATGCAAAGCTTGTAGGTGTATTTGATGTTTTATTTTATTTTATTTGTTCAGTTGTATGAAAAACACAAAATGTAACAAAAAGTAAAAATAATTGTTAATTTTTATACCGTTTACATCAAATTTTTTTTTTCACATTCATCAAGATTTCTTATGAAAAACAAACACCATTGACTGTAAACTTTCCAAAAATACAACCAAACAGCTGCTATGAAGCCAATTCAAACACCCTTTTTAAGCACACCATAGCTAAATCACTCTCCTTTTATATAAATGTGTTGTACAGGATAATAAAAAATAAAATAAATATATTAGATTTTTAGTAGATTTTGTACAAATCTACTAACAAATGACATTTTGTTTTGTATGGGAAATCTAGTAAAAAGCAGCTAGATTTAGCTCGAAATCTCATAAGTACTAGATTTCGAGACAATGTAGATACCCTATATGGAAGTTATCAGGTATTTTTTATTGTAAGTTGTTTTTTATTATTTTCTGTATTTGTTTTGATAAATTACTTGAATATTAATTTGAAATACTATAAATGCAATTTTTATTTTATTAAACGTATACCAATTTCGATATTTAGTTTTGTTGTAGATCTTATTTCAATAAAAATATTATTTGATTTTTTGAATTTAGTAATTAAATACAACATGTATAGACTTCATCCCAAAAAGTCTTCGAAATAACTAGTTTTTAAAGGACACTCATTTAACACAACGAAAAGAGACCGCTACAAGATATTTCAAACTTTCAAATTTTCCTCATTATATTTATTCTATGTACATCTTAATTTTCCTTTTTATCTTTAATTTTCCTAGTACTATAACTATAACCTGCTTTTGAATGAAAGTTTTCCATACCTAAAAAAACATAAGTATGTATGTATGTGCTTTACAAAACTTAATTTAAATCGCACTTTGCACAATTTAAACTTTCGTCAACACAAGAAAAGGAAACTAAACTGTAATTATATGGTTTTTCCTTTAGGTTATGCAAAAAGAATCCTTCAAAAACATTTATCATCAAATTTTCTCCATTTTCATGTTACGATGCATATAACGGGTGTTTTTTTTTTTTTTTTATAAAAACTATTTTTTTTTGTAAGGACAAATAACTTTTTAATCGGGCTTAAGTATCTTAAATGTTTATAGTTAGAATGAAATATATTTATTAACACGTGTGTGAAGATAAATTTTGAAATTTATAACCCAAGACACAAACCAATTGCATTAACAGAGCTATGTTAATGTGATAACAGAACACTGTTAGACATGAAAATCTTGGAAATGGAATTTTGGCCATATTGTTCAACAAACTGAGCTAAAAAATTTAAACATGCAGACTATTATATTTTCCCTAATAAAAAACAAACAAAAGTAAAAAATGTAAAGAAACTATAATTTCTTAACTATCAAATAAATTTAATTTTTTATGGAAATTTTTGAATTCCTAGAGAACGAATATACCTGGGCGGCTAAATTTTGTTTGAATTTATGTCTTTCGTGCCCTTTTATGATACTCAGATGTTACAATTCTTAACATTTGCGTTTTTCATAAAAATTTTTGATTTTTTTTAAATTTATATATTTCGATTTTCACAAAAGGACGAATTTTAGGAGAATGAACGATCACACCTGGGCGGCTAAATTTTTTTGGAATTTATGTCTTTTGTGCCCTTTTATAATACTCAGATGTCACATCCCTTAACATTTGCGTTTTTTATAAAAATTTTTGATTTTTTCTAAATTTTCATATTTCCATTTTCACAAAAGGACGAATTTTAGGAGAACTAACTAACATACCTGAACGGCTAACTTTTTTTGGAATTTATGTCTTTTGTGCCCTTTTATGACAGTCAGATGTCAAAACCCTGAACATTTGCGTTTTTCATACAAAATTTTTGATTTTTTCTCCTGAAATTCGTCCTTTAGTGAAAATCGAAATATGAAAATTTAGAAAAAATCAAAACTTTTTATTAAAAACGCAAATGTTCAGGGTTTTGACATCTGAGTATCAAAAAAGGGCACAAAAGACATAAATTCCAAAATAAGTAAGCCGTTCAGGTATGTTAGTTAGTTCTCCTGAAATTCGTCCTTTAGTGAAAATCGAAATATGAAAATTTAGAAAAAATCAAAACTTGTTATTAAAAACGCAAATGTTCAGGGTTTTGACATCTGAGTATCAAAAAAGGGCACAAAAGACATAAATTCCAAAAAAAGTTAGCCGTTCAGGTATGGTAGTTAGTTCTCCTGAAATTCGTCCTTTAGTGAAAATCGAAATATGAAAATTTAGAAAAAATCAAACATTTTTATGAACAACGCAAATGTTCAGGATTTTGACATATGAGTATCATAAAAGGGCACAAAAGACATAAATTCCAAAAAAATTTAGCCGCCCAGGTGTGATCGTTCGTTCTCCTGAAATTTTGTCATTTAGTAAAAATCGAAATATGAAAATTTAGAAAAAGGAGCTTAAATGTATTCTTACTATCTGCGCGTTAAACCAGTCACCACCCTACGATGTGTATATAAAAATTATTATTTTCACAACTACACAGCCACGGTTGCAGCTATCGATAAATTAGACAAATTTTTATTTCTGTTGGTGTTGTTTAGCAAATATAGTGCTGCCAATATAATAAAAAATTTAAAAAGAATTATAGCTTAAAATAATTGGCTATTATTTAAAAGCAAGAACATTTAAAAATACATATAAAGGAATACATTTATATTTTTTTTTTTTATTTATATTTAAACAAAGAACTTTTATTTTTATAAATTTATTTCAAATTAGAAAGTGTGGCATCACTGAAATATGTTTTTTTACTTGAATATCAGGTGCGTATGATGCCGCTGCCGCTTTCGAAATAATTACGTAGCTAAGTACATGGCGACAATTATTGCTAGCGGCAGTTGTAGTGGAGCAGTCGGTAGCCTGCTGTCGTGAATGTGTTTAATTCATAAATTCGTTTTCAAGAAAATAACGAGTTAGGGCCTTTCTATATTAATATAACGATATGCATCTATAAAATGAAAACAAAAACTACACTTCCTTTATTTAAACATAATTTTCCAACATTAAAGGCTGCATACGACTTTTGAATAGTAGTGGTTCCTATGACTGCCAAAATATTTATGTACAATATATTTCATATTAAACAATACAAAGAAGTTGAACAACAAGTTCAAAGAAGTGGAGAAAATGTTGTTCTTGCAGTCAAACTGAGCCTCCCCCAGCCTCAAAACTTTCAAGAACTGTTAAATTGACTGGTATAGAAAATAGTTTGTGTGGGTGTTGCCTGCCTGCTGAAGTTTATGTTTTCGATTTAGTAAAAACAAAAGGAAAAACACATCAAGTGTTTACCACACAACAACATTTTGCAACAATTTGCAGCACATATCAACTTGTTGTGACATGTCATGTCTACCAATGGCGTAGGGAAAAGTTCTAGTTTTTCTTAGCACTTGTTAGAAGGGAAAACATGCGTTTCCATAGATATAAAACCGGCATGTTGGTTGGGGTTTATAGCAGCCACCACCTTTTGGTCTCTTTACACACTTAATTTATTTATTTTATAATGTTTTTTTTTCTAACAGAATGTGCATGGTACGAGTTAAACCGCACAGTGCTGTCTTATTCATGTGGCATTTGGGTCAACGTTGCTGCTGCCAGCAAGAGTGCAAAAAAGTTTTAGATGTATAATTTGTTAAAAAAAAAATAGTTCTACATTGTTGCAGGTATCAGTTCAAAAAATAAATTTTATTTTGCATGAACTAAAATAATTGAAGGCTTTGAAAAGGCGTTTTTATGAATATAAGCTCGAATTTTATGTTAATTTATGAATCATTCAATACTTTTTTAATTGCTAATTACAGTTGAACTGATTTTAATGAAATTTACCAGCCTCCGTCTAAATTTTAAAATCTAAAAGAACGCACATGCTTTTTTAAATTAAAGCTGGGACTAAAATTTAGTAACGTGGCAATTTCTGCCACTTGCAAACTCATTACATACATATGTAAACATCTGCATCTAAAAAACACACACAATTTTTATATAAAATAAATTAAACTAGGACCAAGAGAGGGACGAGGGGTTAATAATATCCGCTTCTCCTAAGCTATGTTTACGATTTTTGTGAAATTCAAAACATAGATACATACATACATCTAGATGGAAAAGTACACACGTAGTTCATAGTTTTTAAAAACTAGAATAACTAGAGGGGGCAGGAGGAAATTTCTTCTTCTCCGAAACTATTCAACCAAATTTCATGAATTTCAAAGCAGGTATACACACATGTACATCTGCGTCTAAAGTGACTAACACTTTTTATATGTATAATTTTTCAAACTAGGACCACAAGGGAGTTATGGGGCATTTATTTTCTCTCTCCAAACCTATTCAAGCGATTTTTATGGTATTCAAAATAAAAATAAATATATGCGTCTAAAAAGTCCATAAGGCCGTCATATACTTTCTTAAAACCAGGATCAAGAGGCTGATGGTGGATTGCAATTTCCGCGGACATAATTTGTCAATTATTAAAAGGTCGAAAAAGAACCATTGTAGGGCAAATATTAACCAATAAAAACAGTTTGCTCCACCGAATCGCGAAACTAACTTTTCGGCTACGCAATTGAAATTTGTTTTTTCATGCCAAGAATATCAAAAGCTTATGATTCCTTAAATTAGTAACTCTTGTAAAATGTTTTTTTAAAAGGTAGTCATATGCAAACAAATTACCTTGAATAAATGGGCTGGAAGGCAACTATTAGGGGGACGGGCGCACCTCCTAAAGCACAACTCATCGCTGTGAATTTTTTTACATAAGAGTGAACCGTTTTAGGGGTAGAGAATATAAGAAGTAAAAAAAAAAAATAACGGCCACTCTAATGTACATGCATACATCCAAGAGCTTAAAGGAGGTCCTCACCAAAAAATATTACGATGAGTCTGCGAACAAGAATTTGGTAGAACACATGCCTTAGAACATTGCTATTTTATTAAAAACAAAATTACTTTATTGATTTATAATTTTGTTTATTATTTATTTACAAATTCGTGAAAGGAATGCATATCTTTTACAATATTAACATGCAATACATGGTCCTTCTGCATGCACATATATGTACATACATATAATATATGTATGTATGTACATGTGCATGTATTATATTATTCCTATATTATATTATTCCTATATTATATTATTCCTATATTATAAGAAGAAAAAAGTGGCTTTAATGCTGAAAAAAGTGTTTTTAATGCAGATTTTTTTACACGACTGAAAACTATTTCTTATGCTATAAAATTTTTGGTTCTTAATATATCAACCCATAACTGCTAAAATGGTTTTTTTGGACTTTGTTTTTTTTTTTTTACGGAAATCGAATATTTACGATCACAAATAATAAATTTTGGTACGAAAAAATTAATTTCGAATATTATGTAGCTTAAGGTTTTTGGCTGTTATGGAACGATATTTTTATTTTGCTGCCTATATAAAAATAATCATATTTGCTCTTTTATACACGAGTACCAAAAATTCTATATAATTTTCGAAAAATCTCAATTGAATTTACATACCGTTTTTTGTCCCACCTTAATTTAACATGGGCTCGCCCACATTGGAAAATACTTTATTATTTGTTAAAAAAAAATGTATATATGTATAAATAATAGATTATGTGGCGCTAAGCACCCAAATCACTAGGCAATTATTTTCACATATTTATTCGTGTATTTATCATGTTGCTATGTCCTTTTTACTATCCCATCCCATTAAAATAAATAAAGAAGAGCTTACGATCAAATGAACATTAATATAAAAAAAAGTGACAAAAATCACACTTCGATTGGATATGATAAAAATAAAATGAAAAAGAACTAAAAGGTAATAATAATAAATAAGGGAATTTAAAATTTTATTGACAATCTGCTTGGCATACATAATAAGCCATTAAAATTGAATTTGACATGAAAATTAAATACGTTTTTCTTTGCTGCTTATTTATAAACATCTTAACTATGGCTACGATGTATTAATATCTATTTCCTTATCTTTATTTAAATCTTATTAATGATGGTCTGTATAGAAAGCAACATCATTACAATAGCACAACCCACCTGGATACAAAGAAGCATCATTTACTTTTTGCTAGAAGTGTAGTTAACACTTAAAATTATTTTTATTATGACGGGAATTGTTCTTTCGGCTTAAGGTCGTGTTTTTAAATAAAAACAATTAATTTTATTTCCATAAAACTCCTTTATTTTTATTTAATTATATTTTAATTATCTCCGATATTTCGGTTAACGTTGTTAACCATTTTGAAGGAATCTATAAACAAATTATACATACATATATTATATAAAACCATTTTAACAAAAAAAAAAAAAAAAAAAAAAAAAAAAAACAAGTATTTATATATAAAAGTTTTAAGAAGTACGAGTACAACCGTCCGTCCTTTATGCGAGTTATTAAGTAACTAATTATTATTTATTTGGTTTGTGTTTATTTATTATGTGCTGATATAATTGCGCGCACTTGTCTGTGTCAGTCTTGTAGTTGAGACGTTTATTTGTTGGTACATTAATTATGTGTAGCATTTCCAATATAAATCTCTTCTTGTAGTTATTTTCTTGTTGTAATATTCTAACACTATCAAAGTCAGGTTTGTGACCGCTTACTGCACAGTGGGCAGCGAGGGCAGTTTTTTGCTCTAGGGGTTTATTCTTTTGTTTTAAATCTGATTTATGTGAGGAAATTCTTGTTTTTAGTTTTGTTTTAGTAGTGCCAATATACTTTTTATTACAATTATTTTTACCATCTATTATTTTTATTACTAAACTATCTATTTATTTTTTGTGCTTGTGTTATTTATTCAACTGTGTTAGTTATAATACTAGCGGAATTGCAAATACAATGAAACCTCTCATAACCGGACACTCACCGTCGTGGCATTTTTGTCCGGTTATTAGAGGTGTCCACTTTTTATTTTAATTTTGGGTCTAAAAATCTTATCCGGTTATTAGAGGTGTCCGGTTATGGGAGGTGTCCGTTATGAGAGATTTCACTGTATACGCATTTATCATATTTTTTAGGATAAAAATAAACGACTTTGGGGATAAAAGTTAACCGTTATTTAAATTTAAATTCACGTCTTAGTGGAAACTCTGTACTGTACATTTTTCAAAAAAAAAAAAAAAAATCATAACAAAAATATTCGAAAATCTCTATCTGGTCAAATACCTATGTATTCGCATGCATGTATATAAATTTTAAAGTCTTTAAAAGTTAAATTCTAGTTTAGTTTTTGTTCTCTTCTTTAGAAAATTACATTAATTAATAAAAATATTTCATTCAATAAGAATTGAAATTACTGAACTTAAGCCTGATTAAGACATCATTTCTGATTAAAATGCACTACAGTTCAACTAAATCTAAAAATGTCTCAAATAAAAATCAGGACTTTGGGTGTCAGAGTTTTTGCAATATTTTCACCATTTATCAGCTTTTCCATCGACCAGAACAGTAAAATGATCGACACCACCGAACCAAATATCGCTAACTGGACGAACAGCTCTTTTTCCTGATATGCCAGGCTTTGGTTCGTCCAATTTCTGAGCATATGATTGCCTTAAACCTGGTAACTCTGTTCGAAGTTTTGAAAATTTTTCAGCAACATTGATTATTTCGCGTGAAAAATTTGACACGTAACAAGTGATGCCCATTTTACTTTTTCGGAAAAAATGTTCGTATTTATTGGTTTGAAGTAGGCAACACTGATCAACTTTTGTTAACAAAAACATCAGCTGTCAATATTTCGCACGAAATAAATGCCAGTCTCATTATTTCACAGATAGCAAGAAAATGTTGCCAGATACATTTCATACATTTTTCACGAGTTGAACAGAGTACAAGTTTTGCAACATTATTTCATGAAAATTTCACGTAAACTTTTTTTGTATGGAATATGTCAACATTTCGCGTGAAATTTTGAACAGAGTACCAGGCTTTTGTTAATATGATACAAAGAGATACATTAAAACTAAGGTCATAAAAAGTGGAATAGGCACTTTTGATACTTTAGTGTCATAACGGCAACGCTGGTAGCAAATGAAGATACAAAACAAACAAACAAAACTTTTGTATTCTCTCTCATCAACATGGAAAAATCAGCGATGCCAACTTGGTGCTTTTGGCACTATTTTTAGTGCTTTTTGAAGACACAAAACGCCAAATTTAAAGCGTTAAGCTTAAACCAAGGTTGGCAAACGGTATCGTAAAAATACCGATACCGATTCAAATACCGCTATAATTAGATACCGGTATCGTTACCGATACCGAAATCCATTTCGGTTAGAAAATACCGGTATCCAGACTACCTTTTACGTCTATACCGGTACGTACCGGTATACCGATTCCGGCCAAAAAATTAATGATAAGTGAGTTGTAGTTGCCAAATTTTTATTATGTATTACAACTTTTTTCACCATGAGACATTTTGGTTTTTATTTCGACCATTGCATTCGTTTTGCTTCATTATTCCAGAAGCCAACCAATCCCATTTGTCAGCCAATATTATTGCCACGTTTATAAAACATAGAATCTCAAGAAAAAAAAGCAAAGCCTAAAGAAGAAGAACTAAAAATATTTAAAATGTTTTGTAATAGATACTATGGTTTCAAAAAACATAGCGTAGATAAGAACCTTTTTTTCGAGCATTTATTCGAAGACAACTAAAATTAGTTTTTATTCAGAATACTAAAAGTTAAGTTGTTTCAGTTTCAATCCAACTTAGTTGAGCTGTAAACCGTAATATGGGAAAAAATTGCAAAAATATATATCAATTAACTTTCTTTCTTTGGCTTAGAGAAAAAACTTCTAAACTTTTATATTTGAAGTTAAAGATTCCTCTCTTGAGGTGAAGAAAAGTGCCTGCTTTAAATTTTTAAATGTTAATTGTACAAGAAGATTGTTGTCTTTGTTTTTAAGTTGGCTGAAAGAATATTATTTATTCTTTGAATTGAAATATTCCAATGTTCGTTTCGTCTGAATTTGGCGAGAAAGTTATAAACAATATGGGTCCAGTACAAAAATATTGAAGAACGTGTACAAAGTATAAAAGTGTAGAAAAAAACCCAAAACATTATATTTCGTGAAAAATACGGACATATATTTGAAATTTACTGAAACAAGATATACATATGTAAATATATGGTTCAAAAGGCCTTAGTCTCTTCTTTCTGTATCCGTTTATAAATTTAAAATCGGTTGATATTTAACTTAGAGGTTGATAAGTGCCTACGGGTACGAAAAAGCGGTTTTTTACTCGTAAAGGCTGGTACTCTGTTCGAAGTTGAGAAACATTTTCAGTGCAATTGGTTATTTCGCGTGAAAAATTTGACATGTACTAAATGTAGCCCAACTCGCGGTTGTTTTAATAAATTTCTCGCTTTTTTTTGCTTGTAAGTATGCAACATTGCTAAAATTCCGTGCGAAAAAAGCACTGCTCATGTTGTTTCGCAGCTAAACTAAAATGATACCAGATTAATTTTGCATGGAAAGACATGATTTTCCGTGTTTTTCACACCAAGAACAGAGTACTACTCTTGCGAATTTATTTCGCAAGTATTTCATACCAAATACATACTTTTATATATTGTTTGACAGCATTTCGCACGAAATTGTGAACAGAGTACCAGACTTAACTCAAGATTTTGGAGATGTTTGGAAAATTTTTATACTCGACAATACCTAGCAGAAAAATACCCTCATACCTAAATAAGAGCGGCAAGCGTCGCGTTAGTACGTATTTTCAGTACAATCAAATAATATTTTTGCATTTAAATGTACTGAAAATGCGTACCCTGCTGCTAACACAACGCTTGCCGCTCTAATTTAGGTATGAGGGATAGTAACACTTCGCAGGTATTTCGATTTCATTAAAAATTTGTCACACAGTATAATTTATCAGTATAGACTTTATATATGTAAAGTTTGAACTGCAGTCTCCTTGTTTCACTTTTTTAATAAATTATTGTTTAGTAATAGTATAAAATCATATATAGAAACAAATAAGTTTATATGCTTTTATACATACATATGTTAATGTAAAAATACTCCCTTTTTGAAGTAATTTAATAAAAAAAGTTTTTTTGCTATGTCCACTGCCTGAAATAATAAATTTGTCAGTAATATCGGTATACCGGTATTATAAACTCGATAACGGTATGTACCGGTAATACCGATACCGAAATAAAAAAAATACCGATACCGCTACCGATACCGAAATTTAAAAAATAATTGTACCGGTATCAATACCGCCGTTATTTGTTTCGGTTTCCAACCTTGGCTTAAACTAGACGTGACATAGCCATAACGCCATAGCCATAACCAAACCAAAATTCATTTGATTTCTATGGCGAGAGTGAGAGTGGGAGAGACTCGCCATAACTTTACTGCCAAACTAAGAAAAAGCACTAAGTAGTGCTTTTAAGAAATTTGTGTATTTCTTAAAATTATTTTAATAAAAATTTGGTGTATTTACTTTTTCAGTGTAAAGCATACCTTTTTCATCTGATTTATTTCATTAGATATGATACTATTGCCGAAATGGAGAATAGCTTAAAAAATATTTAACATTATTAAACTTCACTCGTTTGGATCTTCACTCGTTTTTCACTTTAGTGCGTTTTACGCTTTTTACATCCCAAAATTACGCTTTTTAGTGCTTTTTTAAATTTTGATGTGCTTTTAGAGCCAAAAAAGTTGGCATCACTGGGAAAAATAATCAATAACAGCAACAGCAACAAATTTATTATACATAACGTTACCGTTGGTGCGACTAAAGTAGCAATTTGCCATTTTTTCGACTGCTTGGATACTATTGTGCTACCTTTACAAAATGCACCCAAATTTGATACTTTTTCTAATTTTAGCCACTTTTTGATACTTTTAACTGAAAGAAGATATACTTTTTTATACTTTCGATTTTATTGACATAAAAGTTATGCTGTTTAGTATATTGATATGTAAGCAAGCTTATACGAAATCTTTTTTTTTTTGTCATGCGTGGTTAGCTTGTGCATATCTTTTGAATAATTAATATGCCCTCCCTGGGTTATATTCGTATACCTCTGTCTGTATGGATATGTCAATATTAAAAATATTTTCCTATTAAAATATGTATATAATTCAATAAATTTTTCTAGTCAAAATGATGTAGTGAATTTTTGCCAAGAATTAATTGGTACGAAAAAAAGTAATTTCTCAAATTGCTTGAATGAAAATTTATAATAAAATTTTTATACATTTGCTTTATATATGTATATTTAGTTTGCTGCATACTAGTGCTTCCACCAATCGTTTTTTTTTCTAAATTTGCATCATTAGAAAATAAATTATCTACCAGACTGAAAGTTTAAGCTTGTTATTCCATGGTATATACTTTAAGTTTGTAGCAAAGGGATTTGAAAGACTGGATTCCAAAAGATGAACCTGTACAAAAGCACAGATAAACAGTTCCAAGAAATAGCCATATAAAATCTTGAAAATTTCAAAAAACGATATTTTTCCGTTAATTAAAAAATGCAATGTACAAAAAATTTACAGAATTGGCGTGTGCCTGTCTCTTGAGAATTCAATATTAAGATATTTATCAAAAGTTAAATAAATTTTCTCTAAAGTAAATAAACTGAGTTTCTTTTTGTAAACAAGTGCCAATGCCTAAAAGCATTGAAAATATATATGTATCTTCAGAAAAGTCAAGTATTTTTTATTATAAGCACATATTATATGAATTATTTTTACATTTTGTGGCTTTATTTTATCATAAAAATCGTACATTTTAGTCTTTAAATATGCAAAACCTGATTTTTATTTTTGATGTTTTTAAAAATAAGCAGATTTGATTTAATTTTTCTTGTTTTTAAAAATGCCCCTTATTCTTAAAATCCCCTTTTTGGTGCCACCTTTTTTAAAAAATCTCCTTTTTGTTCGACTTTTTGAAATTTTACAACGGTAACGCTGACCAAAACAAACAAACGAAATTCCGTACTCTCTCATCAACATGAAATATAAGCAATAGCAACAACAGCAACAAACTTAGTATGCATAGGTACTTACACATTTTTTTTTGCACAACAATTGCTGCATTATTTTCACAATTAAATACACACAAATAACTCTTTTGGTACAAGACCAATTACTTTAATTTTTCACACTTTAATAACACGCACATTTATCTTTAATTTAACACTAATTTCAATAAAATCGCTGCACTTTTAATTACCTTAATTTATAATTAAGAACGCGAACTACATACTAACGACCGAACGTAACTGACAGAGATCAATAACTAATGAAAGAAGATACATAAATTAAAAAAATGAGCCGAAAGCATCAATTGCAATGGCAACAATGTATATAAGCATGCAATAAAATTTATTTGAAGAGAAGATCTCAACAAGTTTATAAACATAAGAAATTGTTTCAATGCTTTGGAGACGTTTATTGAACTATTTCGTATGCATTTTGTTGTCTTTATTGTTTCGATGTCGATCGCATGATCAAAAGATGGGACAAAAAAATGATTTTGTTAAAATATGTCGGCAAAATGGGTGTTAAATAATAGTCGTTTGCTTAAATAATAAATAATATTTATTAATGAATTTGGACATGCTGCGTATGAAGTAGGTACATGGTGGAACAGATAATGCTGCATTTCCCCCAGCCAGTCTAAATAAGATTTTCATGTTCGTAAACATAATAAACTAGAAAGCATCAGACGAAAATTTTAAGTTCAATACAAAGATTTTTCTTTAATTTTTAATTAAATTTGTTACCCAATAACAGTATGTATTTAGAAGACAGAATGAAAATTAAAATGTTTACTTGACGAGTTTTAGATTATTATGTTTATTGGATGCTGGGCTAGGTTATATTAGGTTAAAAGATTGTTGGGAAGAGAAAGTAGTAGGACTTGAGTCCAAATAATAGCTCCCTTGTGTAACCTGAGAGTTGGTAGAAAATCTATAGTGCAATTACAAATGCTTCCGGGTGGAGAGTCTCAGAGGATTTCCGATTGGCACCAGACTCCTAAAAAATTCTGAGTTCCTACGATACTTGGAACGTCAAGGCGAGTAATTGGCACTTTCAAATAACCAATAGCCATCTATTGCCAGCGACTGTTCCTCATGATAGAGGCGGTTGGAAGCGGGTGTCGGAAACTAGAAACTATCGGGGACCAAGTTGTTTTGAGAGAGATTCCATTAGACGCTGATTCAATTGACGATGATGCTGAGGAGCTATATGATCAGAACAAAATCTAGGAACTTTTTGATAACATCGTTGCAGTCGACACTAAAAGTAGTCACTTTGATGAAGGTGAAAACGATTTATTATGAGTTGAATAGAAAGAGCCCTAACTGGTTGAATCGATTTTTTTTTTAATTTTTCCGATGTGACAGTCGTATTGGGTATAACTCACCACTAAACGATTTTATTAAGTTGGATATACAGTGGAATCTCTCTTGAGCGGACACTGAAGGGGCCATTGAAATGCGTCCGCCGTACATGGGGACTGTCCGGTCAAGAGAAAACTAAACATTTAAATGGAGCTCTGCCGGGACCTGTAAAAAGTGTCCGTCTAAAGGGGTGTCCGCCTATAGGAAGTGTCCGTTAAGGGAGATTCCACTGTAATTTCAAGTTTGTTTCCCTCAGCCTCTAGTCCATCAGTGATCTCTGAAAAGTCTAATAAAAAAGCACTATTCGACTAAAAATATAATAAACATCTGGTAGATCAAGCATACTAGGCTCATCATCCTACTATACTACACTGAAAGAATTTTCGGCCTAAATTCTATGAATTTCGACATTAATCTAATGAAAAATTCATGAAAATTCAACCAACGTCACGCTTCATTGGATTAATGAAATCAATTTCGTCAAAATTATTTTATTGAAAACTTCATGAAATTTATTTAACAGTGTAATTAATGCAGTGCTATAACTTTATCGAAACAATAAAATAATTTCATTAAAAAAATTAAATAACTTAAATATAAAGGGATTTCTTAATAATTAGAATATATTGTTGTCATAAATCCAATAAAATATTCTTACGAAACCAGAATACCAACGAACCAATTCCTATGAAATTCTTTCACAATATTCAGGAAATTTTCATTGAATTTGTGAAATTATCGTTAGATTTGTGGAAAAAATTTTAATGAAATTGTTTCATTGGACTTATAAAGCAAAATTCTTTCGGTGTACAAAGATGCAGCAACATTTCACACCAGAGAAGAACTAAATGGAGGTGCTGTACTTGCAATGTTCCACTTTGTTTAATTAAAACGAAATCCTTATCATTGCGCGGAATCCTTTAGGGTTACTTATTTTTCTTTTTAATTTTTTCCCTGAATTAACTTCTATAAATAAAAGCAAATAAAAATTTTCTGGAGTTTTCGTTGATTTCATAGTGTGCTCGGAAAGAGTTAAGTGACATAAAATATGTACTTCCTTAAATCACCAATTATTGTCTTCACATGATTTCAATTAAAAGGGAATTTTATGCTTCACTAAATAAGAACTAAAAGCAAAATTAAGGGGTCAAATCATAAACTGTTAAACAATAGCAGTTCATTACAGTTCGGCAGCGAGACTGCAAACATTTTTCAAGTTAAATTCATTTTTGTTACAGACATTCCAAATACTGAAACACACAAGACGGAAATAACTGCAAGAAAATCAATGAACTAGAAAACATGCTTTTAAAGATTTTGTTCCTTTTTTTGTCGTATCTTTTATATATCGTGACATTTTTAAGTATGGAACTTTGTTCTATTACTGCAAGCAATACATATGTACTAAAATAGCATGATTGTACCTACCAATTATATTTATTTTCAAGCAAAAAATAAATGAAAAATAAAAATGGAAGAATGTAATGTACTAGTAATGGACTCCAACAAGGATGATGTTGCTGGGCTGGTTAGCACTTGAAAGTATTTATTACTGTAAGTCTTATGGGAGGGGCGAATAAACTATGGAGGTAAGCTATGGAGGTAAATTCCATTGGTATTTACCGCATACCCCAAGAGGGCATGAAACCACTGTAAGCCATATTTTATACATTAAAGCTAGAAAGTACAAAATGTTAAGCACAGACATATTTTAGAAGTAAAGAACTTGACTTGGTTTTTAATTTACTATTATCGATTATGATTTTATATAGTTGTCGGCGGCTAGTGTGTGTTGGCTTAACTATGATATAAAAAAAAATCTCTTAGCTACCATTAATGTCAGAAACACATAATTTTCATTTGACTTAAAAATAGGGTAAGTTTTGAAAAAGCAGAAGCTAAGCAGAAGAAGAACATTAGCCGCAGATGCCGGCAGCGGCTGAGACTATTTAAACATTGCCGGCGGCGGCTGTTAGCCGGCTTCCAGCCGATTGGCTTCATTCATTGCTTGCTACTGAAAAATAACAAGCACCTACAGCATGATTTTTTAAAAGTTTTCGGATTTTATTGAACAAAAACACATAAATTAGTGCTTTATCTGTGGGAATTGAATTTAACATTTATTATTAGCTGTATTCTATGAACATTTCACTGTTGCCAATCCAGATCATCAGGGAACCTTTACCCAAAAAATTACTTAGAACAACTAGAGTTATTATGTTATAAACTTTTATTTAAACAAATGAGAAGCTCAACAAATAATAAAGTTGAAACATGAACTCTTACTTTAGTCCCAGTTCACACTAGTCAAGTCTTATCGCTAAGCTTATCACTTTTTCTTCTTTGAACTTTCATCGCCGTCCACAAAATTCAAGTGTTATTTTTCAGCTCATATTTTGTATGTATAGTTTTGGGTATGCATGTCTGATTTTTAAAAATTACGAATGGGAAAGCAAAACGTATTAAAAGCACATGGAGCTGAGTACTCGTTTATTTTCCTCACGTCTCCGCGCACAAATTTTATTTTCCCCTTTAGAATGTTTTAGTAAATATTTTGGAGGGATTTAGCATTCTCCTAAGACTGTTTTCTGGCAACCCTGTTTGTGTTTGCTCTCTTGATAAAAAAAGGTGTTGCCATAATGCATAATAGTAATTTTCATACTTATGCCAGCCATACACTACACAAATTCACTGCACAAGTCCGGCACTGTAGAGTGCGTTTGTGTAGTCACTGTAGTGTATGGGGGTGGTTGTGCTATTTTATAAAACGATTTTGATATTTGCTCAAGTTTGACAACTGTACAGTGAACTTGTGTAGTGTTTGTTGCAAACGCTCATTTGTTTCGTGGTTTTTTAAGAGTACAAAACAAGAAATGAGCGCACCAAAAATATTCTGGACAGAGTTCCTGCATTATGGCGCATTAAAATAAAAACTGCACAGTTTACTTGTATGGTGTGTGTTACAAGCTTAGTTTACGCACTTCCTGACTTGAGCACTGAACTTGGGTAGTGTATGCCCGGCATTACAGGCCAACCTAAATGACAGAGTCAAGCCTTGCGTTAGAAGCAGGTTACGTATTTTCGGTACATTTAAACACAGAACATATTATTTGAATGAACTGAAAATACGTACCCTGCTGCTAACGCAACGCTTGACACTCTAATTAAGGTTGGACTCTTATACGGCATTTACATGCGCAAAGTTTATTTTGAAAAGTATTGAGTTAGTTGGAGAGAAAGGAAACGATAATGGCAGCTCTTTCCACTTTTCACCTAAACAAATTAAAGACTTTGCTAAGTAATGCATTAAACACATTCACCACAGCAGGCTACACGAACACACGACTTCAAATGGCGCCAGCAGCATTTGTCGCCTCGTAGCCAGCTACTTAATTTTTTGGAGACGGCAGCAGCATCATCTGCAGCTGATATTCAAGTACAAATACATAGTTCAGTATTGCCACTTTCATATAGTTTGCATTTATAATAACTAATTACTCTTTTAAAATGTACTTATTTCACTTAAAAGTACAATAATGAATCAATTTATTCTTTACATCAATTTTTGGATATTGTTTCTAGTAAATAGTATGAAATAATTGTACGATATCATTCATTCACCATTTTGTATTATACTGGCAACACTGCATTTGCTTATTGTAGCCAAAGAAATAGAAATAAGTTCAATTGGATTATAATGACAAAATCAGCATAGACAACAACTTGTCTTCCTGTTGACTTGCTGTCTTCAAAATAATCATTCTCATATACATACATAAACATGTGTATTCTATCCTTGACATTTGGTAGTCGGTAGCTTGCAGTGGTGAATGTGTTTAATGCTTAAACGAATACATACGAATGTGCATATTTAAATTAGCCACAAGTAGTTTTACTATAACTGCATGTTGCATTATTGCTGAAATGTGTTAATGTATAATTCTTTATCTTATAAAAACATATATTAATGTAATGATATAAAGGCATTAATATAAAAAAAAAATACTCGGTAACACTAGTAACGCTCTTGCAAACAGTGATGCCAATTTAGCGCGTTTCGCGCTAGATTTAGCGCGTTCTAACTACGCCAAACGCGATTTTTTTCGTCCTATCGCGTTTAATAAAAAAAAACGCTAACTTAGCCCGTTTTGAATAAAGTCAGTAACATAATCTCAGTTACATTTTTTTGTCTTTTTTTTTTATAAATTTACCAATTTTCTAGTATCCAAAACTCTGATAATTTTTTTTTTAATTTCGTTATTGATTCAGCTGGTGCAAATAATATTCCCTTGGCTGTGATTTCAATTAAAAACGCATTTTAATACTGTAAATGGCAAATATCTTTAAATATTTGCCATTTACAAAAAAAAAAAATTTGTAGTCGTATTCGTGACCAAAAAAATATATATAACTTATAAGTATCTATTATAGCAGAAGTACAAAAATCATTTGAATCGCAAAACTATTCGACATTTTGTACGAGTATGTTGTTACTGGTACAAAGTTGGTTAAAGAAATTTAAAATAAAAACTAAGGATTTCGATTATTTGGTGATTCTGATTCTGTATTAAATTATTTTAGTTATTTAGGATATAATTTCGAAGAAGCAATATTGCAAAATCTGAAAAGGAGTTGCTAAAAAAAGTATATTTACTAATACATACATCGACTTTTATTAAAATTTAATTTAGCGCGCAGAAAAATAGCG
Organism: Tachina lurida; assembly: GCA_944452675.1. Lineage (NCBI taxonomy): Eukaryota > Metazoa > Arthropoda > Insecta > Diptera > Tachinidae > Tachina > Tachina lurida. Next base: position 118,238,533 of record OX101754.1, read on the forward strand.
CGTTTTAGCTATAAATAGTTGAAAATGCTGCAACTCAGCGCGTTCTAGCGCATTTTGAGAAGGAGAATAGCGCGCTTGGGTTCTAAATAGTTGGCATCACTGCTTGCAAAGCAGCAAAACAACTCTTTTCTCTTGTTATCAGTATATTGAAGGCAGTGCTTTTGTACGGTCGCATTTCAACGTATTTTTGTTAGTAGATTACAAATCTTATTGTGTTTTATAGTAAAAGATTTATTTTCATTTGAATTGGAATAATATCTAAGTTAAATAAATAAATTAAATTAAAAATAGAAACATATACGTAAATGTTTACTTTATAAGTTTATATAAATAAAGTCGCAAGTAAATATGCGAACTTTGGAATCGATTAAAGTGAGTATTTACCAGCCAATGACACAGTGTTGCCAGTTTTTTTCTAGAGCTTATCCCCAATTTTTGATTTCTCATCCCCAAAAATTCCCAAATTGAGTTTTTTTTATTCAAAATTTTTCTTTTGTGAAAAAAATAGAATTTTTTTTAATTTTATTTGAAAAATAATGACAAAATTAACATATTTATTCAATAAAATTCATTTATGCCGATAGCTACGAGTATATTTACACTCATATAAATTTAATTTTTACTTATACAACTTGTAAAGAAAAAATCATACATACACAAGTATAACAAATTTTTTAACCAAAGTTTACCATTTCAAAAACTTCAGAATCGAAATCTTCTGATTCATCAGCCTCAGAAACTTCGTTGTACATAGTACTTGTATTAAAAAGTGTTAGCATTTCAGCAGAAGGATTAAATTTGTCACAACAAATTGAATTATTTTTAAAGTGTGTGTTTATTCTAAAGCCTAGATTCCACTATCGGCACAATGTACCGATTTTCGTCGGCTCACTGCAAAAAAGACATAAATAATAAAGTAAATTAGCATTATTTCTAAACTAATAGAATTATATGGACATAATAGCACCACACTGCATTGGCATCAAAGTCAAATAGACTTATTCCGGAATTAAATGAGAAATAAGGCCATTTTGCTTTATTACTTAGGCCTTTATTGCAGTCAGCTGACGAAAATCGGTACATTGTGCCGATAGTGGGATCTCGACTTAAGAAGTGCTTTCAACAAGTCGTATTGCATTTTGTTGCATAATTTTGTTTTGGTAGTGTTCATTATTGGTTAATCTGCCTTGATACTTCTTCTTTATTAGAAACCATACACTATGAATAGTAATACACATTTTTAGACTTGCCAGACGCATATTTCTTAAGCTGAAGGTCCATACCATCCGTTCTTTGCATATGCGTTGTATGCGTTTCTGTACGTTCTCTCCGATTCTAAATTTAAGTTACATGCAATACGTCTTATGCGCAAGTATTTTTGTTGTTTTAATGCAAAAAGAGAGAAAATTTGAATTCACCACACAAACATTTGGCTATAAAAGAGAGCATGATGCGTGCGACGGATATAAAAGTAGAAAGAAAAACTTACTTTATCCACCCTATGCGTCTATACGTTCTTTGCGTTTTCTTCTGTAACTTGCCACATACAATTCCTTTATTCTACTTTTTGACACATGCATAAAACGCAACTACTCATTAAACGGATGATATGGACCTTCAGCTTTAGTTCAAAAATTATTCATTGTTTAACCATCAGTTATAAAAAAAAATCCCCCAAAAATGCCCTCAAATTTGGTTATTATCCCCAACAAATAAATCCCCAAATCCTCAATACAAAATTTTCATCCCCAATCGCGGAAAAAATACCCTATTTGAGAACAATTCCCCTAAACTGAGAACACTGCAATGACACATTTGCGGATTTATCAACATTTTGCCGATTTTTATTTATAATAATAGCAAAGTACGATTGGGCGATTAGACCGATTAGTAGACGCTAAAACTGATTCAATTTTCTATATTACAGAACAGGTTTTACATTTTATGAATAGGAACTGCAAACTATAGATTCCTAGCAAACAGTTAATTTAGTGTAAATTAAAAAGGTCTCAAAAATTTATTTAATAAAAATAAACTAAGGCAACTTTAAAAAATTTTTAAATTTATGTACATATGTAGACACAAATGTTTATTTATTTAATTATACGAATTAGCATTTTATGAAATTATGCGCTCGTTTTTAAGTCGAAAATTACTGATTCGGGAGAAAATGGTACCCTAGTTGCAAGTCTTCTAAAAGAGTATTTTATGACTCGCATTTCTGATCCATTTCGATTCACTTTCGAGACAGTTTGTTGTAGTACTTACAATAAGTTTTTTTGTTTTAAATGTACATAAATTCACTCACAAATTTAATACACTTTATATATCCGTGATTTTACTGCACGAGTTTGCTGTTTGGTTTTGTTTTTTTAGACACTTTCTAAGTATTTCTGGGAATCATTTTCTAGTCTTATTTTAAGCGCAGAGCTGATTAATCAGTTTTTTTTTATCATCTATGGAAGTCGAAAAAGACTAATTTTGGCTGAAACAAAAAAATAACAAATATCCTAAAGAAGTTAACCGAAGATTAACGAAATATCGAAATACAAAAATAAAAAAATATATAAATGAGCGTAATTTTAAATAAATAGTTTCATTAAAACCAAAAACATCTTGAAAATGTATGTATCGTCGGGTGGTTACTGGTTTGCCGCACAGAATATTAAGAATGCATTATTATTGCCTCAAACATGTAACCACCCGACATTGAGTCTTTGTTTTGTTATGCCGATTTTTTTAATAAATTTTACTGATTTTATATTACAACTATCTGGCAACACTGATAACATAGATTGTTATTTATTTTACTTGCTCTCTCAGTTCAACGATATCTTAAGTGTTGCCATATTTTGGATAAAATTTCTTGCACAGTTTACAGTGTGAATATTATTGGTCTTTTATTTTACTACGAATTTGGTATGAAATTTAAAACTTAGCAGAATTAGTTTGTCTGAATTTAGTTTTTCTATTTTTGAGACATTTTGTTCATTCATTGTTATTCCTAAATGCGTGTTAAAAATTATCTATATATGATTATGTGATTTCAAAAAACAAATTCCACTTAAATATGGCTTATTCATTCGAACTTAAATTCGATTTCACTGTATCGTGTAATTAACACACCATCACATACCCCTATCTAATAATAAAAAAATCAACGTACAATTAAAAATATTTACAACAGCGAATAACAAGGTAAAAGCCAATAAGCTGCAAGTCCAGAGCTCACTGTTATAATATTTGGCATAGCACATAATTAAACATTTTTGTTAATGAATTACTTACCGGCTTTATTATTAGTGTTGTTCAGAATAAACAATAGTAAAACTGCCGAAATGTAGGACAAGGAAATTTCTTCCAGTAGCTGATTATATTGGCAATTGAGAACATATCTGGAAGAAAACGTTGTTGTTGGTTAAGCAGGTCTAAATATATTTCGTTGCTACTTAATCAACTTATCAGTAGTTTTCAGTCACAATTCAAAAAAAAAAAAAAAAAAAAAAACATAAGCAAACTGCCAAAAAATTATTGAGAATTGCAAAACTAAATAAAAAATAACATAATCAATATCTGCTTTAAGAAATAAGTACCTGATTATATCGCTTGCCATACAAGTCAGAGCTGTATATCTGTTCTAAGGCTGAGTTTACATCTGGCATTTCTTGTGTGTCATTTGCCCAAAAAAGCGTAACCAACTAATTACCAATGAAAAACTGTTTGATTCAGACACGTATTTATTGATTTAAACAGTTTCCAATCATGTTGGATTTTATAAAATGGTCTATTAGTTATGGATGGAACTATTTAACTTAATAAATACATGTCTGAATCAAACAGTTTTTCATTATTAATTAGTGGTTACGCTTTTTTACGCTTGTGTGGCATTTGGCATTTTTAATTAAAAAAATTAAAAATTAACAAGTCAAAAACAAGAAACATTTTTCACATTAAACATGGCAACGTTATTAGAAAAATTAGAGAGTTTCAAATGAGAGATATTTATTTGATAAGATAACCATGGTTGCCATTTTAGCATTTTCAGAATTAATATTCTGTCGTAAAAAGCATTGAAGTTTTTAAAAAAGGCCTAATTAATAAAAATTATTAAGGCATACAAAGGGTTTAAAAAACAGATTTACATACAAAATATTTCTTATTAAGCCTTTATAAAGCTGTCATATTTTTATTTTTTTCCTTTCGTAATACATCCCAGCAAATACTTGCTGCCGTATTCATAAAAAATATTTTAGGTTTATTAAGCGCTTATTTGAAGTATTTCTATGGGAAATTTGTCAAATAAATCTGTAACAAACCTAAAACATTTTTTATGAATACGGCGGTTAGACATTAGACATTACCATCTGAACTACTTGCCATATATGTGTGACTTACTTTTTTCATTGCCAAATTAAAGTAATCGCTTACAAATCACATTACGTAAAATTTAAAACATAGGAAGCATAAGTTGAACATATTCTTTGAGTTAGAAAAGATGACGTGAAAATGTTGCCAAAAAATGTGTAGTTATTTCAAATAAATCATATATATTTCTAAATTGTCTACTTAATTATTTTAAGCTAAAAAATAAGTACTTACATTTTGGAAAATTATTATTTAAATCTAAGTAGTTCCAAATATTTTTTTCATTTTCGGTTTTAATAAAAGTCTATCAATCAAAACTATTTAAATTTTTCTAAATATAATATTTATAAGTAACAATACAGGCAAGGATACGAATAAAATATTAACCATTGTAAATGAGTTTATAAAGGAAATTTTACCAAATAGTCTATTTCGTAGTAAAATAATAATTTTTTTTTAATTTATTTATATTTTTCTTAATCAAGATCAAGATTTTCCATTTAATCAATCCATTCAATCAATAAAGAAAAGCAATTTATATCGACTAAAAAAAAATATAACTATTTTCCACGAAAAAACGAAAAAAATAATTATTTCTTACAATAAACAACATAACTACTTTTTTTTTTTTTTTTTTTTTTTTTTTTAGGACCAGCACTCAGGGGATAACCCCTACTCATGCAATGCATTGTGCTAGAACAAGGAAAATAGGTTATAGGGAAGGAGGATAGCGGGAGTAGTGTCTGTGGACATTTGATTTAAACTTTCCCACGCTGGTAGTGACAGGAAAGACCTCCGCAGGTAGTTGATTCCACATACGTACAGTTCGGCTAAAAAAGGAATTCTCTCTATAATGCGTAGTGCGATTCATTGTCCAATCCACCACAAAGGGATGTGCTCTGAATGAGGCACGGGTTGTACGTATAAATGTGCGGGTTTCAGGAACAAGTTCCCTAATTTCATTAGAACACATTCCGTTGTAGTAACGATAGAACAATGAAACGCACCCCACATTGCGTCGATGCTCCAATGAATCAATAGAATTGGATACCCTACTGTCACCGATGAGCTTCTTCGCCCTCTCCTGTACGCGGTCGAGCAGCCCCAAAATAGACTTTGAAGCGCCGGCCCATACATGAGAGTTGTATTCCATTTTCGGTCGGATATAAGTGGCATAAATAGTAAGGAGATCAGATGGGGTGAAATATCGTTTGCACCGTTTCAAAAAGCCGAGGCACTTGAATGCTTCTTTTGCAATTTGAAAAATGTGTTCAGTCCATCGAACATCACACTGTATTTTCATGCCAAGAACATCAAGAGCGTCTGATTCCTTAATACCTATACCTCCCATAGTTACAGAGGCAGCAGCATTTTCGGTCATGCGTCTATGTGTAACCATGCAACATTGGGTCTTACGGGCGTTAAAGTCGACCCTGTTCGCATGACCCCATTCAGAAATTTTCGCCAAATCATGGTTTAAAGTCTCATTCATTATTTGTCGCATAGCCTCAACCTGCGGCAGGCCAGGTCTATTGCTGAATGAGAAAGAATGGCAAATGCTACTGTCATCCGCGAAAGAATAGATAGGGTTGAAAGTTTTACAGAGAAGGTCATTTAGAAAGATAAGAAATAGAGTCGGTGAAAGGACGGAACCTTGCGGTACCCCTGAATTTAACTTGAACTCATTTGATGAGATCCCATCTATAACAACTTTTATAGTGCGATCCCTGAGGAAACTCGATAAGAATCGAGCGAAGTTATCACCGACACCAAGGGCAATACATTTTGACAAAAGTGCACCATGCCACACTTTATCAAACGCCTTGGAGATATCTAAAGCCACCACCTTACTTTCGCCAAAATGGTGGATTGAATTACACCATTTCTCCGAGAGGAGGGCAAGTAGGTCTCCCGTAGATCGGCCTCTACGAAATCCATACTGCCGGTCATTGAGTAAGCTGTTGGACTCCAGATACCTTACAAGATGGAAATTCACCATACTTTCCATTACTTTGGAAAGTGCAGAACATATTGCGATTGGGCGATAATTTTCAGGGTTAGTAGCTTCTCCTTTTTTAGGGATTGGCGTAACATTAGCAATCTTCCAACACACTGGAAACTCACCAACATGGTACAACGCGCTGAAAAGGTTAGCTAATGGACGTGCTAGCGTCGAGGAGCACTGCTTCAAGACCAGTGCTGGAATGCCATCCGGCCCCGGAGACTTATTTATGTTGAGTTCCGACAAAACCCTTTTTACTGCCCGAGCTCGAAAGAATATCTTAGGCATAGTAGTGGATACTCTCTCTAGCATAGGAAGAGGCTGATTGCTTTCCGGCAAGTAGGAATTACTTGCGAACATTTCAGCTAGTAGGTTAGCTTTATCAGCCGGGTCAGTGAATATTAGGTCATCCTTTAAAAGAGTCGGAATTGAGGAACTAGCATTATTCTTTACTCTTTTAACGAATGACCAGAAGCTTTTACTACCCCGAGGGGCAGCAAGAACTTTAGCACGGAGACGATTCTCGTAAAGAGCTTTTTCACGCCTAAGTACTTTGGCACACGAAGATCTCGCCCTTTTGCGTAGCAAATCAGTATCGGCATTTTGATTATTTCGCCAAATACTGAATGCTTCCTCTCTAGATCTGACTGCATTTTTGCATGTCTGATTAAACCAGAGTTTCTCTTTGGGCTTAATCGGAATTTGTTTTGATGGTATGAAAGCTTTCATGCCCATCAAAATTATACTTTCAACCATTTTGGCCATGGCATTGACATCATTGTCTAGGAAACATAGCTTCCAATTAAAATGCCGAAAAAATTCGTTGAGCTGAGCCCAACGAGCCTTTTCATAGCTGTATTTTAGTCGTTTCGTAGCTGCAGATGAAACGCTATGAAGTGCTGAAAACGAAAAGGAGGCCGAAATGGTACAGTGATCTGAATTACCGAGAGGTGCATTAACACTTACTTCATACTTATCAGGGTGTGAAGTGAGAAAGAGGTCGAGTGTATTTTGTTGGTGCCCTTCAACACATGGAATGTGTGTTGGTTCATTCACTAGTTGCACTAGATGGTTATGCGCTGCGAACAACTCAATATATTGGCCTTCCGTAGTTGTACGGCTCGAATGGCGAAGCCAAGTTGAATTGTGAACATTGAAATCACCAGCAATAACGATTTCACTGTTCGGACAACTCTCTAGGATATTCGATATGGAGTCAGAAAGGGCATCGAAGCCAGAAATGGTAGTATCCCTTTCTGCGTTTGGACTTCTGTAAACAAATCCGAAATGCAAACAGTGTGCCCTGATTTGGAATTTAACCCAGAGACAGCTAAATTCAGCATCAGATATGCCTAGTGATTGCTGGCATTGGTACACAACTGCATTGCGAATGTACATTGCAAGACCACGATGAAAATTAAAAAGAGATAGTAGGTGATAACCAGGTATCTGAAAATCCTGTGGATCAGCATTCTCAGACACCTGGGTCTCACATAAGGCGAAAACATCCGGCCGATGGAAACAAATGTGTGCATACACAGAGAAAAAATTCGATCTTAGACCCCGTATGTTGCAGAAATCAATTTTGAATTTATCTGTCATAGCAACACGGGAAAATCCAAATCAAATGTTATATCTACGATACTGAACCCCAGTCACGTTAATCACTGTTGTAATGACTGCCCAGTGATCAGTGTTATACCTTCATCACTAAGCAGTCCACCAGCAGCTAACGGAAAGGCGCCAGTACCACAGAATTAAATTAGGTTAGTATATGAGTGGGAATGGGAAAAGGAAACACAATAATATAAAAGGTTATAAAAGCCCTGGTCTGGTCATCACAGCGGCAACACTGTGCCAGCACTGATACATAGTGCCAACACTGGTATTTTTTTTTTTATTATTTTTTTTTTATTTTATTTTATTTTATTTTATTGTTTTGCACAAATGCACTAGTAATGTTTGTATGTATGTATGTATATTTATTTCGTTATTTCTTTTTGTCTTATTGTTGTTGATTTTTCTTTCGTTTATTTAGATTTAAATTTCTTTCATTTATGTAAATTTTATTTTCAATATTTAATGATTTTGTTTTTGTAAGTAGCGGTTATATTTTTGGTTTGTTTTTATTTTTTTTTTGTATGGGTGTATGTATATATGAATATTGGTATTTAATATTAATTTAACAAGTGCAAGATAACAAATAAATTAAACACGGAGCACAACAAAGACACGTGTGATTGTAACCAAGGACAGAACACTACCTCAAGAATCGATTATTTTAGTGTAACGCCTTGTTAAAATCATAAAGTTGGTAATCCACCAAAAATGCTTAATTCCAAACTGGATTACCTTTTTTGAAATTTTTTTGCTGCGATTTTGGCGGATATTTTTCTGGCAACACTGAAGATAAAGATTAGATATAATCAACAGGGTTACCATGTTAGCAAAATTATCAATACAAAATTATCATAGCAAAACATACCATAACGTAGCATTAAATTTTAATAATAATTTACCATTACATAATATAATATAACATACCGTAACATAATATGGCTCAACATAGCACCAAATAGTATAACGTAACGTAGCATTACACACAACATTAAATAACATAGCGTGCCATAACATAAGTGTTGTATAACATAAGATTACACAACATAGTAATACTTTAACCCATTACCGCCCAAAAAGAAACTGTTAATAAAAAACTTTTTCTTATTATTATTGATTGCTTTAATATAGATAAAATAAAAGGAATTCATTAAAAAAAATCAAAATTTTTTGTTAGCTTTTAAGAAAAATGGGTGTGCCCACATGGGGACAACGAGCGTTTTAGTTATGAAATTTACCAAAACAATTTCGTTCTACACAAAGTGTTTTTATGCATAATTCGCATATCCATCGATATTTTGAATGACAAACAACACATAGCAATTGATTTGCTATTCTTTCAGGATTGTGTCCGTTGTTTTTTCGATCACCATCAACTGCGGTGGAAGAACTTGGTCGTTTTCTAGAAATTCCAGGCGTTAAATATGCCCTAGCAATGTTTCTTTTGAACGATAATTGGTCTATTGGAGTCATATTTTCAGCTCTGCTCTGCATAACAAAACATGTAACCGCCAAGCGTTACAACGCCTCCCATTCCCTGGTTGTAATTTACAAACAATCTAGGTATACTGAAGTCAGTCTTTTCTCTTCGAGCCTTACACCATCTTTTTACTTTTCCTAGTGGATGAACAAAATCAAAATTTGTTGCCATGGTGACGACGTTATTGTCTTTCCAACGTACTATTGTGATTTCATTATTTTTATAAAAACGAAAATCATATTCTGCTCTATCTTTTTTTTTCATTTCTTTTACGGGCATTACTGGACATTTTTTGGTTCTGTTATCACGAATTGTACCAGTCGCTCTAAATCCCAAACGTTTCAATTCACATAATAGGTGATAGTTGGTGAAAAAGTTGTCGAAGTATGCGATGTGTTCTGCAGGTACTACGGGCATTTTTGCAAGAAGAGATTTAACAACTCGTTCACCAAGAGGATCAGAACTCCAAGGAACGTGCATTTCTTTTCCACAATAAACGTGAAAAACACAGCAGTACCCATCGGAACTTTTTGCAGCCCAGTTCTTGTATCCAAATCTTACCGGTTTACCCATAATAAATTGCTTTGCTGGATGCCTACCAAAATATTTAATCATGGACTCATCTATCGATAAATTTTCATGCATAACACCACACTGACATGAATTTCTTTCAATGAGATTAGAAAAAGGCCTTAATTTAAACATTTTGTCATTGGAACTATTGGCGCGGTGAAGTGCAAGTTTTTCTTAATTTCCAGGAACTTTTTGAGGCTCATTGATTTTGCAACCAAAGGAACTCCTAAATCTTCATCCAAACTCCAATAATCGCACTCTGAAGGTAGTGCAACATATCCGCTTAACATAAAAATTCCTAAAAATCGTTTCAGGTCATCTCGATCTAGGGCGAAGGTGTGCCGGTTGTTTTGGTTAGCGTATAAAACACTGTTCTCGACTATCAAATCAATTATGTCCACATCGAACATTTTTTCAAACAAAATTCGGGGAGTATGATTCTTAAAAAGGTTTGTGGACTTTATAACCTCTTAGCTTTTCTTTGAAAAAACTAGAAAGTGGTTCAGCATCACTGTCACTCCAATCTAAATTGGAATCATTTTCGTTTCTATACACAAGCTCAATCTTTCCCGGCACATCGTTCGGCATATTTATTGTTGTGTATAAATATGCCGAACGATGTGCCGGGTCTTCTTCATTTCCTTCGTCTTCACACTTATGACAGCTGTATCAGGTGGCACGATAAGAATATCATATTCTGCATCAGTGTCACCTCTTTCCATTATTTGTTCAACAGTCTCCTGAAGTCGTAAAAAATCTTTTTGTCCTCTAAAGGTATTGCATATATTAAAAAATCTGCCAAAAAATATTTTTTTGTAGTTGCAACGCCCATTGTCCCCAACTGGGGACAGCTTAGCAAAATCATACCTTACAATAAAATGTTACACTTTTTCTTTTAGTTAACTATTTTAAAATCATTCACACATGCTTCGGAGAAAAAACAATTTGTAGTTATTTTATTTTAGGCAGCTAAGCACAAAAAAGTTAACAAAACTAAAATTAACAAAGTAAACCGAATTGGAATGCGCAATTAAAATGACTGAAAATAACACTTGCACTTTATACAGCACCTTGTAAGTTTTGCTACAAATTTTTTAAACCTTTTAGCATGATACAATTATAACAGGTACATGCACAAGCCCAGCCTGTTACTGTATACATTGCAGATACATAAATGTCAAGCTTCCCTCTAGTCAACCTAGAACCATATGTCTCTATGTCAACACTCTTTTCTCTAGCGACAATTGCACTAGTTGAAATTTCGACAATTTTCCTTTTATGCGCGAGTAGAGATACGTTAGATACAACAGTTCCAATGTATTTCTGTTGATATTGCCAATGAACGCGTCAATCGTTTGTTTTTCTTTTTTATTATGCTATGCAATAATGTTAAAAACTTACGTACATACCCTCTAGCCAGCCTAGTGCCATATGTCTCTATGTCAACACTCTTTTCTCTAGCGACAATTGCACTAGTTGAAATGTCGACAATTTTCCTTTTATGCGCGAGTAGAAATACGTTAGAGACAACAGTTCTAATGTATTTCTGTTGATATTGCCAATAGTTTGTTTTTCTTTTTTATTATGCTATGCAATAATGTTAAAAACTTACGTACATATGTATTTAGGTATGTATGTATTTAAGTTTGTTGGCCCAACCGTTATTAAATTGTAGACGAGGGTCACTAAAATGTACTAGTGATTCTTTAGTTCAAATGTCTCCATATGGTCGTAAATGAATAGTGCTAAAGTCTACTGGTAGATTTTCAATGACAACTCTATGTTATATGTCAATAGGCAATTACATTGGCTGCGGTACACCTATTCAGTTGTACTATTGACAATGTCACTAGTAAATCACTACAATTTTACTGTTGATATGGAGCGAGGAAATATCGATATTGTAGACTGGAGCCCCTAAAATTTACTAGTGAATCTTTGGTTCCAATGTCTCCATGTGGTCCCAAAAGAACTACTTAGTCAGTATTGCTACAGTCTAGTGGTGGATTTTCAATGACAAGCTAATGTTAAATGTCAATAGATAATTACATTGGCTGGGATACACCTGGTCAGTAGTACTACTGACAATGTCACTAGTAAATCACTACAATTTCACTATTCGCATTTTCTGCAGGGTATGTATGTAGGTATGTATGTATTTAAGTTTGTTGGCCCAACCCTTATTAAATTGTAGACGAGGGTCACTAAAATGTACTAGTGATTATTTAGTTCAAATGTCTCCATATGGTCGTAAATGAATAGTGCTAAAGTCTACTGGCAGATTTTCAATGACAACCCTATGTTATATGTCAATAGGCAATTACATTGGCTGCGGTACACCTATTCAGTTGTACTATTGACAATGTCATTAGTAAATCACTACAATTTTACTATTGACATGGAGCGAGGAAATATCGATATTGTAGACTGGAGCCCCTAAAATTTACTAGTGAATCTTTGGTTCCAATGTCTCCATGTGGTCCCAAAAGAACTACTTAGTCAGTATTGCTACAGTCTAGTGGTGGATTTTCAATGACAAGCTAATGTTAAATGTCAATAGATAATTACATTGGCTGGGATACACCTGGTCAGTAGTACTACTGACAATGTCACTAGTAAATCACTACAATTGCACTATTCGCATTTTCTGCAGGGTTTGTTTACAAGCTGCAAAAATGTTAGTGTATGTGTGTGAATAAAATGTTTATAGTGTTGCCAATGAATTTACACAAGGCTGTGTCTGCAATTAAACATTGAAGAAAATTACACTACACATCTTTTGTGTAGGTTAAAATTAAAAGAAAAATAAATACAAATAGAACCCAAAGTAGAATTTCACAGACATTATACAAGAATTTAATTCCATGGCCTACACATGTGAGTAGAAATTACACACTATTTAACTGCACACAGAATGGCAACACTGAATAACTATAATCATGCAGAAATGCCGCGTCTGCAATTGTACTTTAGTTGCCCTGTAATTGCAATTTTTTATAAACAAAAGACATTTGTTTCTGACTATTTATCGTTTGTTTATAACAACAAATACAACAAAATTCCAATTGTTGTAGTCGTGCATGTACCTATAGTATAATTGTATCATGCCTTTTAGAAGAGATATTTGTTTTTACATTGAGAGACATAACGGTTCCTTTTGGAGTTGCCATCAGTTGAACAAGTGTCCTTATATGGGGACAGTGAGCGGTAATGGTTTGTCTTATGATTTTTCATTTCGAATGACGGTTCAAAGTTGGTCGCAGTTAGGTTTTTTTTTATTTTTTTTAGTTACTACTTGTATCGTAGGCTATTCTACAAGACATATTAAAAATGTCTCCATTTTGTTTTCCTTTTTTCAGTGCAGTGACATTAGCATCCGAGTGCCATGGGGTCATATAAGTGGTCGTTGGTATGGCAACCAAATGGAAAGACCCATATTAGCTCTGCACGGCTGGCAAGACAGCTGTGGCAGCTTTGCCAAACTGGCTCCCTTAATAGCACCATATCGCAGCATATTATGCATTGATTTACCCGGTCATGGCCGTTCGTCGCACTTACCAGTTGGCATATTATATCACAAGCTGGAATTTGTACGTGTCATTTTGCGCATAATGCAAACATATAACTGGAAGACAGTAAGCCTTATGGGTCACTCAATGGGAGGTTCGGTATGTTTTCATTTTGCCGCATTTTATCCCGAACGAGTTGATATGGTTATAAGTTTGGATATTATTAAAAACTATTATTGGGAGCCGGATACATATCCTTCCATGCTGAGACACTCCATTGAGAAGGCTTTAAGCGACAATGAACGTTTGCAAGTTGAAAGTATATCTGAGCCACCCAGTTATTCATTCAAAGAATGTGAAGATCTTTTGTTTAAGGGCTCGTTGGAGTCAGTCGCATTGAAAAATTGCAAATATATCTTGGAGCGCAATCTACAAAAATCAGAATTATACCCCAATAAATATTATTTTTCTAGAGATGGCCGTGTTAAGTATTTTTGTGAAATGAATCCGAATTGGGGTCTTTCGCGCGAAATGGCCAAGAGAATTTGTGATAAGGTGATGCCTTATATGATTATAAGAGGTGGCAAGTCGAGAAATATTAGTGCTCCCGTAAGTGAGATAGATGAGTTTATGGTGAAACATAATCGAAATTTTGAATCCCATGTATATCCAATGGGAACACATCATTTGCATTTGAATAATCCAAGGCCAGTAGCGAAATTAATTATTAATTTTATGAAGAAACACAAAAGTGCAAATGTGAATTTGAATAAGTCTAAACTTTAAGCATTGAAAGTGATCCAAAAGATAATATTTAGTAATGTTTTATAGTTTATTTATATGTGCCCTTAATTATGAAAGTGGTCTAAAGGTATGGTCACACTTGACAAACATTTGCCCAAAAAAGCGTAACCAGTACATACTAATGAGAAATCTTTTGATTCAGACACGTGTTTATTAAGTTCAATAGTTTCCAATAATATTGTATTCTATAACTTTGCCCATTTGTTAAATACGAAATTAATTAACTTAATAAACACGTGTCTGAAGCAAACAATTTTGCATTAGTATTTATTGGTTACGCTTTTTTGGGCAAATGTTTGTCAAGCGTGACCGTAGCTTAAGTCACATGCATTTTTAAAAAAATTAATAAATATTTAGTAAATGTTAAATAATATTATAATTAGAACACTTTCATAATTAAAGGCACATATTGTTTATGTATTCATATACAAAATTTAGTTATATCGGGCTGATTAATATAGTAAAAATTTAATTTTTTGATAATTTTTAACATCACTAAAATTGTAATTATCTGTTATGCTTGATAAAAAATATAAAAGTGCACATAATCATATTTTTCCATAACTTATTTAAAAAAAAAATAAAAATCAATTCATGCAATTTATTTAATAACATAAATTCGGTCTTTCATCATCATTCTGCAATTTTTCACATCTCTGTATTTTTCTTTATCCCTTAAAAACCAATAAATAGTTAAAAAAAAACAAAATGATGATTGTGGGTATTTTGAAATTTCAAAAATACTTTTCTTTTCTTCTCGTGTTTAAGAAATTGTTTTATTATTGTATATTTTAAGTTGCTATTTTCAAGGATAAGCTTCGATAAACTTGCAATTTATTTATTTCAATTGATGCTTGAACAAAAATTGGCTGCTGATAAGCATTAACAAATTTTGTATTATTTTTGTCTATTATCTTTTAGTAAGTTTTAAAACAAATGCTGAAGTTCATCAATCAACTGCTGCATGGCTGTGGTCCTTTTATTACATTGCGAATAAATTTGTTAGAAGTGTAACTTTTTTTTATGTACATTGATTTAGTAAATATTTTTATTCGAAATTTGATAGTAAAAATGGAAACATTTAACATTTTTGCAAATATTTTTTAGTAGAATAAGCCGTAACACTTTTTAATAAAAGTAATGATTCTTAAGAACAATAAATAATATTAACAATCTGATAATATTACAAACAAATGAAAAACGTTTGTCGCACGTAGAACAAAAAATAAGCAAATTAACTAATATGTGCATAATTAGTAAAGAATAAACGACACTGGCAAAACTGTTGTAAATTTAAAGGTGGTAATATTGAGCTTTCATTACAAAAAAAAAGCTTTCAGCTTTTGAATCACAATTCACATATTCCATTTGCATTGAAAACCTGAATATATAAAGCAGAATTCTATATCAACTGGCAACACACCAAAAGAACGCGATGACCTTCGAAAACAGCTAGTTGTTTCGTTCTACTAGTGTTTGCCAGAACAATTACAATTAACTTTGGTGTTATTTGTACATTAATAATTATCACATGTAATTTGGCTTACAAAGCGATACAAACTTTAGCCTAATCTAATTATAAATATGGTTAAGAGAACTATAATCATTAAAGCCACCCAACAAACAAGGGCAAGTCATTCTAAACGATATTTAAAATCAAAAAAGCTACAATGACGACTTCAAAATATAGAATGATACCTTACATGTATTGCAATCATTCACTGTAACTAATAACAGTGTACATCAAGAGACCAATCTTTTTCTAAACTAACAATATTGTTACGAAAATGCGCATGAATAAACCTAATGTAAATTTGTTTAAACAATATATTAATGAGCAATGGGAATGATTCAAAAATTACTAGACAAGTACACAAGCATACTAGACAATGTTGAAGTAAACATTGAAAGCAGAAGAACAACTACTGTGTTGTACCTTATGATTGTTAAGAAATATACAACCACACAAACACCTAAGCCGATGCAGATGAAAGGCACAACAAAGATGTTCTATTATAAAAGCACATATAGCACACTAAATCATAAACAGTAAATCTCTAACGTCCGGAAAATTTTCTTTTATAACACAGTGTAGTACATACTTGCGTCATTTGTAGAGTAGTAACGGGTTTCTGCCACTCCTCAACATCTGAGATATTTTGAGTTATGACCGTTTATGATTTAGTGTGCGATATGTATATAAACATAAATCAAAAGAATGAATTTTAGGTTAAATTAGGTTGACAGGATGCTGGTAAGGATTGGTGAAAATTAAGGCTTCAACTCAATGATGAAATACAATGATCCGTTTATGCTACCTTTGAGTTGAAGAGAAGATAGAGAGAGAGGACGAGAGAGAGAGGTGCACAGCACGAGAAAGAGAGGCACAGGACGAGAGAGAGGGGAACAGGACGAGATAGTTGGCAGAGTGGGAAAGGGGGAGAGGGGAAGGATGAGCAGGTAGATGCATAAAAGAGATAATGATTTTTTATAGGAGAGGACAGCGTGGGTCGAGAATTGGATCATGTGCGCACACACCACACAGGAGGTAGTCAGCGGCTATACCAGCCATTTGGCATTTGGATGTTTTCCTCAACTAGCTCATTTTGGAGGCATCTCGGGCGGCGTTCTCAACCCTCATCCAGTGCCATGGACCGGCAGCAATAAAAATAAATAAAAATAAACTAAATGAAATTTACTCTACGACACACTAATATAAATGCTCAAATTTTTTAGTCCTATTTTCGATAACTCGGATAGCCTACGGAAGGGTACTCTGCCAAGAAAGTGCATACGGAGATCTTGCAGAGCGGGACAAAGCAGAGAAGATGCAAGATGCTTTTCAACTCCTCTGAATTGTAACACAAATTAATGACGTGATCGAAAGCTAACAAAAAAAAATTGAGAGGCTGTTGACTGTGCTGAGACTTTCTTAATGGTGCCAACCTTATTCTCGAAGCTTACTGTTAGTTATAAAAAATGTGATGCATCTGCTAAACAATTGAGTCGAGTTCTGAGTTTTGTCTACAGAATAGCGAAGTTAACATCGTGGTATTCCAGCAGTGAATTATTTGAATTGCACACTAGCCACTTTTTATTAGGGTTCCGTACACCAAAGGTGAAAAAGGAACCCTATTGTTTTCGCTACGCTGTCTATCTGTCCGTCTGTCCGTCCATCCGTCTGTCCGTCACAGGGTATTTTCTCGAGAACCGTAAGAGCTACGGACCTGAAATTTGGACAGAGTGTGTAGACCCTTGGCCGCTACAACAACAAATACATGAGAGTTGGAAATTAAAGGGTGTGCCAAAACGAGCAACGAAAAATGTTAAAATCCCATGTAATATACATACAATTGTATGTATATGCACTTGAAATTTGTAAAGTTAGTGTATTTTTATACAGACTACAACAATTAACACTAAAATTTAAAAAATTTTAATTAGAGGGTGTACCATCAGTTAATGTAATTTTGACTATGTAATTTTGATAACTTGCTGTATCTTGGAAACCGTAAGAGCAAACTTCAAAATTATAAAATCGCCAAACCGAAAAATAATCGCCAATATCAAAAAAAATCGCCAAAACGAAAAAAAGCACCAAATTAAAAAAAAAAATTCTAAATCGAAAATAAATCGCGGAAAA
The DNA here is from genome assembly GCA_944452675.1 of Tachina lurida. Taxonomy (NCBI): domain Eukaryota; kingdom Metazoa; phylum Arthropoda; class Insecta; order Diptera; family Tachinidae; genus Tachina; species Tachina lurida. The sequence continues at coordinate 118,256,526 of OX101754.1, forward strand.
CCGGAAAAATCGCCAAAATGAAAAAATCGTCAAAATGAAAAAAAATCGCCAAAATGAAAAAATTGCCAAAATTAAAAAAATCGCCAAAATTAAAAAAATTGCCAAAATGAAAAAAAAAATCGCCAAAATGAAAAAAATCGCAAAAAAAAAATAACCAAAATGAAAAAAATCGCCAAAATTAAAAAAAAAATCGCCAAAATTTAAAAAATCGCCAAAACGAGAAAAAAGCGAAAAACAATAAAAAAAATTATTTCAGCTGAAAAAACGTAACAAACACTGTATTAAAAAAAATGCTCAAAGCCCAACGTACGGAACCCTTCGTGCGCGAGTCAAAGTCGCACTTTACTGAATTTATTTTAATTGCAATAAATAACTTTTTTTAAATAGTTTTACTATTATTGTTCGA